>JACBWW010000003.1:29912607-30094787 GCA_020086605.1 Lanius collurio | reverse complement strand
TCATGATTAACCTTATTGGTAACAGCTTATTAAAATACCCAAGAGATGACAGGGATGAAAATTCACTTGTAGCCAGCCACCCAACCCTTTGTGTGCTGTTGGGAAGCAGTAATCCATCTGATGTAGGCAGCCATTTGGCTCACAGATTAGAAAGAATTTGCATTAATGGCTGAGAATTTCAACAGCAGTTGCAGAGCAAGGGTATGTGTACCAACAAAACCCCAACGAATTGCTACACTTTACCTAACCAGGTAAACTCTCAAGGTGGGGATGGTTTGTACCAAGCTGAGCAAGTCACTCTGTATGACAGGCACAGTGTGCAGAGATAAGTTAATGTACTCCGTAAGAAGTACAGCACCGAGATTACCAGGCAGCATTTAAACCTGTTTTAAAATATCAGAATTACAAAATGCAAATGATTTAGCATCACATGAAAATACAAAGGCAGGTTACTTATTTGGTAGACTTTGAAGAACCATCATCTGTTTTAACAGCCAGGTACAGCGAAATGTGATCTTAAGATCTAGACATTGTCACTTTCGCAGGCGGCAGATGACACCTCACAAGTCATGAGTCCCCAAACAAGCTGTGCACAGGGAAGCCTTCAGGCTACAAGGGCCAAGCAGACTGTGCCTCATTCCTGACAACCCAGTCCAGGTATGGAGCTTGTTTGAGAGAGCTCAGAGTAGCCCACCCCACTAGAGAGCAGCTCTGTTAAGCACATCTGGTTCCTCACCTGCTCAGCACTGTGACGGTCCAAACCAGGCATCAGTTCCGACAGAAAGTATTTGTGCTCCTGCCATGCCCTCCAGGTGGCTTCTTCTAAAAAGCTTTTTTGCTTTGGTGAAGAAAGTTGCAGCTCCCGAGGAAGTTCTGTACAGAGGTACCCAAAACTCAACAACTTCTCCTCTCACAGGCTTGTTTTTACTTTTATTCATGCAAGGAGAGATGTGAAACCATACAGTGAGCTCAAGCTTGTGCTTGGAGTAACTGCCTTCTGAGCACTTCAGACTCAGCATTCAGGATGCCATTTCAGAGCCTCAAACCAGCAGAGGCATCACATTTTGTCCCATGGTTGCTGGGAAGTGGCTCCAAAACCACATGACCCTGACACACACTCACACTTTATTAATCTCTGAACACTGTTTCAGTTAAGTGAAAAAGTCAAGTGGTTTCTTTTTCTTTTAGAAGTGAAAGTTTTACTCAAAGTTTCTCAAAATTTACACAGCAATGGAGAGACTGAGAGTTTGTAGTGGCCAACAGGGCACAGATGATAATGATCTGCCATAAGCTGAAGGAAAACAATATTCTTTTTTCAGAAGAAATCGTTCACCAACCCACAGCATGTTGAAATACCAAGAGCACGTGGATTTTGGTAAGTAGCAGGAAGCAGCGGACTTGTATCAGAAAGAACAACTTTAACAACTTCAACTGAAGAGCTAAAAGTGCTGGAAATACAAGTGCTACAAGGAGCCACCCTGTGGCACCAGCAAGCTAAGGGAACAGAGGGCAAGCCAGGGTAGACACTTGTGTGGGTTGGTTAGTTTTGTTTTCTTTTTTGAAACTCAAGCCAGCCAGAGTGACAAGAGCTGGAACTGGCCCAAACAGCCACTTCTGTGGCAGGGAACTTCTTAACTGAGGAACTGAACCAGAAAAGCAGAGTGGCAGCAAGCTCCAGCAGCTCTTGTCCCCATGCTGCTCACCTGCCAGGCCTCACAGGGACAAAGCTCTCTGAGGGACACCAGCATTCCCTGATGCCTCATCCTCGAAAATCCAGCAGCAAGAGGAAAATACTACTCCCAAAATTTATGTCTTTATGCAGAAGTGTTCTGATCCAGCAGTATCTCTCACATAACAACATGTAGCTCTCTCAAGGCTAACTTAAGGATGTAACCGAAGACTTTTAGGGGGGAATAGGTGAAAATGCCATCTGACACAGCACATCGGGACTTGTCACTGTGGATGCACACACAGTTGTGGGCAGCTGTCCCCAACCTGCCTGCACTGTCCCACTCAGTCCCTCCAAAATGCTGCCCAGGTACTGCCACTTACCTATGACAATCTGGACAGCTGGAAGGTAGCACCCACCCAAGTGCCAGCGGCACAGACAAACAACTCACTGTCCCTCCCAAATAAACTCACCACTTAGTTTGCTGGCATATGAGGCAGAATTGCTTTGCTTTCCATTTAAATTCTGATTTAACAGGCCAGTGCCTGACTGCTCACCTCCTGGTTCCCACTACTACTGGAGACAAGACCAGGCCACCTCTTTAATCAGGAACAGTAGTGAGTTCTTATAAAAATGGAGCAATGCTGCAGAATTGACCTACTCCACATCATCCCTGCTTGTGAGGACGTTTGCTCTTGGACCGTGACATGAGCTGACAGCTTCATGGTCGGTTTTGTTTTCACCGTGCAGGAGCAGCATTAAGGACTCCCATTTCCATCTTTGACGGCTCAGCAGAACGTGCCTCTTTTTATATGGAGAGACACAGCTATCGCAGCGCTGGCAATTTCTGACCTTTGTCCTTAATAAATGGAAGGCAACATATCTAAGAATGAAGTCACACCCCCGCCGAAAGTATCAGCTGACAAAAAAATACGGCAACTCATCTGCTTAGCAACACGGGCTGCCACCAACATCACTTCCTTCTAAAATACAAAGTTCAGTGCGCGGGCTCCGCCCTGACTCAGAGCCGCCTGTAAAATTGGATCTGACTCGCTGAGAGGTCACGTCTCCTCGCTGTGAACAGGACTTTCCACAGCAGCGATATTTCACTGGAACTTCCCAACGCACTGGCAGGGAGGGAGGAAGGGAGGGAGGGAGGAAACGCTGCCGCAGTCACAGAGTTCACCTGCCGAGGAGGCAAGGCACTGACTTTCACATTTCCATTTGGCTGTCCTTCCAGACAGGTATTTCAGAGCAGGTACTGAATAACTTATTCCTTCTGTGGACTGGGGAGCAAGAGTGATTTTTCACAATTATTTCCTGGATTTGCACATGTGAGGAGCACCGAGGTGTGACATTCTCAGATACAGTCAGATATTACTACAGATGTTGTCACTGCTTGTTTTGAAATGGGAAGCAATGTAAAACCCATAGCCAAACACACATTTATAATGTCTTTGAAAAATACTTACAAACTCTCCTTGAAAAATACTTAAAAACTACTTTTCCTACTTATGATAATTGAAAAAAAGATGTGTTTAAAATTGTTCAGTTTTATAACTTTTTTTATAACTTTGTTTCTATAACTGTGTATTTGTTTTTCTAAATGCTTCAGAAAATTGCAAGTCTGCAATAATTAAAAAAATCCATTTACTTATATAGTTCAATGTGGTTTCTCTCTGATTCTTCTTCTATTCTGAAAGAGGATGAACTAATAGGATGATACCGTTTTCTCATTAAACTCAGGTCCACTCCCCTCCCCACTTGGTAAACTTGTAGGAAGGGGGCTGAGAGGGATCTGAAGAGACCATCTGGTCCCCCCTGGCCACACAAAGATAGGATAAAGTAGCCCCAGACAATCCCCAACAGATGTTCGTCTAACCTGTTCTTAGAAACCCTCTGCAAAGCAGAGACCCGAACTTCCTGAGTAGCTTGTTCTGGTATTTCACCAGCATTCAAAAACAGTTGATCAAACCTCTTCTAACCTTTTACACATTGGAAAATGTATCTGATTATATCTAAAAATTATTTTTAAGGCTCCACATCCTTCCTTCCTTCACCATTTCCTTTGTATTCTACATCTCTTTCTCTCCCTGTCCTGTACTTTATTTTTCAGCACAGACGACGAAACCAAGGACAACGGCGGCAGTTGGGGCCTTTACTGGCACTCAGTGGAATCATCTTTACATCGTTCTCAATGACTTACATGTGCCACCTATTGATAAATCCTAAGAGAGCATTTCACAGGAGCACTGCCTTGTCCACTGCTATTTTGCCAGTGATGTTCTACAAACTCCCTATAACCATCTTCCCTGACTTCTCCATGAAAATGATGGTTTATTTTTTCTTCTGCATATATGAAGTTCATTTTGATTTCTGTACTGATCATCTACAGTGGTCACAGTCCTCTCAGCTTGGTGCAATTGAGACATTTCATAAACATGCTCTGCATTACAACAGTCCAGATTATTCTTTGTTTTTTCTCACACTGGCTTTATCACGGTACTATCCCAGTGCCTTACAGCAGAGCAATTTGTGACATCTCTTTTGTCTCTTTCCTTCTCTATCTTGTCCTTTCTCCAGAAGGGTGTGCATGGAAAATTTGGTTTCAGAAGGATATAGGGACATAAACAAAATCACTGTATGTTTATATATAGAAAAACTATAATAAATTGTTCCTTCCACTGTTTCAGACCCAGCTCTGAGAGATCAGCCTCATACACAGTGAAGTTGAGGAAACAGTCTCATACATAGGTAAGTTTAAAACTTATGGAAACTTTGTCTGTTACAGAGTAGCAAAGGTGCCGGCTGTGATCTTCATTTCACTGACACAAAACACTTCAAGGGCCAAAAATCTAAATATTAATCAATACTTTGTTATGGAAACTGCACAATTCAGAAAAAAAGGGGAATTCACTCACACTTATTAACTATTAACTATTGTGGGTACTGGGACATTTAAAAAGTCTGAGAGAGATTCAGCAAATGTGTAAGGACTTAAACTTACTTGTACAATCTTGACAGGTCCTCACAGTCCAGCCTGACATGTATCCAAGAAAAGAAACAACTGGCTGGCTAGGGAGAGTTTGATCATAGAACCAATGAATAGTTTGGGTTGGAAGGGACCTCTAAGAGCCATCTAGTCCAACCACCCTGCAATCAGCAGGGACATCTTCAACTCAATCAGGTTGCTGAGAGCCCCATCCAACTTGACCTTGAATGTTTCCAGGGATGGTGCATTGACCACCTTTCTGGTCAACCTGTGCCAGTACTTTACCACATTCACTGTAAAAAAAAAACTTCTAATCATCTAAGTATTTAATAGAATACACCATTTATTGTACCTTAACAGAAAATATTCTCTGACAATACCAACTCACAGATAAAGGAGCACTTCATGCTTACACTTGATAGGAGATGTGTAAGATCTGATTCCACAAGGTGCTGCATACTTGTCCCTCATGTTGACATGATTTGAAAGCGGAGGTGTTCTCTGATGTGCCAAATATGAATAAATAAATCTGGAGCCACAGGTCAGAGTTAAAAGCACCACCAGATAACACCTCAGTTTGCATCCCACCATTCTGCACATTTTCTGTCTTGCTTAAATATCTAAAATTTGTCTTCTCCTTAAAGAGAAGCACCTTGGCTCTGCAGCATTGAGGGAACTCCCCTGAAAGCTTGCCAGAAACTCACCTCTCCTGTGCACAAGTTTGTTTAAACTTTGGGTATGACAAGCAACTTACACAATCCTTATATTTGCTGGTATACTCTGGGCAGATGAACAGAACCTGCTTTTTTCAGTTAAGGCAGGAAGACCTTGTGTCTTCATCCAGTGGTGGCCGAGAAGGGAAGGGACATGAGGCACATCTGCAAGGCCACAGGTCACACTCGGCAGCGCTGCCCGGAACAGCACAACTCAGCAGCAACGGACCAACTGTTTTCTCTCTTAAAAAACACAAGCCAGAACACGCCGAATTTTTCGCAGTGAGCGCACAGATTGTATCACGGCTTCCATGGCAGCAGGTTTTTACCTGGAGCTTGTCTATAACTTAACACAAAAGCTGTAAAGTAGTTGCTAAAAGATAAAGATAACAGATGCAGTGCTGGCACTAACATTCATCTTTGATGTAGCAGGTTACTAACATGACTTTTGAGTCAGAACACTGCACATACTCTCAGGCTTTTTTATTTAATAAGTAACATACCACACACCATGTCCACCTTGCAATCTGTGGGGAAATAAGAAATGTTGACATGGTAGCTAAAAAATCCCAAATGTGATGGCAGTCATATTGATGCCAACTTCTTAGAAACCAATTTTCATGATGCATAAAAGCTGCTCGCTTTCTTCAGAGGTAGGCTTAGCTTTTTGAGTTACATTTGCTGTTGTACAACCACTAGAAGTTGACACAGTACATTTTATACAACAAAACTCCCCAGAACACTGACAAATCAACGTAAGTGAAGGCAGATACGCTAATAATACTTGGTCAAGGGAGTACAACTCTCTTGGTTTTGTACCTTAGTCTGAACAGTAGGCAGTTCTCAGGGCTTGGATGAAAGGGAATTGCAGCAGGATAAAGGGAGGAGCAGGAAAAGGCCCACTTCCACCTGGAGTTGCTTTTTATAAGCCTCTCTGCTACTAAACAGGCAATCCCAGTGCTTACAAGGATTGCCCCATGGGAATAAAGGCCCAAATACACAGTTTATTCTTGATCCTGAAAAAAAACCAAAAGGAGAGCCCTCAGAGAAATAAGGAGAGAGATCATCAGTTCAATAAGCTGGAAAGACCTTTTTTTGTCACTACTCTCCACAGAGATTTAAGGCTAGCAAGGCACAGATTCCCAAATAGAAGGAGCAACAGCAGTTATTGTAATAAAAGGATCAGTGTACCCAGGCCTTGGACTCTTTCAAGCAGAAAATATTATTAGAAGTTCTCCAGCACCAAAGGCAGCAGCACATAGAACACTCTGCTGTCCTGGGTCTTTCGTGTGTGTTTATACAAAGGCACAACGGTATTGTAAGGGTTATCATCAAAGCCAGTAAGTCCTTCAGCCCTCCTACCAATCCCTAGAAACAATCTTCTGAAAAACAGAGATACCACCACACACACGCACACATAACTGAAAAAAAAATTACAGGCAATACGTGTTTTTAAACCCTCCCCGTTCTTTCCCCTTGTCTAAATGCCCTAAAATCCCAGTAGCTTAAACTGTTTCAAGAATTTTAAACTTATCATTCACCCCAAATCATAAGTTTTACTACACATTTTTCGCCTCCTTTAAAAATGAAAACCCAGATCCAGCTTTCAGCAAAAGTGAGACTATTGCTTCACCACGATTAGATATAAGCAAGGGAAAACAAACAAGGCAGCGCTGGGGCCTAACGCTGTCAGCATCCGTTCCATGCACAGCGCTTTACTGGGCACTTCTCAGCTCCAGCACACATGGTAGTTTTTGCAAGATCATGGCCTTGTTTTAGTATAACACAATCAAGATAATTTTTACAAGGTCAGAAAGTTGGAATAAGAGGAAACAAAATCCAGGCCAGTTGTGTCTGGAATCAATTAGGCTTATGTGCTTTTAAGATGCTGCTTGTCTTTCTATTAAGTAGTATTTAAATTTTCTGTTAGTATGTACCTATAAGCAGGCAATGCATACAATATGTTTCTCCATTTATTTAAACCCACCTAAACTAGACATGTCAGGAGGTCAAAAAAGAAGAGGTGTGACTGCTGAAATGGTTTCTCTTGGCATGTACAGTTTAGTTATCTGCCCCTCAACGACAAAATGCTCAGAAGGGCCAAAAGTCCAGGCATGTCTGTGGTGTACTCTACCTGTCCAAAAAACAAATTAAAACTGAAGCATTCAATCAGGTAAATAGCAGCTATGCCCACTGTCAACTTTTAAGCATTTTGTTGAGTTTTAAGATTTAGAGAAAAAAACCCCAAACATTGTTTTGCCTTTGCATGATAAAACTTTGCTGTCTAAGCATCACATTTAGTACTAAATCATCCACAGAAGATTTTAGTTAAGGAAAAGTTGACTATATAAGGAATTTCCATTTTTTCTACATGAAGCCAGTCTAACTTATACTAAAATGAAAGCCAGTGTCAGTACAGAAAGAATGCACAGGGGCACACAATCCAGAGAGATTCGTGCAGCATTCACAAGTAAAACAGGTGACAGTAAAAATAATGATTTGTTGCTCATGTTGTGAAAAAAAAATTCAGATGTAAAAGTTCTATTGTCTAACCACTTAAAGATCAAAATATTTACCTTCATTGGTTCTTTTCTCACCTTCATTTTGCTAAGTTTGAAAAGAAAGTGAAAGAATTTGTTCTTCCACCACTTCAGTAACTTCTTAACATAAAAGTTAAAATTATTTTGGATAGCACTATAAATAATAATATGCAGTGAAAGAAGTTAAACCCATCAGTTTTCCTATTATTTTTCTAAGCAGAACAGCTATGTGCTGTGTTTACAGTTACTAGCCAGCCTCAGAGCCTGCTCGGTACCACAACACACGGGTCAGGAACGCTGCAGCTGGAGCTGGATTAGAGGAGAAACTCGGGGACGGGCTCCAGGCAGATTCTGCAGGGTCAGGGAGGGGCGACAGGGCGGGCTGCCCTTGGAGTGACCACAAAACCCCATTCCGTGGTGGCAGGGCATGATTTTCCTGGAGCAGTCCCACAATGGTGCGGCTCCACACGCGGGCGGCGAGGGGAGGACGCGTCCGCCTGCGAGGGCGTAGGTCGAGCAGGCAAACGCATCCTGGAGGGAAGCCCCGGGTGGGCTGGAGAAGCGGCCTGGCTTCCGCACGGCCATTGTTCTTCCCGGGAACGGGACCCCGCGCATCCCGCGTCCCGGTCCGCGGGGCGGGGCGGACTCCCCGCGCCTGTGCGCGCTCCCGCGCCGGGAGGGCTTCGCTCCTTTGAAAGGTCTCGCTGCTTCGCGGCTCTGAGCCCCGCGCCACAGCGGGGCAGGAGCACCGTGCCCCTTCCCTCCCGAGGTGCTCCGCTCACAGAGCCTCGCACCCCGCCCCTCCCGCCGCCGTTCCGTGTCCCCAGGGACTCGCCGGGAGTCCCGGGACACGGCCTCAGGATCCCGGCCGGGATGGGGAGGGGGCCCCAGGCGCGCTCCCCTCGCAGGGCCGCCGGGAAGAGCGAGCAGCTGGTGCCGGGAGCCTCGCAGGGCGGCGGGGGCAGTTCCGCAGGGATGGCGGGACCGACTCCGTCACCTCCGCCCGCTACCTGCGCCCCCTCCCCCAGTGGGCCGGAGGTTGCCGTGGTGACGGATCAACACCGTCCCCCGGGACGGGGCTCCGCGGGCGCCACGGGCACGGCGCGGTCCTCACCCGCGTCCCATGGGGAACCCCATCCTGCCCCCTCCCGCGGCGACAGCGCGGCCGTCCCCGCGCAGCGACGTCAGCCCGGACGGGCTTTCCTGCCCCGGTGGTGCCCGCCCGCCGCCATCGGTCACCGCCATCGGTCACCGCCCGGGCACCCGCACCGGGACCGTGTGCCGACCCCGTCGGGGCCGCGCTCCGTGGGGGCCGCCGTGTGCGGTGCCCGCCGCCACCTCCGCGTCCCCCGTGCAGGCAAAGCTGCACCGGTTTAAACTAAGCCCCCTGTAGACGTATTTATTTTGGTTTAATAGGTGTTTATGGTATGTTAGCCCGGACCTGTTCCTAATCAATCCGAGCTTAATCAAAATAACGCAGATTTATACCGGCCCCGGTGCCAACCGAGCAGGTGTTAGCTCGCACCTGCGGCTAAGCCGGCGGTGGGGTGCCCGGGGCAGCTGGTCGGGCCGCTCGGCCGGCGGGAGGGCGGTGGCTCCGCCCGGCCGGCGCTGCTCTGCCCTCCCTCCCCTCACGGCCGGACCGGCCGCTACCGCGACGGCCAGAGCCAAAGCACGCGAAGCTCAACAGCCGGCCGCGGCAGGATGGAGAAAGAGGAAGTTACGGCACAGGGATGTCGGGGTAGGCTTTCTTCATTTTCTGTCCTGGCTCACGCTAGGAGCACATGGTCGTGGTAACAAGCCGCAGCACTGGGAGGAAGAATTACCTCATGGAATTGCAAGCACTTTCCAAGTAAAGGTGGAGTCTGGAGCAAACAGGCGATCCAGCTGATAGTGGTTGATAAGCCTAGGGAGTATCGCATTGCTGCTTTGCTTACCTCAGAGACGCCTCAGTCCTTGTGGAGCAGGAAGAGGAGACTCCAACTCAACTGTCTCCCAGCGCCCGATAATGAGCCGTCTCCTCCTTCCTGCAGCAAGCAAGCCGATGTCTTGGCTCACAAAGCAGCAGTTTCAGTAGAGGCTTCTTCTCTAATGGATCCTCTTTTCGACTGGTTCAGCAACAACCCCACAACTTTAGGATTTCAGAGTTCATTGAAGGAAAGCTGCTTTTCGTCTTGCATAGCAATTGAATTAAACTGGAAAGCCAGGACATAATGAAGTTACACACACCTTCAAAATAAAGCCAAAACCAAACAAAACCTCACCATTCAGATGGTGCTTGGCAAAAATATGACTAACAGGCAAGTGCATTTTTCTTCTGTGATCGTACTGAAGCTTTCTACTGCTGGTGGATGATCCAGGACCCGGGATTTAGCAGTTAAATAGGTGGGTCTGTGACCAACCATGTCTCTAAGTTTACATAATGGCATTGTTATAAGCAATCATCACCCAAAGTAGATGGAAGTGTTTTGTTTTACCAGTAATAGTTAATACAGGTCTTCCAGAAGAATAGGGAACTGTAAATATGCTGCTCTTTTTCTTGAATAATTTCCCTTAAAAAGACACACAAACTCCAAGGAGGAAAGAAAAAGGTGGGAGAAGTAACAAAAAGGAAGAGAAGTACACTGGAAAGAAAATAGAATTGGATTTGGAGAGGAATCCACAGAAAAGCCAAAACAATTTATGATACACAGGGGTCAGTCCTGCACATAAGGACACCTTTTTCTCTGGAATTAAGTGGCATTTAAGAAAAACTTCCCAGATAGAATCACAAGATTGCACATGAGTTCACAAACTTAATTTCTGCTTCATAGCAGTAACTACAGAACATGGCACAAGCACTTTTGTTTTTGTGCAGAAATGTTTTACTTCTGAGATGAAAGTTGAACAACCCTGGGCAAGGAGGAGCAGCACAGCCCATTGGCTGGATTTCTGTGCACAACTGAAAGCTGACAGACCTTCATCGGTGACCAGTTAGCTTAGGCCAGTCAGTCACGTTTTGCTTAGAAGTGGCTGGATGGACTCTCAAGGGCACCAGAAACAAGAATTCTTTCGTGTTCTGATATTCTTCATCTTAAGTACTTTAGACATGACACTAACCAGCAACCCAAGGTGCAGTCATCCTCATAAATTAAAATGGGATTAAAAAACCCCATAAGGACAATCTATTTCTAACTACATTCAAAACAAAGCTTTGCTGCACACAACAATCACAGACAGGTGTTGTACATTGATTCAGGTTTTTTTCTGAGCCAACAGCTGACAAGTAGATTTGCCCCATCCCCTCTGCCACTCTCTCTGTACCCATCCCTCCTCCTACAAACCATTCACGTGTTCTACAAATTCTGGACACTGCTTCAGCTCTGGTCTTAGTGCTGTCAAAGGTGCACCTGGCAACAACACACAAATTTAGAAGTTCCTTTGTCACAGCTGGTCCAGTGCTACAGTCCTTGCGTAGCAACACCTGCCCAGGTGTGGGTGTCAGTGCTCAGGTGCTGGGCAGTGCCTCTTACACTGACAGCCTCTCCCTGCCTCATCTTAGCAGACAGCAAGCAACCCCACGGATTTCTGTCTTCCCAAGTATCCTTGCAATTGAACTGTTTCTTAAGTTACATTCTTTCAGACGTCTCCTGTGTCTGAAAATATTTTCCCCTGCCATAATCAGAACATGCAACATTTACTTCACTGCTGTAACCCAGAAACTGTTAAATTGTTAGCATAGTACCTTGGTCTCTTTTTAAGTGTCCTCACGCTTCAGGGTTTTCCTGCTTCCCAGTATTCTATGTCTAAATCTAGGTAAAATAATGGAGCTGGGCTTCACTTAAGAAAGGCTAATTAGATCCTGCTGTAATTTGCAGCAAATGTACCACAGACCCAACCATCAACAAGAGTCTGCCCAATATAAACATTTGTATCTCTGACTCTTTAACAAAGGAATTTTAAAAATCGTAACTATGCTGGGGGGGGTGGGTAGGGAGAGCAAAACTCCAACAAACATACTGATGCATCAATTCATCTACATTTATGCTGCCATGGACAATTTTATGAGAACTGTAATTTGGGACAGGAATACAAATGGATGTGTAGACTTCTAAATAAACTTTGAAGAAGGTTTTTCCTATGCCTTATTTAACCTCTGTGTCACAGACCTATGGGATGTTGCAGTTAAATCCCATGTCTAAGTATCAGATCTGTGTTTCAGTTTATAGACCAAGTTAAATGCCTACGATCACAACACAGAGATATGCAACCAAACACAAGTTTTTAAAATGTATTTTTAAATGAACAGTATGTCTGCTGATACAGACTAGCCTTTTCTTTACTCAGCACTTTTGTAACAGTGTGCTGTTTTAGGCTGGGGCATAACTGAGTGTGGAGCACACAGGGTTTGCCTTCTCCAGCTTGGATTGAATGCAGTAAGATTGCTTACAGCAACAGCCTCTTTCCTCAAGCCAATGCTAAAGCAGCAACACTCTTACCCCCTCCTCCAGCTGCTAAGCAAAGAATAAACTTTTAGCTTCGCCCCTCCTTTATTGGAAGGGGAATAGGGTAATATGCGGTAATTGGTTTTCCATGTTTGCCAAGAGTCTGTTTCCTCTTATCATCCACAATATTTAACATAAGTCTTGTAATAGTTCCAAAAATAATAAAATCTGTCCCAAGAATAAAAATGATAGATCCACAACATGCTGCTTTTTTTGTCACGGTCTTGGTTTCGTAACATTCTGTTAGTAGTTTTTATTGCCTAATGTTGTGGTTTCTTTCATATGCGGCAGACCCAGTAAAGACATTTCATCAGCTACTTACACAGCAGCGCCTGGATTATTTACAAATGGAGATTTCAGTAGTGTATTACAATAAATCACCACTGCATACTCTTAAAGTTACATTGCAGTAATGTGGTAGAAGAAAACCCAGAGATTCTAGGGGGAGGAACGTTAAGTATATACAAATCATACATAAGATCTTAGCAAACAAATTTATTCAGATATCCAAATAAAACCTGTTAGTCTTCCTCTCTCTCCCCCATCTCCACCCCTGCAATACTGCAAGAGGACTAGGCAAATTATATCCCCCCACACATGCAAACCAGTACACACAAGTAGGTCTAACAAGTAACAGAGCCCGTGGAATACTTCCTTCACGATTTTATATCATGCAGGCAGACAGCACATATCTCCCTCTCTTCCTCTGCCCCACCCTTCCACCCCTAAAACAAATGCCCCATACTGGGCAAATTCCTGTAAGTGTGGGAGTTACAGATGTGGAGCAAGTAAAGACAGCAGCATTTTGCTCACCGGCTTCAGTTTGAATGAAACAAAATGAAAACAGAAAAGAGAAAAAGGAGATAATACACAGGAGAAACTTGATGTAGGAAGAAAAAAAAAAAAAGCCCTAACAAACAAATCAACTAAAAAAACCTAAGAAGAAAGTTGTGGGACACTCAGCAGAATAAGAAGCGCAGTCTGTTAAGAGGCATCACTACCTCAGGCCTCAGCATTTACAAAAGCAATACCCTACTGGTAACAACTTCAAGAAAAACACAGGCATATTGGGGTGCCCTCCTTAAAAAATTAAAAATCCTGCAATGCTCAAACTTGTCTTCTGATATTTCTAAGTTTGTTTAATACATTTTTTTTTAAAAAAAAATTCAGATGCAGTTCAAGTGTATTTTTGAGTCAGATAAGAGTTTTCAATTTCTTCCCAAGAACAGATTTAGCGCTCTAACAGTCACAGGTGAACTCTTAAGGCAGAAATAACTCACCCAATATAAATGTATGTCCTTTAGTGTGTGTCCCTTCTAATCCAAACATATAAATATTGGAGTAGAAGGCTCTTCAACAGCCACCACAACAAACCAAGTGTCCCAAGAAGTTTAACACAGCAGGAAGGATACAACTGTGGAGCAGGGGATGGGCACTCATTGCTTGCTACAGGCTTCAGACACTTGTTACTTCAGCTTATCAGCGTTTTGGCAGTCGTTTTACCATAACTCACTGCTGAGTCTGATCTACACTAGAATAAATCAGAATGACTGAAGCCAAAAGAGATGCACAGGTCTAAGACTGAGGGGGAGTTGTTAATCTGTCTTCAATGACTGCCAAAATTCCAGAGCATTTAATTTTCAGCAGAAATAGGAGAGACAAGTCTTTAGTCATGCTTAGAGGGCTTAGCACCCCAATTTTCCTTTTTTTAAAGTTAATTGTACTTTATACCATATTCTAAACTGGGACTAAGGGAAAACCTGCAGCTTGGTATGATTTTTTGGTATCAACAATTTCACATTACACTTAGCAGCTGTACGAGTCGCTGGGAAACAATTACATGTTTTGGCTCTTTGCTTGTGAAAATGTAACCAACAAAAGCAACTGGAATTCAACATGACATCCCAGCAAGCTATCAGTCACTCATGTGCAAGTAAAACTAAAACCTGTGAAAGAATCATCTTGTTAAAGCACATGCTTTAGAAGTAAACCCTCCTGCTAAGTTCTGTTATAAAATTTGCAAATTCTAATTGGAAAAAATAGCATCAGGGCTTCTCAAAAAGAACGCTTACAAACATACAGATATTTCTGTAGCAACAGAAGGTTTATGTGTGCATAAAGTTTGTGACAAAAAGCCAGCCAGAATGCATAGAAATTTCAGTTTTGTTCTAGCTACTCTCTGAAAGTACCAGAGTCTTAACATAATGTACAGTCTAAGACTGGCATGTGAGCCAGGACCAAACCAGCAGGATCAGCAACTGATTGCATACGTGACCTTAGTACAGCACAACATACTGCCCCTGCTCCTCTCACACCCCAAACAGCAGCACGGGTGGCTCATTATTATAACAGCCCTGGAGATTCCTGGGCAATTCTATACCTCTTCCATGTTCTTAGAAAATGAGAGACTGTCAGAAGCTTTCAGTTTTTCAAATCATCACCACGGAAAACAGCATGCATTTTTGTTCTTCTCAGGACAGGGTACAAATACCCCCCACTCTGCTCCCTTAATGGACAATTTTTATGACTTAATTTATTCCCCTTTGTAATGAAGCTTAGGCTGCTACAGAAGAGCATACTTTTCTCTGATCTCAAGCAATTGAGTTCTACAACATTGCCAGTTGAAAAAAAACTTCAAGTAGTTAATTCAAGCTAATAGTCTTGTTCATTCACTCTTTCTTGGGAACAGCTAGTTCAACATGCCAGTTTTCCCTTGTCATCCATGCAGTCCAGTCACATGGTTTTACTGCCATACAACATAATTTTCAAACTTCAACTGAAACAATAAGTGTGCTTTATAAATGCAAACTTCATATAATAAACAATTAACAGTTCAAAGTAAGTAAATGGAGTAACATCTTAATAATCTAAAATTTGAAAACAATTATATTACATTGCTGAAAATGTTCCTAAGTGTGTAAAGAAGCATTGCAGTCAGTAACTAACATAAATCCATAGTGTTTCCCCCTTCCCCAAGATACCAACAAAAGGTTCCACACCATTTTTTCAGATTTTATTTAATCTCAGAATCACTGCTATGTTACACCCACCAGGCTGAAGTTTATTCACTCTGGATGTTCAAGTTCTGACAATTAGAATGGGTGACATGAGGACCCCTTTCCCCCAGTGTTGTGTTGCAGTCAGTATTGATCCAGTAAGACAAAAGTTTTGCCTGCCCCCCACCCCATTATTTCCCCCAATACATGAAGCATGGCCTAGCATTAGTGTCACCCTTTTGTCTGCAATTATTTAAATAGGATGAGATGGAAACTCAGTTGTTTGCACATCTGTACAAAAGGTGACATGAACATTCTGTATTTTAACAAATAAACACTTAAAACACAGGATTTTGGTTTGCAGTGTTGCAACCCTTTCACTTGAGGAAAAAATATGCCCCCCCCCCCCCCCCAGCCATGACCATAATAACTAACAAAACATTTGTAGTTTTGATTTTCATCAAGATTTCCAAACTGGCAGATTTTATTTTCACACCCTCTTCACAATAGACAAGATGCTTACCATATATTTAGGATTACAAGTTGTCACTAAAAGAAAACTTTACACAACCACTATACATTTAGGTTGAAAAACTGTCCTTGCATGAAAAATATACCTAGAAATCAAGTGGTAAACAAGAAAAAAAACAAAAAACCAAAAAACATTGAGAAGATTAATGTTTTTAAAGTGTGCCATTTTTAAATTTATCAACTCCTCCTCTACTTTTCATTCATACTCTGTTTTTACCTACAGTATTTGTTAAGGCAAACAGCTAATCCATTTCTGAAGAGGTGTTGTGGAAATTGTGGATAAACAGCAAACATTTGGCATTAAAATAGATAGCACATATGTAGCCTCTAGTAATATACATTAAGCATCTCTCTTGGACTTCAGGATAATGACAGGGGAGCATGAACATGCTAACAATGTCAAAAAGGCTTAAAATTTAGCATCCAAGCAATTTCTATTAATGCTTCTGTAGTTTTCAAGCTCTAAGTAGTATAGATTTTATGCAAATGCATTAAAGAATTCTAGCTTGGCAAGTACACCCAAGCAGGTTATTAAACTATATATACAGAAAGTGATAAATACAGAATTAAAAGAGTCCTTCCGCTTCTCTTCATAGCCTTGAAAATTGACAAAAAACTTGAGGACAGCTCTACAATATTAAACATTAGGTAACCTCATGAGCTGGGAAACCTAACTACACAAACTGATTAAAATACTCCGATGACTTTGTAGTGTTTAATACAATTCAGTTCGTAGTCAAGGGCACAAGACAACATTTAACAAAAATAATCACATCAATTGACCTAGAAATCAAATGTAAATAGATATGAATACAATCTCCAAAATCTGTCTTTAAGTGAACATTAACCATTTATTCAAAGTTATACAAGAATTTGAAGGATAAAGTCTTCTGCAACAGGAAACCAACTTACAAGTTTCATGTCTCAGTTGAATTGAAGTGGAGGCGAGCGGGGCGGGGGGAGAGAAGGGTGAACAAACAAGTTAGTAGGCCCCATCCAGGCAGCTAGAAAGTAAAAAGAGGCTCAACAGCAGCCTCCTCCAGCTTGTTGTCCTCCCTGATTGCCTGCAAGTGTTGCATTGGTGGCAGCATGTTGAGGGCCAATTTTTATGCCATTTGCCTGAAATGAAGTTTAATACACACTGTAAGTATTTTAGAATATACTTGAAAAGATACTTTTTCTATTTAGAAGATCATATAACAAGTTCTCCTAATGTATGCAATAAATACAGCAGTTTGTAATTTTTTCGCAGCATGTTCTTAGTGATTAAATATTATTTAAAGGAAGATGCCTTCCTTCTCATTTAAATTTTATCTCCATATTACACTCTATCTTAAACTCTTTAAAAAAAAACAAAACCACAGAGCAAGAACTGTATTTGAATACTACTTGGCATAAGGCTCAAAAATACATAGCATTTGCTAAAAATGTATAGCCTCTCCCCTTTTGCCAAAATCTCCGCTAGTTTAATAGTTTAATATAAAACTTTTCCTCTCTAGACAGCATTTCTTTCTGTGTTGAATCAGCTGTAGAGGCTAAGGGCATACGAGTGTTCTGTGTCATCAATAATTTCTGTGATCCCAAAAGACATGGCTACTTGCCAAGAACCCACACACAGCGTAGCTCTTTCATTCATCAAAATCACACTTATATCTTAACCCTCACTCCCTCAAGTGGATTTTACCTAAAAATACAGCACTTTGAGAAAAGTAATACAGTAGCTGCAGAAATTAAGCTCTTAAGGAAACTTTGCGTCACAGCAAATCTCAGATTTATAGTGCTTGGCAGTTGTTCTGCAGCAGTGGTAGCCTTCGGGTTTCTGGCACTCGCTCAGTATTGACAGCAGCTGATGTGGTTTCTTTTCGCTCTTTGACTCCTCTTTAATAAAAAGCATGCCCTATGGCTCATTGGTTTTGCCCCCTCTGGGCTGATAGCAACTTCTTGAGGAATCAAGGAGCCAGACTTGGCATAAAGCCAAATAAGTAGCACGGACTGTTGGCTCTTGACAGCATATTGCAATCAGAGCTCCTTAAGGCACAGTAAAGCAGTCAGCTACTATATGAAACTCGACAGATACAACGAGCATGCTTTTTCAGGCACTCTGATTACTCTCCAATTTATATTGCACTACCAACTGCATTTTCTTCAGGAAAGATGTGAAAGAATTTTAAATTTTTTATCAGTGAACTTAATTTAAAAGATTGTGATTCAAGTCTTATTTAGCTACAAGTTTCCTGACGCATTACTTCACATACTACTGAAGTTTCTCATTTTTTCCTCTCTGAAGTAATGAGTAGTATTTTCAACAGTCTACATTTTGTCATGTTGAAATATATTGAGTGGAAAGAGGTGAAGCCATTTAACTTGAGTCCTTAATTCCCTCCCTACTCTGAACAATTCTGCAAGGACTGTAATGTTTAAGAGAAGCATCGCACTGACAGTCCGGACACACCTCTCCACAGAGCAGAAACAGAACAGAGTGCTGGTGCAGGTTTTCACATGTGATTTCACTAAGCACCTCAGCAACAATATTCAGGGACATGAAGGATAAAAAAACCAACTTGGTCTTCAGAAAAGACTGGCCACTGCAGATTGTCAAATTTTCTATGAGACTGTTAACAGAGAGCTTATATAATCTTAACATTTCTATGCAATACTAGTATGTCTATTTCTCACCTCTGGATTTGAATCTGCTTTTTCTACAGCTGTGAACATCCCTCCTAACTGCTCAAGATTTTCAACAGCACAATCATTTCAAAATTCAAGAGCCATTATAGGTCTTTCTAGCTCTTACTCCCCTTTCTTCAGTTCTCCACCCCCACCTCAAACAAGCAAAGGCACAGGTCCCAATAATCTGTAATTTCAGTAATGTGCATAAGCAAAATGGCTAATCTTTTATTCCCTACAGTATCCAGCCACCTAAACCAGGAACATTTCAAAAGTCTTTTATGTAACTCTCAAAGCAATCCCTCCCCTACACTGGACAGCTCATGGAGTGCATCTGGCATATCAACATGGTCCCCCATTTACATAGTGGAAAATTATCTTTGAAAACAGATGACACCATATGGAGAAGTGGATGAAAGTGGATTTTCTTCTCTTTTGGGGATTTATATTATTTTGCGATGCTTCATGGATGGATAGGGTCACTTATTTTAATCCATTTTTATCACAATAGCATTCTATATCCAAATGGACCAGACAAATCATTTACTGCCCAGCCTTCTAGGGAAGGTGAATTTTGCACTTTTAAAAAGCAAAGAGTATTCAGAGTACTAAAAGTTACCTCATTATTAATGTCAAAAACGCCTTCCTGGATTTTCTCATAGATCTCCTTTGCAGTGTTAATAAATGCCTAAAACAGAGGAAAAAAAGATGACAGACACAATGAATGCAATACCCTTTGGTGTAAGATGCACTAATTGGAATTCAATCTCATGTGCAGTTGCTTCACTGAGATTTTCCTTCCTGACCTCTGCAGAAACAGGTATGACAGCACCCTATAACTTACCCTGAAGCAGCAATGGATCACACGCTGTTTACAAAAACAGTGGCATTTTCATAACATGTGTATTCTACAATCTGTTGTCCAGTAATTACAGGGAAAAAGTGGTTTTTAAGATATATATAAATTACTTTTAAATTATTTATTTCTGACCCTTATGGATAGATTGTGTGGCAGATGGTTTCCCCTACCCTTAATATCTTTGTAATAGGCCACTCTAGATTAGAGTGCTTAGCAACATAAAACCACAGGGTACTTACAATGATGATGTAAGGATGCTGTCTGCTGGATGAAACCTTATGCTATCATTTAATATTCACCTAATTTTAAGAACGTATTCTCTTTAATTAATCTTGCACACAATGGGCAACAGACATCTTAATAGTAGAAAGGAGAGGTCCCAGGTTTTATAACAACTTCTAAAAATCTAGTGTTTTAATTCAGAGAAAACACTTTGACACTTGGGTCCAAAAAAAGTGACTGCTATAAATGTTTTTGGTTAAAGTTTACAATCAATTATTCCATTCTTCATCTCTCACTTAGCTTTATAGGTCAAGTAATGCCTAAAATAATGTATAATTTAGGAGGTGATTAACAGCAGCTAGTAATTACAATAAACATACAGTTCTTTTTGTTTCAAAATACCAACACCATGCAATCACACAAGACATGCTACCTTCTGCACAGGCCTATTACAGCAAATACAGATCTAATTCAAATATAAAAAAGTAAACAGGGTTCATGGAGAGGAACAAATCATACCTTTCCTCATTTCTACACTGGAAGCATTTGACTGCTGAACTTGCCACCAGAGCTTTGTTTCCTAATTAACAGGACTGATATGTTTTCACCTTTAAAGGCCTTACAGCTCCCCAGAGTAATCAATCTACTGCAGCTCAATTACTGCACCAAGCACACACCACAGCCAGTGAAGGAGACTTGAACGACTGCAGCAGGAGCAGAGAGATATGAATATGCATAAACTCTAAGTGGGTGATCGAATCATCACAGAGGGTCATGAGAATTTGCAGCAAAATAATGAGAAGAATTAATCATTGCAGATTCACAAGGCACTTAGGAAGCGAGTTCGTTTTTCAAACACGTGTTAGAGTTGAGAAGAAAAATTGGCTTTTGGCCAACTACGAATTGGTTCAAATTCCTCAGAAACAGAAGTTTTCTATCCAAGGAAAAAATTCAAACTTTGTTGCTGATAACATACTAATTATTGTAATGGCCTCATACATGTGCTTACTGAAAAGTATAAGTTAACTTTGAAAATTCACACAGCTGGAATCTGTGAGGATACTTCTACTTCAGCAGGACATTAAACAGAACTTGAACTCTTAAAAAAGAGTTATGATAACTTCATGTAAACAAGCACTTAACAATTGGCACTTTGAACTGTTCTAGAAGATGCTAGCTAAGTATGTCAAGACTCTTAGAATTAATTTCATGAGAATTACACTAAATCTACAAAAATTACTTTAGAGCAACAAACTAGAATTTTAACAGACTCCAAACTAATACAACTGAGAATAGATTCTTTTGGATACTACACTCATGAACAGTCATTGTAGCAATGCATCTATGCTCACAAAAACCAGTAAAATGCACTGGAAAACAGTACTGCATAAACATAAAATTCCTTCTGTTACTACACATGTACTGTACAAAGCAAAAGAGCATACTACCTTCAGTACAGTATATTTTAATATTTAACCTATTGGCCAAGAAACTGTTGATCTGAAAAAACCATATATTCCATTAATCTCAGTCCTTACACTTCAGTTTTCTTGAAGTCATAACCTGACTACCCCATTCCCATCAGTGATTCTGGTGCACAACATATTTAGTCTTAAAACAGCACATACTGTTGCTCTGCATAGCAAAATGCCACATTGCACCGGGCCACAGAAGTAATTCCTATTTGAAAACAAATGATAAGAATATAACACATAATCAGTCTACCTCACATTCTCTTTTTATGTATTCTAAAAAATTGCTACTAATTAGCCATGAAAAGAAGACTAGAATCCCTCGATGCTTCAATTTATTTCTTACATCTACACATTTTAAGTTAACTTATGATTCAAAGTGTAAACAGACTCAAAATAATCACCTGAGAACATCACTAAAACAGCAGTCTACCTGCTCTAGAAATATCATATCAGATTTTGGTATTGCATGCTAGTGCCCCAGTTAGCAAGGACAAGAAGGTAAACTTGGTATAATTGAGTTCTTCTAAAAATCTCTTTTAATACTGCATGTTCTAACTCTTACCTGGAACATACAGTGTACTGTAAACCCTTAATTATTTATGGACATTTAAATTTATTTATTTATAGTTTATCATCTATTCAGATTAACTGACCCATAGATGCAGAAAGACAAGAGATATTTTCCCTCAAATCCAGTTTAGATTTATTAGACCACGTGCAGGTGACTGCAAGAACACAGCTGTAGCACTTCACACGCCAACTTGGATCCAGGTGCAGTTTAGCCACTTCCACACAAGACCTCACCAGTAAGCCCACATGGGCTCAGCTGGCTGCCTACCAAGCCTACTGCAGTTGCACTGTACATTCCCAAAATGCTGCTGGCTAGTAAAACACCAGACACAGATACTCATGCTTTTCCATCCCAAATCAGGTCCAGGTTCATTTTCACCACTGCAGGGTAAGGAGTACCAAACTCATCCTGGATTTATGCACAATCGCCAGAAAGATGGCAAGGGCCTCAATATACAGTATCTCTACTACTCATAAAAGTGAGAGACTTTTGCAAAATCAGTATGTTAGACTTCCAAATATAAAAATCCTTGACTACATTTTGGGAAAATTCAAGAAAACAATGTAACATCAGGAAAACGTCTACCTTTAATGTTTAACTCTTGGTAATTTTCTAAACCATAACTTATTGATGCTTTTATGCACAAGACTGCTGAATATAACTGTATCACAGCATTAAAAAAGGTTTATACAAGTTATTCAGTGATTGTTTTAATGTAACATGGTTTTCAATTGTGTGCTCATTATAACTAGGTTCCCAAATAACACCAATACCCCATCAAGGAGAAGTGCATTACTGTACAAGTGGGAAAGTGAGTCCTGCAAGATGTAATCTGCCTGTTGTGTCATGCCTGCATTTACTGCAAAGCCAACAAAAGAGGCTTTTAAATCACAATATACCAGTGTAATATCACTTTGGATTATTTGTATAAGGAGTTTCCCAGATCATATTGCAAAATGAGAATCAAGAGCTCATGTCTCACAATGTTTGCCCCAAACCCCCCCACCAAACAATCCAAAACTGCAACAACCAAACACTGCAGATACTGCATTTAAGGTAAATTAATCCTACGAACACTGATGTAGAATTACATCAACTTCAACATTCATATCATCACACAAATAAGTAATGCAGGTATAGTACCCTTGAGACAAATCCAGGAAGAATTAATTCTATAACAGGTAAAAACAATGCAAGAAATGGGTAAGGGAGTAAGTTCCTGATACCTCTGTCTCATGGAGGCTGTATGCAGGACTAATAATAAGCTAAGGGCACCAGAACATGATTAAGAGAGCAGCTACATTTAGTTTTCACTTGCAGATGTCAATAATGTCACTTATCTTTCTCAGAAAGCTAACACCAGGACAAAAATCGGAGGACTTCACTACAAGCTGAGCATAACAGGAAAAACTTGTAAATGAATCACTGATACTTTTCAAAACTCGAGGCTTTACAAGTTCATCTTTGCCTAAAATCAGGTGTGAGAGCACGTTCGGCACGGCCAGCTCGTGGAACATGCTGCCCTCTGGTGGCAATGTTAAAATTAAATTTAATGCGTGGAAATAAAAATTGGGTAATCAGTATTTCTGGATTCTTTCTTACAATTAAATGAGGAATGCTAAAGGTTAAATATATCACAAATTCTAAAACATGACCCAGCCAACACCTAGAATTTCCTCCTCCTCTCCAGTTTCCTATCTTATCTTTTAGCAGTAAGATATGATAAAATAGCTAGATTACTCTACTATTAAAGAATGCATTTGGAAACAGTAACAATATGGACAACAAATGGATTTACTCCTAATGCATTCACCTTCCCAGTGTGTAAGTGGTACTGGATGGCCACTTTATTAAAGTGAGATTCCAAAGCTCTGAGCAGCTCTTTTATACACACACAGTAAGGCAACACCTTTTACAGCTAAATGATCTTTCAGGAAGAAGCCTAGCACACTAAAAGGGATGCAGAAAGGTTAATTATAAGCAGTGGTGAGGTGCAATATCATGAATCCACACCCCAAAAAGCACCCCAACACATTTGTAACCTTATATTTGAAGTATACGTGCAAAGACACAAACTAGAACTTTATAGCAATTTATGTCCCCATTGACATACAATCTTTCTGACAAACTTATTGGGCTGATTCACATTACTAGAGCTCAAACTGACTTAAAAGTCCTGCAGCTGTTGTTGAACAGTTACACAGGACAGAATACTTGATTAAAAAAAAAAAGAAACCTCCTAGAACTAAGAATCCATCTCTCCAGGAATCTACAGGTCAGGCAGGCAGTATCATACATTTCATGCCCTTCTATAAAGCCTGAAACACTCAGTTAACTGAAACCTTTTATTCTCATCACACCACGAGATGCCCAGAAGTCCCAGGTACCATGGCAGAGCCAGTGTTCCTCACTGCAAAGCTGGGGCACAATCCAAGGATTTGCCACAAGGAGCTAAAAGCTGTGTACCTTCACTACAGCCAGGTATCCTGCCCTTTCTCCCTTTCGCAGCTGAAGTGACATGAGCTTCAACCCCATTTTCTTGTATGAGAAACTGGCTAAAATGTCAGTTTCACACAGCTGAAAGGTCAGAGAACTTTGATTTCCAGGAACTTGAAGGAATACTGCTTTTGACATAAGATAAACCTAATTTTGTGTGTGGTTTTTTTTTGTTTGTTTGTTTTTTTAAGGACTCATGACCTAGAAATCCTGCTCTTTTGCAAGTGCTAGTCAGATTACCTCTTGTGTGTCACTTTACCTTGCTATGAAAATTATTAACAGCCTATGACTTTCAAGTTTTATTAACTAAATCCCTGCTTACTATATTACCATGTCAAACAACTGCTTGTTTCCCAGATATTAAGCTATGTTCAGGGAGGGTGTGGAAGGGAAATAAACCACACTTTAAAAAATCAGTTCAACTTTAGATGCTTCGAAGAATGTAATCTTGCCATGAGATTTTTACCCTTCAGAATATTACAAAAGGCCATCTCTGTTCTTTTATCTATACCACTGGTGAAGCTACAGGAGCTTTGAATATTCATTACCAATTTAAGCAAAAGTATGAAAGAAGCTGCCTGAAGAGAAAATTAAGTTACAGCTGAAATAGAACCACTGAATGACCATTGAGGCTCCATGTAGCAGAAGTGCTCCATTGCTCAGTTAAAACCATTAGTCTATTCATATTTAATCCTAAATAATGAATTCACTATTGCATTCTATTTATGGGCAGACAACTTGGAATAACACATACAATGCTCTTAAGTTTGGATAGGCACCCCTCCATATGGGAAACAACTTACTAAAACCAACTTCCACACCAGGAGTCAGTGATACACTGGCACAACTCAAGTGAGATCAGCTTCTGAACACTGATGTTGTCTAGAACTGCTTTGACTAACATCCAGAAAACTTTCTGGCTTAAGACCGGTCACATCATTCATCATTATTAAAAGTAGCAGTCTGAAATGAAAAGATTATGCACAAAGCCACTGTAGCTTCCCAAATACAGCTAGGTATCCTTACTTCTTGAGAATTAATACACATAAATGGGTTCAAACCATTGATATGCCAGGGACAAGAAGTTAAGCAGTGTGTGCTGTAGGAGACTACATGGTTACCCTGAGATCATGCAGGTGACTCTACTCTGCCCCTGCCAAAGCAGAAAGCTCTCAACAAACTCTGAAAGGCAGGATGCAGATAAGACCACAAATAATAGTCATATACTACTACTGAACTACCAATGAAAAAAACTAATGTGATAGAATTGCTAATGCCTCTTGCAAATGAGACAAAAAAAATCTTATGTATTATGTGTTGGTTTAATGAGAGGTCAGGAACTAATGGATGCTGTGATTAGAACAAGTGCAAACCCACCCAGGGTTCAGACCCCAGACTTATACATGTATGAGTGAAAAGCCTCCCAATGGACCTCACAGTGTTTTCTTAGAAAAAGTAAATAAGCAACACTGGGGTCTGCAAATAGTATTCAGAGTGCACATCACCCATCCACAATTCAACAAAGTAAAGCAAATACGATAACCAAGATTCTAAAAGTTAACAAGGTTCCATCATGAGAAAGACCACAGCCATGCATGTCAGAGTGTACATTAACTCCAACCAGCTTAGAAACCATTGAGAAGGGAAAAAAAAGGCACAAAAAGGCAGTAATATTTTGACAGTTGGTTACCTTTACAGCTTTAGGCAGAGGCTAAAAGCAAATTATCAACCTCCTGTTTAAATAAGTATGATATCGCTGAAGAGACTAGCATTAACTGTCCTTGCACTGCAGTCAAATTATAAGCCTGTGCCCAACCTCCCCCCAGTAATCATTTTATCCTCTCAGTGATGCAGAAACTCTTTTTACACAATCCCACTCCATATCAAATATGATGATTTAACTCTGTGGTTACAGAGAATTCTTAGAAGTCTCCAAAGTAACTATGAAGGAAGAGGCTGCTTCTATTTCCCACTCCCTACCATCCATTACCTATTATGCAAACAGGGTGGAAACTTCTCCAACAGCCTTACACAAAATAAACAGCCGTCAGGGTATTTTCCACTCTTTATCATCTATTTCTATTCAAGATGTAGGTAATGAGACAATCCTGAAGAACATAATGAACAATTTTAAACTGTTTTAAGATCCAAGCACCAAAAAGGTCACTGCACTGCTCCAGATACAGATTTACTAAGGTCTTCCACAGTGGTGGAAATCAGGATTAAACAAGGGAAACAGCTTAAAAAAACTTTACCAAGAGAAGCGGATTTGTTCATATAAAGAAAGTGCCAGAGATTAGGATTTTGCTTCTGTAGCTGTTAACTATTCTACAACATGACCCTTTTTTAGTGTTTACTGAGAACACCATTTAAGGAATGCACTTGATTATCACTGAAAAGGATTATATCCTAAAGCTTTCTAAAGCTTTTCCACTGGAATTAGAAAGTTAGTATACATACACATCACTCACTTGTATAATCACAAGGAGAGGATTCTATTTGAACTTTTTGATAAAGTACTTAATGCTCATGTGCCTCCTGATAATTGGAGATGCATTCGATACTGCATAGTTTCTGATGCAAAAAGAGGTGATAAATGTCAGAATCAGAGAGTAATTAATTCTGTGAGTTGTCTGTAGCTTACTGTAACTTCTAAAAAACTTAAATATTTTACAACTACAAGGCTTTACCAATAAAAGAATACCTCATTGGTTACATACCATTTTGAATTTAAGACAGTTTTGGGAAAAACAGAGGGCAGATTGTAAGTATAAGAAGTTGAACTATGTCATGTTATTCTAAAAAAAGGTCAGTGTGGATGAACTGAGTATGGGCTTGAAAGACATGTGAAGCAATCTTTCTGCTTTACATAGCACTAGCATCTCAGCTGGAGCTCTTTGTCCACCACTGTACTTGTCTGACTAGAATGCAGTTAGTTTTCTTTACAGCAGTCTGCATGGCGCTGTGTTTTGGATTTATGACTAAAACAGTGTTGATAACACAACAATGTTTTAGCTACTGCTGAGTGTCACTGTTTCTTATTGTGCTCTCTCATGACAGTAGTTAGGCTTAGGGTAAGCAAAATCGTGGGGTGCACAAACCAGCCAGGACAGCTGACCAGAACTGGCCTGAGAGCTATTTCATATTTTATGATATAATGCTTAGGAATAAAAACTAAAGGGCAGTCAAAGCTGCTGTTGCTCAGAGACTGGCTGAGATTCAATTTGTGTGTAGGGAGTTGTAAGTGATTGCCTTTCTCTCACTCTTCCTTCACCTATCTCTTTCCTTAATTTTTAAATCTGTGTCTCAGCCCCTGAGTTTTATCCTGCTTTGGCTCTTCTGGTTCTCTCCCCCATCCTGCTAGATGGAGGCACCCACCAACTTGGTGGGCATCCAGCTGCAGCTGAGGTCAGCTGACCATGATCACCCTTCAAGACAGGAAGGCAGTAAATCATGGTCAGAGATGCAAGAACTCACACGTGTCCAGAAATATGAACTGTAAGCCAAACTTGGAAAGACTTAAGTTCTTTAAAGCAGCAAAAACTGAAAAACTTATTCAAATACATAGCAGACTACAGTAACCAAGCCAATAACCTCTTCAGCAGCTCCACAGAAGACAGAAAATTGGAGCTGTGTGCAAAGTGAAGAAGATTCCTACTAGGTAGTAGAGAGGAAAGATGATGACAGTATAAATACCAAAGCACTGAAAGAGATTGCTCTGAAGAGCTTGTGATATACTAGGAGGCTTGAGAACAGGTTAGGGTGACATCTGCCAAGAATACCAACAGCTTGGCTTGCTTTGGACTAGCAAATCATTCTAGACTTCTTAGATTCCACGACAGACAGAAGTTAGCAATTTCTCTGAGTACTTCAAAAAACCCCACAAGTAAACTAATTAGTAATGCTGTGCAATCAATTACAACAGACATTGTCTTTCTCACAATATAAAGAATAATTAATTCAAGTTAAGGAACTCAAACTCTAGAGGAATAGTATCTATACAAATGTGTAATTTAAAGCAAGTGTTTAAACAAAATTCCAGCATTGAGCAAAGTTACCTCCTCTACATTGGAAGCAGTTTTGGCAGATGTCTCCATAAAGATAAGTCCATGCTCTCGTGCAAATGCTTCACCTTCCTCTTTCTTGACTTCTCGTCTAGATTCTAAATCACTAAGATGAATGAAAAAAAAAGTTAAATTACACAGTCTAACATGTCCATATAAAGATTATCCTTCACAGTCATGCTTTTAAGCCTGAGAAGCCAAGAGCCCCCATCAGAACTTGGATATATAACTAGTCAAGCCCTTAAATAAAGTAGAATTATTGTAAGCCCTGCACTTACAGTATACAGAATAGTCACAAGCATTACACTTACTTGAGCTATACATCCTAGCTGACATAAATCTTACCAAGACTTTATGAAATAGCTTTCCACAGGATGAGTGTGTATTTATTTAGGTATTCCTTGAATACTAACTTTAGACATTGTATTTTCAGTATATATAATCTCTCCTATTATATTATCTACCAATTCAATACTATAAAGCTGAGCTGATAAAAGAGCTTTATAAATGATTTCTTAATAGTAAACAATTCTAAAAATAAAGTTCATTTTTTCTTTTCACTAGCAAAACTTCACACAGTCAATTTCTGTTCTGATAAAAAAAATCTTAAAAGCAAAAATAAATTCTTTTGAACTACATTAGCTATCATCTCCCAGTAAGTTAGAATTTAGGTTTTGAAATTCCTGGCCCTCCAGCAGCAGAATAAATTGAAGTGATTGTTAAACAAGTTCTTACTCCCTGCTTTGCAATTAATTTAATTCAAAGTTAAATATTACCCAAAGAAGCAGAAAAAAAACCCTCTTGGACTGGACAGCTAGAGACAAATCCATTTCTCCAAGTCCTACAGACAAGTATTTTACCCTTACTTTTTAAAGCTTCTTTAGGAATAAGGAATTCTTTGTAAGTATATTATATCTTGAGAAATAACAATGATATATTTATTATTGATGTACAAGTGTAAGGTATATATTTCAATGAATTTTCATCTAAGCTGTACATGCATAAATATCTTAGATATATATTTTAACTAAGTAGCATGCAAATAGACATTTAATTTGCAGTCAGTATACAAATAAAAGTATCATACTAGACTTCAGTGTTTGCCAACTTAGTAATTATACACATATTAAAAATAGGTAATACTCACTGTGGCATCATCTATTTTGCAGCAAAG
The DNA here is from genome assembly GCA_020086605.1 of Lanius collurio. Lineage (NCBI taxonomy): Eukaryota > Metazoa > Chordata > Aves > Passeriformes > Laniidae > Lanius > Lanius collurio. The sequence goes on along the minus strand of JACBWW010000003.1, from coordinate 30,065,334 downwards.
CAGAATTTTATGATTTTTAACTAAATGCTAGCTCAGATGAGTTACAGAATCAACACCACTCAGCACATTACTTAAATATTTAAAAAAATTTGAAGATAAGGATACTAGAAATATCTTCTTAAAACAATTAAGTTGATGTTCTTTATATTTATTCACTCCCAGTATTAGCTGACCTTGTCATTTTCAACCTGAGCCATGTCTTTATTTGCTACTACCATGCTACTTTCAAAAATACCTTATTTAAAACCTTGACTCACTTCAGTGTTATCTCCATGACAGAACATAAACAAATAACTTTTTACTTGAAATAATGCAGTTGTAGAAAAAACTGCAATGACAGCCCAGTCAAAACTCAATACTGATACCTAAACATATTCTTAAAGATCTTTAACTGCTTCTACTAACCACAGTTGTCTTCCTCTCTCCATTCCAATAATTCGAAGCATTTGGTCTTACTAGATCAATATAGCTATGCTTTGTTCTGGAAAGAAGATTAAGTACAGTATTTGTAATGTTTTAACACTAGTATTTGCAATGTTTTCAACAAACAGCCATTATATTTCGAATAAATTCTCGATACTCTTCAAATCCAGCATTAAATCAGTGCTACAAACTTATGTCAAGTGCACTTTTGGGAGCCATAAAAGCAGTATTTATTCCTTCAAAACTGTTATGCTAGCATACACTCTTCCTTCCACCCATCTCTAGTAGTAAGCCCTACCATAAGAACTCTTTCAGGATAATGCAATAAAATTCAAGGAGTTTTCTTCCTGTCCTCCTTGAAAGTAATATCCTTTGAAAAGCTTAAGACCTTTAAGTTAAACTCTTAGTATTTTTAGTTCACGTGGCACCTTAATCTGTAACAATTTACAGTGCAAATTTTAAGTATATTTATGGATTAAATAAAACTTAGTTGTAACTGGGAATTACTGAACTAGCTGCAAGTAGCAAATAAGTCTGCATTAGCAGAATGCAAGACATGAAAATGTAGTTTAGAGTAATTCAGCTAAAAATAATAAGAGTTACAGATGTCAATTAAGTATGCAAACTTATCTCAAGCAAACAGTACACTTTACGGTTTCTCTCAGTGCCATCTTTTTACTCACACAAGTATAAAAACAGTTGCTCAGGGCCATTCACGTGTTTAGCAAAGCTTCATTTAATAAAACAAGATTACATTTTTTATACTAATTTGTGAAGATTATGCTTGTCATGTTCCTCAGTTAAAAAGAAAGTTGTCAGTCATATACCAGATAATGTAAAAAAAAGTTCACAAACTTCACAATTACTTAATATGTACCATGGTTTTCAGAAGGAGGTAGAGGGTGGTGGGGCAGTGGGGGAAAATGAAGAAAATAAGAAGTTCAACAGACCCAAACAGCAAACCCACACACTATCACAGAGCTGTTTCTCGGTAGCATCTAAGAAATGATCTGGCTGTTAGTGAAATTTTCAGGGGCACACATACACAACATAATTTCAACTGGCAGCTTTACCTTCAAGAATTGCTGAGGCATGGACACAAGCTTAAGTCAATTACACAAAGGCCCATAATTAATGGATTATTAAATTCTGAGGTGATGTTTTTGATATTTTGGAAAAATTCTGAATCCAGCAAAAAAAAATAAATCTAGACATGATGCTACAATTCACCAGATCAAGAACTAGAAGAATTACAGATAATATATTCACTGACATGTTTTCATTAAGACTTTCACTATGAAGTCTCAGCACCAACAGGGTGTAATACTTCCAAAAATTTTAGTTGTATTTTCATTACCCAGGGAATTTACCAGCAAATGGTGAAAAAGCATTCTCTGACTCCAACCCCAGCTAAAAGGTACAGGATATGGAAGAGGCTTGTATATCAGAAATGTCTCAATCACTGAGGTATGCACTTCTTACACTTAAAAGAAGTGTTTGACATGAGTCCTGTGCTAGTTGTTTTTTGTAATGACATTTTCTTTGATGTGATTCTTAACCAAAAATTAAAGCACTTTAGAACACCCCCATTTAGGAATCATTCTTTTTATAAGGGAGAGATCAAGGTGCTTCTAATTGGTGACTCCAGAAGTAAAAAAGCATCATGAGAAAATAACTCAAATCCATTGCTACATGCATTCACAATCAATCCTTTGGAAATAAAATTACTTCTAAAACAGATATTCAGACTGTAACGCAGTTGATCCCTGTGCTGCACACTTGTATTAGTCTAATTAGAACAGAAAAGGTTTTAGGTTCACCACAGAACTATGCAAAAGGATAGAAGGGAATTCAAAGTTCACATATTGCCTACAAATAAGAAAATCCAAAAGCTGAAATACAGAGAAGTTAAATCTTTCCCTCTTACAAAGTAGCAGATGATAAATTTTTACCTTTTGTTTCCAATAAGCATTATAACCATGTTGGAATTGGAATGCTGACGAGCATCTTCTAACCAAGTTGTCAAGTGGTTGAAAGTGTCCCTCCTAAATAGGGAAGAGAATGAACATTAAAAGCAGTATTTAAGAAATCTTTCCCCTGTTAGTCAGCTTCTCTACTTGAGTAACCAACTCATTTATTAGTGCACATGCTCCAGGGATAAAAGCTAGTAATCCCTTTGTGAGAGGGAGAATAGGTGAACAAAAATTTAGTAAACAAGGAGTGTTAATGAACACTGCCTAAAAAGTAATTGAAAACATGTTTGCTACAAAGAGTAAAGAGGCTTCTTAGAGCTGTAAGAATCTGTAATTTTATATACATATAAAAACTGCTGAACAGAATTTTAAAGGAACAGAATTTTACCCATCAGCTTCAACCAATCCAAACAGTACAAATAAACACATACTCATAGAGTAGTATTTGTTTTACTGAAAGCAGAAAGTGGTAGATAATCTTCTGTGAGTTTATAAGCTGAATAATAAATTCAGCAGTAAAGTATTTTAAAGTGAGTTACATGAATGTGACGTAGTTTTTACAGAAGGTGTACACTAAGTATTAAATCCCATGCTTGTAGAATGCCTTTAAGATACCATATTTTATTAATCAAAGATTAATTTAACTGGAAATTCAATGGAAAGAATGCATTACTTCCTGATATTTAAAAATAAAAAGGGAACAAAAAGAAAAACATCTAGGAAATCTTATAGTAAAATACAAATCGTTGCTCAATGCAACAAGAGCCAAGACCTACAGAAAGAGGCCCACAACTTAATAGGATTTTGGAGACTGAACATTTTCATAAACCAGCCAGAATACTCACAGTTTTACACATAAACTGTATATAGATAATTTAATAGAGCAAGGAAACTTTAGTAACTTCTGAACACCTACTAAAAAAGTAACAGATGAAGACCTGAATTTTCCAAACCTTACAAACACAGCAATGGTAGAAGTTTCCTGGTATTTGTCATGCAACCAAACTTCTATGTTTTACTATTTCAGTCCTTTGCAGAATAGCACTTCAGTAAAAGTAATCTGCTATAATTAAAGAAAAATTATCCCTCATAATAATAAAAATATTAGAAAGGAATGAATAAAATATTTTCAGGTTTTTCTCAATAAAGGTAATCCAGAAGTCAGTAGTTTATAAAAATATTTTATCTCATTCTTCCTGAGAATTTATGCCTACTTTCTCAACTACCATACAGAGAAAACTGGAAGTACACAGGTTACATATGCTATATCTTGATTTAGAGCTCTTAAAAGAAGGTTGACACAATGTTAGATTACCAATATCTATACAAAAGCCAAATTAAATTAGACACCTAGCACTGCTATACACCATAGAACAATTCTACAAAGATACCATTGTAATCCAGTTGGTATTCTCACCTTGTAATGTCATACACTAGTAAAGCCCCTGCAGCCCCTCTGTAGTACGATCTTGTGATGGAACGGAAGGACTCCTGCCCTGCCTGGAGAACACAAAGTTTCATTACTTCATATCTAATACTTTTTTGTTTGGTCTTGAAAACCATGAATACTAGAATCACAGGATCATAAAATTCTACTTTTGAGAGATGGGGATAAGGAATAGTATGGATGGGAAATCAGAAAGGGGACAACTGGGAGGCAAAGTCTCCAGAAGTAAGAAGAGAAGGCACATAAGGAGAAGACACCAACTACAGCACAGAGCTGTTAAAAAAGAAAAAAAAAAAAAAAAACGGAACAAGACCTCTAAACCTTTTTTGGCAATCCCTGACAACCCAATTTAGTGAATGGCTTCACAATACATGAATCATTATTAGAGCACAGAATGGACTCCTAGCAACTAAGCTCTGAAGACAAATTTGAAAGGAAGCAAATAACCCAGAGCTTCACATTTGAATTCAATAACCCACTCCCTGGGGCAGCTGTTGACACTAGAATAAATAAAGTCCATTGTAAATAAATGATGAATGACATCTTTACGCCCACCATCTGCTGGTGTAAAGGTTGTTGGAAGGCCAAGGATGCAGATTTTATCCGTTATATCATAAACTGCAGCCAGCTTTCAACAGTCTTCAGATGGAATTCTTTCAGTAATCATTTTATTAAGAAAAAACAGAAAATGGTTGTGAATTCAATTTTACACAATTCTGCTCCACAGTTAATCAATTTCCTCTGTACTTGATAAATAATGCTTGTCAAAGCAGCTACAGGATGCAAGAGCCATCTTCATATACACTGTGAAAAACTTCAGAGTCTACATAAATTAGATAGTTCTCACAGAAGAGTATTCTGTAAACATCTCAGCACTTAAAAGTATATGCTCAAAAGAATACAGTCCTGAAAAATAAATATTCATGTTTGCAGATCTTGAGCTCATGTTTTTCAGAAGAGCTATCTAGCACTTGACACTTGCTAGAAGAAATATTTACTTCTAGTATTTAGCAATAACAGATGCTTTAGCATAATTCAAAGATAACACAGAACATGTCTAAGAAATACTAATGCTGAAAAAGCCCCTATGTGCAGTAAATCTGTAGAATTATAGGAAATTGCCCTGATTTAAAACCATGAAACAAAACAATGAAATATTTATCAAATACAAACTACCCTTCAACCATGCCTACAAAATAATTCTATGGAGAACTTTCTTCTCAGTAATTTATATTTTTTTTTATACTAGATCTTATTGAATTCAAAGAGAAATTGATCCAGATACTGTCACTGAACAAGAACAGTGGCACAACAAGTTTAGACATGTTCAGTCTTCAGAAAGCACCCTTATCTTCCAGAATAAACAGTAATTTCTGTTTAAGAAAACACTTTATCTTAGCCATTCCAGTGGAAGCAGTAATAAAATATAGTACAACATACTTAATAGTTTCAACACCATTAGAATACACTCACATAAGCTCTTGGCCAAGAGTTCAAGTATATCTTTATATGAACTTCGGTAACATCTTTATGTAAACTTTGGTAATAGAATACAGACAACCAGTAGAATGCACCAAGAAATAGTAAAAAAAAAAAACCAAAAAAACCCACAAACAAACCTAGTTTTTTAGCACTTGGTTTCCTACATAGAAGTTCAAGTAAGCTCTACAACTTTTTCTTGATGTGGTGACTAGCTCAAGTGGGCGGTAGATAAATGAAACAGACAACTTATTGTTACCAGGTTATTGTGTACATTGCCTAAATTCATACATGACCTGGACTTCAACAAACACATTAAGACTGCCTGTTCCACCTTCATAAATTCCACCCTGACATGTGCAGTTGTTCATCTCCCTGAGAAAATTAATCATGGTCAAGCAACACTGTCAGAGGTTCTAGCAGATCTTTCAAAAATGTAAGAGTTGTGAATTCTTAAAAAAACCACTTACTTAGAAAAGTTCAGTATATAAATCCTAAAAGTACTGTAATACTTTTAATTCTGCCTCACTTGACAATTGTGAAATTAAAGTATCATTGCTTCCTTAAATAAAGGGTGGAAAATGGTACCTTCTTTGGTGAAGGGATCACATTTTCCATATAACAATAATTAATTTGTGTTTACATATACCAATGGACAAAAACTAAATTCCCTTTCATTCTAAGCAAAAGAAAACCGAGTTTCTGTAAAGTAGCTCCACAATATTAATGTTTATTTTATCTATAATATAAAGATTATTATATAATAAAAACACCTTATATATATATATATCATTTACTGGCTACTTCAGCAGTATCATTCTGAATGAGATCTAGAAGGTCAGTATAGCAGGGTTAGGCATGTAGAATATACTCCACAGGTTTTTTTTTTAAAGCATCATTATTACTTTACTTCTCCATCTGAGAATTTTCTCTCTGTCCCCTCCCCTTTTTTCCAAGGGGGACAAGCTACTTCAAAGACGCCAAAACTGAAAGAAAGTGTAGGCTTTCTTAAACTGACTTAAAAAACCACAATCATGCTATAATTATACTTTATCAGTCTTACAAAAGCAGGGTCTACCAAAGTTTAGCTACCTGTTACAAGGAGCAACAGATAGAAGCAGCAGTATAGAAGCTCAGTACAAACTAAAATCAGCTTCAATACCAAAAAAAAGGCCCTTTATCTTAATTTTGTTATTACGATCTCTTTCCTGTTCCTGCAAAATCCAGCACTTACTTTTTTTAATCTCTCTTCCACATTCAAAAGCTTTTTCTCACAGAATGGTTGAGGTGGGAAAGGGATCTCTGGAGGTCACCTATTCCAACCTCCCTGGCTCAAGTAGGGCCATTCAAAGCAGACTGCCCAGTCCCACATCCAGAAGGTGGGAGAGGCAGTGGTCTCTGGTGTCAGGATTAGGAGGGGCAATAGTCAGGAAACAAATGTTAAAAATAGGGCCTTGGGTGTTTCCCAAGGCCACATTACATCCAGTACAGGTGATACAAGCTTTTGCTCCAAGACAATCCCTGGTTATACCCACTGTCAGAGTTATGCTGCAGTGGAAATGGGAAGATGGAACATGTTTCTGGTAACAGTCAGATTTGACAGCTACTTCACACACAAACTCCACCTCAGACATGGATGCCTGCAGGAACCTATTACTGCACACTGAGCAGGCCTGTACATGCCTCCTCTCTCTACAGGGAAGCAGGTGCTAGGTGTGACATGAGTAGTTCACTAATCATGAAAAAATGCAGGCCTCTGACAAACAAGCAGTGTTTTAAGTGCTAAGTAACATTCTTTTTTGGCTGTTTTCTGTACTGAAAGCTTTTACAATTCATATCATAATGGTTCACAGAAAAACTTTCTGACAGGAGAGACTTGACTAGACACAGTTCTAGACATCATAGGTCTTCAAGCAAGTACAAAAATCTTTATCCTTGCTTCAACTGCACAGACATATATGCCATGTGCTTCTCAAAACATACTTCAGTATACAGACCAAAATACAATTTGAAAATAACAGTGTAAGCAGAACACAAAGCATTATCAGTCACCTCAGGTCACTAAGATACATGGAGATTTAGGACCTGCCCCAGAGTTTCAGGAACATTTAAGCTATGTAACTGTGTTGTCAGGGACACAGTATCCCTGGCATATTTAAGAAAAAACTCTAAGTGTTACCAAGATTTCCTGTGGGAATAGTGTCACTTCCAAGTACTCGGTATAGTTGTATCAGTTACAAAATATGCAGGCAAGACTTTGTTTTCAAAAAGAGTTACTTGCAAGTTCCTTAACTGCATATTTTTAAATCCATAAAGGGGAAAAAATGAAAAGAACTATAACACAGGACAAGAAAGTAGTTAAAAAACCAGCATCCACAACAACATATCTCCCTAGGAAACAGTCCATTAATTTTGCTGAGTTGTCTATTCTCAATGCTGAAGAATTTGAGAAGTTTCTTCAAGGACCAAGTTATCTGAGAACATCCCAGCAGGCCTTCAGCATCCAAGCTGACAAATACATTTTATTAGGAGGGAACGTTATAGTATACATCTACATGCAAGATGAGAACTACAACACACCTAGTTAGTAGCTCTGGACCCCCACACTCTGAAAACAGGTATACATATGCGGTATGTTCAAAACTGGTGAGAGACCATTTCAATCACACTGGAAATTGTTGTTTACTTGTTTAGACTTTCCCAAGTTGCAAAGAAAACTAAAAACACATCTTAAGAAATAATCAACTCACAAGTATCACATCACCTACAACAGCTGCGAGCTACTCCACAAAGTTGACCCCTGGAATAAAATGTTCCAGTAAGAAAGAGGAGCAATACATACCTTTAAATATAGTTTTGAAAGTTATAAATACATTAACAGCCACTTAGTCACATGTTGACTTGTTTATACACATGCATTAATCTTTCTTGCAATCACGTCTCCAATTCAGAAAAAAAATATAATTATGATTTACTAGCCTGTAGTACAAATAGGCACAGAAGCAGTGTAAAAATAAAAAAATAACCCCTCTGTTTCCAGCAAAGATATTCCCAAACAAAAACAGAACTAATAACTAGAAATGCATATGAAGAAGAATCTATCACAATATAAGAAAGTCTCAGAGTTTATGTGAAGGATTTAGCCAAGTTACATGTTGCTTCAGAATAATCCTGTCAGCATGCAGTAAGAACTGAAATTTCAAGAGGACTAAAGATCCCCAAGGATGAAACTGTACATATGTCTAAATACAGATCAATTGTACATCTGCCTTTTCTTCTGCTGGTGTTGAATAAATGCCATTTAGACATCCAAAGCATTTCCCAACACATCCCAGGAACAAAGCTTTAGCCTTCCATTGACAGAAGTACACTTCTATTTATAATTTGAAATAAATGGTACTTGAAACCCTTGGGTTTTAAGGAGCAACCTTCACAAAAATAGGAGTTCTACTGTGCAAAAAAGTGGTTCATACTCCTCCCATTTAAGGCCTTATCCTAAGCAAGAGCTTGCCCTTGGAGAAATCTTGTAATTATTGTAGAAAGCATGGATAAACTGCCAAAAAAATTAAAGAACAATTCAGAAAATAACATGCCAATGTTACAGTATTTCAATAACCAAATACATTTAAGCATGACAGACAAAGGCTTGTGAACAGTTAGCTAGATGGTGTATCAAGTTGCTGTAGCTTCCTAAAGTGACATCATGGGTGTGAACAATAACTTAAGCTACTGGCATTGAAGTTCAGATGATGGTCATATTACACAAACAGCAACAGGAATAACTATTAAATAGAACAATCCCCCTGCCTCACCCCTCATCCCATGGATCCAAAAATAAGTTAATCTTCCCACGTGGCAGCAAACACAGTCTGTGACTGACTATTAAACTAGCTTCAGAAACTAAAGTAGATATTCTGTAAGTTCTTGATGTTACTTCACAGCAGTATAACAACAGACGTCTATCAGAATCAGCAATATGCATGCAGGTACCATGGTTAAAGAGTAAAATCAGTAAAAATGTAGTAAAAGAATACACCAACTGCCTACAAATATGAGTATGCTCTGACTAGCAAAGCAAGTAGAAATCATCTTGAAGTAAACAGTGACGAGCTCTCAGGACTGAACCCTACATCCTAGCAATTGTCAGAGTCACTAGGATGAATATTTATTTAATGAATAAAGAGAACTTTATTCAGTTCTAATAGATCTAAACCAATTGCAAACACAAGAAAAATATCTTAATTTCCATGAAGAATTAGTATATTCAGAATATCTGAAAGTGAAATACGCCTTTAACAATTATGTCTCCAATCTTCTACAAACATGCATTTTTTTATACAAGCTCTCAACTCCTAGAAAACACTATCAATTCAATTAGAAAGTACACTTGTATGGAAATCAAGAAATTATTTGAAATTAGTTTATAAAAACCTATTATTTCAGATATTTAGTCTTCCTAAGTAGGGCTAAGGTGTTATAAGTAAACATAATGATGAATTAATGTTTTTAAATCATGGATTTCCATGAAATAAAGCTGAAATAGATATTAAAAATATAGTACTTAAGTACACAGGAAAAGTTTGTATTCATACCAATTTAAAGAACATTAGCAGTGCATAGTGTCATCACAGATCTCTCCTACTGTAGTGTCTGAGAGAATATCCTCTCTTTCAATTACTGCTTATTTTTGCTCATCAACAGTGACTTGTTAGTAACAGTGAATGCAATACAGAACATCCTCCTCAACAACAAAACCAAGGCCACTGACTCAGCCTGGTAACAAGCCCAGTTAGCTCTCTACAACAGTGAACTTTTTCTGGGGAAAAGCAATTTTAATATTTCTTAGTGTTATGCTGCTGCCACAAGACAACCAACCTCATCTACACAGCTTATTTCAACTCCAAAAGCTTAACAGCTTCCAGAACAGTCATTTTAATCCTTAACTCACTGCTGTAAACCACTTCTAGTTCCCTAGAAGTTATTTGTGCAGCTGACCACTAGCTCAAATACCCCACTTCCACAAAAGAGTTGCTTAACTTATCATTAATAGGCAATTACCAACTAAGCAGTTTGGACAAAAGTATTTCTCAGTCCATCCAACTATTGGAAGCCATTACTATGATTAAAGATCCAAGAAAAGAAATAATCTAGATACTAAAGACAGACAAACAAACAATTTGGTCCAATACCTCCTCCTTACAGACCTAAAAACACCAAAAAGGAATAGTGAAACCCAAAGACTCACAGAGCTAAACACCTGGGCGTGCCACAGCACACACAGCAGCAAGCTTGCAGAGCCCAGCAGTGGGGAGATCCAGAACAGCCTGCAGCTGGGAGAGAACAACAGGACACTATTTGCTTGTGCAGACATGAACAGCAGTAGAGCTGAGACTGCAACACAACACTAAATGCAAAGGCCACACTGAGTATCTTCATGAAATGCAGGTTTTCATTTGTGGGGGTTTTGGTGTGTTTTTGCATCAGACTAGTGTTACTAGACTACCAGCTCACAGGACCAAATACTAGACTACAATTTCTAATAAGCATACTTGCATTACTTAAGCATAACTTCCAGTATGGCCTCATCCAAAAGGAATTCAGTTCATGTACTCCCACATGGAAAACAGATTGCAGAAAATAGAGCTAACTTCTGTAATACACTCCTAATCCAAACTAAGATGCTAATGAAAAAGTAAAATATTCTGGAGTTATCATACAAGAAGGACACACAAATGGATCTCACAGACATGCAAGTGTTAGGTCCCTATAAGGTGCAACATATCCTGCAATGAGATATGCTGCAGCTTCCATATGTTCCCATTACTATGGCCTTTCTCTGGAGCTGCAGTGATCTGCTGAAGACAACATAAAATGAGCACTGTTGCATAGAAATATCTAGCCAGAAAAACCTGAATTTAAGTGTTTGATTCTCTTAAGCAAGGAAGTTCATTGTTAAGTAATCCAAACAAATTTTATCAAGCTCTCCACTTCTTATGCCTCTGCTCAGGATGCAGCCTGTTCAGAGATGGATTAAAAGCAGGTATGTAGGGCTAGCATCAAATCAGAGAAGGGCTAGTGCTGTGACTCAGTAAGCACCAACCAAAAACAAATAGCTCATGTGTTTCCTTAGCAACAGGTGTAAAATGAACGTTCTCTCACCAGAGGCTGCTACAGCTTAATAAATATAGAGATGGCACCAGTAACAGCTACCAGTTTTGGCTAATAGAATATGAGAATATGCTTAATACAGATAGAACACAGTAATCTCAGTCATTATCGACATTTGTGTACCTTAACACTCGTAAGTAAAATATCTCTTGAGAATTACCTCATCATGTTTCTTATTTTTAGTATTCCTTCAACTTTTGCACCCAAGATCATAAGTGATACAGTCCAATTCAGATATACTGACAAACCAAGACTGGATTAGAAATATCCTGTGTTTTAAAAATCAGATTGCATATGGTTAAACTTAACTTTGACCAGTATACTGTCATTCATTGCATACAATTTATAAACTATTTAGTACAACACCAGCATACAATCTACTCAGTGTATGAAAGCTTTCAACTAATATCTTCAATTTATGTATGATATACTTAAGAAGCTAGGCCTTCTTAAAAAAATCCCTGCCCAAACAGTTTGTAAATGATAGTCAAAAGCACCTGGGTTGCTATTTTGGCTACTGGACAATTTGCATGCCTTCAAGACAGCAACCAGACTGCAAAGAGGCACCAGGAAAAGCCCAATCTACTGAAACATAGCTGAAGTTCATTCATAGCTAAGGAGATGAACAAAACCAGTTCAAACACCAGTGAAAGAAACTAGTAAAATTAGTACTTTTGCCTGCAGACAACCTGCCCCAATTTTAGAAAGAAGGACCAGTGTAGGTATGTAGTCTCATAGTCATACTATTTACTAAGAGTTTTATTATGAAGCTACTTTTTATGCAGAGATTTGCTTGTGTATTGAACTTAAAAATGCTCAGCCACCTTGGTAGTCTGCAATCCACAATTGTAATGGTAAAAATGCCCAGGGTAGAAAAATCCTAAAGTAAGCTGATCACATTGTTCTATACCTATTTCTTAGAACTTCCAAGAAGGCACAGGTGTTAGATGCCATTTTAAGTAAAGAACTTGTAAAAGAAGTAAGGTCTTCTCTACAATGCTCACTAAAATATTACATTTATTAACATTTTTATATATACATGCACATATGTAGGCATGCACACATGAATGTATGTCCCTTCACTGATTTGCTGTAGCAAAATGGGCACATACAGAAGGCTAGGGATCACGTACTGTCAGTTTCTAAAGGTATCCTAAAATGCTTTTAGAAAAGGAAACAGGCAACAGTCAAACACATTTAAAAGATATAGATAGCAGTATGAACATCCTAAACCTGCTTTACCACAAGTGTGGACAGTGACTACTTTATAGTAACATGACTGACAACACAAGAATATCCAATATATGTTCTTAACCTGAATCCCCTCAAAAGTCGAAGTCTGAATTTTGTGAGGTGTTTTGAAACTTTAAGCATTTACTAGTCCCTTCTTGACTGAGGTATTTACTGTCTTGAACTTGTGTTCTTAAATTTTCTTCTATGAAGAGTGAGCCATGTGTTTTCTTCTACCTCGTAAATGCAAACATTTCCTCTAGAGAACTCTTGATTAAAGGTAGCAGACAATATCACAATTTCACAACAGGATGTTGTATTTACCAAAACTTTCATGAATGCACAAAGAAAGATTGTTTAGAGAAATATAAGTCCTTGGTAATATAGAAGACTTTCACCAAGTAGTGAAGCAGCATGAATTATAAATCAGTCTTATAAATCTGACAGTGTTGAGGAAATTACAGTCCAAATGCCAAAGAATACATCACACCAAAAAAGGTAAATATTAGCAAATTTTTAACTTCATAGAAACCAAATTAAGTTACAAGACAAAGTACATAGTCTGTGGATGCTGATGATAGAGAACTTAGCCAGAAAAAAGGGAAAAGCTAGTGTAGCAACGTGTTTAAACAATTTTTATGATTCATTACTTACCGTATCCCATATCTGAAGCTTTATCTGTTTTCCATCAATAGTTATCATTCGAGCCCCAAATTCTACACCTGAACAGATTTTACAAAAGATGACATTATTAGCACATATCAGAAAGAATGCCAAGTACTATGAAAGCAAGAATGTAAATTTAGGTTCAGTCAGCATTGTAGGAAATAATCTCTTTCAAAATCCAATTTTAGCCAATTTCCCAGCTGCCTGAAAGAGCTAGAAAGTTTTCTAGAAGAAAGGTAACTGTTACTGTCCAGGTATCTGGGAGGTATTTCCAATAAAGTTTTCCAAACCACTAAATAGCTCTAGATTAGATGGAGAAACAAAACCCTTTGAATTTAACAGACTTCTGAAGAGTCTCAGGTACTTTAACACTCTACCAGTAACAGATTACTGGGACCAGTTTAGAAGAAATTAAACCTACAATTCTTTATCAATAAAATAATCTATTAAGTGAGCATATAAAAAGTCATCTTTGACAAGATAAATTTTATTACTGTATTAATTAAAACACACATGTCTTTATAAAAAAACTCCTTCCAAAATTCTAGCTAATTAAAGATCAAATTTAATGACTGAGGGAAAAAGTGTGTTTCAAATACACAAAAGTAATTTCTTCAGTGGAAAAAATTCAGCCTTTTATACTGTCTTTTGAAGCAATTTTGAGATGATTAGCAATAAATCAAGTACAAATGGAAGCTATTAGTGCAGTAGTTAAAATATAACAAATGGCTAGAGATACTGGACATATTTAAATGCTATCAAGCGTCCATTAATCTATAACAATTATTAAAAAAAATACAGACCTGCTAGCTGAAGTTTTGCTAAAATTGGTATTGCCTAGACTTGGACTCAAGACATTCAGTTATGCAGCCCTGATTTGAAATACTCCAAATGCCTCTTCAAAAGCTTGCTTAGAATATTTGAGGGTGCGGTGCTGCTTTCTGCAGAATGATTTTGGGGAAAGGAGCAGAATTCCCCAACAGGATATTGGAGCCAAATAAAACCTGTGTTCTTGTGCTCTTTACCAACCAAGTAACTTGCTGCAACTCTATGTAAAGAAATTGACAGAATGAAGGTGGAAAGGCAGCAAGGAGGAAGCAGGTAAATGACATTGCTCTGCCTGAAGTTGACTGCAAAGCCAGGGGAAGGTCTTCGGACTACTACACATGTAAACACTGAAGGTTTTACCTGATCTCAAAATGCGGCTACAGAGCTGCCAATTTAAATCCAAATAATCTTAAATGTTTAGTTTCTGACTGCAACCCCACCAAAAAAAAAAGGGTATTTACCCCATTCCATTAAAATACATGCCAGGATAAAAATTCTGAATTTGAAAAAAACACAAACAGTTTGATGTCAAGCTTGTTCTCCAAGAAGGAATAGAAGCTGATCAGATTTACAATAAGGGCATGTCCAATGGGCAATGGCCAAACAGCTGCAATGTTTACAATGGTTTATTTGATCTAGACATTTTCAGGCCTTTTAATACAACCACTAGGGTATTTATTAATTAAATTCAACCTACCCCATCTCACTCCACAGGAGCATTCATAGGAACCCATGTTCTTTATCTGTCTTTCTAAATCTGTTCAGGTAATTTGGAGAACGTAGCCAAAATACACACATGCCCCAGCAGTTAAGGAGGCATTTCCAGCCTCTTCTTCCCTCCTTTTCAAGCAGCTTCCCAAGCTCCATTACTACATCCCTTATTATGTTGCTTCTAGGTTCACTTCCTCATCTTACTAGCTTCAATTTCTGTTCTGCTCCCAGATTTCAGCTAGCTGTATGCCAAGCAAAGAACTGGCACTGCAACCACCCTGCTGAGGTGAAGCTGTTTCCCAGAGCCTATCAGTCTGCTGAGGTGACAGGGCTGCCAAACGCATGAGTGATATAAAAGGTGTCACATATTTGGCAGGCCTAAAGAAGAAAAGATGATAATAAGTCATGCCTCCATGAAGTACTCAGGCTCTCTATTCAGCCAGCTTATCTGCTGCCAAGACCTCAGAAATATCTGAAAACTGATGTTAGCCAAATTTGAACTATATGAGACAGGCACACACAAAGTGTGCAAGAGAAAGGGAAACCAATAATCAAACCACCTGATACATTCTGTTACATGAATTAAAATCTGCTTATATTTCAAGGAGCTATTTCAGTACTCCCAAACATAGGAAGCCTAGCTATTCCAGCACACAAACAGAGACTAGGATACATTTTGTGCAAGGGCTCATGATTAGAGATGATAGGTTCCTTGAAAGAACATCAAGTCAAAAGGTTCTGCAATCTCCTCTGAGACTAGCACCTGTTATGCTTAACAGCAAAACTGATCTGCAGACTAAACTTGCCCTCAGAAGAATTTAGTACCACACTATTCCTCTTATTTTGTGTGGAAAGATAAATAAAAGTTTGTATTATTTACTGCAATTCAATCAGAGGCAATGTGTTAATGTGTTAACATGTATTCATTCCCCGGGTATCAAATAATACCTGACACAAATGGTCCATATCCAGCTGAAGAGCTGAGAAGGAAAATCCCTATCCCTTCCAAGACCAAACCCATTCACACTTCAGCCCTCTATTCAAAAGTTAGTATTCCCAAATAAATTTGTTTATTCATCTTTATGGTTAACTTTGCTTTAGTTTATCTGTAACTTGTCTTCAAGGTTTCATGGCTAGGCTAATATTATATTCCCTAGTGAAAAAATGCCCCTTCCATCACCATCAGTGCATTTGGACAATTCTTCTGTGCTCAGTTTTCAGCTTTTCTGAAGAAACAGTTTGGATACCACAGCTATGAACTTTTAAAATTGTTTCAGATTGTACTCTCCCAAAAAAAGACCCCCACTTGACTTTACAAGCTAACAAATATTCATTAGCTAGAGATTCACTGCTATCTAAATGCAGCACAAATCCTGCATTTCTGCAGCACAACAAACTCATAAATGCATGCTGAGGTACCCCAATCACTTAACTACTAACAGTGGGCAGCACAAAAATGACCTACCAATAGTGAGATCGTGGACTGGTTGAAACCGCTTGTCTGTGAACTGTAACAATAAACATGATTTCCCAACACCTAAAAGAAAGAAAATAAATGAGTGTTAAGGAAATTTTAAGAAAAGCCTGTAAAGAACCAATAGAAATTTATTTTAAGGAAATGTTACATATTGCTTAAAATTAATTACTAGAACTGAAGGTATTAGATCTCACATACTTTGAAGTGTATTAACCTTTTTAATTACAGCTTTTAAAGTTCTAGAAATATTATAGTCAAAGCAGTTATCTTCAAAAATGGAACAAAAATGAATCACTTTTGAAAAAGTAGTTCTGCCTTTAAAACTAAGAGGGGAAAAAAGTTTTCTAACAGACCTTCAAAGTACCATTTTACATCCTCTCTCCACAATAACTACAGGGCTTGCTACTCTTCACAACCTTTTATCTGCTTCCCCTTCAGTACTTTCAGCTTTCTTCCAAGCTAACTAGATCCTCAATAGTATCAGACTCCCATCTAGCTCCTTATTTATCACCTGAGGTAACCACAGCAGGTCTGCAGCTGCTTACAACTACATGCTCCTGCCCACTGGTCCCCCACAGGCCAAAAAGCAGTCCAAGAACTGGCAGCACCTGAGTTTACATTACAGTCAGACAGGTAACACAAACACTGTCCTCCTCAGATAACCAACTCATGTCAGAACACAGTGTAATTACTTCACATTACATGCTCAGCAGATGGGCAATTTCTTCTGTATGTGAAAGCACAGAAAAATAGAAGTTAATGCAGTCAGCAGGAGTACCCAAACTACCTAGGTTTGTAAATGTAATACTTTTTACAGTCAATTTTTCCTTCTTTTACTTGGAGTGGGGTTATTCTTCCTGTTCTGCTCAGTCAAACTTTGTATTTTCAGCCTTTTAAAATTTGACAGTAATATATTTGGTTTAAACTCTGAGCTATTATCACATAAAATACTATACTGTAGCATCCAAGTTACTGCTGTACTTTATCTGTCCAGCAAAATAAGGCTATTCTAGTCACATAATACAGGTCAGCAACAGCTCATCATAGGAGACATATCTAGTAATAAAAGATAGCAAACAAATCAATAAGGAAAAGAGTCACTCTGCCAACACAATGTATGCATACCAGAGAGCGGTTTACATATGGTGACACTGGCCTACTACTAAATTCAGCAAAGTTTTTTAGTATGGATTAATGAGGAAACAAAGCCTACAGAAAGATAATCACCACCTATCTTATTTTGGACTTAAAATTCTAAGACCAGTAGCCCGTTTAACCAAATCTAACAGAAATAGGAAACCTGCATTTTGTCACAAAATGAGTTGTGCCCAACTGATGACATGCAGATTAATATCCCAAACAATGCAGCAATTCCAACCGCCTAAACCAGTTGCTAGTCCTGCTGTCTCTACTCTCTTCCCTACAGTATACTTCTGTCCATTTTTCCACACAGCTTAGATGAGTTCTGACGCAATTTCAGTTGTCCACTGGGTTAGCACGCTAATCTGACAAAAAGAGTGACAAAGCAAACAAATGGCTTAATGCAGGGTCAGACATGCTTAAGTTAGTTCAAATAAGGGAAAAGAAATGCAGCAGCCAGCAGATCAATAACACAGAGCTGTGTGGAACTGTAGTTCAAAGCAAAATTTACACCACCTGCCTTACTACATCTCTTCTCTTTAGCTTTCTGGCTTATGACAGCAAGTGGTCAGAACACAAGTAGCTTTGAAGCAGGTACAGATTCTGTCCCTAAAAAAATTATAAAAGAAGTGGAAGAGTGGGGAAAAGCACTGCAGGTAAGAAAGAAACACAAAAAGGCAGAGTATGGGAGCTGTAGGGACAGAACACAAAACTGTATGGAATTTTAAAATATTAATAATTCTACTCAGGGAACAGGTCTTGTCACAGCTGGTGAGCGAGCCTTCCAGGCAAGGGACTACACTAGACCTGCTGTTTGCAAACAGAGATGGGCTGGTGGGAGATGTGGTGGTCAGAGGCCGTCTGGGGCACAGTGATCATGAAATTATAGTATTTTCATTATTTGGTGAAACAAGGAGGAGCATTAATAAAACTTCCACACTGGACTTCCAGGAGACAGACTTTGGCTTAATCAAGAGACTTATTTGGAGAGCTCCTTGGGAAGCAGTCCTTAAAAACAAGGGCATCCAGGAAGGATGGGCATGTTCCAAAACAGATATCATGAAGGCAGAGGAACAGATTGTCTCTATGTGCTGAAAGATGAGCTGACGAGGAAAATGACCAGTCTGGATGGGCAAGGAGCTTTTGAAGGAACTAAGGAAAAAAAGGGTTTTATCACCTTTGGAAGGAAGGTCAGATATCTCAGGAAATGCTTATGGGAATTGCTAGGTCACGTAGGAAAAAAAATAGAGAGGCAAAAGCCCAGACAAAACTCAATCTTGCCACTTCTGTAAATGAAAAAAAAAAAAGAATTTTATAAATACATTAATGGCAAAAAGGGCAAGGACAACCTCCATTCTCTATTAGATGTGGGAGGGAATTTAGTAAGTAAAGATGAAGAAAAAGCAGAGGTACTTAATACCTTCTTTGCCTCAGTTTTCAACAGAAAGACAGGTGGTCCTCAGGACAACTGACCTCCCAGGCTGGTAGATGGTGTCAGGGAGCAGCACAGCTCCCCTGTTATCCAGAGAGAAGCAGTCAGAGATCTGCTAAGCCACTTAAATGCTCACAAATCTATGGAACCAGATGGAATTCATCCTAGGGTGATGAGGGAGCTGGCAGATGAGCTTGCGAAGCCAGTCTCCATCACTTACTGTCAGTCCTGGCTCACCAGGAAGGTCCCAGATGACTGGAAGGTGGCCGATGTGACTGGCACCCACAAGAAGGGCTGGAAGGAAGGTCCAGGTACCTACAGGCCTGTTAGCCTGAGCTCAGTGCCCAGAGAGATTATGGAACAGATCATCTTGAGTGTCATCACACAGCACCTACAGGCCCGCCAGGGAATCAGATCCAGCCAGCATGGGTTTAGGTGCAGCAGGTCATGCTTGATCTCCTTTTATGACCAGATGACCCACCTGGTGGATGCACAGAAGGCTGTGGATGTTGCCTACCTGGACTTCAGCAAGGCCTTTCACACAGTCTCCCACAGCATCCCCCTGGATGAGGTGGCAGCCCACATCTTGGACAGGGGCACTCTTTGCTGGGTTAAGAACTGGCTGGATGGCCAGGCCCAGAGAGTGGCAGTGAACAGTGCTGCATCCAGTTGGCAGCCAGTCACTAGTGGTGTCCCCCAGGGATCAGTGCTGGAGCCAGTCCTGGTTAACATCTTCACTGATGGTCTAAATGAGGGGATTGAATCCACCATCAGTAAATCTGTAGATGACACCAAGCTGGGAGCATGTGTCAACCTGCTGGAGGGTAGGAGGGCTCTGCAAAGGGACCTGGACAGGCTGGATAGATGGGCCGAGTCCAACAACATGAAGTTTATCAAGTCCAAGTGCCAGGTCCTGCAGCTTGGCTACAACAATCCCCTGCAGTGTTACAGGTTGGGGACAGAGTGGCTGGAGAGTGGCCAGGCAGAAAGGGACCTGGGGGTACTAGCTGACAGCTGACTGAACATGAGCCAGCACAGTGTGCCCATGTGGCCAATGGCATCCTGGCCTGTGTCGGGAATAGTGGGGCCAGCAGGACCAGGGAAGTCATTCTTCCCCTGTACTTGGCACTGGTAAGGCCACACCTTGAGTACAGTGTCCAGTTCTGGGCCCCTCAACTTAGGAAGGACACTGAGATGCTCCAATGCATCCAGAGGAGGCTGGTGAAGGGCTTGGAACACAAGCCCTATAGAGAACAGCTGAAGGAGCTGGGGTTGTTTAGATTGGAAAAAAGGAGACTCAGGGGTGACCTTAACACTCTCTACAACTACCTGGAAGGTGGTTGGTCTCTTCTCCCAGGCAACCACTGACAGAAAAAGAAGACACAGGGCTTACACTGCGCCAAGGGAAGTTGAGATTAGATGCCTGAAAAATATTCTTCATTGAAAGAGTGACTGGGCACTGGAATCGTCTGCCAAGGGAGGTGGTAGAGTCACCATCCCTGGACATGTTTAAAAAAAGACAGGATGTGGCACTTAGTTTAGTTGATGAGGAGGTATTACGTTAGGTCATAGGCTGGACTTGATGATCTCAAAGATCTTTTCCAACCCAGTTCATTCTGTGATTCTGTGAATAGCGTGTATATACAGATAACTTTTATATCACCAATGAAATAAAACTGCCCCATCAGAGAACATCATCACCACCTCACTTACAAAAAACCTGCAAGTCACACCAGAAATAGTTTTTGCCATTAACCTTGCAAAGTGATTTCAGTATCAATGGATAAACCAAAACCTTAAACTAATCCAATATTCCTGCACAAATCTTACAAATGTTGTAACAGTATTTCAAAATCTAATCAACAAAGTGACATTTTATTAGGCATTGCAGCTCTAGTTTCTCAAGTGGTAATCTGATATTTCTTCTTCTTTTAAGGCTGGTGACCAAGTTGGTTGAAATGAGCATACAAACACCACCATCAGCAGAGCAAAGATGACAGACAAGCACAGCCCCTTGGATGCAAGCCCTGTCTCAGACTGGCACAAGATGACGGCACCTCTAGTTACTCCCCCATAGCAGGCCTTTTAGGAGCAGACTGATGGGTTCAGACAGAGAAACAGAAAAAACCCGTAGTTTCTCTTTAATCCCATTCCTGCTACTTCAGAACCTTCCAACCAAAAAAAAAAAACCCATCTGAAAGTCACCAAGTTTCATACTGCTGTTAACTGAAATAGAGGTTTCCTTTTAATTTTATGGTTTTAATATATTGCGTGTTTGTATCACAGACGTTCGTGTGAAAATAGTTTGTAGCCCAAATCACTTCCAGAGCTCGAGCAAATTCCCCTATCACAGACAGGAACATGTACCAGAAACAGGAGCTGTATATGAACATTTGAATAGTTTACTATCTTGTGACATAAATAGATGCTGCAAAGATCAGTTAACAGTTGCAGGCACCTAATTCTACGGCATGCAGGTGGTTTTAAGTAACTACACTGGTTAACTCTAAGAATGGAGTGGTTGCTTACCAGGTATCTTGTTCACTTAGCACTGTAAATTTTACACCTGAAATGAGGGAGACACACTGAAAAGTAGCTGAGCATGTCTTGATAACAGTCAATTGCAGAATGCAAAAGGGATAGATTCAGTCATTTATTAACTCACTCTTCATTTTACTGCCACAATTATTTTAACATAGCTTCAGATAAACCACCCCAGAGGGAAAAAAATCTAGTATTTTAATATGACAGAGGTTGGATACACTTCAACAACCACAGTAAACAAAAGCTCTTGCTTAGGAACAAATGAAAACAATGGATTATGTGCTCAGAGGGAAGGCAGCTGGCTTCCTTGCAAATTCTTGTTTTAGAATCCCTTCATCGCTTCTTAGTACTCGAACTATGATGGGAAATAGAACTTGTGCTACAGTAATTTTACCCTCCAGCTCTAAATTCCAAACCAGCAGACTGAGTTGATTTTCCAAATTCCTCTGCCTCCCTTAACAACTTCCTCTGTATCTGGGCGTAACTCTGCAGTCACTTTCCTTAAACAAGGCATTCGTTGCCAGAACTTTGCTATTGTCCACTTTAGCCCAGCTTCAACACTGCCCTTCCTTGTATACTCATGTTCATTTCAGGACTCAGAAGTAAAGCTACCATATCCCTTCTTACACGCAATGAGCTACACCAAAAAGTGGATCTAGCACAGTACTATACTCATCCAAACACTAGTACATGCATGAGATTAGGGCTACTAAAGACATAGGGAAGGGTTATTCTTTTCAGTAATAGGCCACACTTGTGGCACTTAAAGAAAAAAAACCACAGCTCTGGAACCACAGCACAGGTGATGATGCAGCTGAGCCAGTCTTTGGCTGAGAGAAATGACTTGCTTCCTTCTCCCCTTCCTGACACCCTGTGAACAGGACAAGGAGTGTTCAGTTACCAGCTGCAAAGTCATGTAGGCACTACTGAACATAAGGAAAACTTCCAGGCTTTTCTTACCTCTAGACAAAACTCAGTGTTCCCTCCACTGATGTTTGCTTTGAAAAGCTTATCTGGTTCAAAACTAAAATTGAGTGTAAAAAGAGGGTAGAGGGAAGTTTAGAACTTCCTTACTTGCTCACCTAAGCACCACCCAAGAAAGGTGACAGAGGAAAACAACTGCAGTAGTAGTCCTCCCAACTGTGGTATAAAAACTGAATGCTTAAGAAAAACTTATGTTAATCTGCCTGCTGTCTCTGATGAGTAGACTTACTCCTTCCCACACAGTTCCACCTCCTTACCCAAAAGGGCTCTTGCACTCTTTTGCGCATACCTACTATTTGTTTAGTTTTGTTTTTCAAATCATCTTTGTGAGCTGAGCTGGCTCTCTGAAGGATCACAGAAGCACTGATGCAGACAGCTAAGAAGCAGCAGAGTTCATAGTTGAGACAAGAAGTGGTAACCAAGTCTACTCATTTTGGCAGCAGATAGACCCTGGATTAGTTCAACAATCTCAAAGAAGTAATTTTCTTGAAGTTGCTGTTGATCAATCAGTCCACCATACACAGAGATAAAGACCTATTTCCCTCTGATGTCTTGCTCTCACTAATCTTCCTAGATCCAGTTTCCTTCCTCACAAGTACTCCAGACTGCGGAAAGCACAGCCAGAAAGCCGAATCACCTGATTCAGACATGAAGGAAAAAGTTAACCTAAAAAGAAGGTAGTTTTCTACTGCATTGGTGGGTGGATTCAGATCATGGCACTAACCCTAACCCTAGGCGCAGCCAAAGACACATCAAGGTGAGGGGAGCAAGAACTCCTCCTTTCACATGTAACCAACTGTGTCAGCTTGGATGTCCATGAAACCAGTGCTACAACCAGTGCTGAAACAAGCTCCTTACTTTCTTACTTTCCTTTAGAAAAACAAACAAAAAATAAATCTTAAAGATAGGGTAACACAGTTTCAAATAATGGGTGAGTGTCCATAATATAGACTGTATATACAATTATTATATAAATATGCATTACACAAAAATTGATTATTATCTAGATGATACATATAACAACACTGATTTTAAAACTAACTTTGATTTAAACCAGGTGATTACATATTACAAATGTCACAAGACATATACCTCCAATCTGGTTTATGAGGTATTTTAGTTCTTTCCAGTAGTGTGCAGAGCTTCCAGATGTTTCATAAGCCCTTTTGTTATAACAGGGTGCAGTTCATTCCCTCTCTCCTCCCTTTCCAACCACAGCAGCTTTATGCAATTCTGCAAAGTGCAGTATTACCTTTCACAGGCCTAGGCATAACAAGACATTAACCTAAAGCAAAGATTTTTCTTAACCTCTTCTCAGCCAGTTATGTCCTAGTCAAATCTCTACCATCAAATGGGAAAGCTTTATTTAAATTTATAGGAAGCACAAACAAAAAAATTCCAAACATCACATACAGAGCAAAGGGAATTCACATACAAATGTAAGCACAAGAACAGAAGAAAAACAACCTCCAAAATCCTTTATGATGCGTAATTTTGGGAAAAGTAATAAAAATAGCTCTTTTAAAGCTGATTCAGCTTCAATACTTAAACATTTTCAACAGCATACTTGAATCCAATGATGTAAATTTTTCCTTTCTACATAACAATTAGCACATGCCTACAAAGTTAAAGGAGCTGTTCAGCTTTACCATATTTCAGTTTGTATGGCACTACTCCACTGCTAACTGTAAGTTTTAAAGACAAGTAAAAGTTATTTCCAAATAAAATTAAGCTACATTTAAGTCTGTAGAAGAACTTCTTCATGGTCACAAACAACTTAGAAACTGCTAGACATTCATAACACTTTTAGATGAAATTGGGGATGGAGTAAGGTTAGATTTTTTTTAGTGTTTGAGGTTTCTTTTAAACAGACTGTTAGTACAAGTGTGCACACCAGCAGTCTCATGAAACCACTTGTATGGACATATACTTACAGTTTGCTAATTCTAGTTAACAAGTTCTAAGATGCTAAGAGGATGTTCTTATACAACACCTAATATCTGCTCTTTTGGGATTAAACCATCATTGAAAGGGTCTCAAAGCAAGATACACATAGTACAGACCAGTAATCTGTTTTTCAGCACAAAAGTTCTCAAGCTATCACAGGGTATTAACACAGCTCTGGAAGGATGAAAACCAGTTTAGCCAAGAAGTACTATTACATACTTAGAGAAAATAAGGGCAAAAGATTCTGGTCATATACACAACTAGCTAATAACAGCTTCTGTTCCAGAGCAAAGTGCAAAGACACTAGAAATATTTCACAAAGAGGATTGAAAAATAAATTCAATTGCTTAATTTCAACATTTGAGAGTCTCCTAGACAAGTGAAATGGTTGACTAGACAGCTTACTTTACTCTAGAGGCTGAGGAGAATTAGATCACCAAGCAATTATATTTTCTTTCATCATCAGCTCCTAATAAGAATAACTTTGAGATACTCTTGGTCTAGGAGCAGCAACTATCTGCTGAAATTAAAAGGCAAGTGAAACTCCATTATGCAAAAAGCTCAGAGGGTTGCTGAAGTAACACATTCAAGAAAAGCAGGTGGACCTGCTCACAGAAAATGCAGCAACATCTATCCTAAAAAGACATCTAGATAGGCTACAACTAACAAGTTGTGTTGGTGGCAAGAAATCTGACCATTGCAAAACTGTTACTTGAGGTATCCTTAAGTTCAGGAGCACTCTCTGGTGGATTCCAGCAAACATACTCTAATACTAAAAAATTCTGAACAATGTGTATAATTCTGAAAAAATACTCCAGCTCTCATCTTCACAGAAATCTTGTATCACTCCCAGTTTATTCCCACATGGTACATTGCGGGTAACAAACATCTGAGTAAAGATTTTACCATCATACAGAAAAAGAGCTAAAGGAAAAAAAAATAACAGACTTTCAGTCACCAACTACAGAAACAGACAATTCTCATATGCCAAGAGTATTCATCCTAGCTCAGACCAAAGAGCATCTCAACTTCAACTGGTGGCCAAAGGCAGATGTATAGAGAAGAGTGGATGAGATGGATACATCTACTCCTACTAGCAACCAAAATGAAAGACACCAGCAACCATAAAGGCAAAGGTCTCAGAGGTATAGCCCCCACACATGCCTCTAAATGCATTTGCAAACTCCTATACTGAAAATATCCAGATCCAAGGATTTTTCCTGGTAAACTTGCATAGTAATCACTATTCCATAATAACTGTATTTTTCTCTTAAACTCCACAGCTACTGTCCCATTGCTACAATGTAAAAACCACACAGATTTATGGCAATGTTGTTTGAGTACCTGAAATACTGCCATGCCATTTCAGGTCTCTCCCAAAACAGAAAACAACCTAGATCGTAAACCAGTTCCACTTAAACAGAAAACCATTTTTATATATTAAAAA
This sequence comes from Lanius collurio, assembly GCA_020086605.1. Taxonomy (NCBI): domain Eukaryota; kingdom Metazoa; phylum Chordata; class Aves; order Passeriformes; family Laniidae; genus Lanius; species Lanius collurio. Next base: position 30,039,438 of record JACBWW010000003.1, on the reverse strand, counting down.
ATACAGTTAACAATCAGATTAGAAGCAAATCCATGTTCATAAAGCTACCATGCCTGAAGTACCAGAAGGAGAAAAGTCAGTGAATGCCAATGATCAACAAAACAGGAAATGAAGAGAGACAACTGTTGAGCACAAGGCAATCTTGCACAGTCAGCTTCTGTGGCTGTCATTTTAAGAGACTGAGATAATCCTGAATTCCTATGTTTAAGCGGATGAAAGCATGTGGAATCGGAATTCAGAGAAGACACATGCAGGTGTCTTGTATAACTGCAGGGGGTTTTCATTGGTTTGCTTACAGCTTGCACAACCTATTTTGTTTTTCAGTGCTGAAAGAGGAGCTAAATGTTAACATCTGTCCTCAGCTGAGTCTCTTACTTTTCTCCTACAGTTTGTTTACAACTAATTGCTGAGTCACCAGGCAGCTGAGCCATTTCCAAAGACTCTAAATCAAATACCACAAACAAATTTCTTGATTGCTATGAAATCTATATGGTCTGCAAGGCCAATGGTGTATCTTCACTGGCTGGAATGCTGTGCAAAACCACCACAGGAGCTGAAGAGGACAGTCACCATCCACTCCTAATTTCCATCATCAGAACTTTGAGTTCAGTTACCTTCATCTGAGGAAGAGCTGTAATACCTAGACTACCACCATCATTTTGGCAACAACTGTGCACAACATAAATTGGCTCTTCAGTACTAGCTTTATTAGAATACTTAAAAAGCTCACAAGAGAGCTAAATAAAAGCAAAACCAACTTACCCTTACTGATATATTCACTTCAAGAATGATCATTGCAGTAGTTTTAATTAGCTTCCCATAGCCACTCAAGAATACAAGACAAAGGAATTAAAAAAAAAAGTAACCAAAAAATCAACAGCAAATTTGTGAGCTCTTTTCCTCTCCGTCTTTCTCTTCCGATATTTGGCTCTTAAGCAGCTGTGACAACTTCAGAAGTGACACACATCCATTCTGTATTCCATATTTAAAGCAACTCAAATTCAAGAGTGCAGCACAGACCATTACACTGAGGATATTTCTTTGTAAAAATTTAATCAGTATAAAATAAATGTACCAAAGCAACTGTAAGCTGCTGTCTCCACCACTTTAATGACTACAGTTTTTAGAGATGCACCAGAATTGGCCACCTGTTATGACACATTGTCATTCTGAACTGTTCGCTACCATTTTGCATCACATTGGGATGAGAAACCTCTTCTTACTTCTCCTGAGTTTGCATAAGTAATTGCCTGTCCTCTGGCTTGATGAACTGTCACTCAAGCAAATACTCAACAAAACCCAGAATTTTCAGTTATCCTCTGCAGCCTAATGCTTCCAACATGGTCATAGTTTTGATGTATTTCTAAAGATTCACTTGTACTACAGCTGCTACTGCAGTACCCTAAAAAAGCTTTCAGAGTTGAAATGTATGTTTAAAAAGCAGATAAAAATCACATAGTAGTTTCATCCAGTGTATTTAACAATCTCATGTGTAATGCAACTGTAATGTATAATTATACTCCACCAACAGATAATTTGGCTCATAGGTATGAAGTACTATTACAAAGGTACCCTCAGAATAGCATCTAAAATAGCAGGTGTGTCATCAAATTTATTAAAGAAGACATTCAGACAGGTATGAGGAAAACAACAAGGAAAATGCACACTACACAGGTACAATAGTTACCTATGTTAGCTTCCTTGTCCTGACAACAGTTTGATCAAAGTATGCTACTCCCATCCACACTAGGCCAAGGAAACATTGGCAAAGGGGTTTCAAGCAGCAACTCCTATCAACATACGGCTATGCCAGCAGCATGTGTAAGCATTATTTGTTACACAGCAGCCAGTTACAAATAGAACGAAGCAAATTTTTAAGAACTGTTCAAGGCTAAGCTGGAGTGGGCCTTGAGCAATGTAGTCTAGTGGGAGATGTCCCTGCTCATAGCAGGCGGCATGGTCATCAAATCTTCTTAAAGACCCAGTCCAGCCACTTGACATTCTATGATTCAATATGTTTTTAAAAAGCGACAAGAGACATCTGAAAAGCAGTGGTGTGTGTGTGTGTATACACACATAAAAAAGAGGTCTCTTTAAAATAGACTGGAAGAGCCAGGGCTTTTAATTTTCCTTTATATATCTTCACACAGTTTGCTACAGCAGCTCCAGCCGAGGCTAGGAAGAGAATCCTTGCAGTCCGAGCTGAAGGTAACTCACAGCAAGGAGGCAAAAACTCATCACAAAACTGCGGGGTGGAGTGTGGCCTCGCTGCCGGCGGGCTGCAAACCACGGGCACTATCCAGGTGTAAGTTTCGTTGTGACAGCGCCTTCTCCCTCCCCGCTGCCCCGCTCGGCCACCGCAGCCAGGGCCGTGACACAGCCTGAGCGGCCCCGCGACCCATCAGCCAGGCCCGGAGGCGGCTGCCGGGGGCCCAAGGCCGTCAGGAGACAAGGCCGAGGACGCGGGCGGGGCCCGGCGCAGAGGCGGGGGGGGGGAGACACCGCCTCTTCCTCGCGCGGAGCCACCACGTCGGCGGCACTGCCAGCACTGCGGAAATGGGCGCGGGGAGCCGGGCCTTCCTCTCCGCTCCCCGCCCCGCTCCGGCCCAGGCCGGGCCGGGCTCACCCACCTGTGTCTCCGATGATGATGTACTTGAAGAGGTACGCGTAGGCCATGGCCGCTCCCGGGCTGCCCCGCTTTCGCTCCGGCGTGACGCGCGCGCTCGCCGCCCGGCTCGCGCTGCGGAGAGGCGGAAACGGGTTAACGGCCCCCGGGCGGCGCCTCCGCCCGCTCGCTCCCTCCTACCTCCTCCCCCGCTAGCAGAGGGGCTCTGCTCGCTCGGTCCTGCTGCTCGCCCTCGCTCCCTCCCGCCGCGGCCCCGCAGGCGCCGAGAAAGGCCGAACGCGGCGGCAGCGGCGAGAACAATAAATAGGCGCCGAGCTGCCCCCGGACCCTCCGGCGACGTCAGCGCCCGCCCCCTCACGCCGCCCCGCCTCCGACCCGGAAATGCTGAGGCGCGAGGCCACCTCCCGCCGCGCGGGGGGCGGAGCCTCTCCCCCGCCCCGCCCCAGCCCGGCCCGGCCCGTGGGACTGAGGGAGGCGGTGGCTCCGTGCGGCCCTCGCGGGGGTGCGGTCGCTCAATCCAGAATTGGTTAGGCTGGGAAAGATCTCTGGGGTCAGCGAGTCCCACATACGACCAAACACCACCATGTCAATTAAAGCAGGGCACTGAGTGCCACGTCCAGTCTTTCCTTACCAGGGACGGTGACTCTAGCGCCTCCCTGGGCAGTCCGTCCCAATGTCTAAGCACCCTTTCCGTGAAAAACTTCTTCCTAATCGCCAACCTAAATCTCACCTGGAACATTTTGAGATTACAGTCCTGTCACACTGTCGCTGGTTGCCTGGGAGAAGCAGCCAATTCTCACCTAGTTGCAACCTCTTTTCAGGGAGTTTTAGAGCGTGATAAGGTATCCACGAGCCTCCTTTTGTCCAGGCTAAACCCCAGTTCCCTCAGCCAACTCCTCACGGGATTGGTACTCTGGATTCGTTCCCCTTCCTTGGACCAGCTCCAGCACCTCAACGTCCTTCCTAAACTGAGGGACCCAAAGTATAAGCCACCCTCTAAGAATAGCCAGCAATGAGCTGTTTGGTACAAGTTTATCTTCATCGCATAGAAAACTCTAGTTCTGGCCTGAAAGGGTTTTTTCCTTTCTGTTTCTGTCTTTCCTCACTGAACTGAAAGCAATGAGCCAGGAGGGTAACCTAAATTAATTCCTGGTGTTTAGGACTTTAGAGTTCACATGGGAATGGTGAGCTGGAAGAGGCTTCAAAGTCTTCCGTAGTCTAAGCTGTTTCATGAAGTGTCCCATGTACCCGGACCTTTGGACCTGGAGCAGTCAAAGGCAGCCTGGCTTACAGATCACATCCACACTGAGGCTGCATCAGATGCCTGGTAAGGGTAAATGTGGCAGGACACTTCAGTCAGGTCATACTGATGATGCTTTGGGTTTCCCTTCAGCTCAGCTCTTTGTTGATTGTGGATTGAGGGGACTGTTGAAGAGCCATTGGCACATTCTTCATATAAACTCACATTTTGCTTCCATTCTGGCTGTCTGGTAGTTTTTAAATTTATAGAGGTTTTTATTTGTGGTCAACAGCTCGGACAGCATTAACCTACATAGCTTCTAACAGGTATGCATCCAACTTACTTGTAAAAACCTTCAATAAAGCTGATTGTGTCAAATCCTGTTGTCATATTTCATGACCTGAAACCCAAGATGAAGCTTTTTGAAAAAACATTTTCCTGTCTACTGTAGATGAGCAAACCCCCCCCCCCCCAACAACACTATAAAGTAGAAGGAGCTCCTTGATATATTATAAACATATCTACCTTTTCCACACGAAGTCACATTTTCAATGACTATTTGTAAGATATTTACCTCCTATTTTAATTTTTTTTTTCTCCTCTGCACTTCTCCCAATTTCTCAACACTGTGTATTAAGTGTGGAGCCCAAAACAGCCATTCTTATGTGTTTCTAACCAGCTCATCACCTCAAAACTGGCAAACGAGTATCTCCAGTTGTGCCCCTCTCTGAATGTTTTTTTCTTTTTAAATCAACAACATCTGAATTTAATTTTTGATACTAGATTGCTATTCTAGACAGTTACTACTTAAATGTATCCATACATTTGGTATCTCCTTATTAACACTGTTTTTCCCCTTGCTAAATTTCAACAATTTTGATCATGGCCACTCAGTTTAGCAAAATTGTTTGATTTTTTCTCTTTTCATATTATCTCTGCCATTTTGTTACCCAAGTTGTTCATGATAATATTGAATAGATCTTGCATGGACAGGACAAGGGCATTGAAAAGGGACAAGTGAAATTTTCTCCTAGTTTAAAAACCCTCTCCACACAAATATTATTTTATTTGCAGGTAGTTTTGAGATACATTTTTGTTAATAAACAATTCCTATCCAGAATGGGTTTTTTTTAGAGAAACAGGCTTTTGCCTTGCTTCCTATGAAAGTTAGGGTTCTATTTTCACATATCCCTGTGTGTCTCTCTTTCCTGCCCTAATAATGATCGCGAAATCTGGCATCTGGATGGAGCAGGCTACCTCAGCTGAGGAAAGGGCTGAAGTTGGGGTCAGCTGTCAAACCCAATCAAGAATTCACACTAAAACAAGTCTTCTCAAGTGCTCCCTCAGCAGCTAAGCTCTTCAGCTGGCATTCATGCTGTTGGCATGGGTTTGTGTGACCTCAACCACTGGAAACAAAGCTGTAGGAGATCAGGCCATAAGCAGATAAGATCTCACCCAGTATAAGTGAAGGTTGCTGCTGCTAGAGATGGGGCAGCTCTGCTCCTCCTAATCTGCTTGTGGACCCTCCCTTGTTCTGTCACGGTCAGAGTCATCTGCTAAGCTTTCATTTTTTCACATTAGCTTTCACGCAAAATCATCCTGGGTCCCACAGCCACACCAACAAACTAAATATCCTCATCAGTTGGATCACACCTCTGTCCAGCCATCCTCCCTGCTCCCAAAGGGTCCTGTGGTTGTGAAGGCTAAAGCCCACTCTGTGAGATCTGTCATGCAGACAGGTATCAACTCTCAGGATGAGCTCTCTCCTTTAGCTGCCTCTCCTGTGACTGGCAGGATGAAGGAGAACTGTGCAGGCTTTCATGTCCATCACCTTTCCTCCAGAACCCTGTTGTTGTTCATGATACACTCCAAGTCTCCATTAGTACTCTTAGGGATTCCTACATGATTGAGCCTCTCAGGGTATTACTCATGGTTAGTCAGTTCTTGACAATCTGTCCTCAACATCCCAGGGTGATAAGTTTCAAGTATGTTTGGTGGTGACAGACTGTAGCTAACGGTTTTAAACTAAGAGAAGGGAGATATAGACTAGATATATGGAAGATTTTTTTTTTATTGTGAGATTGATGAAACACTGAAAAAGGTTGCCTAGAGAGGTGGTAGATGTCCCATCCTTGGAAAAATTCAAGATCAGGCTGGACAGGGCTCTGAGCAACCCTATAACATTCAAGATGTCCCTGCTTGTTACAGGGGGGTTTGGACTCAATGGCCTTTAAAGCTCCTTTCCAGCCCAAACTATTTTATCATTGTATGAGTGCATGATTCTATGATTCTATTTACCTCACTGATGGGATTTGGTCTCTTAGTTGCCAAATTATACAATCTTCTAGCCTTCCAGACAAGCCAAATCGGCCTGATGTGATTGAATGAGATCTGGTAAGAAAAGGGAATTCTGTTTTTTAGAATTGATATTTGCTGATGGGGTGAAAATACAGACAGCACAGAATCCCCAGTGAAATGGAAGGTGCCTTTGATGTCACAGCTGAGCTGTCTGACAGCCGGCAGGTGGGTCTGACAGTTCAGAGGGAAGGCAGCCCTACCTGTTTGTACTTTGGCAGCTTGGTGAGCCAGGCAGGTGTTAACCAGCTTAGGTGTGACTCACATGGCAGGGCAATGTCCCACTGACTCCCTCAGTGGTTGCTCAGCTTGAGCCAACAGCTGCACAGTGGCCAGATAGCCAGCTGGACAGATAGCCAGTGCTGGTTAGCCAGGCAGCCAGGCTATTTCAGTCATATGTGATGGTTAGGGATAGTAATTGAATCAGTGTTTGGTAGAGGCTTGCAAGGATAATATGCAAGAATTTGTTGCTTATGCTGTCCCATGGTAAATACAAGCGAATTTGCTGCTGGAGGAGAGACTCTTTTCCTAAGTTATTGAATGTTATCAGCTTTTCTACAAATCTGAGATGCCTCCAACTGGAGCTTAATGCAAAATTGATTTTCTTCCAAGTTATGTGTAACATATATCGTGTAAAGTACTAATAAGAGACATGCAAATAGCTACTGTAGTCCTTTTCATTTTTTTTGCTTCTCAACAGCTAAATTTACCTTCTCCAGAGAAATTAATATCTTCTTTTGTTAAGCACTAATACTTTGATAGAAAGCTACCATGTAGTCAGACATATTTAAAAAAAAAAAAAAATAGCCAGTTGATATAAAAGAAGCATTGGGTATTCAGTATTAAAGAATTGTAGAGGACTGTTTTTCTTTACTTTTATTTATTTATTTATTTATTTATTTATTTATTTATTTATTTTCTGTTAGTCTTCTCATGAATACTCATCTGTTAATGACTTTACAACACAAGATAATATATTTCACTATGATGACTGTATTGGTATTATATTCTGGCAAATTTGGGAAAGTTTCTGGATACATTTCAGAAAACTATAACTTGCTGTTTTTCCTTGGTCGCTCATTTTTTTCCTGAATTTTCCACTTTGCATTCTCACTTGGGGTTTATAGAAAAGACTTAGACTTTGCAGGATCCTTACCACTAACAATACTATTTAGGAAAAAGGCTTGGAGTCATCCGAAGATCAACATACTCTCCAGAGCAAAGCATTAGACTGGATTTTTTTCAATGGAAATTAAAACACAAAAGCAGAACTCTGACATAACATTTGAATACAACCCCTTTTATTACATTTTGTTCAGTAGTATGATTTAACTGTTAGAAGTAAATCTCTACCCACACTTCAGTCTAGCTTAAAATTTTTAAATCATTCAGTTGTACAGTTAAATTTTCTATACAGGTGCTGAGTAGGAAATGTTATTTTCTGGTGCCTGTTGTTTAATTTGCCTGCAATTGCTTCTTCTGAACATTAAGTGTATGCTATTTTCTTATCTGTGAATTTTATTAGGATTAGATTTGTATTATACTTAAGTAACAAGCCAATATACAGCATATTTTATTTATTTTAAATGTTGAGAATGGGACCCCACCTTCTATGGAGATAAATATAGAGTGCAGATCCTGCAAGACTGCAAATATATCTAACTCTTAATGAAGATCTGCATTTGTAAAGAGAATTTCTAAATATGTTTTAAGCCTATAAAGGAGACAACTTCTGAGTCGAGTAGGTAGAAATCTGTGCCTACAAGTGATGTGTGGCTTGGGCTCTGCAGGTCCTACACCGTGCAGCTTTGGCTGAGATTTCAGCTACCAGCCGATGTGTGCAAAGGTTACATTGTTAATTTTAAGCTGGTGAAAAAAGAGGTTTCAAAATTAGGTGTTTTTTTTTTTAAACATTCCTTTGGAATAGTGTAGTATTTAACTAACAGCCTAAGTTAAATGCTCTTGACTAACTCCAGTCACTGTAATTATACAATGTTTTATTAGAGTTCAAGAACATTGATAAGTAATTTTTGGAAATGAAAAATTCAGTTCTAATAGCATTTTTTGTTTTCAAAACGTAATCTTGAGACTACATTTTTAAGGCAGTGCAACAAAAAGTAAAGTATAGTTCTTCAGTTTCCAGCTGTTTTCCATATTTTAGGTTTTTGCTCCCCTGGAAATATTTGCATGACCTCTACTTTATCCCTGTTTATTTACTAGTGGCCTTTGCCACTGTTATAATTTCACCCTTGCAAATTTTCCTTGCAAATAACCTTGTTTTTCACTGCCTTGATATAATAATAAACAGTTTGATAAGACAGCATGTGATAAATTTTAATGTACTTTTTCCATAAAAACAGGGAAAACAATAGGATCCTTGAAATAACCTTGAAATACTTAATAAACTAACTGAAAAGATATGTTGATTTTTTTTTTTTAATTATTATCAGGAGCATTAGAAAATATGTGCTTATGTAACAAGATTCACAAAAGCATGGAGCAGTAGTGCTAAACACTGTCAGAGATCCATGCAGAAGTCTACTTAAACTGACATCAAGGTAATTTTTCAGTATTTTTTTTTTACTTTAGAGACAGAATTTCTCTTATTTTTTTTAGATCTCTTTTAAAAGTTGTTTTGGCAATGGTTTGATAAAGAGAAAGTGGAAGATAAAGTTCCCACACAGGTTCAGAGGAAGTGAAAATAATCATTAAACCTTCCTGTTTACTCAGAGCAGGAAGTGAGACAACTTCAAGGAAACTGGTTTGCTTAAAAAGGAGCAGGAGTAGGCAAGCTTGGTCACATTTTTTTCTAGTCAGAAGTATTTAATGGTTAAAAATAACATTTTACATTATTTTCTTCTTCTCTTCTAGTTGTAATGATTTTTTTGTTTTTCATACACCCCATTGTTGTTTTGTGATGGCTATAGCAAGTGTGGAACTGTCTAAGACTCTGAAGTCAGCAGAGTTGCTAAAGGATTTGAGATGAGGAACTCTTAGGGACACTGTCGCAGAAATTATCTTTTTCTGCCAAGATATTAGCAGATAACATACCCTACATTTTTGTCTAAAAGGTGTAATAGCAGTTTCTGGTATTTCTAGCAAAATTGTTTGTATCTAAACCATATCTAAAATTATGTTAAATTATTTAAGTTTTTATTGAAATTATTTTAAATTTAACAAAACAAAATAGCATGAAACTAGAGGTTTATTTCTCTTTTAAGTACTTCTTCATTATTCATTCCACTGAATGAGCTTCATCATAAATACTTTCAATTAGATGTTTCACTTTAGGAATACATGTCTAGGCCCCTTTGATATTCAGCCACTGTTGATGTAGTGGGAAGCATGTGCTTCTGCATGTATTTTCCTTTATTTGATTGAGTGCTTTTCAAAACTCCATCCGTACTACAGTTATTTCAGCACAATTTCTCTCACTTGTCTTCAGGCTGTGAAGGTCACACCAAAGCTGTTATTGCCCACATGAGCTGTGCCATTGTAGCCTTCCATTGTAGGCTAGGGAGTCTTTAATTCTACAAATCAGAAGGTGGGCGTGTATTAAATCTTTTCTCTTAGTTCAGATGCCTATACCCATTCATACACTGTTTGAGAAAGGTAAACAGTACCTCCCAGAATGGAAAAAGCTCCAAGAGAGTGACTTTCAATGGAGCATGACTCTCAACCCTCCCCAGCCATCAGCTTCAATTCATTTTAGGTGTCAAATGGGTGTAGGTGTTCATTCCTACACATTTATTGAGAACACCTTGTTGCTATGGTTGTGAAATGTAAAGCAGTATGAAAGTCTGTCTTATGTTTCGTGGCAAAAACTGTAGCAGAAAAGCAATTTTCCTGGCTTCAAGGCCTAGTTGATTTTCATCAGATTTCTTTTTGGCAGACAGTCCCTTTTATAGTTCTCTAGTTAACCACTTTAAAAGGAGAATTTTTCAATTCTTTATTTCCACTTCACAACAGAAAGAAAGGTTGTAGCACATCTTTACTTAAGGAAGCTCTTGTCTACAAAAACTTAAACACAGATTATACTGATAGCCAGTGTAATTCCATCTTTTTTAACAGCTTGTTTAGTTATCACAACCTTCGTGTCATCATAATTATTTAGCATAGAAAATGATTTCAGGTAGTGGCAGTGCCAAGCCCTCATCACCATAAAGCTTTTCCTGTGGTATTTTGACAGTCCTCCAAGGCCTATCCCTAATTGCCTTTTCTTTCTCAATTCTATTTTCTTAATTTTCTTCAGAATGACTTTAATTTATGTTCTGTAGTCAAAAAATTACATGAAAATTGACAAAATGGCATTCTGGGTAACAATTTCAGTCACGGTACTTTCTTTCCATGTTTTCAAAAGGTAGGATGACCAGTCTTTTTACAGAACTTCTTGGTGGTGTAGGAAATGCACAGTTTATAATACTTTAGGAAATATGAGCACAGAGTAGTATAGTAGACTATGAAAAGTAATCTAGTGTTTCAGAAATGAGCACCAAACTTCCTCATTGTAGGAAATCAGCCATTTAACAACTGGCTAAGGCCATAAAACAATGGAGTCAGCGTGTTACCTTATGTCCTGTAGGGATTGGGAGCCTACTCCTAGTACTCCTTTCGATAGTTTTCTTTGACAGAGACATGCAGGGAAGAGCCTGAATAAATTTTTCCGTGAGCAGCAGTTATGTGGAACTTTTCCACAGTTCTTCTTGCCATGCACATGAACCCAGCCACATGATAGGGAAAAGCAGAGCTGCCCCTGACAAAAAGAGAGACCATGACCATACTTGATAAACTCTCTTTGCAGTAGCAGTCAGGCCATAGCCATCCTCTCATCCTCTTGCATGTGTTGTACTCTGTGTAACACAGAGTTAATTGGTCTTTATCTACTCAGTAAAAGGGGTGCTGCCATGGTGCATCAGAGTTACCATGCTGAAGGGATGCAATAAAATTCTGCCATGTCTTGGGAATGCAACTTGTCTTGGCACAGCAAGAAATGAAACAGCCAACATCCCCAGAAAGGTATGGCAGCATTAATCTAATTCACGTGATTTAGATGAAGCACCAATCAAAATATTTGTATCCTGATGGCTCAAATCAAGGTATTAAAGCTGTTGCCTCAAATGAAAGCAATGGAAATGTATAGTTCCTCTAGTATAATGTCAGGTAAAGCAGAGAAAACACATAGAAAGGCTTAGGACAGTTATAATATTTATGGCAAATGTAAATGGAGAAAGTGATGCAATACTCAGTTTAAGCAGTATAATATGTATAAAATAAAAACAACTGTTTTGGAAAAAATATGGTTGATTACAGTAGATGTTGAAAGGAAGACGAGAAGAAAAAGAAAAGATAACTGCAGATCTATTATACAAATGGGCCAGTTTCCAAAACAAAGGGGCCCTACAGAGATTCACAGTCTTATTATCATTTCCCAGTAAATTAATCCCTAATTTGTCTGAATTAAATCTGCTTCTTGTTCCAGTTTTACTGGAAAAAAAGTGTAATTTGGATCTTTCTGAGCAATAACTGGATGGCTTACTGAACGTTCCCTTCATTCTGTGGCTCCTTCTTTGAAGTTTCATCTTAATAAGTTGATTTTTCTGTCATTAATTTGCACTTAAATTATGAAAAATAATGAAGATTTTATCTGTATGTACTTTGTTAGATGAAAATTTTGCTGTAATAACAATGGGAAATATTTATTTTATGTAAGTCAGTTTGGAACATGGATTTTTCTCATTGTTTGGAATAGTTCAGTAGTTCAGCTTTACAAGCACTACGTTAATGAGTGTCTCTTAAAACAGGCAAACATTTTATCCTATACCTCAGAATAAGATCAAATAGGTTTAAATACTAGACTTGCAGTAAGCAGATATCTGACCTTATGTTCTGAGGTGAGTAAATTCCATACATTTTTGTATAAATATGTTGGGCTCTGCCTTTTTTGCAAAAGAGAATCGCAGATGTCTAACTGATGCTTAGTAATGTGTGTGATCTAGCTGAGTTTTAGAGAAAAATAGACTTGAACTGACAAACTGATCAGTAAGAAATAGTACTTTGCTGAGTCTTATTTTAAAGTAATTACTTTGCTCTAAATTGAAATTCTATTAATTTTATCTGTTGAATGGGAAAAAAATGAAATTAAAAATTTAACTCTCATGAGTGCAATTTGGTGAGGGGTAAAATAAGATACCTTTTATATGTTTATTTGTAACAGATTACTATGATTAGTATAATTTTTGATAAAAAAAAAATATAATTCCAAAGAAAGCCGTGACTCAGTGCTGATGCTGGTTTTGATTTGGAGAAAATGAGAAACAAAATCATGTGCTAGAAAGGACTGAAAGCACTTTTAACTGAAGTACTGCTGCAGACTGGAAGACATAGAAGATGTGTCACTGTGACATTAAAACCTTTTCGAAATGTACATGTTATGTATCAGGAATAGCAGGGAATACTAACATTATTTCAAAAATTTAGCATCTTTGAAATTTACATAAAGAGAGATGCACTCATTGTTTCCCATATCTGCTTCAAATTATATGTGAGAAATGCTAGATGTTACTGTTGAAGAAGTAACCATACTTTCCAGGAAATTTAGAATTTAGAATGGTTTGGGTTGGAAGGGACCTTAAAGACTGTCTAGTTCCCATGTCCCTACCATGGGCAGGGACACTCTGACTAAATCAGATTGCTCAAACCTCCATCCATCCTGGCCTTGAACACTTCCAGGGATGGGGAACCCACAACTTCTCTGGGCAACCTGTTTTGTACGTATATATATAAATAAATACACCTGTTTGCATGACATAATGGATCTGTGACATAACTTTTTCCTTTGTATTATCTTCTTTATTTATGGGAAAATCTTCTGTCAGAAGAAAAAATATATTCCTTATCCCACTCTTTTGAAAATACCCAGTTTTCTGTATTTTCATTAATCCTCTCTCTAATGTTCAAACTGTTTAAGAACAGGCACTTTCAGTATTTTTTGCAATACGTAATATTTGTACAATACCTTAATATGTTTTACAAACTGCTGCCTCTTCATGGAGGAAATAATAGGTACTGCAATAAAGATAAACTTAACATCCCAGAGAGTACATTGCAGAGACCAAGGTGCGCATTGTGAATTAAATGCCTTAAAAAGTAATCAAGGAGCATCACCCCAAGGACTTCAGATTTCAGTTACAGCTGATGAACATGGCTCAGAGTGTATTTAGCATGTCTTGAACTTAGACTACTGACTAAGCATCTAAATCTGTCAAAGTAAATTAGGTAAGCCTCTGGAAAATTTCCCTGGATGCTGAAGCAAGACCAGATTTTAGACTTGAGTAGAGCTTTTTAAATTCTTCACCAAAGAACAGTGGTCTTTACATCTGTCTTTGACTGGGGATCCATTGGTGAAAGGAAGGTGGTACAAAGGCAAACATAATCCCTCATCAGAGAAGGCTGACTTGTGGAAGCACTGGGTGAAAGGGGGAATGAATTCTCCAGAGCCCTCCACCAATGGTGGAACAAGGTCAGTGAGAGCTTCCCAGTCTTTTTTCCTCAAGACAGAACTGTGGAAGGAGAATGGAAGCTTGGTACAATACTATTTTTTATGATCGAGAAATGAAAAATAGAGAAGTTAGGAGACTGTAAGAATCACTTAAATTCATAAGAAATTGCAAATCTGAGAAAGAGCCTTTTTCTAGAGAGTTGCTAGTAACCACAGGAAAGAGGAGCTGCAGGAACCAGAATGCAAAGGTCTGTTCTAGAGAATCTGCCTCTTAAGTAGCAGGCTTTGACAAGATTTGAATATGGAAAAGACACTTCACTGAATAATTTAGCTTCTTTAACTGCATGGATTGTAGCAGCATGCAAACATTTCCTAGAGCTGCAGTTACTCCAGGAAGGTCAAGAATAGGCTGTGGAGTAGTTTACATATAGAGGCCCCCATTGAGAAACAGAGGAAAAAAACTACTTAAAAATTACCAATAGCTCCTTCTTTTTAAGTGGACTGAATATATCCACAAAATTTCACTGATCCTGAAGGTTTACATGTCTTCTGAAATGACAGAACCATATATTCTAAATGTTGGAACAGTCAGCTGTTCAGGGCAGCATAACACCTCCCTGAAGACGCATTTTGGCTCAGGTATTTTTCCTGGTATATTTAGTGATACTGGAGCTGGGAAGGAGGAATTGCTAAGAGTTTAAGCAGCAATAAACCTATCTGTGAACATCAAGGGCAAACACAGGCTTTTTATTGCAAATACTAAAGAGTGATGTCTGTCTCCCAACTAACAGCTTCCTCTAGGTATTGTTTTTTCAATTTGCAGTATCTTCTTTTTCAGTTAAATAATTTAAAAAATGTGTGTAGAGAAGCACAAGTATATTCCCATAGTTATACTGCCAGAGATATGAATTAAAAGAGACAAGAAGTAGATAGTTTAGATTTACATAACAAACTCAGGGGTAAGCATTGCAACTCCAACACTGTTCAGGAAGCCTAAATATTTGAGATGATCATATGTATGAATAATAGCTACATAAAATCTTTTCAGACTTTGTAAATAGATGTCATTTAGTCTTCCATGGGGCTTATTCCTGCTTTACTGTAATTATTTTATTGCCAATGAAAGTGATCTGCATAATATGATTGGCTTATAAAACCTAACTTCACTGCAGTTGTTCCCTACCAGCTACCATCTGTCTTTGGATGCTCTTACAAATGGCCAAAAGAAATTCTGAGATAACCATGAACAACCTCCACATCACCACTACAATTAAATAGCTATGGTGATTTGGTACTTCAGAACACAGAGCTGCTTTCCCCAAACCGTGATTTACAGTTAAAATTGACAATACCTCAGATATGAAATCTTAAAACTGAAACTATTGATGTTTCATTTAACACAGTATCGGCTTTTCATTGTTTCCATGGACCAATGTTGACTGCTGAGCACTGATTTTAAGGAGCTGTATGTTTGTGCCCTCCTCCCCAAATCTGTACAAATTATCAAGGTTATTTTGGCACAGTTCTCTTTATAAATACAAGGACTGTTATGAATTTCAGAACAACGATGTTTAATCTTTGGTTCAGGTTAATTTAATTTAGTCATACATGTTGACAGTTATTCTGAAGCACACTGTTTTGACATTGCATTTCTTCTAGATATTTGGAGAGTTTGCTTTGGCTTATTTTGAAGAAACCTTGAGGAAGGTCAGCAGTCATGGCTGAACCATCACTTTCTTGAATGACTGTCAAAATAAACAATTTAGGCTAGCATAGGTTATTGAAGTCAGTGTTTCTTTTGCAATATTCCATGCTAGTTGAGAGGCCTACATTACAAAATCTACTTTTATTATAAGGAAAGAAGTTTCAACATAATACTTACTATGCCCCCAGTCACATCTTCTGGTTAAATAATGTAAAAACAGTAAAGAAGCTTATAACTGCCAGCTTCTCTCTCTCCAAAACTTCTCTTAAAAGTGGATTTCTATTTTTAGGATGGAGAGTTTAAATTCACTTAGGCTATCTCATGGAAAGCTGTTTTAAGACTTGGGACATTAGCTTGTGATTTGAATTTTCTGGTCTAACAGATTTGTTGTTTCCTTGGTCAAAATTATGGTTAGCACTTTCTCTCACACTTTCTCAAATATTGTTAAGATTATGGAAAGCTCAGATACCATTGTAGCAGGGGCAATGCAAGCATCTTGGATCAATGCTATGCCAATGAACCTCAAATCCCTTACATAAGGATGGATTTCAGGACAGTTTCTGTTAAGCAGAGATTTCTCTGAAGAGTCACCAAGTTCTGGATGTTGCTATGATGGCTGCAACATTTTTCTGATACTTGTCACGTAGCCATCAGTAAGGATAGGACAGAAATAAAGCAGTTCCACTCTGAAATACATATCTCACCCTGAAGTTTTTGCATGATATTTTTATCCACTGTTAGACCCTTCATGTATATTTACTCAGCCAAACAGAACTTTGGGGCATAAAGAAGATGGTGCTTTGCTCAACTATTAACCCTGAATCGTAGGCTTTTTCTGGGTCTAAGGATGAGAAGCAAGATTTACTTGCTGAAAGGTCTGGACTTGAGATATCTGTTGCATACCAGTATGTTTTTCTGCAGTTTCCCAGAGTCTGATTTTGGTATACTTTATCATTCTTTTTTGTTTTCCTTGATAATTTCATATATTAGGTAAGACATTATCAAGTCTCCTCCACAAGTTATTGGTCACTTTTCTCACATACAGACTAAGGATCCATTTTACACTTTCAAAGATGTTTGAATACTCCCCTCTGACTATTTTTTAAGCTATTTTCCTCTACATCTCCAATAAGTGACTTGCTGCTATTCAAAGCCACTATTCTCTGTGTTGGTAATCCAAGACACAAATTCTTTCTTCTTCCAGATAGATTCCACCTGTATATGCTGAGTGTCCAGTGCAATTTCATATCTGTAAACTCACCAGCAGTACTGCCTTTTTAAAATAACAGCCATATGTTTAAAATCCTTAGGTTACTCTGTTTAATTTTCTCTTCTTGAGTCACAGAGCAGTAGCATTCCTCCAAAATATTGCTGGTAAATTTTTAATAACCTTGTCCAGAGTCCAACCTGCCACGCTAGGGACTTTTTCTGGGGCGATATTTCTCTTTCCTTTTCAGTCTGTCTAACTTATCAGAATGTAATGCTGTCCACAAGTGCTGGACTGATGAAGAACATATTCTACACTCTTAGCAAACTCAATTTTGATACTGCACTAGGGAACTACAGTCATAGTACTTACTGTTCTTTACTGTACTGTGTTTATAATTTCAGGAACATTGTAGCTATTGATCTAGTGCCAAGCCCAGTTGGGAACAATTAATTACTAACTCAGTAGCCATGGTGCTTAATTAAAATAAGATCTCCCTTTATACTTTTCTGATATATTTATGTCTGACACACTATTTCTTTACTCTCCAAACTTGCTAGGCATTTCCATATAAAATCTTCTTCCCATGGGCTCCAGTATCCCACAAACCCTCATCTTTCTTGCTTATATTTCCAACTAAATTAATAATCCTAATTTATTCACAGTATTTTATGTGTCAGTGCTTTCTGCTTTGTGTCTGTTCACATGTTTTTCTTCTGCATGGCATTTGAGTTTATACTACTCTGTAACCCTGTATCTCAGTCACTGGTCCCAAATCTACCTTTCACAGAATTAACACTCTTATTTTTCAGTTATCCAGGATACGCTGGTCAAATCCAACCCTTATTATGACAAAGTAAACTGATTTTAACTGACTTATATGTACATTTACAGGGAGCTGTAATTTAATACTGGCTTATTTTATTTGATCTGGTTTGGGTTGCTGACAAGCTTTCTTGGAACAGTATGTCAATTTTAATTTTTCGTTATACTGTTTCTGAATTCTACTTTCTCTTTTTTACTCATATTGTAGTTAATTCAATTTTCTAGCTCTTCTTTAAGTAACTTAATATTTGATCCTGTGAAAATGGAGTTTTGCTGTAATTCTATGCCATTTCCTCTCAAATAATACTCAGACTTCTCTAAATATTTTCTCTTTAGATAATGTAATACTTCTCCTATCCCTATGCAAAAATTTTTCAAGTATTCATTAGGTTATACTTGTGAGTAACTAAGTCTTCTGTAGTAGCTTCTCCTGGAGCAATCTGCATCAGGTAAATGAGACTCTTAATAGTTCAGCTTCTCCTGTTAAATGTTGCAAGTGGCAACTTTAAAAATAGAGGTATATTAACTTGAGCTGTGTAAAAACCCTCATAATATTGCTTGCATGACTACCTGTCTTTCCTATCACATTTCCAAAAAACAAATAAACCATGATAATTGCTCCCCTTTATCCCTTTTTTCAGTTCAAATCCTGACTGAAATAGACTATTTGTAAATATAATTTGGTTTCCCCTTAGAACAGACAGGAGTACACTGGACTACTTCAGTTGGAAGAGACCTACAATGATCATCCAGTCCAAAGGCCTGAACAATTCAGGGCTGACCAAAACTTAAAGCATGCTGTTAAGGGCATGCTCCAAATTCCTCTTACACATTGACAGGCTGGGGGCATCAACCACCTTTCTAGGAAGCTTCTTCTGGGACTTCAACACCCTCTCAATAAAGAAATGTTTTCTGATGTTCAGTCTAACCCTCTCCTAGCGCAGCTTGGAGCCATTCCCACATGTCCTATCACTGGATACCAAAACTGGCAGAGATCAGCACCTCCCTCTCTCCTTCGCCTCCTCAGAAAGCTGTAGAGAATAATGGGGTCACCCCTCAGCCTGCTTCTCTCCAGACTAGACAAACTCAAAGTTTCCCCCCATCTGCCCCTCACAGCAGGAGCCTTCCAGCCCTCTCACCATCTTTGCTGCCCTCCTCTGGATGCATCCCACGACCATCCTTCTTAAGCTGTGGGGCTCTGAGCTGCCCATAGCACTCAAGTTGAAGCCACAACAACACTGAACACAGCAGGATAATCACCTCTTTGGATCAGCTGGTGATTCTGTGTTTGTTGCATCTCAGAATGGGTTAGCTGCCAGGGCACACATAGTGCTTGCTCCTGGTGAGCATCCTGTCAACCTGTACCCCCAAACCTCTTTCTGCAGGGCTCTTTCCATCCATTCCTCTCCCAATTTATACTTTTGTCCAGTGTTACTCTGTTCTGGTTCAGAATCCAGCATTTCAACTTGTTAAATTTCATCCCATTAATCACTGCCCAATGCTCTAATCTATCTGGATCTGTCTGCAAGGCCTCTTGTTCCTCAAGAGAGTCAGCAGCATTTCCTAGATTGATATCATCAGCAAACTTGCTTATGCTGCATTTAACTCCTGCCTCCAGGCTGTTGGTAAACGTATTGAACAGACCTGGCCCTAAAATTGAGCCCTGAGGAGCACCATTGTTGAGCAATCCCCAGCCAGATGTAGCCCCATTCACTACAACAATTTGAGCTCTGTCTTTCTGCCAGTTCTTCACCCTGTGAACCCCCCATCCTACCGATGGAAAACTTGTCCAGAGGGATGTTGTGAAGACCTGTGGCTATCCCACTAGCCTCTTATAACATGGAACCTTTAAAATATAATTGCATATTGATCTTTCAAAAATGCTTGTTCTACATTGGTCGGTACTTCACATTGAGCCTACTGGCCAGGCATGTAGAGGCACTTGACCTCAAAAGGCCAAATTAAGGACAGGTAGTTTGCTGCAACTGTAGTTCAGACATTGAAAATATACATTAATTAGAAATTTCTCTCCAAATGACATCTTCCTTTTCCTGCTTGCTATAATTCCATGTACTATAAAGGCCATGTTTAAAAGGGAAGGACTGAATCAGGCTTTGTGCTAGTTTTTGGAAAGATACCCAAGACTGACCGAATTATGTGAGGCAAAGTGACAGCAACAGTGACATCTGCAGAGCTAGAGCTGTCACTATCAGCAGCACAAATGTGTTCTTGCATCTTTTATGAGTTTAATTCATCAGAGGATAGAATGGATCTTTTGACAAATTCTGTGCTACAATTACAAGTCTGTTGCTCAAAGAAAAGACTGTTTCTCAACAGAGAAATCAGAGACTTTGGTCATCTGTAGGCTGAATTGCTACAGTAATTTAACACAGAAGCAAGAAACATATAATCCAATTATCAGGAGTAATATCTAAATCACTCCTGTTCCTTTTTTTAATGGTTTGCTTTGGAATCCATTGGGACAAAAGGGTCTTTATGTGTTTAAAATATTAACAAACTGCAAAATTTAAATGATCATACTGAGTTGTAAGTGAAAAAAGTGCTTTCATTGGTGTTCCCTCTAAGTCCTGCCATTCTTCTGCAGAATATACTGTCTTGGTATCCAATATGGCCATGTAAATAAAGTAGTAATAACAAATGATGATGGCTAGTGACATGTGGCAGATTACTTTTCTTGTTTGGTACCTAGTGTGGGGTTGAATGGCAAAGATGAAGGTCTGTTTCAGATTCAGAGGTAACAGCTCTGAAAACATGGGATCTAGCAATGATGAACATACACGACACAGAACAAATGTTAGAGGGAATTTGGAGTATTTTTTTGAGAAATGAAGAGGCTTTAACTTATTATTTAACACCCCCTCCCCCGCCATATCTCAGCTTCTATAAACCAGATCTTTGAATTAACAAAAGTTATTTAGCCAGATTATGCAAGTCAAGATTCTGAGTCCCTCTCAACTAAGAAGGCCTTCAGATAAAACCTTTGTTGTGTTCGAGGTCAAAAAAAAAACGCCTTTCCAGCCTCTGACCAGAAACAGGCTGCTGTCCCAAGTTTGCCAACATGCAAAAGTACACTGAGTTAATTTCAAATGTTGCATTAAATTGGGTTAGTTAAGACTTTGATAAAGGAAATGTTTATCAGAGCCTCCCAGTCTTGTCCTGGCCAGAGACTCAAGACCAAATATTCCAGCCAATATTAAGGGTGTAGAATTGCTTTCATATGAATGACATGAATGAAGAGATTAGTTGTCTGGAAAGAATTATTTTTCTGTCCCAGACCTTTAGAAATGTTTTCTAGGGTGCTGGGAAATCAGTGGCTAGTCCAAAAGCAAGACAAAGGAACAGTTATAAATATCCCTCTCCTTCCAAATCCGGCAGAAAAGATGGCAAGATTAACATATATGTGGATGCATAATTTTTTTCTGCTGTCAGTCACCCTTAATCCCTTCCTATCTTAGGGAGGCAGGAAAACACAAGGATTTGAAGGGCCAATTCAAAGGGTAGGATGGCAATCCATTCTGCTTAACTGTAAGACTGCAACTGTGAATGGAAACAACATTCCAAAAATCTGCATATCGCAATCTTAACATCATGACAATAGCAACCACCCCCTTGCCCAACTAAGTCTTCCATTGCTGTCTTCATAAGAAAGATAATCTCTGCCTTGCATACAAAAATGTTTAGCTGGTGTTGCCCCAATAACAGACTCAGATTTTAGCATAGTTTTTCCTTGAGGCTATCCTAATTTACATCAAAATCTTCCCCAAAACACAGAACTTTTTCTTATGTAGGTTTAGTCATCAGCCCTTCTAACTTCCCTCTCTAGTCAAGCAGACATCTTCAGAAAGCAAATCAGAGAGCTCCTTCAGAGAGTAGTTTGACCTGTCATGCTCTGCAAACTACATACAGAGCCACTATTTTTAATTTGAGCAGTGTGAAATCAAAGTCTTCATGTCTTGGGCTTTATTTTAGCAGGTAATAAGCAAATAATGGATCTGTGGTACTATCCAATAAAAGCTGAAAGTTTAATTTTTCCAAAACTTCTCCTGTAAATCTTCAATTAGGGATTGTGCTACAGATGAGAGGAAAGGACCAAGTGATATGCACATAAATAGGCTGCATGTCTCCAAAGATATTCACAATCATAACTCTGAATATAATCCTTGCCAACAATGTCTGTCTGTGAAAGGCATTTTAGAATTTCTGAAGTAAATGGTCAATTCATAAAAGAGCAATGTGATGGATTTTGTCCATGTACCCTAGATAAAAAAGGAACAACAGCTACTTAAAATGTTTTGCATTTATCATTTTTAGGCAGAAAAAAAAGAATTTGGTATCACTGTCCAATCCCAAGGGATACTTTTTCCGTGTCTAGAATGACCCTAATTATAATGATAATATAATGAAGAAATGTTCTATCTCTTCCTGTAGCTGCACAGTGGAAATCTGCAGAAAATTGCCTTCAGCTGTAGATGTATGAATATATGTTTTCTAACAGTGAGCTGTGTTCTGTGTTCTTGCAATAGCACTTTATTTTTTAACGGATCACCTCATGAGCTGCTATTAAGAAAGGAGAATCTGTCATGTGTCTAAGAAAGTACCAAGTAGCCCAAAGTCAAAACCAGATGGCAGTTTAATTTAATATAGCTGAATAAAAAACCTCAAACCAAAAAAACCCTACCAAATACAAGAGGGCACCAACATGAATAATAGTGTGAATTATAGATAATTGTGACCTTATTCCAGTGGAAAATATATGGCAAGCTTGTATACGTTAGTTGCAAGTCTGACTAACAATGCTTAAGTATTCCCCTTGCTAGAAATATTTCCATGTATTAATCATTTCTAGAAATTTCCATTTGCCCCAGGTGCATTTTCTGATTCATGGGGTATTTTTTGCACAAATTTCACAGAAGACTTCAGCTTTTTTTTTTTTTTCCTTTTAGTCATGACTAGTAAAGACAGTTTCTTCCCATAATAATATACTTTAAGATGTGTTACAATCCTAGCACCAAAGCTCTAGGTAGTAAACAAGGTGAAATTTAGCAAGGTAGGAGCTCTGTGTCCCCAAATGACATTTTGATTCCTTTGGTTTGCCTTTCTGTATATTGAAAACATCACACAATTCCATAAGGGAATTTGAAAAAAAAAAAACCCCAAGCAATCCAGAGCCATGCAATCATATTAGTTCTTACTCTTGAAGCAGTATTCTGTAGCTACAGCCTATGCTCAGTGTGATGAGATTTCTTAGCAAACCTTGTGTGAACAAGTATAAAAATCAAGTCATGCTCTTCAATGAAGGGTATTTTTTCAAATGTCTGAGATTATGCTTTTCTCCTTCTGGTTATTTGCATTCTAGCAAAGAACATGAGGTCAGTTTTCATTCTGGTAACAAGCTCATTTTTCTTGGACTACAAAACTTTAGGAGTCAATTGAATATAAGCATATAGCACATGAAGTCCCTCCTTTGTGGACAGCAGGATGGAAGAGCGTTGCAGATGTTTTCTCGCTCATTACCAGAAGCCTTGTTGTCACAATCTCAGTGGAAGGAACCTGGCAAGCAGGGAAAATCATTACCCAGTCTGTCTTCCAGCCTCTGAAGGACAGTAATATTTATTGATTCCCAGGAAGAAATAAAGGCAATGTATAAGCAGGAGTAGCAGATGCAATCAGTAGACTATTGTCACTGAAGAATGAAAACTGGAAAGCAATATGTTGGCACAGAGCCAGCATAGCTACAACTGAAGAGTAGAAGACATTTTTCCAGGCAGAACAGGGAAGAGGGATTATAAATTTTGTCCTCCTGTTTCAACCACATTCATATGTCTAAGTCTGATGTTCTCTTGTCATTCTGCTTGGGGTATTTGCACAGCAGTATTTGTTATGCAATATTCTTTGACTTCAAGCATGCAAATAACAACTGGAATGCACTGAGGACCAGCAGACTGGCATAGGGTATACACACTGGCTGAGCATGCTGTCAGGCAGCCCCAAAATATACCCCTTGTACACTGGAAACCAAGTGAAAGGTTGCTGAGGAGGTTAGGACCTTTCATAGCGCAGTCACTGGGGGCCTGTTAGCTCCACTCATAGCCTTTGCTGCATACTTCTGTTTCTTATGGCTCCACTTGGGCAGCTGTTGGTGGATTCTGCAATTTCACAGAATGAGTCAGGTTGGAAGGGAACACATCTGGTCCAGCCTTCCTGTTCAAGCAGGGTTGTCCTGCTTGTACATGGCAGAGAATTGTGTTCAGACGGTTCTTGAATATCTTCAGGGAGGGAGGCTCCCCAGCCTCTCTGGACAATCTGTTCCAGTACTTGGTCACCTGCACAGTACAGAAGTTTTGCTTCATATTCTCATAGAACTTCCTGTGAACCAGTTTCTTCCCATTGCCTCTTGTCCTATTGCTTGGCACCACCTGGATCCATCCTCTTGGCACCCTCCCTTCAGATACTTACAGACATTGGGAATGTTCCCTTTCAGGCATCTTTTCCTGAGGCTGAAGAGGCCCAACTCCCTCAGCCTTTCCACATAACAGAGATGCTCCAGTCCCTTAATCATCTTTGTAGCCCTCTCCTGGACCTGCTCCAGGAGCTCCATGTCTCTCTTGTCCTGAGGAGCCCAGAACTGCACACAGCACTCCAGGTGTGGCCTCACCAGGGCTGAGGAGAGGGCCAGGATCACCTCCCTCAACCTGCTGGCAGTGCCCTTCCTAATGCAGCCCAGGACACCACTGGCCTTCTTGGCCACAGGGCACTGCTGGCTCATGGACAGGTGTTCCCCACCAGGACCCCCAGGGCCTTCTCTGCAGAGCTGCTCTGCAGCAGGTCAGCCCCCAGCACGTGAGTGCCTGGTGTTTTTCTTCCCCAGGTACCCTGCATTTGCCTTTTTTGAACTTCAGACTTCTGCCCTTCTCTCCAAATGGTCGAAGATCATCTGAAGGACTGGACAACACTCTAGGGTAATTTAACCCTTTTCTTTCCAGTCAAGAGCTTCTGGACTCCTAAGGCCTGCACTCTGATCTCCAGAAATGAGAAAAAGTGTTTTACTCTTGGTGATGGATCATGAACTAGAATCAGAGTAATAAAGTGTACTAAAGTTGCTGTGAATATTCCATGCTTTGGCTGGCCAAAATTTGGTGGGAGCTCAGGGACATCAGTAATGTAAAAAGAAAATAATAGCTCTACAATTCCATAAGTTATATGACTTTGTATTTTAGTTTTTCTGTAAGGAAGAGTAAATACAGCAAAACTCATGTGCTAAGGTTTGTGCCACAGTTGAAACTCAGACACTGTAAAAGACAGTACTATATATATACATGTATATATATATGTATATCCTATGATCACAAGGAAACTGTCTGGTCCTTTCTTACTTTGTGTCTTATCCTGCAAGAGGCTGTGTTTAGGTTGCCTAATCTAGCATGAAGAAATATTTTGTGCTGGATTAAGTACTACCTTTCTGCTTGGAAGTATAATGCACTGCTTTTGAAGGCTGTATGTTTATTGGCATAAAGGAAAAGATCTCGGTTAAGTCTCTTTCCTCCCCTGCTGCTTGTTTGCAATCTGTTTAAGATAAGTCTTAGCCTCCTGCTGCTGTCTCCCCTCTGTGCAGCAGGGACATCTCCCTGCTGCTGTGCAGGCAGCGTAGTGTGCACGTGAGATGGTGTGCTGACTCAGAGATAGGGTCCCCAAATAAGTCTACCTGCATCTGCAAGGCTGGGTGCTGTGGGGGAGTCAGCTGGTACAGTGAAGAAAATTAAATTGGAACTTCATCAGCAAAAGGGAACGTGATCTCCAGTACTGGCAAATTGAGTTCTGGTAAGTGCACTGAGCAAGTCAAGGCACCGTTTTGATGGTAATGTTATATGAGACCAAGATTATAATGGTGATCTGTATCGAGTCAGGACGTGTGAGCTCATTTGTCTGATGTGAGCTCTCAACTATAATCTATACCTTCATTATCTCAAGTGCAGGATAACTGTAACCCACTCTGGCTGTCAAGTCACAACTAAAAACTACTGTGAACTGAGGGTGACTTGAAATGCAGCCGTGCAATTATTAAGTAATGTGTCATGCAAGGAGCACAGTGCATTATACCAATTGCTTTGGATGTGCACTTGTTGCCAGCAAGAACAGAGGTGAAATTCATACCCTCTGTTTTAACTGTTGTCTCCTGAAGTGGCTCAGGACTAACTTTCCTGAAGGGACTTTAAATTCTCTGTGCTGTGTGCTACAGTTGAGATTACAGGTACTGGAGCTGCAGGTCAGAGCTGGTCTCAATAGGTCTGAGATGTGAACTGTGTATTTTGTATAAGCACTTACTTTGGGTTTTTTATTTTTTTTTTCTTCTAAGAGGCTGTTCTTTGTAAGCACAGGGAGGAGTGTTATCACGATCTGTGCATCTAAGCAGGCTGGATGATTATGTTCATCTGGTTTCACTTTCTATGTGGCAGTGCTCCTTCTTTCCCACAGAATTCTTGCATGATGCACATACATACACATGTATGTGTTAACACTAGAATATGTATTTTACAGTTTCATCCAGCCTCAAAACAAGAACTTCAAGTGATTTGGAATTTCCTGTGCCCCATGATAAGCTGCACAAATTGCTACTTTTTACTCCGGTATCCGAATGGGTTTGTTTTGTCAGTGCTGTAGGAGCAGTTATGTTGCCTGCTCTAAAATTTTCTTTTAAATGTGACTGTTGTTAATATTTGTGAAGGGTATAGGATTTTCTAAAAACAGGACTTCACTCAGGTATCAAAATCTAGATGAATAAAATATCTGAGATTGTTTTGTTCAAATAATTTTGTAGATACAGTTTGATTGTTGTGACCGGTTTCACTTTCATAGTTCTCTTGGTCTTTATGTTTTCCAAAGATATTATAAATATTTCAGTCATACTATGAAATGACATTTTATTTTGAAAAAAAATTATTATATAGCTTAAATATTAATAAAATCTTTTGTAAGGAACTGTTTCTATTACTCCTTAAATGAATCAGAAATAAAAATGATGACATGAAAAGAATGATGATCTTTTAGAGTATTAAAACTGACTCCACTAGGTGGAGAACTTGCATCAAGTAAGCAACTAAAAATGTTGGCACTAACTGAAATCATAGCAGTGCTGCAGAAATTAAACTCTTCATAACAAAATACTTTCTGTATCATATTTCCCATCTATCATTTCTAGTGAAGAGCACTTCTTAATTTGTGGTATAGAAATTCTGTAGGGTTGTAGAACACTGTATAAATTTATGTTTAAAAATTAATAAAAGGATGAACATATATTTCTTAATATCTTAGCTGAAGAAGTTGCTGTCTGTAGTTATCAACTTCTCTGTGAAATGTACTCATTTAGAACATTTTTCTTCACCATCCAGCTCATTCTTATGACTCGCTGACAATGCAGACTGTCAGAGATAGAAAGGATGAAAAAATTTGGCCAAAACCAGATATTTATTTTTTTAAAAGTCCTATTTAACTGGATCCCAGCTAAAATTAAAGTAAGGAAACATTGTATTTTATTAGTTTTCCTGGTTCTGTCAGCATGACCAAGATTAAGATCTTCAGAACTAGGAAGAGGACAAGTGCTGACAAAAGGGAATATTTGAATGTGTATTTCTATGTTGACTATAAGCCCCAGCCAGAATTAGGACTGTGATTGACTTTGAAATTTTTGCAGATTCAGAATTCTGTGCCATTGCAGTAGATCCTATATGGGTGGGAGGAGAATAAAGACTTATGGGGGCAGTTTTTCTTAATCTGCTGGGACTAATCTGTGGAGGCAAATCTGCTGGGAATTTGAAATCTGCACATTTGTCTGCTGGAAATAATTTAAAAAGTGATATATGCTTTGCATGAGAGTCAGAATATAAAGTTTCCAGCACCAAATGTTCAGAAGGGGACAATTGTGAAGGAGCAATTTCTTGTTTGGATGTGCAAAACAACACCAGGCTTTAAGGCAGATTCTGAGTTGGGCTTTGGGAGTGTAAGAGAGACTTGAAGCATTTTGAGAGGAGTGTAAGAGAGAACTTGAAGGATTCTCACGGGAGTGAAGAATCAAGAAGACTGCAGAAAGGGGTAAATGCTCTATATCCTTCTTTATTATTTCCATATGTTTAATTAATACAAGTATTATAACTGGGATTTGGGAATACAAGTCTTCAGATACTTGTGTCTTTATGCTGGTGGTCTGACAGAGTTAGGAAGAGGCCAAGTCATGACAGGGTAGGAAATCAGATGTAGTCTTCCATTATGCTCTGAGCCTTGCAAATAATTAACATCAGACACAAGAGTTTGGAATTGGATTTTCAAGACTCCAGTTGATTCTGTGTGGCTCTGAAAGTTCCGAAGACAGGATAACAGCTGCTGGTAAAGGCAGATACTGTGTAAATTGTAGTCTGAATGTGTACCAGGTTGTAACTAAGATTAGTGGTGGTATTAGGTAAAGGCTCTAACTTGCTTTAAATTTAAGGCTGAGATTAGATTTCAGGATAAGAGGTGTTCTCTCTCATTGACACATTCCTTCTTAAGAGCCTAGATCTTTTCTGGATCCTATTATTGCTGAAGAGTTGAAAATGGGCAGGATTTGGAAATGATGAATGTTCTTTGTCATCTTGTAGAGGCAAGATTTGCACTGATGCCATGCCATAGAGTAGTGCTAGGAATTGGGAATGCAAACTTTATTGTTCTCAGTTTATGAGTGGATATTCCAGGGACTAGGGAAATACAAAAATGACATATCTCTATGGGAATATGCTTTTTTTTTAACTTTCATTCATGTGATCACTGTTGATGTTGATATTAATACTAGGATTGGAATTAGGTTTAAAGTTTTGGGTTTAGTACTGAAAGAGAACTTTTTTTCATTCTAGAAGGTCTAGATAAATACAAATAGAGAAGAGAGTTGCTTAGGCCGGTGCTTTATGTTTTTGCTTACTTCTGGTCTTCATATAATTTTGTGTTAGAATTTGCACTATGTAGGACTTGTGAATGATGCCTTTTCCTGGTCTTAAAATCAAGAGTCAATGACGGTTAGAAAGGAAAAAGAGGTTTTACATCAGTATTTATTTTAAGGGTCCTTAGGTGCACCATGTCCAGGTGGAATGCACTGAAATGCACACTGCAATGCACACCCACGATAGATGGGGTATAACATTACAGGTGTTACTGATTAGCATTTCTATCAAAGAGTCCCCAATGAGAGGCTGAAGTGAGCCCCCCTCCCCAAGGAACGTTCCCCTGGATGGTTCTATCTTAGTTTATAAAGTATGTTCTGGAAAACACCTTGGGGTCTGGGGCTTTCTGATCCCTAACTACGAAGCTTCCAAGATGTTTAGTCTCTTAGCTTAACAAAAATGGTCTAAGAATGTAGGCTGAAAAACACTAAGAATACAAAAAGCCATAAGAAGGTATAAAAGGGATATAAAAGAAAAGGCAAAAAACCATCATGCCATCATGAAGACAGAATTCATATTTATTTATAGTAATAATTAGTATAAAATAATGGATTTCAAAAATTATTATGTAATATAGGGGAGAGCAGTTGAAAGGACTCCAGGTAATAATTAGGTTTAGAGCTTAGAAAATCTAAAGCTTCAAAACTACAAAGCTTCAAAAGTATGTTTTCCTCTTATATTTACCCATGTCTACTTGAGTTTAGGAAGGACAATTTCTTAAAGATATTACTGGAATTAGAGGCCATATCTAATTAAATGTAATTAATATTGAATGGGGGGCTGAACTTATCATTTGGAAACTCAGTAGTTGAAGAACTGTGTTTGTTATGGCCTTTTGTAGGGCTCTTCAGGGTGGAAAGAGGGAATAGGTCATTAGGGGGAACACATTAATTTCTTCCCACTCATGAAAGGGAATTTCTTCCAAGAATCAGCCCCCGTCTGCTCCTGGCTGGGGTGGTGGGATGGGATGGAACAGTCTCTGCCCTTCTTCCCCAGGGGTATTGTGGCATTTTGCCAGCCTGTACGAGGGCTGCAAGAATTGATCTGAGAGAGAAGATATGTGACAGTAGTAGTGAAGTTTACTTAGGTTTTCTGGTAGAGTATAAATTTGCATTGTGGGTTTGAAAAAGGCTCTCATTGTTGGGCAACATTAAGGTATTTTCACACTCTCCATCTTGCTTGTTCCTTGTTTCTGTTTCTGGCCCTTATTTTCCTTGATGAGCCATCAGGCCTGCCTCCATTCAGAAGATGGCCATTATTTCATCCAAATTTAAATCCAAACTCAGCTGATAATTTGTTCTAGGGTATCTCCCAGAAAGTTTGGCAGAGTGTTGCACTGAATCTGACTTTGTCTGCCAGGACATAAGTTCAATACCTGCTTGTGTCAGAAATCCCATTGTATTTTTCTGTAGGACACACTGCATAGCATGGGTATTATACTGGTGGCCAGTGAAAATGACACTTTGAACTGAAAAAAACCCCAAATACAGTAAATATGGTAATATATTGAGTGGCAGGACTCATTGGAAGATGCAGGCCAAACAGTGATAAGGGTAATAGGTATAAAGAAATGTGGACAAAAAGGTTCTCTGCTCTGATTGTGCTGGTAGTCAGAGATTCCTGGCTGGTGGATCCACAGTGTTGGTGCAGAGAGAGCAAAGGCTGCTGATCAAAGGCTTCACTTTCGTTAGAAGAAACAATCAAAACTTTGTAGATCAACAGGATGGATGCAAACACAGACCTTGATGCATGTGCTGGACAGTGGTGTGACAGCCTTTTCTTCACTTGATCTGCAATCCTCACAATATAAAAGATTCTGCCAAAATTGGGAGAGGGCAACATCTGTCCTTTGCCATGTATATGAATGGATATCTCCAGTCATGTAATGCTGCTTTCAGTTTGTAACAACCTATAGTGATTTGTCTTTTTTCCAGTAGTTATTTTCTCTTTTCCTTGTACAAGTTGAAAAATATTAACAGAATCTGTCTGGTTTGTTGTTACCTTGGGAAAAGGTAAAAGGGTGACCTACAAACAACTGTTGCGAGGTGTGTTTATCTTTTCTCCCGTTTGAAATGGCCTCAAATTGTGCCAGGGGAGATTTAGATTGGCTACTAGGAAAAGTTTCTTTGTCAAAATTTTTGTCAAGCACTGGAACAGGCTGCCCAGAGAAGTGGCTGAGTCACCATCTGGGGAAGTATTTACAATATGTATAGATGTGGCGCTCAGGGACATGGTCTAGTGGTAGATTCAGAAGTACTGGGTTAACAGCTGGATTAAGTCATCCTAAAAGTCTTTTCCAAATTAAATGGTTTTATGATTTCATGGAATTCACAGGAGACTGTACAGTTCTCTTCAGTTCTGAAGGCCACTGAGCTGACTCTCACAAAGGCAGGACACAAGAAGACTCCACTTTAAGATACAGAAGGTAAATGAAATTTTTAATAAGCTTTTTAAAATTTCAATTTTCCTGGTTTAATCACTTTGAGTTTCCTGGCAATAAAACCAAAGGATTCAGTTTTTTAAGGAAAGCTGACTTCTTTGAATGTAAAAGTATTTTTGTTCTTTTGGGGAGGGGGATGTGTGTCATCACTACAGGAGAACGATCTAGTTCAGCCCATCACTGTATCTGGTAAATGCAGATTGCTTCTCAGAAA
Source organism: Lanius collurio (assembly GCA_020086605.1). Taxonomy (NCBI): domain Eukaryota; kingdom Metazoa; phylum Chordata; class Aves; order Passeriformes; family Laniidae; genus Lanius; species Lanius collurio. Next base: position 30,008,343 of record JACBWW010000003.1, on the reverse strand, counting down.
CCTAGATCACAGCAACTCTTCTGACTTCTGCATTGTACCAGTTTTGCACCTTCTGGTTTGGTGATAATGAAATACAATCTTTCAGCCTTTTCTCTTTGCTTTCTGAAAAAAAACATATCCTGTTTGTTTTCATAAGTGCTTGAAAGTGTTCAGAAGTGTTTAAATGAGGCACATGTCAGCATACCAAATTAACATGGTAGCCATTAGGAGTGCTATTGTATTTATACCTTACAAATCATCTCCAAGCCCTTATCTGCTTTTCGAAAGAATAGTCTGTCCAAAGTTATCTTTTAGTGAAGTAGTAGCTGAAAATGTTTGTTATTTTCTATTTTTTTTTTTTTAAGATACAGCATTCAAAAGGATTACTTGATCAGGAGAGAAAAATATCTAATTTCAACACATGTAGGGAGGGCTTGATGATATATTTGCTATGTTGAGAGTTTTTTGGTCCATGAGAGAGAGTTTGTGGTGTCTTGTTTGTGACTATGTTTCGGTCCTGTTCCATATCATAGAATCCTAAAATGGTTGGGTTGGAAGGGACCTTAAAGATCATCTAGTTCCAATACCTGACCATGGAGAGGAACACCTTCCAGTAGACCAGGTTGCTCAGAGCCCTGTCCAACCTATCCTTGAATGCTCCCAGGGATGGGGCATCCACAACTTTTCCGGGCCGCCTATTCCAGGGCCTCACCAACCTCACAGTAAAGAGTTTCTTCCTAATGTCTGATCTATACCTACCACCTTTCTGTTTAAAGCCACTACTCCCTGTCTTTTCACTACATGCCCCTGTAAAATCTCCCTCTCTTGACTATTCTTCACTGTAAATTTTGCTCTGCCAGTTCTTGTAACCACTGAAACAGCCTATGTGTGCTGGTACAGTAAAGCTACAGGAGAGTGACATACTTTCATATATTATGTGATGGACAGAGAACAGAAAATAATTTATCTAGGTTATACTTCAAAGCAAGAGAAATGAGAGCCCGGAAGAGGAAAAAACTCTCCTGTTTCCAGATCCCTGTATTGAAACATTCCAGATTGCTGTCTATTCTGAGTGATTGTTTTCCACTTATTTAAGGCAGAAACAAGAGATCAAGAGCCAAGATGTCCACAGTCAGAGATGAAATCAGGGGACATGAAGTTCAGGTGTGATGATGGAGATTTTTTTTTAAAATGTGACATCCTTAGTAAAATTGAAAACTCACAAAGGTGAAGATTGGGAACTCTGTCCTTTAGCAACACCAGTGCACAACATAATTAAACGTGTCAGAAAAATCACCATCTTTTGGAAAGTGAAAACTTTATTTTGTGTTCAGAAGACAGCAGATGTAAGCAACTTTTACTGTTACCTGTCAATCCAAGTGTTTTCAAGCTGACATTTTTTGCTAATTCTGCAATTGGTTAGGGGAGTCTGCATGACTTATAATTTGTAAGGGAAATACTGATTTTCAGTCTGGAAGTGCTTCATCAACTCCATGTTTTCATGAATGCAAGAACGTTTATGCAAGTTCCACAGTTATTATTTCCTCAGGAAAATTTTTAACAGTCCAGTTTCACACTGGCATTATCATATCCTATTTAATCAGTAAGATTAATAATCTAGAGCTACCGACAGAGAGGAATTCTGATTCCTCTTATTCTCTGTGCCTGTATTCTCCATCAGTTACAGAACTTTCAGGGATCAGCTTTTCAGTGTGGAGAAATCAACCATTAAGCAATCATAACATGTTTAGAGAGTGAGGTGTACAAGACTGGGGTCTATGGGAGCACACAATCACTATTAAAAATCTCAAGTGAGCAAGAGCCTTACTCCTTAAAAAAGCTAAAGGTCTCTATGTCCCTCCTGACAAAATTAGATGCCCTTTCTCAGAAATCCCTAAAGTGACAGATCCAATACAGTTTATTCAGTCTTGTGAAAGACTCACTGTCATATTCATTTTTCTGTCTTTGGAGGTGGCAGTGCAGGGAGACTTGAATGTGAGTTTTATAAATTCTTCTGATGAAACTTTTTCATACTTTGTGAAGTGGTTGAGTGGACTTAGACAATTTAAATCTCTCCTGTCTCCGAACTCCTCTAGAATTGCTGTATGTAGTGTGAGACAGTTTAATAAGACTAATTGAGATAATTTCACTCTAGCTTATTTGAGACATGGTGAGAATCTACACCCTTGGGAAGTGGGTGACATAGTTCAAGTCCTCCTGAGAGTTAACCTTGAGTGTCATAGACATATGAGGATGATAAAAGCTAAGGACAAAAGATACAGTATATTTTTTTCTGTTTTTTTTCAGAAGAAAAAGTGCAGGTTCTTTTTTGTCTAAGAACACCAATCATGTAGGGCCTCACAGAGGATAAAGAAATGGTGCTTCTATCACCTGGGAATTCCCTTTGAGGACATAAATATTCTGGGTCTGCTCCAGATAGAAATTTTATTTTATTTTATTTTATTTTTTTAGATAGTTGTAAACTCTAGACTTTTCTGGAGCAAAGATGAGCTGCAAAGCTCAATGTAGGTGACTTCTGGAGTCAGTATGTAGATCCTGGGTCCTAACCTTTGTGTGAATCTAGCCTTACATTCCCATCCTTGCTCTCAAGTTTCTGATGGCTGGATGAGAAAAGCCCTAAAGAGCGAGAATACTCCCTTTCTGTAATTGCAGGGTGAAATCCCAGACAAATGGCAGGGCACCCGTTGACTTCAGATCATGCCAGAAATTCACATGTGGTTTTGGTTTTATTGTGTGTCTTTCCCCTTTGTTCATGTGCGTTGGCAGTGAACCTAACATAATGAGACTTACAGAGCTTCCCTGGACAATATTATTAAAAAGGAAAAAGGAAGCTGTCTAATGTATCTAATAATAACTGAATGATAGCAAACTATTCACACGGTTGTCTTTGCCAGCAGGGAATGTATTTAGTGCCTAAATGGGAGGGAGGACTTCCAATCTTATATTCCTATGAAATATGCAGAGCACTTAACAACAAATGATGACAGAAAATGTGCATGTCCAAGTCAAACAACAAAAGTGACCTTTACTTAAAAATATTTTGTAACAGTTAACTACAATTCCAAGTTAGTGTTTGGTAAGCAATTAATGAGTTAGTATACAGACTTCTTTTCCAGCCATTATAAATCAGTCTGCATTTACACACAAAACCCATAAAAAACATATATCAGATGTTTTCATAGCGTAAGAATATTACATATAACCCAACTCAGTCTAAACGTTTTTCTGTTCTTCTGTCTGAAAAATATTTGTGCTACTTGATGAGAAAATCTGTGCCTTTGCTCAGTTTTGTTCTCATTCCTTCAAATATTTCAAAATTAAGTGTTGCAGCTTCTGTTCTTAATACTTTAAGTTTTCTACTTGTTTGTTTTCAGACTGTGGTGCCAGGATTTATGTTCTTACTTGTCATTGTGTCTTTTACATTGTCTCCTTGTTTTGTAATTGAATGTCTATTACTAAATATCATCACTAAAATGTAATTCTTCTGACCAAATTGTTCCTGCCAGTTAGAACACAGAGCATATAGCAAAAATTCTAGCACCTACATGTCTCATGGGTTATTTTAAACGATAGTTTTACTTCAAATTAAATGATTACTAATTGATTGTAGATTAGCTCAATATAGTTATTCATTTTGTTCAATTGTAGTATATATGGCCTGTATTTTTGTTTCCCTACAGGCACTTCTCTGCTTTTAAACCCAAATTATTTGTTTTGAGCAAATGTTTGTGTAATGTCCAAAGTGTTATTCATAACAATGTTAACAAGAAAGAAATTGATTTACAAATTACCCTAAAATTTGTCTACCTTGGATAGTTTTCTGAGTTTATCATGCAGAATAGTAAAAATCAGGTCCTTTATTAGAGTGTGCCTTGACTATGGAGTTAGACTATGTTTTGTATTATTTTTCTCTTGCTTATTCCTTCACTTAATAATATACATGCAGGAAATACTTATAGAAAAAGCATTTACATTTTAGTCTATCCTGTCACAATGACCAAGATTTTGTTGCTGGATTTGGTTACATGCACTGGTTTATTTCAATTGCTATCCTTATGGAATAGATGCACTTGCTTATAAAATTTTGTTAAAAACATTTTTTCTTTTCATTTGCTTCTTTGTTCTCGGTGGACACAGCATCTGTTTATATCTTCAACAACACTACTAAATATCTTTCTGGTTGCATCCCTTCATTGCTTTTACTTGAGTGTTCATGTCTCTCTGGATTTGCTAGAGTAATGTAATATGTTTCATCACTGAGTCACTCACGCTCAACTCTTATGCTACTTACATTTAACATTTCTTTTTTTCTCTGGAAGTGCCTATATTTCAGTTAGATGTGTTAAAATCCCCATCTCTTGCAAAGCACTCTATTTTATCCATGTGCTGGTATGTCTGGTAGGCTTTTGGAATCCCACGTAGTGTCTTTCTCCAATTTCATTTCAGCCGTGAGCAGGGCTTTCCTGAGGTCAGGAGAGGAAAAGGGTGTGCCTCTACAGACCTTTCTGCCTTCCTGCAGAGGTCACCTCTTGTAAGGTGATAAGAGCTTCTGGCTCTTGCTATTGTTAGACAGGATAGTTCTGATTCTGAGCAGAAAAGTGGCTAGGCAAGACACAGGCTATGGTGGCCTTTGTGCAGTTCCCCCAGCTCCAAACCACTGCCAAAGCCTGTTCTCAGCACATGCTGACATTTTTGCACAGATACAATTATATGTAAATGTGTGGGACTCAGTTTCATAAATTGGATTCCAAACTGCTGCTAAAACCTTGCATGCTTAAATGTTAGTATTTCATAATTAAGGATATTACACAGAAATTATGTTTTTATGTTATGTGTAGTTTTTCCCATTCATCAAATATTAGATTGTATTTTACATTATTGTTTGGATGCATTTAAGCTTTTTGCATCCAATTTTTTTGAATAATAACTTATCTGTCATCTGTTAATGTCTGCTTGATAGCTAAACAGCAGAGTCCTGGCATCACAGCTCGAGATATTTGCTAGTTTAGTGCTGTTGCTTTCATATTCATTGTTTGTTCTGTAATGGCCCTTAAACATTTCCCATGCATATTTGAGCTAGAATGATTCTTTACATAATGCCTTAGAGGAAAGCAAGGTTCTTCTAATAGCAATTAAAATTGGCAATGTTATTAGGCTAAGAATTTAAAATTACATATCACTTCTGTGCCAATTCCCTTTTATCATTAAAAAAAAAAAATCTATTTTCAACAATGTTGTGTACCTCATGCATTATACACAACTTCAGTGATTTACTTCTTGTTTTGGCACAAGCTCAGTTGAATGATATAAGAGCTAATTTTGTTTTTCTGCTATAACAGCTTGTATTGTCTGCATAATGAATCCTTTCTGAGTTTCATCAGGAGAGTTATGTTGTTCATACACTTCTGTTAGCAAAAAATTTTGTTCTTGTTCTCCAAGAACTTTATCTTACCTGTGATCTGAAAGAGCCATTCATGCAGGTATCAGCTATCACACAACATTCACAGCCTTTCACTCAGGTATCAGGAAGAGATGAATCTAGAGATGGGTTTTCTTGTTAGGATAGTGGGTATTTTCAAGTAAATGCAGGAAACAGAAATGAGGAAGAAAGCATTGAAAGAAGTTCCCAGTTATGCTGCACATTTTGATAAATGACACTGTGATGTTTCCATTGAATCGTATAAGGAATGTTATCATACTTGGAGAGATGGGCAAAGAAAAAGCTTTTGTAGCCAGAGAATGACAAAGAAATAACAGTGAGGACTAGCAGATCAAGAACTTGAGATATCTAGACTTTTGCAATGTTAGTCCATTTGGAAATAGTCCAGAAATTGACCTCCTTTCCTTTTCCTCTATAAAGAAACAGCTGAGATCAAGAAGAAATGAGAAGGGAAGCTGAGAAAAAGCTTTTAACCTACACTCTCATTACAAAGTTCATTATAAAATAAATCAGGCAAATGAGAGTAAAGCAAGACTTACAAATAAATGTAAAGGAGTACCAAAGATCCTAGAAGAAAGAACAGATGCTAAAAGAGTAGGTGACCGCTGAAAGGCAGTAGAGCCACTGGAAGGCAGCAGAGGTAGGGAAAAGACCCTGTTGAGGATGAGGCACTAGGCAGAGAGGAATGATGGAAGTGCTTGTGTCTTAACTCAGACCAACATATGGAGGTGATTTATTTTTATGCTTCTGAGAGGGAGGCTGGTATGTTCTTGTTTGAAAGTTATCTTCAGCTGTGTAAAATTAATTATAAATGTTTATGATAAATCATTACATGTTAAGTGGATAAAATCTGGCTTAGAAACAAATGTCTTTTAATTTAGAAGGTCTTTGTAAAAATATTAATTGTATCAAGGTGTAGGTATTATTTTTCCTTTGTAGTAATAAGTATGTCTCTGCTTGGATTTAAACTGAGTGTTTGAATCCTACATTTCCTGTGAAAGTCACAGTAGATAAACAATGTCAACATTTGAACACATGTGCTTTGCTTCACTTATTGAAGGTTTGTCATCTGGGATATATAGGTAGAAAAAACACCTTATAATTCTCATTGTAATCATTTCACTCTTATAGATGAGATTCCTAGAAGCTAGATTGCAGTGAGTATCAACTGGAAATCAGTGGATAAATGAAGAAAAAGTGTTCTCTGGGTCCTGAGTTATGACATAGACGCTCAAAAAGGATTTGCAAAAGCTGAAGCCCATCTTTAGTGCTGAGATAAAGGAAAACTTCCACTCTTTTTGAAATATTTCAAGAGAATTGGTATGGATTGTGATGCCATACAATGTTTATGTGTTTTCTGTATATCTCTAACAACTGTATCTATCTAAGCAGATTCCAGCTATGAGCCTTAAGAGAACAGAACAGCATGAGGTGAAAGGAAAGTTAGCTGATGATACTCTTGATTTTCACACAATTCTGGTTAGAGTCATTCACAGGTCTCCATCTCAAACATTCTGTGAGAATAAACATTGATCAGACATACTTTGGAGAATTCTTGTAGGCACTGACAGTGTTGATACTGGTTTCTGCAGTGATGTCTTGATGAGAGGGTAGATGAAATACAGCAAGACTAAGTTCCAGCATGAAAAATCCAATAATCTAAACTTGTTCCAGCTTGCTATCAGCAGGTAATTTTTTCTATCTATAATAGTAGTTTGTCATTAATGTTCTGGGGCTATGTAGCAAAGATGGAGCAGTTCAAGTTAAGAGGACGAAGACAAACCTGAATGAGCTAGAGGGATTTTGCTTGCATGAACACTATTTGAAAAGCACTTTTTGCATTTAAGCTGAAGATGTAAAAACAACAAAGAGCATTAGAGTACAAACAAATAACGCACAAAAGTAATAGTAAGGTTATGATAGGTCTTCCTTTAGAGTTTGCATGTTTCTTAGCCTGGTGAGGAATAGAAATATCACAGAAACTCAATTATTCAGATAATCTGGCCAATCTAAACAAATGTGCCTCCTAAAGGAACACTTGGCATGAAGAAATAGGTAGGTTTTGCTTTACTCAACACTCAGAACACTGCATCTCAGCGCCCATTGTGAAAGACTTGAAATTGCAGATATACAACTATGAAATCTGAGGCTGGAGGAAAATGGATTTTTATATGCCCTCAACCTTAGAAATTGCTCCTGGCCTCAATCTAGGATAATTTTCTCCCTTGGGGTGTACTGGAAAACATCTCTCTCTTTTACTCCTTTTGAGGAGGTAAAGGAAGGGATGGAAATCAGGAATGAAGGGTTGGTCTTTGTGTAGTGATTACTGGACATGAGATAAAGGAAAAGTAAATGTTGCTTTGAGATCTGAAGTGATTGACTGTGTTCATATTAATTTCTACAAATTCAGTATACACTAAAATAAATATTTTAAAGGAAACTACAGTACTTTAGTTCCTTGAATATAAGTTTCAGTGAGGATGGGGCAAATGCTGCTGCCTCACCCTGAACTTCAGTGTGGAAATGTTTCCAGTGTAGAAACTCAACCATAAAAAGAATCTCTTTTCCCAGATCTTACCAGCATTGCACAGGAACAATAAAATTTTCACTGCTTTAGCAAAATACAGTTTGTTTGCTGTGTTGTGTGAGCCTTTGATATTGGCTAAAGAAAGTACAGCAACTAAAACATGAGTCATGGCAGCCTGTGTTAATAAAGTCATGGAATCATAGAACAGTTTGGGTTGGGACCTTAAAGGTCTTCTTCTTCCAATCCCCCTGCCATGGGCAGGGACACCTTCCACTAGATCAGGTTGCTCAAAGACCCATCCAGCCTAGCCTTGAACAACTGCAGGAATGGGGCATTCACAACTTCTCCAGGCAACCTGTTATGGTGCTTCACCATGCTCTAATCTAAATCTTCTCTACTTAAGCTTAAAATCATTACCGCTTGTCTTATCACAACATGCCCTCGTAAAAAAATCCCCCTCCAGCTCTCTTTTAGGTCTCCTTTTGTTTTTGGAAGGCTGCTATAAGAGACACTTTATGAGAGACTATATGAGACTTCATGTCATGTTACTACTGGATGATGTGGAAGAGAAGTGCTGAAACTGGGGCTTCAATTCACTGTCTATCATGCCTTAGTTGGCACGCAAAGGTGGTAGGTCATAGAGCAAATTGCCACTCTTTGGTAGAAATTAAATTAAGTTCTAATATTATAGAATTACTGTCTGTCCAGGCATGCAAAAAACAAGCATTCTGTATTATTAGTTGAATATATCCTTTTCATGATAGAATCACTGTCATGCCTCTTGGAATGACTTAAGAAGGAAGTGCTCTCTTGATAAATAATTTCCCGGTATGATGGTTTAATAAACAGGCTCTGAAAAAAATCCTGTAAATATTCCCATTTGTTTAGTGAAAAAAACCCAAAAACATATAGACAGACAAGAAAAAAATATGTTAAGCATTGTGTTAGATATGTACTTTTGAAAGTTTGGTTTAAGGGATTGGTATAAATCTAGGATCACCTTCAAACAGCTTAACCTCCAGTTAAATTTTTGAGCAGTAGTGCTCTCTATAAACAAGCTGTCTGTGAAAGTCTAGGGTTGGCCAATAAGAGACAACAGGCCCAGAGATTTAGGTAAAATGTAGGTGAAATGAATACATCAATAAAGCACACTTCAGAAAATGTTCTAAGAAGCAAATCCAATTGTAGTGCAAGCTACAGCTCAGCAGATTATATACCCTATGTTTCACTATGAGAAAATTGCCTGAAGAGCAAACATTTCTGGTGAGAGCAAAAGTTAAATAAATGGACATATATATATATATCTATGCTAAGGCTTTTGGGAAGCCCATTTTGGATCCTTCATTTTTGTGGTTTTTGTTTTTTTTTTTTAAATCAAATGCTGTTTTAAAGTTTTGGATGAAGACTTTTTGATTATCTTATTAAAATAAAAAAATAGTAACTAAAAGCATTGTTTTAAAACATGATATCGAATGATGTTTTGTTAGAAAGGTATCATAAAAAAAATATTCAGCGCCTTCAAATAAGGAATTTCATTAAACAAAGAAATATGAAACTGAAGTACTACGACCTTTTTATTCTCCCTAGCCAGTCCCCATTTCTGGCTGAATTTATTAGTTGATTTGATTCAAAGTTCCCTAGTTCCAGTTCCCCCATAGTTCATTTACTCTGCACAAAAGCTTATTTGCCCAGTTCTGAAGCCAACCTTAAATCTCACCTCTTTTGTAACTACCCCTTGGAAACAGAGTACTCCTTGCGAGACTAAGAGTAGGTAGTTTGGTAAAAGACTGTGTTCTCAAGACCTGTATTTTTCTTTTTTAAAGAAAAAATATTAATGCTGTGTTTCCTAGTCAGTGTTGCACAGGTAGTGGTAGTCAGTGGGTACAGTTAATGTGTTGTGATAATGTAATATTTCATATCTTGACCTTTGAAAATTGCTGTCATATATATCCTACACATATTAAATCTGTTTCACAAAGGTTGGAAGAGTTCCTGAAACATTTTATTCAATATCAATGTGTGTTTGAGCAAAATGGAGAGAGAGATTTTATGGAAGAAAATGACATTTTCTAGGGACACCTAATTATTTTTTGGCTTTGATGTTAAAAATATAATATTTAAAGGGGCCTAAGTTTTTTCTGTTTCAAGAAGTGAAAAGCATTAAGGGACTGGAGCATCTCTTTTATGCAGAAAGACTGAGGGAACTGGGGCTGTTCAGCCTCAAGAAGAGACAACTGAGAGAAGACATCATCATTCTCTGTCAGAATCTGATGGGAGGGTGTTGAGAGGATGGATCCAGCCCCTTGTTAGTGGTGCCAAACAACAGGACAAAAAGCAATGGTCAACAACCAGTGCACACAAAGATCCACCTGAGTATGAGGAAGAAATTCCTTATTGTGCAGATGACTGAGCAGGGGAACAGATTGCCCAGAGAAGTTGTGGAGTCTCCCTTACTGGAAATATTCCAGAACCATCCGGACACAATCCTGTGCCCTGTGCTCTAGAAATGGGAAGAGAGCTTGTACCAGATGGCCCATTGTGGCCCCTTCCTTGGGAGTGGGGCATTACCCGTTTTGTCTATTTGTAAATCACAGAATTCACAAAATCTCTGAATCTACATCTCTTCAGAATGTTTTCACACTTTGAGACTCAAAAATCAAAGCTAGATTTTACAGGGTATAGGGTACCACAATAACCCTAGACACAATTTGCCCACAATGTTACAGCACTTGGGTTTGATTTAATCGAATGCACAGCGTTTGTGACTCTGGCACCCATCACCCCTTTACTGCATGGCACCAGGCATGGGTAGTGTGCTTTGCACACACAACAAAGTCTCTGCCTATGATCTGTGGCTCGGTCTGGAGTGGCTCAGTACAGGAAGTCTCCTTTTGTTTTAGATGGGTCTTGGCTCAGTTTCCCTGTGCATACCTGGTCATTTCTATGATAGATGCAAGGGAAACCAGGAAATTTTAATGCCATTCTTTCATTATGGTGCCTGAAAACAGGGAGAAGGCAAAGCAAAACGGTGCTGTAGAAATGAGTTTTTGGGGGATATATTCTATCAGTTCATCCCTGAGGTGCGTCAGAGTTTCACTATGCTCTCTTCTTTCCACAAATGTAGCTGGATTATTGTTTGCATTAATTAATAATGCTATCAGTATTTATTATTATTTTGGCTGTATGTGCAGTATATATTGCATTTGATGATTAAAAAAAGTCTTTTGCCATGTTTTTCAGAGTGATAAAAATAGTGTTTGTTTCCAAAATAACTGAAAGTGAGGTAGTGGCAGAGGTACTACATGGAAATGTCACTGCAACAATCCTCACAGAGGAGCAGTAATAATTAAATGCCTTTCAAACACTAAGATCCAAGCCTCAGAGCAGTTTACTTTAAATGCTGTACCTCCTGAAGCCCACTATGAAGTATTTATAGGCCAGAGACTGTAAGGTAGTCAAACTAAGCACTAACAGTCTAAAGTAAATGAAAATAATTAAAGGAAGTAGTGTAGTGTGTGGTACAATTTATAGAAAGTCAAGATAAAAATAGGTGAGGATCAATATATACACTAAATTACATACATTGGTGACTATTTAACATTTTGTGTCTGTCATGTGTTTGCTTTATTTACTGTGAAAAAAGAAAGAAAAATGATCATAAAATATTTAAGAGTCAGTGTAAATGGGAAAAATGTTTTCCCAAGGTAATGGACTCCTCTAGCTATTAGGCAATGAAGCAAAGTAGAAGCATTTATTTTCCAGGCAGAAAGCAGTGCTTCTGAGATAAATTTCTATGATAATGAACATACGGCTGAAATTCAATATAATGAATCCAGAGGTATCTGGTTTTATACAGAGAGCTCTGAATGAGTAAGGATGGCTTTTGTCCACAGCCTGGCTGTAGTGGCCGAGCCTCATTTCCCACACCAGTCCTGCCCAGGCTCCGTGTGCTCAGTGCCCACCTCCAGCAGCATGTTGGCTCCCAGAGACTGCTGCTGGCTGAGAACATATGTTTCTTTTGTGACAGAAGTGATGTTTGTAGCATCGGGGCAGGCTCTGACAGACTGCTTTTTACTGCACAAATGTCCTTTATGTGCTTCCTATGAATGAAAACCTTTGCAATGGAGGAAAATCTAACCCTCTTTCACAACGATTTTCACAGGTGACATTGCTTTTCCCCACAGTTATTTTTTTATGTAACTACTGCCCACCTGCCCATTTGCTTCAGAATAGTGTTTCCCCCAGCCTTCCAAACACCACTTCAGACAAGCTTTTAATCCCCCCATCTCATGCATCTCCTGTGCTTTACTCTGGGCACAATCAGCACTTTGTTTTCCCGCTCACTTCTCACAGTTTGATTCTCAATATCTTGCAGTCTCAGATTTAATGTATATTTGATGGTACAGAGCATTTGAAAAATTCCCTGACTTCCCTGCCTTTCTTAGCACTTCCTCTTTCCTTAATATTTGTTCAACATTTTAACGTTACTTTCATGAATTATCATATTTAAATACCATCTTTGGCTAGGTTGGGTTTTTTTTAGCATCTGAAAATGTATTTCTTCATCAAGCTAAAAAATATTTGCTTTTGCCTTAGTAGTAATTCCTTTCTAATCTTTTAGGCAAACAGTCACTAGCCTGAAAATGTAAATTGGTAAATGCAATTTTGATTTTTAAAATAAATATTTTGTTAGGATATTGTCACTAGAAAGAGTTAGAAGTCAAATACATAAGTAAATGCAACCTGGTGGTATTTTTAAAATTATGCAGGATAAACCTCAGAAAGAATTAAATTAGAGGTTTTGTCACTCTGAGCACTAGCACTAGGTCCTAGGCAGATGAGGCCCAACTTGTCAAAACTTCCCCTTGTGATTTGTAGTATATGTACCTGATGCTTGGACTGTTTGACCTTAAAATGTCACTGAGGCTATTTGTGCCGGGTCATATCACTTCAAACAAAGTATTTTATACTCTTCTCCCTCCTTTTCTCTTATCTAATAGGTGGATAGGTCTGCTAGTGCTTAATGTAAAACCATTGAACAGCACTTTTTCATTTATCTTAAATCACTGCTTTCCTAAATTGATACTATTATTGACTTTAAAAAAGGGATATAGGAGATACATATATAATAATAGTACTAATAAATACTGCTAGACTTCCCCAAAGTGCCATTAATACCTGACATTTTTGTTACCATTGCTCTGTTTTATGGGCATGATTAATAAATAAGAAATACCTGGGGACTCTCCCTACATCTATGTTCTACTTCTGTGTTTGGTAACAATCATTCAAGTTATGTTAAAACATTTCATGACAGTAATAGGGCTCAGGCATCAGCTTAGAAAACTTTAGGAGTCAACTTTTCAGTATTTTGTAGTGATATTTGTTTATTGGATTCAATCTTATTGGCAACATGAAGATTAATGAGTATTCACATGGCAGATGCAGGTGCCTGACTTGGCCTTGCCTGCCCCATGGTCAGGTCTTGGAACATTGGATGGCAGGGGTGTAGAAAGAGCTGGGGTAGCTGCATGCAAGCCAGGTTGAGACTTGAAGAAATGTGTGGTAGCTGTAGTGAGGTGAGTCTGTGCTACTTACAGGTAATGACTGGATGAGAAATCTGTTCAGCACTGCTGGTCACAGCATGGGTTTACCACCTCAGGTCTCAGTGAAGCTGGGAGACAGTGCTCTTTGGTAAATTGCATTTGCTGCAGGCACTGAAACATGCAGGGGGGCTAAACCAAGACAGCAATGTCCCCATCCAGCTGAAGGCAATAAAAAAAATGCAGAAAGGTGAACATTCTGGAGAACTACTGGGGTCTGATATAAGGCATGTTGCAATGGTAAAGTACATGCTATGCTTTGCTTAAAAAGTGAGAATTTATATGTGATGGTCTAATTTGTACTTTTAATTTAAATATGAACCTGTGTTTTGAGTACTGTCCACTCACATCATTTAAGACTCACCCTTTTAAAGGCAGTAATGTGTGCTTAGCCGCAGATGAAACCAACTTTCTTGACTGGCTGAAAATCAGATGTGTAATAAACCAAATAATTTCTTAGATTATAATTGCTATCTGTACAACAGAGAACTCAGTGAGTTGAAGATCATCACACAAATAAGTAGAAAGAGACAATCTCCATATACATGCCATCTTCATTTAAGAAAAGGAAATCTAAACTACACTAGAGGTCACTGCAGTTGAACCTTAGAAATTCTGAACCTCTGAATTCATTTACAGGAAGTTCAGGAAAATAAATGTAGGTATTCACCCTTACCTGTTATTTCAAATTTTCCCCCTGTTTAGGTAGGGAAAAACGAAGGAAAAATCAGTTCACCTCTTGCAGACATATTATTGTCTGACAATATTTCAAAAGCTGTACAGGCTGGTAATATCTAAATGAGGGAGAGCAAAATTTAAAACCAGTCATTGTAGTCCCAGGCTAGAACTTTGTTTCCTGAGGGGCAACAAAGGATAGGCAGCAAAGGGCCCGCCAGATGACTGAATAAACACAGCCCTGCAGTTCCTCATGGCTATAATTCTTTTGTTTTGTGTTACTGTGGGCATGTTTATTTTTTCCATGGTGCCCAGGAGGCCTAAGCAAGGGAAGCCTAAGCAAATCCTACCCTGCACCTCTAGACAGCTACTTGGAAAGACAACTCCAGTTCCAGAGAACTTACTGAGAAGAGATTGTGTTTATAAGATGAGTAAAGATGTTTTCAGTAGTGACAGGTAAACATACTCAAATATACCCTCACAAATATTTTTCAACTCTAAAAGATGTTTTCCAGATAAATAAAGAAACATGTACATTCGCATCAATATAGGGAGCCACCAGTGTCTATCTCTTGCTTCTGAAAATTCAACTCTATGTACATGAAAGTGGAAAACAACAGCTGGGAGGGAGGGAATTTGGACTACAAATGAACACCAGACCCAGCTGTAGATTTGCATTCTTTGACATCTGGTGCTGAGTAGACACTGGGGAATTCTGTGATAACATGAGATTTTTTGCATCTGTCAGCTAAATCTATCAATTCTCTTTGGGACAATTGCATGGATGAGGTAGATCTCAGAGAGCTGTTTTAAGCCAGAACAAAATAAAAGAAGACTATATCTGATTTGGACCCTCAATTCACAGAGCTGGCAGGTTGCATGAATTGGAATCACACATCTGTTCTGCAAGAATTTGCAAGATAGCTTCCATAAAATACCAACATATTTGATTTCAGGAGTGCTGTGACTTGGGGCCACTAAAACCTTTTGGTGTATAATGAAAAGGGTTAAGAGTGTGTGCATGTATGTGTGCACATGTATGTGGGGAATTCAATTAAAGGACTAAGATCTATACAGTTTAAAAAAAGGACTTTCAACACTTCTCTTTTACAACAAGATTATTGGAATATCATACTAAATCCAGATACTCAAGGAAAAGCAGGGTTGTGACCATATGAAGCAATTCCCTGATCTGAAGTTATCCTGCCCTTACCTTTGTACTTTTACCTCATTACAGTACAGCTGATCCTTTTCTTTTTTTTTTTTTTTTGAGATGAGAAAAAAATCTTGTGCCTTATGCCAAACCAGTTTGTGGTTTACATGCAAACAAAGGGGTGAGAGCTTGAGCATCAAAGACATTTCACATCATTATACATTGTAAATCCTCATGTGCCCTCTTCGTCATTGACATTATATAGTGTTTGACACTACACATTGTAAAACATCACTGCCAAAGGAAATCAGATCACTAATTCATGGAATTTTACTTTAATCTGTGCTTCACAGTAATTGCCGTTCCTAAGAAGGCAGCTACTTAATTTAACAGAATTGTTCTTTGTATGCCACCAGGATAAACAGAGACCTCATGAAAGCATTTAACCTCCCTTCCTCATAACTCTGGATAACCCTGGATAACCAGAGGTGGGTGTAGACAGGCCAGATAGTGGTGCTGTGAAGTCTGTGGCTGTGACCTTTCCACCTCCAACATCTGAGAGCACACACTGCAGCAGTGCTAATGAAAGTGCCCTTTCTCGACGAACTCCTGCCTCACAGTCCCTGCCATGGTATATTGCGTAATCCGCGATGATGTAAAAACGATCCGCAGTACAGAAGATGAAATAAGTCTTCTTCCTTCCTTCCTTCCTCATCTTCCTCTCAGATAGGCTCCTTGAATTGCTTTTGTTTTGGGATGACCCTTGTTCCAAGTGATTTCTGCTCCAAAAGGAAAGCAAAGACCTTTTTACAGATGCTGCTTTTAGATCATGTGTGTGGACTCTTCAGATATAAATCAAGACCCTTTTTATGCTTCTGTCTAGTCCCCATTATCTGCACAAACTAATCAGATTTAAGCCATTTTCAGATACAGGGATTGAACAAGTTACTGTGTTACAATGTTGTTTTTTTAACGACAAGTGCCATTTTGCTGTTGTCCTGAATATACGAAGAAATATCTTGAACTGCTTTGGTTCCCAGTTGTCTCTTTGCAAAGCAATCTTTGTGCTACGCATGGGGGGCAAATGTTTCTGTAATATAGACCCCAACTCCTTTAATTACAGCTTATCACACTGTGAAGGAAAACCACCTAAAGCTCTTAAATACAATATTAATGACAGCTATAAATGTAGATATTACCTTAGCAGTGCTGTAATAGAGTCTGGTATGCTGAATAAAAGTCCACAATTTTCTAAAATTATGCTGCTGTAACTATGAAAGAGACACAGGTGGGAGCTTACCAGGAGAAAATAGGCTTGGTTGACAACTTGTGGCTGACAAATGTTAAAATTCAATCTCTGAGAAATTCTCGGTTGGTTGTAAATCAGACATGAGAGAAACTTTGCTCCCTTGAGACAACTGCGAAGTTTTTGCTCTGGACATAGACACAGTTCCTTAAAAAAAGAATATATCATAACCTATAAGATACCTGCTATTTTTAATAATGATTCTCAACGAGCTAACAACAGAATTTTTTGTTTATATTAAAAAGTGTTGGTCTGTCTTTGTGGTCTTTGTGTGTGCATGCATGTGAATGTAACCCTTGTACATACTATGCAACCTCTGGGGGGGCACTATAGGTGGTATTCAAGTCATGCAATTAATTAAGCCCAGGCCACCCTAAGGCACAAGTCCCAGGGCATGCACACATCAACCTTTCTAAAACTGGAGCACTAGTTTACAACACTGACACGCCTAAGCGAGGAACTGACATTAACCTCGTGCTAGATTTAAATCATTCCAGGCAGTCTGTTTTGAATTTCCAAATGTACCGTACCATTCTAATGAGTTAATTCATTTGGTATCCATTTCCTCCTGTCAGCTGCTTTTGGCAAATAAATTGTGCATTGTTATCTTAGCCTTGTCTATCCTGTTAATGGTTTAGGAAATGCAGCTGAAGATTATCTGGAGTTTTCTATGGCAGAGGTTGACCTGTGACAATGGAATCATCAATCACATATTGAAGGAGTCAGAAACTGCGAAATCCTTATTCATTTTGTTTTCTGTCTTCAGTGTAGTTTTTTAAAAAATTGTTTTCCACCATTTGTGCAGAGGGGTAAAAACAAAAGCGTTGTCCAGAATTTTTGAAAAACATCCATTTCAGTGTTTAAATATCATCCACCCAATGAGGGTGGATATAGCAATATACTACAAATTCCACATTTCCCAGCAGTATATTAGAAGTCTTCTCTGTTGCCTTCTTGTTCGGTGTTAGTGATTATATTGACAATACCCTGATGTTTCTTGGTGTTTCGTGATACTTTCTTAGGCTAGGTGTGAGTGGGGATGGAGGTAGTTCTCCCACCCCACAGTGTCTTTCAACACTGGACTCACAAGAGAGCGTTGTCCAGCAGGACCCTGGTGTTCTCCAAATGCTGATCTCCTTCAGCTCAATGGCACAGCCTTCACCTGTCAAATCCTGACCCCTGGTTCCCAACACATTAAAGATGGCAGTACTTGTATCCTCTAATTCACTCCGGTGAGAGGCACTATTTTAACTGGTCCTCTCTGCGTTTAGAAAATGAAGCTACCCAGAGTGCCTCTGATTCCTGTTGAAGAGCTGGAAAAACTCCCACAAGAGACAATTCCTGTCTATTAATCTACTAGTTGGCAGCAGTATCCTTCTCTGCTCTTTCTGATCCTACCACCACTTCCAAAACCTCACAGTTTTTTTTACACACCTTCCTCAGTTTCCTAGCAAGCATTTCAAATCTGCTATTCTATGATTATTCCAGCAACTAATTTTTAGAAATGCTTAGATATCTTTGCTCCCTGGTGTTCTGGCTGTGTTGCTCATGACAGCTTTCAGCCCTGTGCTGTGGGCTAACCCCACCGCGGTGCACAGCACAGTGTTACTCGTGCCCACACTCTCCCTTCTCTCCAACCACAATTAGATCATCTCAAAATATCTGTACTGCTCAGAGGCTCTAGATCTGATGTGAAGGTTCATAGATTAATTTAGCACAAGTAGTTTACCTTGGGATTTAAACAAGCTACTATTTTAACAGCCCTGAATCTTTTTGGCTGTCCCTGTGCTGAAGTCCTATGCTTCCCATAGGATCTATGGGAATAAAAAGTGTATAAAAAGAAAAAGAAGCACAAAATTCTTAGCCTTTCAGCCCTTCATTTCCCTGTGACTTTCAGACAGTTCTGACTTGCACACTGGAGAGACTCAGAGTTATTTTTTTATGAGAAACAGATTGAATGCGCAGATTTTCATTGATCTCAGTGCAAGTGAAGTTCACCTCTCTGAAGAATCCCCAAAGAGTCTAACACATGTGCCAGGAATAGTCAGGACCTTGTACTTGAATCTGTTTTCTCCTGCACTTCCCCTCTCCTCAGCGGGAGGTGGAAAGACCTCTTTATTTTCCCTCATTACACTTTTCATTGTTGCAAATGGCTTTGACCATTTTAGCCTTACTTTAACTTAAGCCACCAAAGTGGAGCCCTGAGCTGCTCTTTAATCCTGAGCTGAGTGGGAACAGAAGCTGCTTACACAGTAGTGAGGAAATCCATTATCTGAGAAGGAATTCTCACATGGCATTGCCTGATCACAGTCCTCACCAGCACTGATGCGATGCACAAATCTGAGCTGGGCCAAATAACTTGCATCCTGTGCACATCTGACTTTCCATTTTCTCAGAATGTTTCACAGTAAGCATAAAATCCCCTCTGCTGGGTATGCTGGGGATTCTTGGATGGCTCTGTGTACCTTGACTGGCCTGCATGTGCCTAGCTTTTTGCTGGTGTCTGTGGATAGCTCATTCTTCCCTTGGTGCTGAAGAGCTGCAGCTGCACATCTGCAAGATACTCCAAGGAGAAATGGACCACAGTTTGAGGTTCATAAATAGCCTCTCAAATCCAACATCTGTGAAAGAAAATGCTGTCAATGTTTTCATTTCAATTTTTTCCTTAATTTAAAAAAATTCAACAATAATAAAAATTGTCCTGTATTCTCTGTAACAGAAGTTGCTGAAGTTCCAGTCGAGTCTGTGCAATTGCATCAAATATGTCAGCAGAAAATTTCATCCATGAAGGGAAAAGAAGTCTCGATAATGTTATACTCTCAACAGGAATATTTATTTTTCTTATTGTCAAAAGATCATTTTCTCTGTTCAGAACTCCGACTGCAATTTTTGCTATCAAGAATATGGCTTTTAAATAGAAAAATTAAGAGTAAACTGTGATAATTTACAATATTACTTTAGCCTTAATTTTCAAGTGAAAACATTACCAAGCTAAATTTCAGATAGCATTTTATTATGTGTTGCTATAATAACTTCTATTTTAGGTTGCTATCAAAGAAAAGAACAATGTGACCCATTTAAAAACTGGCTCACAGAAAAATATTAGCAAGTCATTTATCATTTCTATTTAATTTTGGTGATAAGCCCCTTTTGATAGAAACATTTCTTTGTTACAAAGCTAACAGTAGCATAGGACATATTTGAGCATAACACATGTGCTTTGCATTGGTACTGAGAAATGGACTTTCTGTTTGTTGCCAGTTGTTTGGAAAAGAAATATAAAAAGGGAAAATGCTCACCTTTGAATTCTTTGGTAGATGGAACCTGTTTTTTGGAATCTCTGATTAAAAGGCAAATCAAACTCACACAGCTGGAGTGCTGCCTGACAAAAACAATCCAAGAGGTCTCTAGAGTGCATTGGCATGCAGGACCATAGTGCAAAAATAATATTATAAAATTCCTGGTAATAATATAATACAAACATTTCTGATACAGGTGACTGAGGAAGTGAAGAGAGGAGATCCTCTGCAGGACCTGATTTTCACAAACAAAGTCTTGTTGGGAATGTGAATGCCAGGAGCAGATGTGACCATCATGGAACTCAGGATCCTGAGGGAAGACAACAATTTAGCAACTCTGGACATCAGGAAGGCAAACAATGGGAATCCTTGGAAGAATCCCACGTGACACCATCTTGCAGAAGAGAGGCGAAGTTCAGGAGGGTTGATTGATTTTCAAGGATCACCTCTTCCAGACTCAAGACTTGTTGATCCCCACCTGCAGGAAGTAAAACAAAGGTGGGAGGAGGCCTGCGTGGATGAACAGGAAGCTCAAAGGTAAAAAAGAAACATTCAAGAGGTGGAAGCAGAGTTAGGTTATATGGGAGGAATACAGAGACACTGACCAAGCATGCAGGGATCAGTTTGGTAAAGTCAAAGCCTACTTGAAATCGAATCTAGCTAGAGACAGGAAGGGGGAAAAGGGACGTTTCTGCAGGTACATCAACAGCAAAAGGAAGACTGGTGAAAATGTTGGCTCACTGCTGAACAGGACAGGCGACCTGGTGACAGAGGACACAGAAGAGACCAATGTATTCAGTGCTCTTTTCTCTTTGTCTCTACTGGTAAAACCAACCTCCAGGGATCTCAGGTCCCTGAGACACGTGAAAACATCTGGAACAAGCAAGAATTGCCATTGTTGGAGAAGGACTAGATTAGGGGACACTTACACAGCTGGAATGAACACAAGTCCATGGGACCTAATAGGATGCAACCACAAGCCCTGAGGGAGCTAATGTCACTGCAAGACCTTTCTTGAAATGCCATCAAGGAAGGGTCCTGAGGACTGGAAGAAAGCCAGTGTCACTCCTTTCTTTGAGAAGGAACTACAGGTCAGTTGGAGCAGTGGATGTTGTTGTCTTGAATTTAGCAGGGTTTTGACACTGGCTACTGTGACATCCTTCCTGGTAAATCAGTGATGTACAGACTAGATAACAGGAGTGAGTTGGACTGAAAATTGTCTGAACTGCTGGGCTGAAAGCACTGTGATCAGTCACACAAAGTCTACCTGGAGTCCACTTACCAGAGGTGTACACTGGAGATTGATATTGGGGCCAAAAGTGTTTAACATCTTCATAAGTTACCTGGACAGTGGGACAGAGTGCTCCCTCAGCAAGTTTACAGATGACAGAAAACTGGAACATGTGGCTGCTACACCAAATGTTTGTGACTGGAGAAACATGCTGAACAGAAACCTCTTGAAGTTCAAAAAACAGAAATGCGAAGTCAAAGGAACCCATAGAACTGCAAGTACCCATAAAAGCTGTGGGATCAACCAGCTGAAAAGCAGCTTTAGTACAAAGGACTTTCTGAGCTTCATTAGGAAGAGAGTTGCCAGAAGCTCAAAGATGGTGAACCTGCCCCTCCACTCGGTGCTACTGAGTCTACTTGTGTAGTTCTGTGTCCTGTTCTGGGCTGCCCAAGATGGGAGATGTTGAGCTACTGAAGAGAGTCCAGTGCAGGGCCAAGGAAATGGTTAAGGAACTGGAGTGTCTCTCCTAACAGGAAAGGCTGAGGTAGCTGGGGTGATTGAGCAATGAGATAAGAAAGCTCAGAGGGGATCTCATCTGTGTGAATAAATACCTGATGGAGGTGAGTAAAAAGGATGGAGTCAGGATCTTTTCAGTGGTGCCTAATGACAGGAAAAGAGTTAACGGAACAAACGAAACACAGGAAATTCCACTTAAATATAAGAAAAACAATAATTTCTGTGAGAACAGTTGAACACTGGCACAGGTTTCCCAGAGAGGTGGTGGGTTCTCCACCCTTGGAGATATTCAAAACCCAATGAGACATGGCCTCGAAAATCTGCTTTAAGCTGACCCTACCTTGAGCAGAGGGTTTGGACTAGTTGGTTTCTAGATCTACTTTCCAGTCTCAGCCATTCTGTGAAACTATTGCTTATGTAATAAACCAAAAGTGTTGGCTGTGTAGGAAGCTCCATGTCACCATCTGGATGCAATCATGCTCTTCTGCTGCTAGTGAGTTCTGTTGGAAAGAATTCATGTATAAACCTGCACCGTGTAAGTGCATGTAGGATCCCAACATCCAGGGAGACAGCAGGGATCTTTTGGCATCTGATTCTGGGGTAGATGGGGGATGCTTTGCTGCTCCTCACCAGCAGCATTCCTTAGAGGCTGGGCTTTCCTATCCCCAGGTAGGGAGCACAGTGAGAATGACAATCTTGGTCCATCACTCTGCTGGTAGGGAACAGCTGGCTCTTCTGGCACTGGGGCACCTGGGGAGCCCTTCTTTCAAGGAGAACCTGCAGCTGATTTTTTCCAGCCTACTTTCTAGACCTTTTGTGCTGATCTCACAAAGCACAAAGGGAATAGAGCAGGGCTGGGAATATGTGTGAAAAAATATCTCCCCCAGCCTTTTAAATACTGAAGACAAGGAGTATGTAACAGCATGACTTTTGTACCAGTTCCATAGAGATAAAACCACTTTGGAAAGCAGTTTTTTCATTGTTTAGGAAAACTAATTTTCTGCCCCACTTTGAATTAGACAAAGTAATTTTATTTTCTGTCCAAGTTCCTATTATTGTTATGACTATTATCAGCAATGAATTATTTTGAACACCAAGCATAAGAAGAAAGCTATATATATATTTTTTTTTTACATCATCCTTTTAATAGTGAATTTTGACCTAGACAACTTACTCTGTTTAGGATTAATGCATTCATGAGTCTTATTTTCAGTAGCTATGAAGAAAAGACATTTTAAAGCAAATTGAGGCAGCTGATATCTTCTCTAATGCATTTTTAATACATGGGACAATGTAAGGACCAGAAAAGCATTCTGTGCTCTGCAATACATTTTGACAACTAAAAAAAAAACAATCCAAAAAACCAATAAAAAAGAAAGCAAGTTAAAACCAAGCTAATAGAACATATGGGAGAGTGAAAGATAAAGCCATGCTATTAGTGTCCAGTTAGATAATTTTATTGGGATTTCCAGCATATGAAAGATGAATGTGATAACTGGTGGGGGTATGAGGATGTTATGATATTAATAAGAATGTAATTCCATAAGAAATTGTCTTGTGATTTATAGCTAATAATATTACTGAAATGAGGCTAATGAAGGCAATCAATCCTATATAATACATTTTTGTAAATCTGATTCGCAAAGCATTTCTGATAAAAAGAGGATAGATTTGTCTTCTAGCAGCAATCCCTGCTGACATGAGAACTCCCACTGAAATCAATTGACAAGCAGACAGGGGAGTAAATAAACCTCTGTGGATGCACTTCTGCTCTGCCTTGCTTCTGTAGTTCCTCTCTCATGACAATGTCCTTAGAGTCACATTTTCTGTAAGAAAACTGCTCCAGTGCATCTGGAACACAGCCTCAGATCTCACTGCTCTACTAATGAACTCTGCCTGCTCTGAAAGTTGCCTTTGCTCTTGCTGTCTTGGGTACAGATCACAAAGACTTTTGCTGTGCTATGCCAGTCTCTCCAGACCTTTGGGTACTTATGCAATTAGCTGGTCTACACTGCACCCCACTCTACTTGGTTTTACTGATATTATTATACTAAAGGAAGGCAAGCTTCATTGCATTTACCCATTTTTTAAAAGCACTGCAGACTGCAGAGCATGTTTTCCCACCCTGGTCTCCCTTCCTCTAAGCAACCGAAATCAGCTTCAGTGAGATTTAGCAGATCCCTGAAAACATAGACACTTTGTCCCTCTTTGTCCCCTTCCTTGTCTGTTTCATTACCCATTTTCTTTGGAAAGGATGATGTATATAATATGTAGCTTTATATCATTTGGAAGAACACCTATTCTTCAGAGAAATGTCATGGGATATATTTAAAATTACAGAAATTTTAGAAATCTGGCAGTACTTTGCCTTGCTTGAAGTAGAGACTCATAGTTCTCCTTATGAGGGGATGTCTAAAATGAAATTACTAATCTTGTGAATAATTTTGTGGATGTTAAAGTGTGACCTCTGTTCTGGGTAGACTGTGAAAAGAAGCTCCCACATACATTTATCTCCTCAATCCCAACACCTTCCTCTTCAGGATTCTGGAAATGGACATGATAGCAGAGGTTTCTGTCCTTGTCACCATGCTTATTTAAGTCAATGGCAATAACCCTTCTGATGTCAGTGAGGCAGGATAAAATCTTATGTAAACAGCCAGTGCTCACATCTTTCCTCATCTCAAGAACCTTGCTGACATCTGACTTAAGACCTTACACATCCACCTCACCCAAATACTTAAATAGGCACAGATACATGACAGCAAGGAGGTATCATGGTGAAGAAATGGATGTGAATATAAAGTTGGATTAAAGGTGTAGTGCTATAGACAAGATAATACCATTTATTTTTCTGCCCAGGTTTTTTGTGTATCTCAGTTCAAAGCACCTGTTGAGGCAAGCAGCATGAGGTACAGGAGATTATAGGCAAAAATATATTTGAACCATTAGATACTTGGAAGAACTGAAGTCTTATCTGAGCTTGGTGAGAAGAACCTGAGAAATGACACAGGCTGGAGAAACAAGAGCAACACAGCAAACAAGGGAATGGCTACTGGTTTCAAAAGAAAAACAATTGATTATATTTTGTCAGAAAAGGAAAGATTTTAGTCCTGACTGGCTTTTTGTGTTTGAGATTACTTATGAAAACCACTTAGCACAGAGCAGATTAGATCCTGGCTTGTGTGTAAATTCATTAATGTTTCATTGAACTGTTCTAATGCCATTAGACTGCCCCATGTCACATGTGTTGTGTCTGTGAATGCTCTCTTTGTCTCCCTGCGTAGCAAGGAAGGTGAAAGGCACTGGAATTGAACTGATTCTTCAAGCCAAGAATCTTTGCAATCATAAATAAAGTAAGTCCCTTCAGCTTAACATTCATTGCCTCCTTTCTCATTTAAAAACAGATGTCAGCACAAGGAGAAGGCAGGTGCAGAGTGCCTCTTTCAGCTGCTTTTGAAGGAAAGCAGGAAGCGAGTAAGTCACAGGGAGCCGTGTTGTTCGGATCTTTAGAAAGCATTTATAGCTTCTAGATACGTTCTTGCTAATGAGGGTGTGAGATGCCAGCTCTTTGGAAGTTTGGAAACATGCACTGTTGCACTCTCATCAACTCTGATGGATGTGGTGTGTATGGGAATATAATTTAAACATGAGGATACAGGGAATGATTTATTAAGTTACCACAGAAAGTACTTAAGAAAAAAATGTCTAGTACTAGAGAAAATGTCTGGCTTAGTTGAATGCTATGTAAACTGCAAAATTTCTTATAAACCAGAAACCTCCAAATGGATGCTCTCCATGTATTGCAGCGCTGTCTGAAACTGCATAAAAATACGCTGAATAATAGCTGTAAAATATTGCGATTTACAACAGCCAGACTCCTGAACCTAATGAAGGCCACAAACTGATTGTTGCCAATCATATTATTGTTGTTAAAGGCAGCAGCAATGTAATCTGAGAGCCTACTGTGTTTGGGTGTGTGGTGAGAAGCTGACTACTGCCATTTTCCCCCTTAGGCAAACCAACTTCCACACAAAATAGTGTCCTTTTTAAATGAGGGCAAGATCAGACACAATATGTTCCATAGTCTTTACAAGATGCCAGACTGAGGTGAGTAGAAAGGAATAAACATCCCAATAGCCCCTCTCTCTTCTCTTTCCACATCTATCGAGTCTGATGTGGGTGGAAACACACTATTCTTTGTAAGGGCCTGGCACAATTTGCCCTCATTAGCAAAGCATGCTTACTATTTTTGCCACTTTTGCTGTACCTCATTTGAAACACCACACTGCAGGGATTTTGCACAGTGCCTGGGATTTTAACTAAGAAAGGAGTTTACAAGAAAAAATGCCTGCAGCTTCTTGGGCTTGATGCACTGCATTGTCTACAATGGATTTCACTTTCCCCGTGACACTGAAAAAACACTGCCACAGAACAACTTGCTTTGATGCCCTAAGCTAGCAAAGAAGTTCTGTGATAAACAAGGTTTTAATCTTGTATTTCCTCACTTTTACTAAATAAATTGCAACTTGACAAAGCTGTGTGTAAATGACTGTGCCAAAAGCTCAGCCCTGAATAGAGATGGTAAAAGAGAATAGTAGAGAAAGTACTCACAGGAAACACACAGAAGAATTGTACTTTAAAAGCTTTGTCAATGCTTTGATTTAGTGCCATCAGTCCTGCTGCAACAGGCCTTCTACTAAGTGCCAGTGTAAACAGTCCAGAAAAACTCCCAAGAAACTATAAATGATGCCTTGTGACCCGAAAAGTATCTTCTGCCTCCCTCAATTCTATGGAGGGATCTGCCAAAACAAAAAACGTGCCGGGACTCACGAGGAGCCTGCCCTTTCATGTGATAAGGTCTCTATGGAAAGAACTGTAGTGTAATCAAAGCACATAAGTAGCCAAATCTCAGCATCAGATTTTCAGGAAAAAGCCCTGCTGGCTCCTTCCATATGACACCAGTCCACATGTGTCACACAGAACAGCTGGTGATGAGCCATCTTCTGCGTGAAGGGAATACCCAGCACTTAAATGTATGTTAACATACCCAATACAGTGTTTTTCAGTGCCAAAAAGAACATTCTGGGAAGCAGCACAGGAATGTAAGTAGCAGAGGACCTTTTCTGCTTACCTGAAAGTCATCTTGTTGCCTGAAATCTTCACAGTATCCTGGAGTATTGCACTCCTGATGCTACTCTGTTCCTTTTCCAGATGAAGAGAGGCTGAGCTTATCTGCTTTGCTTATGTAGATACAACAAAGCACACTATGCTCTGAACTAACTCCCTTCCCATGGAACAAACATTAGGAAGCAGCTGAAGACTCTCGTGTTTCAATGTAAACCAGCAAATGCCTGTTTTCAGATTCTTAAACAGGAGGGTGAAGACAGTGAAATAAAAAATCTAATCGCAAGAATAAAAAGTCTAACATCTTCCTTTTAGTGAATGAATGTTCTCTGATGCCTTCCCCCCACCCTTTTCATACAGAACTGCAGTACACAGATGTATTGTAGGTCTTTGATAAAGTATTAGAACCACTGTATGAGTTACTGCATGGAAATCTGGAGTATTTTTGGAAAATATTTCATATTCAGTGTGGGAAGTATTTTTATTTTTAATGGTAGCTGTTTGAAGTCACTCAGTAGCCTGGAAAGTTACCAGTTCCTTTTCATTTCTGAATATGAACATTTCCATGTCTGTGGAAGATCTCAGTTTTTGAGGCTGTGGTTCTTTTTACCACACATCTAATTAGAGCCAAATATTACTACATTATTTTGATTATATTATCACCCTGGAAGAATACTAATGCAAGAAATCAGTGTTCAGTGTTTCTATACAGCATTTAAATTGCAACACAACCAGTTGCTTCTTCCTTGTTATCTACATGACACATGATTAATGATCGGTAAAATATAAATCTGAATGGAAATATCTCCTCTTCCAAGGTTCCAGTTGATCAGTTTTGAATTGCCAAACAGAGGATGAGAGCTAAGACTCACTCTACAGCATTACAGTGACACCCTGCTTGTCATGTACTGCCTGCCCTTCTGTTAAGTACTCATTTCTTCATAATTATTACCTGCCGTTGGCCACTGGACTTTGAAACTGCAAACTGCTTTCCATGTCTTTTGTTTCCTGCTGTATATACATTGAAATCAAACAGTATGTTATCTGTTACTAAGATTACAAGCAGCATGACTTAAAAGGAAAAAGGGAGAAAAATGTCAATGAAAACAGGGAGGTCTTTACTGACTATAAAATGTGACACATTTCTGTACCCAAAAATAGACCAGTGGTATTTGGAATCTGGCGCTGATTCAGTGGTGAACAGAAAAAGAATGAATACAAATAAGTAAAAAAAAGAGTAAACAGATATTGATAAGTAGTAGAAATTTCAGGTCATAAAAATATAGAGAAACACTTCAAGAAAAGTCAATAACCAATACAAATTTGTGTTTCACTCAAATTTGTAACAATTTTTTAACATTAATTACAGAAGAAACTCAAAGTCATTACTGTCTGAGACTCTGCATTTGTTGATGGTGATAAAGAGATAAAAGATGCATAAATATTTTTGGAGTTTTATGTTTGGGGAGGAGTATCATCTGCTTTTATCATGTGCGGTTAAAGAATTTTGAAATTTATTAATAGCTAAGTGCTACTGTGCAATATCATAACATTTAAATTTGATTTAAATGTATGCACCTAGAGAGGTGCTTACTAGGTTCTCACAGAACCCTGCAGTTTTACAAGAATTGGATGAACAGATCCTAAGTCTATTCTGTAAATGTTTAACAAATACAACAAATGTTGAATGACCTAAATAATGTTAGCATTATGTAAATGTTAAAGAAAGAAAGAGAGAAATGAGATAATTTAAGTAATTCGTCTCTGGTTTGAAAAAAGTAACAGGAAAACTACAAAAAATATGGGACTACAGTCATAAAAACTTGATGTAGAGGACTAATGCTAGCAATAGTAATAGTTTTACTAGAAGTGTGTCTTGTCAAAGAAACTTATAATGAGATTACAGAGTTGTTGAAGCATATGATTTACTAGTGTACAAGATAATGATTAAAAAGTCTGGTGGTGGATTAGCTTGTCCACTTCTTAATTTTGTGGTGAGCTTGCCTCTTTATGTCTTGGAATATCTTAAACCATTCACAAACAGCCTAAATATCCCTCGACTGTGCAGCCCCACTTAAGTCAGTGCTAGCTGACAGCTACTCACCAGAAGAGAAGTAGAGAAGAGAAATATAGCTCAAACCTCCTTTATGATGTTAAGTCATTTATTCCCTCTGTCCTGGGGGGGACAGAGCACCGACCTGGGCAAAGTCAGCGAGGTAAGAGGGTGGGGCTTTGTGTCCTGCTGGTTTTGTCACAGACAGGGGGAAAGGGGATACCAGGGCAGAGCTGGGATAAACAACCAACCAGATCAGAGCCCAGGCTGCTGGAACATCAGACAGACCCAGAGTCACAGGGCAGGGACCCGGCCGGGGGGGGCCGGGGGGGTCCACCGCAACAAAAAAGGAACACTAAAGCTCATTCTAATGAATGGCATTTTAGGTCAACGAAACATAAAATGATAATACAGTCTGTGTCCACATTCTGTAGACTGGCTCCCAGATACCCTGATTCAGAACGTGGATTTACTATTTTTACTAAATTGCAGCAAATAGGAGATCCAATATTTTATTCAACAGCAAAAAAAGACTAATGTGAATCCTAAATGTGCATTTAAAAAAGAAATAAATCAGTACATAGAGGTGAAACAAGAGCTACACAGTGTCCATATTTTTAATGTGGAAAATGGGAAAATGTGCAGAAAAAAGTTAAACACAAGATATCCTGATCTTAACCCTCTAGTAAGTGTTAATGAGCTCCTTTTGTTTAGACCTCACAGAGGTGACCAGACTAACACGGGTGAGCACATTAGAGAGAAAATGCAAAGCAATAAAATCTCACCTTTCAAGGCAAACAAGCATAACATGAACTAGTGTCTGAAAGTTAAAGCCAGAAAAATTCAAATTAGAATTGAATACCCATTAGTTAACACTGAAAGAGATTAACCACTGGAATGAGCTCTCAAAATAATGATTTCTTTATGTCTTGACATCTTCAGGTCAGGCATTTCTGAAAAATGTGCTGTGGCTAAACACAAGTTATGATTTATTGATAGCCAAATAATTAACTTAATACATGAGCAATTGCATGAAATGTAATAGCTTGTGATACAGGAAGCCAGATTGCACTCTGAATGCACAATTTCATAGCTTTTCCAGAACAGGGCACATGAGCACTTTGCTAGCTATGGATGTTGGCACATTGATAAGTGAAACTTAGTAGAATGAAAGATGAACTGACACTCGTTTCACCATCATTTTACAGGCTCAAATATGTTGTTATCCCCTTGCCACTTCAGGCTGATCAGCACTTCCTCTTTCTCACAAGCTTCCTAGATGAAAAGCCAACACCTGTAAGCCAACACCTGCTTGTGCTCTTCTAGTGAAAAAATGATCAGCCTCATTATTTAGCTCATTCTCTCCTTTTATTTTAAACTCTAGAAGGTATTATATCTTTCCCTGATTCAGTGGTTCCCTTTGAAACATTTAATTTGCAACTGGTAGATTTAACGTCTTTCACTGACAAAGAGCCACTCCTTTTCAATAGCTATTATATGAAATTCATAATTCTTCAAGACTCTCATCTAATGTTAAAGATCTGAAATTATTACAGTTAGGTAAATACATATTTATCATCTCCTCATTGCAGATTTTCACCCTTTGCTTCCCATCTTCTTCCTTTAATTTGCATCTGGGTGTATCTTTAGTTTTGCTTCCTTCCTAAAGGAATAAAGAACTATTTACATAGGAATTTTGCCATGGCAGGGCCCTTGATTATCATTTACATTCTGTGTTTCAGAGACATCCTATTTCATCCTTTAAACCTCTTTTCCTTTTAGTCTGGTAGCAGAAAAAAACATCTCACTTCCCTTCTAGTCTTCCATTGTCTTCAGGAATTCACTTTACTTTTGTGCTTAGTTTACTTCACTTCATCAGCAATTCCTGCTGTCTCCACCGGTTTTTGCAATTTTGACACTTTTTTTTCCCCAGGGCTAGATCCTTTTAGGGGAAGGAAAATCTCCAGGAGACTACATAGATTACTCTCTAAATTTTTTAGTGTGCCCTTAAATACATCGTACTTTATAATTTCTTCAGTTCCCTTTTGATTGTAGTATTTTCAGTCCTTAAAAATGACTTCCTATTCCTCGTGTTTTCTTCAAAGAACATGAAACTATCCTTGTTTTAGTGTCCTCTAGCTGTATGTCTAAATTCTTATGGGCAGCCATAATAGTCTTGTTTTATCCATTTAAACACAGGGAGAACACACAACAATTATGCCCATTGGTTTGTAGCTTGTTCCCATTTCCCCCTGATGTCTTGTGCATGTAAGAGTTTTACAGCTATACTGTAGCAAATCTTCTGTACACACTTGCAGATCAATATGTTGATCTTTAAATTCCCCACCCAAACCATGCAATTGTAAATTTAAACATGTGAAGCGTTGGGCCAATCTTCTATCCTATTAGTTGGCAAAACCAGGAAGCACAAATTTACACTTACAGACCATAAAAACATACAAGGCCATGGAAACCAACCTTTGGTGTAGATGTAAGGGGAAATTGGGACTCAGCTGACATATTTTTGCAGTGTTTGCAGGGTATCATTTGCCAATGTCAATCTGACTTGCAAACATAGAGTGTCTTTCACTGTGAATGCCTTCTTTTTGCTATAAATGCCCCCTTTCTTGGAAATGGTCTCCCTTTACCTTTCCATCCTGGACTGTTCGAACTACCCAAACAAACTTTTCCATTTTGTGACACATTATTACAGACAAAGAAAATAAAAAGAGATAAATATTATTATTCCAAGAATACTGGAATATTGTTCCTTTTAATGAACCATTTCCTTTTAAAATGTGCAGAGACATTTTCAATATTACAAATAAGCTTGTGCTTTAATGTTCAAATGCAGAAACTCTGTGCTTACACTTCTAAACTTGGAAAGGAATCAAACTTATTTGAGAGTGCAATCTGGAAAGAAATAAAGATAGAAACAAGACCACGTGGGAAATGTTTGCTGGTCAACCTCACAGTCAACACAGGAAGCAAAATAGGAAGCCCTATTCAGTGGAAAAACTGGATGCTCCGGGTCCCTTCAGTTGCCTGTCATGCTGTACAGACATTGCCTTTTCTTTCAGGACACCTTGGCAAGAACTGAGGTCTAGCTCACAGAATCACAAATAGACTCTAAATTACCCCAAATGGTATGCTTTAATACTCCATTGAACAATTCCTTGCCTATCAAAATATTAGATCCTGCATGCCCTCAACTACTCTATGCTGGCAGCAGTGTAATAGAGAAAAAGGTGGATAATAAGGAAATATGATCATCTCAGAATCTGAATTTCTCATCCCTCACACAAGGAAATAACTGTCAGTTCTGTGGCTGCAAAGAATCATGCAGGTGGGAATGTGTAGTCTAAAATAATTTGTATGTAATTCTGCCTTTTTTTTTCCTATAGATTTCTTAGTAGCCTGTACAGTTCTCTGCATTGGACTCTCCCTTTTCAGAGTGGTGAAAGCAGTAAGTAAGTAAAGTTGTTGACATGTAACCTCTTAAATAAAATGTTGCTAGTCATTAATGACAATTTACACATACAAATTTTACAGCATTCAGATGGAGAATTTTGGTTCAGGCCCAGTTTTCCCAGTATATACCTTTTAGGGTGTTTGGGGAAGATATATTATCTTCTGAAAAAGAAAAATCATGTAGAACAAATAAATATATCTAGATATAGAAAACAGAAGAATAGTTGCTTGGAATGTCATCAGGATTAAGTATTACACTAACCTCAAAATGCCATTTCTTATTTGACAAAAGGAATGTCAGAGACTACACTGCTTCTGAACTACTGTTGTGTGAGTTCAAAGAGGAACTATTAAGCCCTGGATCTATGCCTGAGCTTTTTACTCCTGGTACTATCAAAGGGTGTGATCATTAATCTCAGTTAAACAAGAAGTCAGCATGTTCCACAGAATCAAAGGCTGAACTGGGATTCAGGAGAGAGGTGTCCTGCCCCTGCTTCTGTTGATGAGGTGTTATGTCACTTATGAGGGTCATGCTGGCTGAGCTTCTGCTTCTTGCCCAACAATTTGATATTAGCTTGGAGGCCATAACTATACCTATCTATAGGTTTTTCAGTGTAGCAAACATCATAAACAATGTATTTTTACAGAATAAAGAGTGTATTTATATGTAATGTAGTTATATATTTAACAGCTTTTCATAATAAATTCAACTATTGGGAGCTTCTACACAAACTTACACAATTTTACATTTGCCTACATCATTAAAGGAGATCAAATCCCACTGATCTTTAACAAATCTTAGATGATACTACTATCTCCATGTGGTTGTCTCAACCCTTTTACTTGAAGCTGAGTCCATAAACGAGTGAGTTGGTTTGTGCAGAGATTGGTAAGGTCAATATCCATATTTGTGACTGGAGTTTGATGTGAGGGCTCAGTCACATGCTCCATTTCCTTGTGGAGAAGCAAACTCTTATATTACTTACATACTTCACCATCAAAGAAGTCTACAGAATCTCTAGTGGAATCTAATCTGTTGATTTGATCATGCAATACCTGACAGATACTAAGAAAGAAACAGGATATTTGCACAAAAACTACTCAGCAGACATATGGGAATAAAGAAATGCCAACTGTTCAGTGAGGCTTTACCTGCTATGCCTAATTTTCCAGACGGATATGGAAAGAATCGAACGGTTAAAAGGAAGGGCAACAAATATATGGCAAAACCATGAAAAGTATTTACTGTGAGACAAGAACTCACAGGTTTGATAATGTTGCCCCTCATAAGCATGAAGTTCTAGAACGGACATCCCACAGGAAGGTTACCACAGGAAAGGACTTAATAGAGAGCATGAATGAATGAAATACTGTATTTCAAGGACTGAGGGAATGATCCCAGCCTCCTAGGGATGTTTGGTTCATTTCCAAAATATGAGACTCCTTTTGAAGAAGAAAATGAATTTCCAGTCAGATGGACCAGAACTGGTGATGATTTAGGGTAATGTATGTTTGTTCCCCATGTGGTTGAACAGTGATTCAAATGAATCTGCATTAAGAGAAGCAGCTGGTGTGTGTTCCAGAAGTGAGTAGATGATAAAACTTAACAACTTAATAAGGCCAGTTGGCTATGGGAGATGAGTATGTATATATAACATGATACCTCATGTGACTAAAATGCTCGTTAAAAATATCTGAGCTTTCTGTTTGCACTGATGTCAGGTGCTCAATAGATGAAAAATGTCTGTTGGGGTTTTTTCCTCGTTAAACTGCACCTTGTTTTAATTTGGGTAGTATGATACTGCAGAAAGAAACCTGTGTTTCTTCTCTGCTCTTGATAAAATCCAACCCAGCAAAGTCTACTTCTTTTGCCCTATTTTCACCTTGCATTCAGCTCATGAACCAATACTCTCTTGCTTCATTAATGAAGTTTCTTCTCAGTCCTTCTTTTTTTCATCTCACATTCACACTGATGATAATTTCTGCTCCCCTGTCAGTGCTGCACAGGAAACACAGGTACTGCTACTGATTTGGGGATCACTGAAGCACAATGAGGTCCACACCTAGCTCAAACCTTGTGGATCAACAGCACAGGATCAAGATGTTATCCTCTTGGGATACCAGAATTCGGGGAGATCTGATCA
Source organism: Lanius collurio (assembly GCA_020086605.1). NCBI lineage: Eukaryota > Metazoa > Chordata > Aves > Passeriformes > Laniidae > Lanius > Lanius collurio. The sequence goes on along the minus strand of JACBWW010000003.1, from coordinate 29,973,801 downwards.
CTGTCTTTAAGTGAACTAGGATGGTAAGCAACGGGCACCTCTTACCATTATAGCAATGCTATTTGACTGCCTCTGTTACCTTTTCTGATTGCTGTCAGTGATTGCAGGCTGTTAGGGCTGCATTCCCATTTCCTTTCCTGTCACTGATGCAAGTTTTTGGGCCATTGCCTAGAAGAGAGCTCTGTAACAGAGGTCCCTTCTGTCCTTTTTTCCCTTGACAGAATGAATATTCTCTAGTTCCATACATGACTGTTTTCAAGGGAGAATGAAGAGTTCTTTCATAACCTTCAGCTGAGGCATCTTACGTTAGGGAGAGAATTTCTTCAAAACTTCCATTTTGTATAATTTGCAGTAGGAATTGATGCCACATTTCTTCCTTTAGGACGGAAGGGACAGAACTGGACTCCCTTCCTTATTCAGTGGCTTCCTTATCCTCACTGAGGGTCTCTGTTCCTCCATAGAAGGGGCACAGTGCTCAGTGGTGAGGAGTAAGCAGAATCATAGAATGTCTGACGTTGGAAGGAGATCATCTTGTCCAAATAACCTGCTCAAGCAGGGCTGCCCAGAACAAGGACCATGTTCAGATGAATACCCTCATGGATGGAGACTCCACAACCTCCTGGGGCAACCTGTGCAGGGCTTAGTCATTCTCACAGTGAAAAGTGTTTCCTGATGCTCAAAAGGAACCTCCCATGTTTCAATTTGTGGCCATCACCACTGGTCTTGTTACTGGACCCCACTGAGAAGAGCCTGGCTCCACCCTCTTTGCATCTTCCCTTCGGGTGTTTGTACATATCTGTGAGATCCCATTGAGCCTGCTCTTCTCTAAGCTGAACAGTCTCAGCTCTCTCAGCCTTTCCTCATAGAACAGAAGGTCCAGCACCTTAACCATGGTCATGACCATTTGTTGGACTCTCTCCAGTACGTTCATGTCTTTCCTGTACTGAAGGAAGCCAGATCTGAACCCAGCACCCCAGGTGTGCCCACACCAGAGCTGGGCAGAGTGGCAGGATCGTGTCCCTCGACTTGTTGGCATTGCTTTGCCTAATGCAGCCCAAGGTATCCTCCACCTTCTTTGCGGCAGGGGCACTCTACTGGCTCATGTCTGACCTGATGCCCGCCATGAACCACAGCGGGTGCCACCCTCCCACCCACCGCCAAACTGCATTCCCCTCCTGTCCCGGCGCCTGGGTTGTTCCTCCCCAGCGGCCGAGCTTTGCCCTTCCCCTTGTTGGAGTAGCTCTCCCTGGGTGTCCTCGGCTGTACAGAGCGCCTGTGCCCAGCTGGAGGGGCAGCAGGAGCTGTGGAGACGCACACCCACCGGGGCTAGGGAAGCAGCCTGCGGAGCAGCCGCAGGGAGGATCAGGGAGCAGCGTCCCGCCGGGAACGCCCGCTGCCACCTCACCTCTCGCCCGCAGCGCCGCTGGGACAGCGACCGGCTCCCGGTGTTGCCCGGCGGCCGCCCCGGCCCTGCCCCTGCCCCGGCGCTCGCCGACTCCCGCGGGCGGGGGCGGAGGGAGGTCCAGGCGCGGAGCCGAGCGCCGCCAGCCCGCCTCGCCCCGCACACGCTCGCACACCGCACACCCCGCCCGGCCGCTCCCGGGGCGCCCGCCCATGGCTGACAGGAGCCTGATCGAGGGCGCCGAGCCCCTGCCGCGCCGGGAGGAGGCTCCGGAGTGGGGCTACGAGGAAGGTGAGGAGCGGGCGGCGTCTCCGCCGGGGAGAAACTTTGACCGCGGCCCGGAGCGGGAGGCGGTGGGGGGATTTCGGTGGCGGAGCGCAGCGGGGTTCGCTCCCCGGCCGTCCCGCAGCGGGCAGCAGGTCCGTCCCCGCCGGCGGGAGGGCAACGCGGGGCGGCGGCCGCGGAGCCGCCGGGAGCGGCGGGGCAGCCCCTTCCCTCCCGGGGCAGCGGCCGGACAGGGTCTGTCTGACCCGCAGAGCCGAGTGCCCCCGTAACCACTTTTCCCTTGTGCCTCAGGAGTGGAGTGGGGGCTGATTTTCCCCGATGCTAACGGGGAATACCAGTCGCCCATTAACTTGAACTCGAGAGAAGCTAAATATGACCCCTCGCTCCTGGAAGTGCGTTTGTCACCGAACTACGTGGTGTGTCGTGACTGTGAAGTGATCAACGACGGGCATTCGATTCAGATTGCCCTGAAGTCAAAATCAGGTATGCTGAAACATGGCCTTGGTCTTTCCGGCTAAAGCTTGTGTAGCCTGAAGACTCACTGTACTGATGTCCTGGAGTGTAGGAAAAGCAGCTTTTCCCAGCAGCGAGCAGTTGTGCCCATTCAGCATGGACTATGCCCGGTTGAGAGTGTTGCTGTTGACTTAGGTAGGAAGAGGAGCCAGTGTTGCAATGGGAGTTGCAGATTTCGATGCCAGACTGGATGGTCAGTCAGATTGCTTCGAAGCATGTCCAGAATTTCCTCTTGTGGTGATAGTATCCAATTCACTGGCATTAGCAGCTGTCTGTGTTCAGAGCAGTACAGACTATTGCTAAGATAGTGTAGCACCAAACTGTTCTGTACAGCTGACAAGATTTGTTCATGGTTCAAAGACCATGTAAGTTAAAAGTCACATTAATTTGAGTGGGTTCTGAATACTAAGTACAGAATTGGACAGCTTAAGATAGATACGCCAGTTATACATGCTCACAATATTGATGAGGACCAAGTAGAAGGCAGTTCTCATTTCTTAAATGATGACATTTTTGGTGTAACTCATCAAATATGATTTAGAAGCAAATAATAGAAGAAACAATTCCAACATAAGTGAAATTCCTATATCTTACTCAGACCTTTCATCTGGATAAATTATTCTATATGAAGGAGACAAGAAAATAGGGAGAGAAAAAGTCCATTTTGCTTTCCAGCATTGCTGTAGTTCATACCATGTGTTTGGAAGCACCTCCATGCTATTTCAATCAGTCGTAGCTAGTAACAGCCCTTTGGGGGCATTTAAACAGCTGAACATTGTCAAACCATGAGATGTTCCAACTTTTGTTTCCTTCTGAGAACTCAGTAGTACTGGGAACTACAGCTGTGCTAAGTGAGGGAGTCAGTTCAGTTTTACACAGGTTTTAGAAAGGAAGGGTTTGTTATTTTAATAATGATGCTTTCCTTTATTATTTCCTTTCTATGATAATTTCCCTGTATTTTTCAACACAGAACATTTCTTTCCACGTAATTTTGCAGATTTTCAATAAAAGAGAAATGTTTGACTTCAGTTTTACTGCCTTCTTCAGAAGCAGAGCTCTTTTCCCAAGGGGTAAGGTTCTCCCTGCAGGATCAGGAATTCTTGAATTCTCCTGTGGAGGAAGTGAGAGTGACCACAAATGACCTCATCACTTGCATGCCAAAATGCAACTCTTTCCATCCTACCTGTCCCAAGGGCAGTTTGTAACTTAGTAGCAATAACTAATGAGATGAGACCAACCCACCTAAATGCCTTTGCAAAACCATTAAGAGAATTAGAAAAAAGTGAAGACTTCTTTTTATACTTGAATGCAGTGTGGTGCCAGACAGATGGGTCTTGAATTATAAGAAAATGAGAAATAGAGAAAAAGTTTATGACTGAAGTATGGAATTATGATTTATGAAATCTTGGTTTAGTTTCAGCTTTTCCTTACATTTCATGTTATGTAATTTCCCATTCTCTATTTGTAAATTGGGAATAATTTGGGAGGGAGAAATTAATATTTGTTAAACCTACCAGGAGGAGTAAAGAGTTAATAAGCTGTGTTTGAACCTAGTATTCTGGCCATTTTTCAGGGACTGCAGAAACTCCTGCAGTTTCTTTTCCTCACTGGGGATCTCTGATGACAAATCCATTTAACCACGTTATTTTCATGGGAACTATTGAGCACTGAATGCTTTTGAAACTCTGTCCAATTAATGTGCAAGAGCTCCTCGTCTACTGTAATGTTAACAGTTAAAGAAAAAGTTCTTTAAGGAAAAAAGTAAACTGATTAAAATGCATATTAAAAATAAATTTGTCATTACTGGTGATTGATTTTATCCTTTAATTCAAGACACACAGTCCATATGGAATTCCCAAATCCTTCTCAGTATTTAATTGCAAACATTTTCACAGCTGCTTTCATTTTGATGATGGAATATATGTTGTGCATTAGGTGGAAGAACCATGACCAGTTATGAAATAGTTTTATCATGGGATCAAGTGTCCTAACTGAAGCCTTGGAAATAAACTCTTTAAAGTTCCTGGAGATCCAGAACTACATCATACAGTAGTTGCAGTTTTTCTCAGAGCAATATTTTAAAACAGAGAAAATGCTCAATTTTCCTGATTGAGATGATGGTGATGATGATTTACATTATCCTAATTGTGCCCTAATTGAGTATCATGATTGTTTTTATTTGTCCAGATTTCTTAAATACTTCAATTGGTTGTTTCTCTCAGTGTTCACCAGTTTTGTAGATTTTCCCTCTAGGGGATATAAGTACAAATAGAATATAAGTAAGGTTAAGAAGCAAATCTGAATCTATAACTACATTTAGGACATTTCATTTTAGAACCTCTAATGGCTGTTAGATTAGTTGTGAAAAATTATTAGAGGAGGATTAATTGGAATATTTTACTTTATTCCCCTCCAATGTAATTGTTTATGAAACTGTAATCTATCTGTTTTCTTTCAGTTTTTTATAGTTCCATACCTTTGGTTTTGTGTTTGTACTGTTGTAGTATGATTCAGTTCTTAACTTATGTTTTAATACTACACTACATCTTGTGCTCCAAACTCAGGCTGTATAGTTTGTGTGTCAAAATAGCTATAAATTATAGAACAAAATCCCTAAGGCTCTATTTCATGCAGTTGAATAATCCTTATCAATTATCAGAGATTGTAAAAGATTAATTCCAAGTCTATGAAATGTAAGATAGAATTTAATGGATTCTGGGGAAGACTATGAATGCCCTTAAATAAAACTCAGCCCTGCCTAGAAGCCTGTATTCAATGATTTTAGTGGGAAGTTACCTCCAGCTTGTGATGTAATATTTGATTTAAAGCAGATTCAGAAATCCCTGGGCAAAATGTTTCTGTTGATTAATTCCATAGCAGATTGGGCCTCCCAACTACTTGCTTTTACTACTTATGGTGGAAGTCTTTATTAATGCAAAAGTACTGAGCTGTTATATACAATTTTTCGTGCGTGTGTTGCGATTGTGGACAGATGCTTTTAAGAAATTCCAGATGTTTAAAAAACTGAAGGAAGGAAAAGTCATGGCTGCCTGGAAGCTGTTTTTAAGTAAATGAGGTATGTTTTTTTGCTCCAGTGAATAGGTTTGGTTATATTTCAATATGGATGCGTTCTGTATCTCAGAAGCCTGACAGGTGTTATATGACTGACCACCTTTACCTAGCAAAATATTTGCAATCAAAAGTTTTCTATCTATTTCTGTGACCCATAGTAAATATAGGTGATGGAGAGTAAGCATTTGGACAGCTTGGAGGTAACATCCCAGTTCAATTCAGAACCCCTGCCATCTGTTTAGAGCACATGGTTAATGTCTTGATAAGACCAATAAACATTCCATCTTCTGACTGGTAAAGACACAATTTTTTTATTGGTGTTCTGCCTCACAAAACAAAGAGTTCAGTATGACAGCAGTTTTACTGTTTTTCATAACTGACTCAGTTCATGTTCTGTACCTGCAAGGTTCTTCAGAAGTAATGATGACGAGGCTGTCAACTTAACTCTTCTCTCTGGTACCACTAATAATGTAGAAGATTGCCACAATCTCCTTGATGTATTTGGAGAACATATTCGGTGGCTTGTTTTTGTTGTTGTAGGGGTATTCTCTAACAATTGCTTGTCTGCTTTGAAAAGCAAATTCTTTACCACTTATCTTCTTTCCCAGTGTTAATAGGGGGGCCATTACCTCGGGGACATGAGTTTGAACTACATGATGTTCGATTTCATTGGGGGAGAGAAAACCAGCGTGGTTCTGAACACACGGTCAATTTTAAGGCCTTTCCCATGGAGGTAAGAGTGCATTACACTGTATAACGCCTGTGAAATGCAAAAGATTTTATTTCGTAGCCTGAGTTCTTGGTGACCCAAAAGCAACTTTCTTTTTAGCTCAGCATGCTTTCTGTTTCAACCATAAAGCTATCTTCCTGAGGTGTGCTTTAGTGCAGGTAAATTAGGATATGCATCTGGAATAGAATGCCTCCAGCACTCATCACATTGTATGATTAATTGGTCGTAAAGTTAACTTGCAGAATTATTAACTTCTTCCTTATTAGTGTTCTAACAAGATCTGCCATTTCAACACTTCCTATGTCACCTTGACTAATAGCTATAGATGGGGAGAACTAGCCACTGGAAATATTTCCATGGTGAATAATAACAATTTAGGTCAATTTGGAGTAAGTGTAGAGCAATTTGTTAATGAAACAGCTTTACATGCTTGAAAATTGAAGGTTATGTGATAGTCCTGTGTATGTTCTGCAAGATCTTGAAGAAGAACAAGATTTTGAAATAAAATCAAAGCACTAATACAGTCTTAAAAAATTCAGCTGCTCTTGGGGTTCATGTCATAGGAAACACAATATGCTTTGTCCTATTTCTCCTGCCCTCCAGCAGCAGTTTGTCATATTACTTCACTTCCCACTGTCCCATTGCCTACACCTGTCAAGAAATGGCTTGGAGTATCCCTTAGATTCTGGGCTGCCAGGCTAGTTTTAACGGATACCAGCCTTAATGTTTGAGGACTTCATCTTTTCATCTTTCATTTCTTTTTTTGTGCACTATTTGTTTTAGAAAAAGTCAATATTTTTCAGAGTTCTTTAAGTTATTTTTGCCTTATTTATCTATCATAATCCCTCATGAGTCTGAAATTGTTTCTTTTTTTCACTCTGCTCAGTACTAGGAAACTTATTATTGTAGTGCTCATGAGTGCCAGACTACTGGAATAGAACTGTCTTATGGAAAACAATATAAAGATAATAAAGAACATTAAAACAAATACTGCAGAACTAAATGTAAAAATCTTGTGCACTTACATCATAAATCTAATTCTTAGGATTGTTCAAATGATTTCTTTCAGAGTTGTGGGTCAAATTCTGGTCTCTGCTATTTGCTATTTTGTGCTGGTCCATCACAACTCCCCATATATTTCCTAATAGAGGGTTTTTGGGTTGAATTGAGTCAGATCATAGAATCATTTAGATTGGAAAAGACTTTTAAGGTCAAAAAGTCAAATCAGAAACCTAATACTGCCACAGTCCTTCCCTAAACCGTGTCCCTAAGTGCCATATCCGTGTGTAGATCCCCTCTGCAGGCTGATTCTAGGCAGGTCCCGGAAATGCAGAATTGCTTGAATGAGTAAGACTCATCAACCAAAGAGAAGACAAGGGAATGACTTCTGCATCTTGGTTACCTGGCATGATATATATACAATATGATTTATCTGGGCAGTAAGACCTCCAGGATACTGCAGTGTTCCCCTGAGGCAGGAAGTAGCCAATTAATTGTGAAACAGCTCTGCTTAGTGCTTTTCTTCGAGGCTGATCCAGCATGTGGTGGTTGGGAAACATTGATATGAACTATGCTGAGAACTGTACTTGGGAGTCTATCAGGGTTTCCTGTCTCTTTGTTTATTAAGGATCACTTGCAAACAGTCTTGGTGCTATGTGGGAACAGCCTATTGATAATCTGCAGAAAACCTAGAATTATCTACTCCTGATCAGTCCAGAGAAAAATGTGCTTGACCCAGAGGCACAAAACAACAAACTTAATAAGTCATAAAGGGATTTCATCCTTCAGCTACTTTAAAAGCAGTACAACAGCTGCACAAACAGAAGTCTGGCACAGTTGAAGAACATCACCTGGAGGTGAGCAAGCCAGCGTTTTTGTGTTTCCTGCATCTAAATAAGCAGCTTTCAACTAAAATCTAATTTCCAAGAAATAATTACTGATGCAAAAATTCTCTAGCAGAAAAAAACTTGATTCATAATGCACTTTAAGTACAGTGTGAATGTTTCATTTTGTAAACAGATAAATTCTTATGGCAGAAAATAGCCAGTTCATCATCTTCTGCCCCAAGTTGCAAGAAAGTGGAGAGCAGTTTGTTTGACAGATAAGAGCGTTTCCTTCTGCTACATGCACAAAGAGCTGTTATATTGATTTTTTCTCAATTTTTCCAGATCAAATATTATACTTGAACAATAATAAAATGGGTGCTGTGGCCTCTGTAAATGCTTATGTAGTACACCTGAGACTCCTGAATGGAAGCTTTGTTGTTTCCAGTTTCCATTCTAGGCATAGTCTTTCTTTTTTTCTTTTTTTTTTTTTTTTTGTACAATGGCTTTGATCAATGGACCAGGAAATCTTATTCTCTTACCTTTTGACATTGGCATTTGTTGGACATATTCTGAATGTATATTTGCCTTGATTTTCACTGGGTTTCACGATTCACAGAACATCCTGATTTGGAAGGGACCCACATCACTCAATGAATGAATTATCAAGTCCAGCTCTTAAGTAAATGAGGATTGATCCCACAATCTTCTTGTTATAAGTACCATGCTCTAATCAGCTGAGCTAAGTTTGTTGGTTACTGAACACAAACAACAATTGATGCCTATTTTGGCTACATCCAAGCAATCTGGTGTAGTTTAGGCTTTTGTACAAAATAAGCTGGCATTTGTTTGTGAACCAGTGAATGCCTAGAAATATATTGAGCACCAAGTGCATAAGTCTGGGTCTTTTTCAAGTGTAATAAATCTAGTACAACATTTTCCTAAAGAATTAGAAATTATTTCCATGGCAAATGATAAGGGTTCTCCTGTCTATGAGAGGAAAACAAGGGGGTAAGCAGTTATATGAAAAGGGAAGTGCTCGGTTTAATTGGGTACATTTACAACATAACAGCTTGGCCTAGATTATATACTCTGCTACGCTATTTTAAAACCTGAGCAGTCCTACAAAAATCAGCTTTTTAGTTTGAAGAGATCTGAGATGACTAAGACTAATTATTGATTGGAGCAGCAGTCTGTTTTTTTTAGGGCTGAGGACTATACAGGTTTATTTTATTACACTGGACAAAGTAGTTGTGTAACAGCTTCAGATTATAAGTGTAACGACCTTTGTAAAAGATAACTTTGAAAAAGTGTGTCATTTTTCAAAGTTTGGAAAACCAATCTTCAATTACTTCCTTTGTCTCTTCATCTTTGTTACCGTAACTTCTTTTACAGATGTTAGGCAATATCCTGTATTAGTTGGGTAAAATCCTATGTTTCTTAGTGCAAAAATCCTTTACTTCTTGCTCCAGAGCTGGGCCTTTGCATGTGGTTAGAATATATAGGTTGATGGGGAATTTGGTTAGACTACAAAGCTTGTGTAACCTCTGGAACAGCTTCTTGAACTAATACATATTGTTGAAAAATGTTCATGTGGCTTGGAGGCTGAGTTGTTTTTTAATTTTTCTGTGAAGTTCAGCAAAGATGTGATTTCCACCTTCCTTGACTGAAGACACCAGAATGTAGACAGTGATATGCCAGTGTTTTCATTTTCACTGGAAGTTCTATATTTGCAGTAAGTCAGGAAAGCAGTACAAAACAATAAATAGATGTCAAAAGTAAATACTGAAACACCTCTTATTAAACCAAGGAAAAGCAGAGCACTGTAGGTACCAATACTCCTCTCTCTTTCCCATGGAAACAAGAGCATGAAGGCTGTTCTTTCCCTTTGGCCAGAAATTGGAAGGAAACTTTTGTGTGACTTTCTCCAGAAATCCTTCTCTCCAAGTACTTCTACTGCATGTAAAACAGTGCTACTTTGCCTTTTGGCCAAAGTAACTTTGACCACGACTTATGTTAAATGTTTAGTAATGGTCTTAACACTGAGAGATTGATTCCTGCCAGCAAATGGAACAGGGTACCAAATATCTGTGCTTTACAGTACAAATTTCCAAAGGGCAGTGAAATCCACATTTGCCCATGTGATTTACCTGAAGCTGATTTAGGTGTAGGATAGAGAGGAAACCATTTGGCATCTTTCTTCTTCTCCTTGATGCCAAGGGTATGGGTTGGAGAAGAAGGAAAGGCAAATGAAGAACTAATAAAACTGACTCTCCCTTTCCTCTTTCCCTTATATAACAGGGAGATAGAGTAGGACAGGAATTGCAAATTTCTGTTATTTCTTTTTATTTTTAAAAAAAACTGAAATGGGAGCAAAAATGAGTTTCCCATTGTATCTGATCTCTGTATAAACACAGCGTATTATAGTGCTGGGCTGAATGAACTTACAGTCAAAAAAGAAATGAAAGCCAGCAGGGGAAAGCAAATCACATGATAACATCAATACTGCTTTATGGAAAAAAAAAAAAAAAAAGTTTTCACTAATTCTGAAATAAAGGGAAACAGGGAGAAATATGCCTTAAAGTTGTCTCTTCCTCTTAGTTACTCAAGTGGTGGTGTGACCAAAGGCACAAACTGACCACAATGGCATAGTTTTTTCCAGGCTGCTACTCTGAAATAAAACTGTAACAGGGAAAATAAAAAAGTTCCTTTCACCACTTACAATATAACCAGGAGGATAATTCTCTGTAATCCATCCTCTTTAAAATGTAGGATTACATTAGCTGTGAACCATGTGAAAGCTCTCAGTAGAAGTGGGCTGGCAGAAAATAATTTAAAAATTGTATCCAAGATGTCCAGGAAGATTAAAAACCTATTATTGTCCGTCATAAATTTTTTGAGTAGAACAGAAGAAAATCCAGTTGCTGGAAGGACCAGAATCAGTTCTGGATAGGAATAAAAGTTGTTCCTTTCTGCTGAAAAATGAAGACCAGACTAATTAATTCAGTGGACTCTCTCAGTGTAACTGAAATACCTGCTGCAATGAGGTAATACTATACAAAACACATATGCTACCCTCGATTTGATTTAAACCATGAAGTGTTCCTTTCTTAATGAGCAATGGTGCCTAAAGCACTCCTCTAACAGAGTTAAAGCTTTAGGGCTTCAGGTTAGGCTGTTAACATTACATTTACCTACTGAAGTTGTTACAGTCTTCAGCATGAGGTTTTCTTTGTGCCTGGCTCTGAAATCAGATATCTACAGACAGTACGCCCCTTTTCTGGCATTTCTTGAGGGAAGGTATCATGCTTTCAACATAGAAATTTATTTTTTTGCCAACTTTTAATATTCTTTTCCAATGCTATTTAACCTTGCCATCTCTTTTAATCATTTTCTTATTACCTTATCTGGGCTAAAAAATGAACCTGAATGTTTGTAACTGTAATAGAAGGCCTGGGAAACAGTGTACTTGCCAGTGTGTCTCTCCCTCATTATTCAGAGACCTACAAGCTGCAGAAAGAGTGGGTAAGTGAAAATGGCAAGCAGAATTTAAACCATGATGACAGCAGTTTCTTTAATAGGACTACAATCCAAATAATAAACTCTAAAAGATAAACAAAGGAGTAAATCCTGTTGTTTTAGTTGGTTGCATTGATTGCCTGCTTGTGAAAAAAATAATTAATTCCACTCATGTTGCCAGTGCAAGACCTCTGAATGAAGGATATCTTGCCTAGATACTCATGAATTTAACAAGAGGCAAAAGGAACAGATTCCAGAAGAGTTTACGTAGCATCATGCTGAGGTCTGGAACTCTGCTCAGAAGTTGTCCAAGTTTTCTGGCAGAAAATTAACTTGTTACTAATAGTCTTGGGCAAGCTTCTAAATTTTGGAATCATTACAGGTTAACACTCTTAGCTGTGATTAAACACAGTGTGCCTTTTAAGGAGATGATGACATTCGTGTAATAGCGATATCCTTGATAGGTTATGAATAAGAGTAGTAATTGTTTAAAGTAGATATTTTCATTGGACAGTATCTAATTTTTGAGGACAGAATTGTGGAAAAACACAGGAAAATCATGCCAATATTTAAACAGATGTTTCCAGTTTTGTTTTCTAAATCTCAGTGATTTCTACCAAAGCAATTTTTTACATGTTGTGTAGATGCGATTTAGGACTGTAACAATAATACTTAGCTTTACACAGCACTCAACGGACAAAATTTGTCTTAGCACCAATTCCAGGACTGTCAGTGAATTGTGTTATGTGGGATCCTAGCCCCAAATGTGCAGCTGTTTAAGTATTTTTCTGCATTTTTCTATGTAGCACACACTCTGCAATCCTCTAACTGATGTGACTTCTGTTGGGATTTTTTGTGGTGAGACAAAACTGCGAGATCTTTGTCTTCTCCTAATATACAGGGAAACATGAAACCATCAACGAGATAAAGAAAAAACTACCATCATTGTAAAAGCACACATGATGAGCTTATGACTCCTGAGATTGCTAGTGCTTTAAGTTCTCTCTATGTTATATTTTTATTGTTGTTGAGGGTTAACTTGACCTAGGTAGGCACAGGCAGTCTCTGGAATTTACTTTGTTTTTGGGTAATTTGCCATTATGAGCTTTGATTGGCCCTTGTTTTGCTCACTCACATATAGTTTTAATTTTTCAGGAATGCACCTATCTGCTTTTTATTCTTGAAAGCAGGTGCAAAAATGGGCTGATGCAGTAGCACAAACACGGTTTTATCTGAAAAAAATGTAAGCTATGGCTTTTGGAAAAAGGTACACATCTTTAGAGGTAGCAAATGCTATTTCCCTTCTGTGTAAAATCTACAGTATATTTATTGGATTGTGGAAGATGTACAAGCTGGCAGACACCGGATCAAAGAAGAGTGGTGTTAACAGTGTGTGATGAAGCCTCTTTATCTTTTTGTCTGTTTTTTAAGAGTGATTTGAGTTTTGTGTGGAGAAGCTTTGTGGCCCATGTGTACCTAAACCACTTTTGAGGTGGCAGTTACAACCATCTGTAATTTGTAACTTCTACCAGGATGGAGAATTTCAGTATTCATTGAAGAAATAAATAGTTCAAACTCAAAATGACTGAGTAGAATAGGACAAACTAATAGGAAAAAATTTGCAAGTGAAGAAAATTTGGGTAAGGAAGAGAGAATGTGAAGAAAATGAGGAGCGACTGAAGAGAACAACCCTCCTCTTGGCTCCCTGTTCCACCTAATCTCAGTTTATTGGTTAATTCTTCCAGAAGCTGCAGGCAGTCATCGTGTTTTGCCTGTAACAGAAGTTTTGAGTCAAATTTTCTTGCAGCCCTACTGGGCTAAAATAAGATGTTCAGTTGCATCCTGTTTGGTGGCACTGCATCCTTGTGGAGACAGGTGTGTGTAACCTTGGACAGAACAGCTCTTAGCATAGTCTGTCTGTGGTAGCAACAATATAGACTCTGACACTTTTTAAAAATAGGTGATTCTTTTCCCTTCCTTGAGCAGATTTGCAGCTTTGCCTTCTCCTTACTCTACCTTCTTACACAATTGTCTTGCTAACCATGCCTGTATGTGTGGATGTAGAGGGTGCTATCAGACAACCCTTACAGAAAACTGTCTCCAACTCTAGCAGAATGGCTGCTTATGTAGCATATGTACTTATTTCTGCTGTGAGAGAAGACCTTGTGTAGTCTATTAGAAGAGGGGACTTCAGAAGAGGATTTAAACCTATTTTGGAGCTCAACAAGTTTGCTGCTCAAGTCTTTGCCACTTTTCTTGGCTGTGTGCCCTTGCTGTGATTTGTTGCAGCTGTACATAATTTTCTAACTTCTGCCATGATCCTTGCTGGCACTCTGCATGTATTTTGCTTCAGTTTCCTGCTGCCTTGGTTTTCCTATTCGGTTTTCTTTGGCACTTTGCCCTAACCACTAGGCCTAGCCGTTTTGCTATCTAAAACTTATCACTTGTTGAAGAGGGGGAAAGGAGAGTCCTTATTTTGTTGTTTTCCATGCTGCATGCTTGAGTCAGGACCAGTTCCTAGAATGGCCCCAATGTATAAGGAAATACTCTAAAAACCAGAAGTAATTGCTTTCTGATGCTAACCCCAAATTTTGTGTTATTTGTGCTAACGGTGCACTCATGGCTCTCAAGAGGTAAAGGATGGAACTTGTAGATCATTTAAGAGCTGAAAACCTTGGGAAGCTTCCATAAGTATTTGCTGTTATGCCTGAGTGTGTCACCAAGCACAAATAATGTAATCCTTAAAACATGAGTGCAAGGGAGATGAGTTCTGCTATTGCCAAGGAACTGGCAGAAAACAAGTTCAAAGGGATTAAATTGTTTGGCTGTGGTCACTCATGGGGGAGAACTGACTCATGATTCCTAGAGGCTCAAATTCTAGTAAGACTTTCAGACACTGTAGTGTTGGAATACCTAACTTAGGCTGTAAATCCTGGTTCAGTAATTTAACCACAGGGCTATCTGATGCCCTAGTCTATAGACCACACTGTTGTCAATGATCATTCCTGCCTTTTTACTGTTCCATCATTGAGCCACGTAATGAACTGAACTGGGGAACAGCTAAAGTTCAGCAGTTTCTGGAGTTCATGGAACTATGGAAGAGGAGAAAAGTATAGCACACTATTATGCAATCCACAAAGCTGAAATTCAAGAGAAAACAGTTGGAGAAGCATAACAAAGTTTATTATTTCGAAGGAAGTTTAGCCAATGTTACAGGAAAACAAAAACCTGACTGGGTTTCCTAGAGGAGTGTGTTATGGAAGAAGAACTGCTCACTGGATAACAGCCAAGATTATTACTTAAGAAGATAATACACAGCTGCACATTCTCGTATCTTAAGACAGACCATTACCTTTGAAACACAGAGAACTGTGGGATTCAAATCAGTTATTAACAAAACTTGGCAAATTAACAGGGAGGGAGTGTTTTTTTATAATCCTGCCTTCGTGAAAATTAAATTGGTAGTTTAAAACCTTCCACATACAGACAGTCTGGTTTTAAATCCAAGACAACAGATTGCAGGCAACACTTTGGAACTTGACATGCTTTTATTAAATGCTTAGTCATATAAATAATACTCCCAGAATTAAATACTTAACCTATAGCTCTCTGTGTTTTCTGTCTTCTTGATGATATTGCTAGTCTGTAATAACATCAACTATCCATCAAGGTTCAGTCTTTTTTCCAAGCCTCACCCTATCTAACTATGGAGCTATAAAAGCACATTCAGACACACACATGTACCCTCTCAGACTGGCAAGAACCCAGAGGGAAGGTATGCTGGAGAGTCCTACAGTAAAACCCTTGCTTTTTCCTTCCCTGCTTTCATATTTCAAAAGAAGGAAAAAGAAAGGCCTGAAAGTTTATTTGTTTCTGTGAGCACAGGTAGAGGCAGACCCAGGGCACTTCAGCCTACATGTTTGCTGGGGCCAAACATGGTATCAGGGAACAATAAGCTGCTCTGTGGTGTTCTTTGCTTCACACACTGAGCAGAAACTTGGCACAGTGAAGAGCCTGACCTATGAATCTGACAGCAATAACTGTGTAGCTCTTTAGTTTCTTACTATTAGGTTGATGTTGAAAGCTGGCAGTGTAGGGACAGGGACATTTTAAATTTTTCAGTCCTTTGCTTAGCCTGTATACTCACATTACTGTTAGAAAAATGTAAATTTTGATTAATTCCAGTTTTATTTTAAACTCTTGTGCATGCCAGTAGACATAAGTTGTGCTTGTAATTTCAAAAATGAAGAAAAATTTTAAATACAAACAAATGACAAATTATGTATACTCAGTTTCCCCTTCTCCCTATGATGGTTTTGCCAGTGATTTTTCTAAGAAATAGGCAAGTTGCCGTTGCATTAACCATGGATATTTTTCTTTTGTTTATTATTTTTTTAAACCTTTTGGCTTCTTTTCCCAGAAAAGAAAGAAGAGCACTTGTTGGATTTTTATGGTTTCCATTACTTTTCTTTTTAGCTTACTGTTTGTTGCTGTCATGTTTTGAGTTTTTCCATGTACATCAGTACTTCCTGCTGTTAATTTCATTTTTTTTAATGAACCAGTAGTTCTTTGTGTAAAATGAAATGAGGATGCTGAGTGTGATTAGACTTTTCAAAGGGAACAGAGATTCCTGTTTAATATTAGATGTTACAATGTTTTTATTATTCTGTTATGTAGAACCTTCTTTAGTGAGTTCGCCAAAAGAAACTTCAATAATATTTCCTGAGATGCTGCAAATAATTTAACAGTCCCACTATTTGTTACCTTTTGTGTGGCACATCTGAAGGTATGCCACACAATTGCTTAGACTACTTCTGCTTTCACTAGGCTGGCTCGTTTGGAAAGAGAATAGATTTTGGAAGGTGTCTTTGCAGTCCTTCCTGTTATGATCCAACAAAAATAAGATTTTTTTACAGCAGTTCTTCTTTATTTCAAAGATGTTCATGGAGAGGAGAGCACCAGTCAGCAAAGGTTCTGGACTACCCTGGTGTCCCAGTGAAGCATTTATTCAGCATGTTTTAGTAGTGAATTTAGCTTTTGACCTGAAACATGTAGTATCTCACACTGAGATTGCGAAGTTGTTTGAACAGTGTCTCCAGGATACCTTGTGTTCTGCTCCATCTTGGTTTATGTGCACCTAATTTCTCTGATCTTAGATTACAGACTTCTTTGTTCAGGGAATGTCATCTTGTTCTGAACAAACTTGGAGCCTGACGACTAATGTGCAGGCTTGATCTGCTCGATCTTTAACACTTTCAATAAATTACAACAAGCAGAAGTTCAGCAGAAACTGTGCTTTCTCTTCTACATTGTATTAGTCAGGAGATTGTTAATGCTAACAATGTTGTCATCCGTTTTCATTGGCACTGCTTTCAGTTGTGTCTCTTAGTGGTGAAATTAGTGCTGCTTTCAAAGATAGGCAAAGAGTTCCCTTTATGTAATTTTTTCATTACAATCATCTGTGTATGGAATTTTAAAGAGGGTTTAAATTATACTGAAATTTGGTGGCATTTTGGCACCTAACCCCTATAGAAGCCTTGAAAAATTCAAGTCTGGAAGCTTAAACCAAGTGTACTAATTTGTAACCTAATGACGTTCTCATCTTCTTCTTAATTTTGCCCAGAGTTCATGATCTAGTAATTTGCTTCAATTTGCATTTGCGTTTTCAGAGGAAGCATGTTTACATTCACTGAACCTATAATGTTTAACTATGAAGTCTTTGTTACTTTATGGGTATTTGTTTCTTTGTTTTGTGGCATGAAGTATGTACACGTACTCTTGCTTCTCCTAAGACATTTTCAAGCAGCCTGTGTATCAATTCCATTAACTTTATTTTCCTAAACCTCTCCTTCAGGCTGTTAATAGCTAACTTTCTGGTTTTTTAATCACTTTTCTGGAAGCTGTGTGCCCTGGTCATATCCTTGGTTTGGTCCCCTTGTGAGGATTTTGAACTTAATTACTGTATGTTATGGTCACTGCCAACAGCTTAGTCAATTGCTTCCTGAAACAATTCAGTGCCAGGTCAAGTATCAACTCATAAATTCTTGTGCACATGTAAAATAGCAAGACACAATTTTCCACATTTTGTTCTCCTGAGATGTTGCTTACGCAATATTTGTACTGTTGAAATTACACATCATTATTGTACAGCTAGACTGTATTGCCTTCCATTATTACTAGCTGAAATCCTCAGCTTCATTTCATCTCTCTCAATCCAGGGAGAAGCTGTTCCTAGCGAGGTAGCCAGAGTTTGCAATTTTTACTGTTCTCTACTCCCCTTTTATGGCACATTGTGACTGAAACTAGAATATACTGATCCCAGGCAAACTTGGGTGGGTCCAGGAGAACATTTCTTACCTCTATAATCTTCAGCAGAGAAATTCTAAGGCTGCTCTAATTTACCTTAGAGATACAGATTTATCTCTGAGATAGTGTTTATGTGGAATCAAAAGAGAGTTTCAGTTATAGTCTTTCTCAGCAGTGACAGAAATATCACAAAACCCAGTCTGCTGAAAAATTCTCAAAATCCTTGAGAGATTTGTTGGGAGGTGCCTTCTATCCTGTAGTATTATTAGACTAAGCAGACTTTTCTGGAGATTGTAATTGCTGGTTGCACAGCTAACAAGGAATGGCTGTACATCCTAGCTCTAAGCAAGGAACAAAGGTTACTACAAGATTAATTTACACATGATGCAGCATGCACTGAAGAAAGAAGCTTTTATAATAATTAGCCTCTCAGTCAAGAGTGTAGAGAGTGGAAAAAATGCAATGGGTGATTGTGCCAGCTGCACAGATTCAAGCAAGCCCACTGAAGATTGTGTCCCAATTAGATATTCTAATCGATCTAAAGAGGAATTATTTAAAAATTTTGGTCTTCTACTGTACATAGAACACAAACAGGAGCCTGTTAAACAGAAGAATCCTCTATGCCAGAAGCTCTTTCAATATAGGCTGTGGTTGCCAGTTAAGTTGAGGCAAGACCTACATCCAGGTTGGGCAGGTGTTTCATGTTGCCTCTTGGTGCCTGAGCTGCCAGTGGTTTTCTCAGGCCCCTCTAGAGCCTGGTTCTGGTGCCAGGGCACCAACATTGCTATTGGCACATTTCCCCTAGACTCCTATGGAGCGTGAGCTTGGTGCTCTGTTCCAAACTGCCTGACTTAGCCAGTGGAAACACAGCACACTGAGCAGTGTTTTACAGGGATCCCAACAGCAAATTAGGGTTTCAGTAGTTTAGCAGTAAGTATTCATAAAGAAAGGATCTATAGCATATGAGCTGCTTTTTATGGCAGCAGGACATTCCAGACTCTGCAAGTTTACAGCAAATTTGTAACATTAAGATCATACAAGAGTGCAGAAATGTTGGAGAAGAGTCTTTCTTCTCCCCTTACCATTAATCAGATATGTCATAACAGAAGATGAACTGTGTTTTATTTCAGGATATATTCCTGTAAGGAATTAGCCTGTGTCATGTTTGGACTGACATTTGAGTGACACAAGGACACCAGCATATCACAGTAAGGGACAGAGCTAGTAGCAACTTTCCTGACATTGTAAGAGTTGGGCAAGCTTGGTTGAAAGTAAACTTAGGTGAAACATGGTCATTCACACGGGTGAGTGACTGAGGAGATCTGAGGAAGGGGCATCATTCAGGAGGCAATCAAGAGATGCTAATCTGGTGGTCACAGACCATTCATGCCTGGGTTCCCAAACAGAGAATCCTGAGGAGTGTGAAAGAACAAGAGGCAAGGGGGAGACACAGGCTGCAACAGGAGAGATTCTGATGAGGTAGAAGGAGAAATAAATTATGGGGGAGGTCAAGCACAGAACAGGTTATCTAGAGAGGTTGTGAGACCTCCATCATTAGAGATATGCAAAACTTAGTTGGACAAGGACCTGAACAACCTGACCTGACTTTGAATTAGTAGCTAACTTTGAAGCTGGTGCTGCTGTGAAACAGCTGAACTTCAGAGGCTACTTCCAACATAAATTATCCTGTCATTATATATTTTACGTGTGAACTGGGAAAGTAAGGTCGTCAACAGAGCTTAAAAGATCATTTTTACTCTCAGTGAGTTTAAGACCCTGCAGATTTCCACAGAGTAGTCAGTGCCCCAGACAGGGGAAGAATGTACATTTTTGTAACTATGATTTTTACTGAGAGACACTGGTTTCCAGAACTGATGAATGTGCTAGGTCACATAGAGTGACTGATTCCTGCTGGAATCTGTCATCCCAGGACTCCAATTCTGTATAAAAATCTGCCACCAGGCCTTTTCATATTGACGTAGAAGGTATTTCTGTGATGGAGAAAGGAATGGATTTAAGGGGTAGGGTTTTCATTTCATCAATGTTTGTTGATTTTAAAGCCAGAATCTCAGGTCCTTACTCAGTTATGAGAAAGTGGTGTTTTGAGGCAGGCCCCTTGATAATGTTTGTCAGCTTTTCTGAAAAATGATTGGATTCAGTAGTCTTTTGGTTGAGTGGCAACTGGATGAAAGTTGTGAAGTTTCTTAGAATTTGTTCCATACAGAATAATCCTTCCAGAGGGTTTCCTCTGCTACCTGGAATGATTTCTTAATAATTCACTGTGTAGGAGAGTGTCTCCAGCTGTTCACAGAGCAAATCAACTTTATCAGCACTTTATTATCATTTGCCTTCATGAGTTTACAGTTTATCTGATTTTAAAGAAGTTGCTGCTACAATTCTTTGATTACAACTGTAATGTTAAAAAGCTCAAAATTATTATTTTTTCAAGAGAAATGTGGATTTTTTGAGTGCTGAAGATTTTCTGATAGCTTTCTGATTATTTTGTAAAAATATACTGTCTGACATGTCAAGCCAGCCACTGATAATCAGTAACAGTGTAGCTAACTCATTTTGGTTGTATAGAAACAGCATACCTACCAAGTATCAAAACATTATCAACAAGGTGAGCAGAGCCTTTTCTGCCACCCTGACATGTGTGGGTGCTTTGTACTCTGAATGAAAACTACACCATGGGAAGCTGCCAATGTACTGCAGCTGAATGTTTAAAAACCCCTGCATAGTTATGCTCATATCAGGGGCTGGCACCACTTGTGAGTGTGCACTTTTCAAACAGCTGTCTCAAATAAATGTAAAAGTGAAGGTTAACAAAATATATGACATTAATCGCCTCTGTGATTATTCCTAGTTGTGAGATATGGATGCATGGATATGAAGTTGTCTGTGTGCATGGGGATTATATCATATTGACAATTTCAAGATCTGTGTAAGCACTCTGGTCTTTCCTCTGTGCACATCTGATTCCCATAAATATTAACAAGAGTTATAGGCCATGTTGTTTGTGGTCTGTACTCTCAAGAGTTCAGGTTTTGTAGTGCTTGTAGACTTGTTGTCATCTTTTTTTGAAGCTGTTATCTGATGTTTATATCTGATGTTATATTACAAATAAAAAAGAACACACAAAAGTCAGAACAGCTCCAGAGAACCACAAATACGCAGGATAAAACATGATTTGAAAAACCCATACACTTTAAATAATCACTTACTACTTCCTTGCTACCTCACTTTCTGAATGACTTTTTCATGTACTTCCCTCCCTATCTCCCTCCCTTTTTCTCTTCCATCTGTCACTCTCTTTCCTAGAACTATTCTTTTTCCTCTCTTCCGCCCATCTCCCTTCCCACCTTCCTCCTTCCCTCCCCTCTCTTCTTTCCTCCCTTTCCAACTTCCTGCTAGTCTGTTTTGCAGCATTTTTCTCAAACTCCATTTCCCAAATCATGCTGTGACACTTCACTGGAACAGACTTTGTGTTTACTATCCAGTGTCTACTGCCTGCCATGTATTAATGCATTAACTCCTTTACTCTTTTCCATCCCTTTCTTTCAGCATTATCCCTAAGGTGGTCCTCAAGCCACTTTTCTCTGCTTGACTTTATGTTTAACCTTTTCTGAAATCACTTCTACTCTTACTACTGACATTTGAGTGATTCATCTTGGGAGGTAGTGTGTGAGACAAGTGGCATTATGATAGTAGAGTCAGTCAGTGTTTGGACAGCCTATGTCCATAATAATTCTCCTACTTTGGGAAAGAGCTGACTGGCTGAGAGGCAATGTTAGTGGATTTCATTAGCTGACATTATTTCAGAATTCAGATTGAGGGAGTTGTTAAATCATCAATAGTATAGTCATTCACACCTTTGATGTGCATTTTTGGTAACTGGGTATACATCACTTTATCTGCAACTTTATCTGTGTTTTTTCTCAGTGTTCCTGATATTTACAGTTGTAAATCTACTTATCCCTACATGCACATGCATGAGCACTCACATATGTGTAGTCATGCATGCGCACACACAACGTGCTGAGGCTTTGTTAATTGATGTCAATTGCTGGTGTGTTTAATTACAAAACATATTTCTCTATTGCTCTATTTGCACTGCTTTGTTTTAGCTTCATCTAATGCACTGGAACTCCACACTGTACAGCAGCATTGATGAGGCAGTAGGGAAGAAGCACGGCATAGCTATTATTGCTTTGTTTGTGCAGGTAAGTCTCCTGTGTTACACTTGTTACGATGCACTGTGATTTGTCTGATGGTAATGAGGTCCTTTCCATGTTATTTAATTTTTAATGATTTCATAACAGAAAAAAATGTATGACTGCTGGTATTCTATTTGAAAGATATTTTTCAGTCGTGTCTTCTATATGTGTGCTGAGCAATTAATTCTTGTTTAAACAGGATATTGGAAGTATGTTAGTTAAAGAAGGGATAATACGTAGTTAGGCATCTTTCTGTGGCCCTGGCTATAAGTAGACATCCAGTCTCCATTCCTCTAAGGTACAAGTGCTTCACTGTGTCTGTGATGTATTTCTCTTTATTACTGGCCAAGTCTGCTGTTCAGGGGTTGAAGAAATAGACAGAGGAGAGAAGGAAATAGAGGAGAGGAGGAAGGATAAAAAAAAGGCCTACTAACCCATTGGCACTGCTGAGAAGAGGTAGTAGAATTGTGCTTTTCTGAACACAGGGACAAGTGTGTTTCTTCACATGGGACAAATGCAAGGTGGGGTCAAATTACTTCTTCAGAGACTGAGAGTGTTAACAAGACTTGCCAGAGACCCTCAGAAAAGCCTGCAATGAGGAGACTTAAAGCTTCCTGAGGACAAGGTGTAATGAAATCTGGGAAGTTAGCACTATAATCTAATTTCTGTTGAAGGTTCTTCAAGGTCTGCACCCTATAAAGATTTTCAGTTTTAGTTCTCAAACACCAGATTTTCATCTTCCTCATGAGAAATGGCAAACTGTTTTGTTTAAATGGGTTTGGAGGAAGAGGTTCAGAGTTCAGGCTTAGATCAAATGGATTTTCTTTCACAGTGATATTATTAATTTGTCGTATTTCATAACGAGTTTATGAGTGCCTTTGAGCTTTACCTCTGAATTTAAAGGTACATTGGTTACTGCCTCAACACTCAGATAGAACTGCTAAAAATGGAAGTTAGAAAGTCTTCAGTTTTGTGTCCTAGAGGGCTGTGTGATAATTGCTTATGTAAGTCACCTTCTCATTACAGCAGAGGTAACCTTCGAGACAGTTAGAAAGTTATATATAAGTTCTTAAATAAATCTGAAACTTCAATGATACATTTTCCATTTCTGGTCTCTCACCCCCATCAGTGGTCTTAAGCATTCCAAAAAGGCTTTTTCATTAGCCAAGAAAGGCATAATACAATTACAATTGACCAAGGAAAAATAATATTTAAGCTGTTTATTAAAGGAATAATTTCCCTTGAGGAAATTTGGTCACCATTTTTTTTCTTGGTAAAGGCATGGAAAAATAATTTTGTATCACAGTTCTCAAAGTGCATTATTTTAAGGTCAGTGAAAATATTTTCACTGACTTAAGAAACTGCCCTCGGGGATTATTAATTGTGAAGCAGCATCTTTGAAGAGGCTTTAATGTCTTTTATGCACTTTGAAGATTTTAAATTGAAATTCCATTCAAAAACAAAAGAAAATGTTCCCAAATTCCTAGAATTAACAAAGTACCTTTTGTTGACATTCAATTGTTTCCTTCCAGTGGCTACTGTGTCATTCTATTCCAAGAGAAACAAAAAGCAAACAAAATTTTCAGGGTCTAGCTCTCCCATTCTCACTCGTGCTGGTTTATTTCCTCACCTCACGTGTGCACATGTTGGCAAAGAAATCAAGTGGAAGGCCATTCTTCATCTCATGATTTTGACAATGCTTTCTTGAAGGCAAAACTAGGGTCCTGTAATGGGTAATGTGAGTCAGAAGCAGCTGAGTTTAGTGTGCAGAGTGAGCAGCGTTCATGTAAAATTAGAATCTCTTATATCAATGTGTTTCTTCAGAGCCTCATCTTCTGTGCCTTACAGGCCTTTAGTAGAGGCAGTGCTGCAGCCTGCCAGGAGCCTGGCTTTCACTGGCAGGATCCCAGAGATGCTGTGAGAGAGGGAATCTGCCATTCTGCACTCTGCAGGCAGGAAAAAGCTTCAGAGATACCTTGGGACAGATTTACAATGCTATGGGAACAAATTCAAAAAGTGTCTGTTGCGCTTGTTCCCTCTGTTCCTTTCTGTGTACTTTTCTGACAAAAACTGGTAAGGACAAACTGTATCCTTGGCATTTATATGCCACAATGCTGCACGATTTTGACTCCACGTAGAGTAGATGCTGCGAAACAGGGTTAATCAAAACTTACCAGCCTTAATTGTAACTCTTTCTCTTGTTCTGTAAGTTTCTGTTTCTGCTTTAAAGTTATCTAAGCTCTGTTTACTTTTGGCTGATGGTTTTATAATGATTTAATTTATTGGAGTTGTCATGTATCAGTGTATTTGACTAACACAAGGTTGTGTAGCTAAACTGAAAACAGCTATAGTACTTACTGTTCTGGTTGACCTGTGTTTTGCCTCACAGTTTCTGAAATACTAAGATGCTGAAACTCACCATTGCTTTGCTGTATTTCAGATAGGAAAAGAGCATGTGGGCCTAAAGGCTGTAACTGAAATTCTTCAGGACATCCAGTACAAGGTAAGGCATTTCTGAAGCAATACTTCCTTCAGTGAGCAGAGAGACAGTGAGAAAAGGGTCTGTATGGAGCCAAGAGAGAGATTTCATACGTGTCTGTAGTAAAACCACATGTAAGACCCGTCATTTGGTGGCCTGCATGAAAACCTCAGCATTTTACAGTATTCAGATAATACACATTTTCAGTCTTCTGGTGGCCAGAAAGTTTGATCTGTACCAGTAACTGACTGCAAGTCCTACCTTTGCAGTGATTTTCATGGAGTCAGTGTGAGTGCAAGCACTGCAACATGCTTAGTGAACACCAGCAGTCATATCTCCAAACTTACCTGGTTTTAATTTGAGGAGGAAAAGAATAGATGAACTGAGCACCCATATTAACTTGCAGTGGGAAATCAGCAAAAACACAATGCTGACTTGTCAGGTGGATTATGTGTCGGGATCCTGAAGGACAGATAATAATCCTAGCAGGACTGAGGAGATATGAGTGCTCTCCAAAATGTTGATGCTATCTTAAATGGCAAGTTACTTCCATCTCTTTGCTTCATGATCTGTAACATAGAAATAATCATACATACCTTAGATTTTAAATAGATTTTGAGATATATTGATGACACTTTTTTTATTGGTCTGAAGAGATTAACCATTCACTTCGGCAGATGCTGAAGTGTGGAAAAATTGGAAAGAAATCGAAAATCTTTTAGTCAAATAATGTAAGGTAAACTTGATGTTTAATATTAAATATCATGATGATTAATATTAAAAAGTCTTTGTTTATGAAAGAGATAGAGAAAACAATAGTGTATGGACTCTGTAATTTCATTATTGAGACAACAGCCAAGCAGAGGAAGGTCATGAAAGGCCTCACCATTTTGTGGCTGTGTTATAATAGTGACTTTCAAAGGGTCAGCATCAAACACACTTCGGCATACATAACACTTTTGTGCATTAAATATGTGGAACCAACATTATGTATAAAGCATTATCCACATCAGTTAAGGAAAAGCTCACTTTGGCCCTTGTTTTTTTAACTCTCTTGGTATGAAACCCTTGAATTTCATGTAAAGAATTTCAATCCTGGAACCTGGAAGGAGTTCAGGTGCTAAAGGCAGAAAGTTAACAAATTGCTGGGATAAGCTTAAAAATTAACTAAAAAACAGAATAAAAATATGTGTTTGTGATAAAAATATGTGTAGCTGCAAGGAAAAATGCAATGAGGATTAAATGGGGGCTCTTAATGAGGTTGCTTTCCACAGGAATTCAAGGTTTAATGCTGTAAGAACACAGAATGTGTTTTATCTCAGCATTCATCAGCACTTTATTAAGAAACTAGAGATGAGATTGATTTGTATTCGCTTTTTCAGGGAAAGTCCAAAACAATACCCTGTTTTAATCCCAACTCTTTATTGCCAGGTAGGTGACTTTGCTTACTTTCGCTTGTGTGGATTAGAAGTTGATTGCAGAGGCTGAGACAAACTTAATCTAAAATCTAGCCTAAACTGCAAGTCTGAGTGTGTCCCATGAGGTGGTAATGCATTTTGGTAGTGCACATCCTAACAGGGATAGGGATGAAGTCCCGTTGGAATTTGTTGTAAATCTGCACCTCTGTCATGTGAGTGGGATGTGATACCATAGTCTGTGCACTGCTGGCAACACAGTGGCTAGCTTTGTTGAGGATTTATCATCCTATGTAGAGAGCCAGCTGTGTGTGTTCCTTTCTCTACTTTGGCATAAAATAGGAAGTTATGGCTACCCACTTAACAAGTAGTTTTTGTCAGCATCAAACATAGTGCCATAATGCAATGAGAGTTGCATAGCATAGAAGGAGCAGTGACAAAGGGAGGCAAATTCAAACTCATGTAGCTATATTTAAAGAGTAACTGTTAGAAAGGTGGCTTTAAAAAAAATACGTTTCTAAAAAGAAATGTTTCTGCAAGGAATCCATCTGAGCTAAACTCTGACAGAGTGGCAAGATCTTCAATTTTTCAAAATAGCCCAGGCCTACATGAAACTGTATTAATTATATCAAAAGAATATTTTCTAGGTTGCAAAGTCAAGTGCTCAGCAATTAGGAATTGCAGGAATTAAGGCAGCCTGTCCCTCTCACGCATATCCATTATGAAACATCATCTGATTGCATGACCATGAATTATTTTTTACAGGACCCCTGCCTCAGAGTTCCTGTTTGATGCTGATCAAGTCACATAAACAAAAATTTTCACAAGTCATCTCTAACTATGTGTTCCTCATTTTCTAGGTGCCCGACTTGAGATCATGGGGTCTGATTTGCAGAAGTGCTGAGTGCTTACACCTCCAAGAGAAGTCAATGGGAGCAGTGCTCTGACTGTATTAAGTGCTATAGAAAGTTAACCACTCTGAGAAATCAGGTTCTAAGCATGTCATATTGAACACCTCAAATGAATAGATGCATTTGACATTAACTTCTCTGTGCCTCAGTTCCCTAGCTTTAAAGTGAGGGGATAATCTGTCCTTCCTCACCACACAAGGGTATGGGAGGATAAATTAATTCAGGCACTGGAGAATACAGTGTATTAGAAATATGAAAAATATTGAGAAAATATTCTAACAAGCAGGATTTGAATAGCATGGGAAAAAGAAGACGAAGTGCCTCATATTGTACTGAGAATTCCAAATAATATTATGTACTTTTCAAAACAGAATTATCCACCTTTGCAAGTAAATGATGAAAGGTTCTTCAGAAAAGACAAACATGATCATGTAACAACACCATGTCAAAATACATGCACAGGATGGGCTGAATTAATTCTTGCAGTTCTTAACTTTTGAGTATTTGATAATGCAACTTGCTGTTAATGGATTTGCTATATAATTTCCTAACTGAG
This sequence comes from Lanius collurio, assembly GCA_020086605.1. Classification (NCBI taxonomy): domain Eukaryota; kingdom Metazoa; phylum Chordata; class Aves; order Passeriformes; family Laniidae; genus Lanius; species Lanius collurio. The sequence goes on along the minus strand of JACBWW010000003.1, from coordinate 29,946,573 downwards.
AAAGAAAATTACACCAACAAAAAATCCATTCACTGACAATCACAGGCTTCATTAGCAAGATTTAATTTTAGTGATATTCCTCTGAGCTAGTAGAGAAAAGACAGCAACAGGTTAGTTCAACCAAGCAGGTTTATTTGTTCTAGTCTCCCATTCTGTCCTTGTCAAGCTAGTCACAACCTTCCCCCTGGCTCTCCATGCCATGAGTAACGAACCTTTGTCTCCAATTTCCCTCTAGGTTTGTTTCTTGTCTCCTCTTTTGCAGTCAGGCAGTTTCCTCTCCATACTTCTTAGGCTGTATGGCCTACAGCAGCAAAGGAATGCCTTGTGTAGTCTCACTTATGAAGTGGTGTGATTGGAATCTCAGAGAAATTTAAATAATTAAAATAATTTAAATCAATTGTCTTGAATGTAGAGTTAAAACTCTGCATGGAAAAAATATTGTACATTTTCTTCAGTGACAACTGTTTATTATAACAGTTATTTATAAACTTATTAATACATTTATGAACTTAAAAAATTGTGTAATTTTAAGTTAAACTTTGATGTTTTTCCTGTTCTGAAATTCAGCTCACTTTTCCAAAGGTAGCAAGCACCAGTGCATCTCAAAAAATGTCACCAGAATTGCAAAGTGAAAAGCTTTTCTTCAGCTGAATTTTCATTGATTTTTTCTAAAAAAATTAATTAAAATTAATTCTTGAGACAGATCTTAAACATAGGAGTCAGTTAAAATTTGATCACCGCAGCCCCTCTGCCTTTAAAATTCAACGTCTCTTTTAGCTTTTGACATTAACAGGAATTCTTTTATTCCTATAATAGTGTTTACTTGTTGTGTTAATTTAAAGAGCTTTCCATACCTATAAAGCCACATTTTTGTATTTAAAATGCTCATCTGCAGGGTAAGTTACTGCAATATAATGACCACAAGCTCACATACATTCATATGAGGAAGCAGTGGGCAGTGCTTGGCAGGTTATAAATTCACAGCTTAGCTTGCTGCTTACTAACTTCATCATGCGAGCCAGCCCACAGCTGTCATAAGCTGTCATAACTGAAGGACACCATTAACTTCCCTAATGCTGTTAAAATTCCACATTTGTTTTAATTTCAGATCCTCTTCTGCGTGACTACTGGGTGTATGAGGGCTCTCTAACCATTCCACCCTGCAGTGAAGGTGTCACCTGGATATTATTTCGCTATCCTTTGACTGTGTCCCAAGTGCAGGTAACAGCTGTGCTTAAAGTGACCTTGGAATATGGTTATGAGCTAAAGGTTATAGCGTGCAAATATATATATCAGAATGTTATGTCTGTTCTCCTTAAAGATCCCATTAGGTCGGTACATGGCTTTTCAAGTAAAGGTTAAACCTTTTGACTCACTGAAAGCAACGCAAAGGTCAGAGATGAAAAACCTTGTTATCATTTATCATCTGCATTTAAAATAATTCCTATATTTCAGTGAACAAAAAGGAAAAAAGGAAGTCAATGGGAAAAAAAAATTCAATTCTTTGTAACTGTAAGCTTTCAAATATCACTGCTTTTTGATGTTAAAGGAACAAAAAAGCACAGGGAGGCACTGTGTCCTGGAGAATGAAAAATGTTAATGTAGTACAGACTGGCTAGATTGCATTGAACTCTATTTAATTTATCTGTCTCTTTTTAAATTCACTTTTATAATAAATGCCAAACAGAAACTACCTATTTAAATTTGATTTCACACGTATGTATTTTAAAGTGTTCGGGTTTTTTTTCTTAAATTAAATGTAACAGTTGTGAGCCTTTGCACATAAAACTTTTCAAATCTGTCTACAAATAATCCCAGTAAAAACAATGAAAACTCCTGGTGAATATTCTCCCACAGTCTGTGAATCCCAGCTGGAGGAATGTGAGTTTAATTTAAGTGAAACTACCTAGAATCCCTGAAGCTGAATGCATTTATTTTCATTTCCTGCTCTGAAGCATGTGAAAAAAGTATAAAAGGTGATAAATTCATATTTAAATTACTTCAGCTTTAATAATTTAAAATTTTGCTACTGATGCCAGCACAATACTTTAACATCTTTAACAATTTAAAATTGACAATGTTTCTTTTCTTATGGAAACTGAGTTCTAGGTCTAATCACAGGATAAAAGCAATAGCTCTTAATAAACTATTTGTCTGGTAGCTGCAACTTAAATGCATCCCATCATGAAAGTGTTATTTATTTATGAAAAGATAAGACTTGTGGCTGCTTATTACCAAATAAATGCATTACTTACAACAATAAGTAAACAGCATTCTGTTAACGTTATTAGATTCAGAATAACTTTTAAAGACAGTGCATTTTGTAACTTGTCATCTAATTGTCCAGATATGATATTGATAAATAAGGGAACTTAATCAGATTTACAAAGTCTGCAGCTGAGACATAGTATAATATTGCTGGTTGCAGATTTTGTAGTCTCTGTTCCCTTTAAATCCACTCAGTGTACAGAGGAGAGTTGAGTTTAAGCCATCCACATGTAGTGGGAGACAGCAAGAAGTTGAATGAAAGAGGAATTAAGAAGAGAAATGCAACTTTATCTAGTATTATTATGTACTAATTTACCACAAGAAAATGAGATATTGGAATATAGTGTGAAGGGGATAAGACTCCTAAGAAGAATATTGTGCCTGGGGAAGAGTGACCCACAGTGTCTGGGGCAAAGACTGAGGTTCACAACCATGTTAGGCGAGGGGCAGCTGGTTTGTGTTGCTGCATTACTTTGATATAAACCCAGTCCAAAACCATTGCAGTGATGGAGGGCACGCAAGTCACGGTGGTGCTTTTCCCTCCCGTTGGGCCTGTATGTGGGTGAGATGTGGAACTGGAGTGGAGTGATGGATTGGAGCAGACTAATGCCAGTATGATCCACTACACTTGTCATAGAAAAGCATCAATTAGAAAAAAATTCCTCACTGATATTTATGATTGCAACATTACAGTTAACTACAGTTGTGTAGGAAAGACAAGTATTAAGAACATGAAAGGCTTTTGCTAAGGTGGGATAAAAAGTTGTCTTTCATCAGATGCTGCTTTCAGGTGTCAATTAAAAATAATTATAAGATAAGTGAGAGGAGGTGATTCTGGGATTCATAAGTTTAAAAGTATGGTGAGGTCTCCATGATGCCCAAATATTAAGATTTCGGTGGTTCAAGAATATCTTGCTATAGCCTAAAATTCCAAGGTTTTAAATTGTCATTAGCTTCTTGGCTGCAATGAAATATGTGGCCCCTTTTGTGCATGTGGTCACGAGTGCCTGTGAGAGATTTCATTTAATCACAGAACCGCAGAGTGATTGGGATTGGAAGGCACCTCTGGAGATCATCTATTCCAAATGCCCTGCTAAAGCAGGTTCATCTAGAGCAGGTTGCTCAGGAGAGATTAAGGAGAGATTAGAAATGCAAGGGCTTTTGTCTATGGAAAATAAGAGGATGTAGTATAGGATATACCATTTTGAATCTTCCATGGAAGGCTGGTAGAGGCATTTAATTTTATTAAGATAGCTTCTAGTATTAAATAATAGATTTCAGTGCAAATGCATTTCAAATGGGTTTAAATACATTTTTTTACATGTGTCATTACCTTGTGGAACTTCCTTCTTTGGGATACTAATGAAATGTCAAGTGCTTTATATAAATACTAGCAGCATCTGTGGTTATAGCCAGAGAGAAACAAATTCAAGGCTTTCTATTTTCATTTTTCAGGCCATGAAATAATCAAGATCTGACTGTCAATAACAAGTAAATAAAGAATTACATACTATAATATGGAATAAGTTTTATTTCTTTTCTCTGATCAGACTAGTTCATATATTTGAGTTGATACTAATTTTCTGCAATTAACACAGCAATACTAATCAGCTTAACAAACTGTGGGTTATAAGGGAAAAATGAATAAAATTGCAATTCTAATTCATGGTCACCTTCATAAGATATTTTCACATTTTGTAATTTTGAAACAATGAAGTAACTATTTTGACATAGGCACAATAGGCTGACCATTGCAAAGTGGAGAACCTTTTTTTTCTCCTAAAGACATTTTCACATAGTAAAGTTCAGATGATGCATTGATATGCTACTGATCTAAGTCAGTATGAAGTGAAAGGAGTTCTGAGTGTGCTGGTTATATGAATAGCAAAAGAGCAATCCAGCATTGCAGCATCAGGATGTGCTTTCCTGGAATTCAATGCTGTTTCCTCACTGGAAATAATTTTCTTTGCAATGAGACTTCACTTCTATCAAAGAGCTTTTTCCTTCATGGGTCATTCTGTGCTTATTCCTGTCCTCCTATTGCAATTTTTGTCATCCTCACTTATGTTGAAATACACTAGCTCAGAAAAACCTGTGTTGATTGTTTTTGTGAGATACCTCACACATGCATGTACACTGCTGAAATGCAGTGGGAGAAAACTCCCTCCTATTAGGCCAGTAAAGAGCAGGAAATAGTTGAAAAAGACTCAGTCATGCTTCTCTCCACTATATTTAAAAAAAAAAAGGAACATTTGTGAATAATGTGCTTTGTCGTTCACTGAAGCCCAGAACAAGTACATTGTCTAAACCACTCAGAGTAGGGGTTTTAAACAATGATGCAGAAGGAGCTGTTGTTCTGCTGTATTCATTGCCAGTTAACTGGTTTTGTATTGAATGGCATGGTCTCTAGTCCTTTTGTCTACCTCATTCAGAATTAAAAACTCCTAAAGGACAGAAATAGTAACTAGCATATGGAGCTGTAGTGGAAATTGTGCAAAATTTATGTAAACTGTAAAAAGAAGCACTCACAGCCTCATGGTATTCTGGGTGCTGGGAAGTAGGTCCATGTTCTTGGCAGGTGTCATGGAGATGTGAAATTTTCAAGCAGAAGGATAGTGCTTCTATCCCTCATATTGAATAAATGCTTATAGAAAGCATGCACATTCTTAGTTTTGTGTGCTCTATTTTTCAACAAATATGTAAGAAGGATGCAGTGGTTAGGATCTGAATACAATGAGTGGTAAAAAAATTCTACAAAATGTGAACATAAATGGTTTCACTCAGTAGATATGTGGCTGTTCATGTTGTGGATTTGCCTCTACACTGGTTAGAACTTAATCCTGAATTTCAGTGTGAACGGGCTTAGGTCATCCTTAATGTCTTCTGGGCATGAGAACTTCTGTTAATGTGACTGTTCCTGGTAAAAGTGTGTGAATATCCAAGGGTGCTTAGCCAGATGCCTCTGAAAGATCTGTTTCATTGGCAATCCTGCAGGTTGTACTTCACAGCATCGATGTATGAGGGGTTGGGAGGAGATGGTAAGTGGTGAAACAGGATGAGCAGGGCACACATATTATCTGGCCACATGGAAATTTAATAGGGAAAGTAGTGTTGGCACAGCTAGTGTCTTTTTCTGACAGAACTACTTCTCACGAGTAGAGCGAACCACCATGTGTATAGAGGGATTCTGTCATGGCAGTCTTAACCATGGAAGGAGCAACTAAACCAGGAGGCTGTTGATCCCAGAAGCAATTCCCCCTTGGAGCAGGGCTACTATTCTTGACTTCCCTAAAGACTAGAGAGCAGGCACAGAGATCAGGTCAGTTCTACTCTCCTGACCGAAGAAACTGGAAGTTGCTTTGTGAGGATTACCTCCTGGAGAAAGATTTCACTGTGGGAGCAGGGATGGAACATTTGTAGTTACAGTAGGAGGCAGTGCACAAATGCCATCTTTGCAGAGAGTCTGCTCTTCCCGCTCCTTCATCTGTGTTTGTTTGAAGTATCTCATTCTCACAAGATCAAACAAAGCCACATTTCTGTAAAGTGTTCCTTCCTAAACTGCAATTATCTCAGACTTTTCAGAGTTGACTCAGATGGTATAAGAGGATGTTTTTACAAAACTCCTTCAGTGATTTACCAGCCCTTGAGTTCTGAAGACTTTTTCAATTCCAAGCTGGTAGTGGGTTTGTTTTCAGTTTGCTTTATACAACAACAACAATCTTCCATAACAGGATTCTGCCTCTAAAAGCACCTTCAAGGACCTTTTTTCAGTTTTGCAGTCTAAGCTGTTGCCTTATATCTCAGCTGCCAGAAGCTGTGTTGATTTCCAAGCACACTGTTTTTTTTAAGGAAAATGAAGCAGAGAAGAGCTAGCCTCTGAATCAAGTAAATAAGTCTGTATCAGTACTGCTATAGAGTAGAAAACAATGAGGGCAGTTGTCTTCCAGGTTGCAGTAAGAAAGTAATCTCTGTAGGCAGAATAAGAATAAGAATAAAAGTGCTATTACCTGCTGTTTAGTACCTCATTAAATTTAATTCGGGAATCATGCTTACATTTTCCCTGTAATATTTCCTAGGGTGTTTTTCATGGAGAAATTAACTCTATAATATCCTAGATGTTAACATGATTGTATACTCCAGGCTCCATTTTGCTTTATGTGTATCTTCAGTTTCAACTTAGAATTGAACTGCATAGTGAGACATCACAGGGTCAGTACAAGTACAAAGGCTGATGCAAGGGAGTCAGCCATCAAGTACATTTGCTGTATCCAGCTAAGAAAGATTATGAATATGTCAAAGAAAAAAATTATTTTCCAGTAGTTGTAACTATTTAAAATACCGGACTCTTTAAAATGGCGCTGGTGAGCAGTAAGGTAAAATTTTTTATCACACAGCACTTCAAACTAGTGCCATGGATGTGGATGGAAGCTGCTCATATTCTCCCCTACACCAGATTAGATTTAGAAAAATCTAAAAAAAAAACTATAAGCAAGAAACATATTTGTTTTGGCTCAGTTGAAATATTTTATATTTATTTTTTACTGTATTTGACTTTCTAACTATCTATATCTACAGATCTTTTGAAGAAGTATTTTGTTTTGATCACAAAAAATGTATTTTTTCATATAAAATGTCAGCAGACATCCTCTAAAGCTAAGAATCTGTTCAGTATTCTTCTGATTTAGAAGATAACAACAGTTTCAGACAGTAAATAAATCACCAGAAGAATTTCAAAACAATTTATAATCAAGCAAGTTATTCCGGAATTGCACTTCTTTGAAGAAGACCAGAATTACTACTCTCAACTCACAACAGTAAGGTTGATTCATAGGATGTAATCTGCAGTGGCCGAGATGTTTATAGATCCTAAAAGTTGTTGTGAACAGGCAAAAGATAAGTTTGCCAAACTATGTGCATAAGAGTTTTGTTTTTCTCTATCTCAAGTGTTTTGACAGTGCTGATAACTATTTTAAAATGTTATTAATGTATATTGACCTTAGTATATGGTACCTGAACACTCCAATTTTCAAAGCTGCAGAATTGGCTGGACAAGGCTGGGGTTTGATAAGTAGTCCCACAGTGAAGAATGTGTGTCTCAGCTTCTTAATTTCTGTTTCTCTGTCTTTCAGATAGAGGAATTTCGAAGACTGAGGACTCATGTTAAAGGTGCTGAACTTTTAGAGGGCTCTGATGGAATCTTAGGAGATAACTTCAGACCAACTCAGCCACTTAGTGATAGAGTCATTAGGGCTGCATTTCAGTAGCAGAGGAGGAAGAACAGTGGTAAATCTTCAGTCAGGTAAGTAAAAACTTAATGGAAAAATCAAAACTTCGAAATAATTTAGCTAAAGGAGAAAATGCCCTTAATTTTAGCTGATGTTATGATACATTGTCATAACTGTAAATTTTGACACTAATTTCTATTTCATCCTGTGGTATAATAGTTTGGTTTTGTGATAGTTTAACTCCAATTGGCAACCAAGCCCCACAAGCTGCTCAGTCACTCTCACCTGTGGGATGGGAAAGAGGATCAGAAGGGTAAAAGTGACACAACAGGTGGGTTGAGGCAAAGACAGTTTGATATGTAAAGCAAAAGCCATGCATGCAAGCAAAGCAATACAAAACAAGAAAGTCATTCACCACTGTCCAGGTAGTGGACCATGATACATGGTTACATCACAATTAATTCTTGTAGCTTTTAATTTCTCCTGCTGCAGTGAGGAAGAGCACAGTATGCCTTGGTTATATGGTATATTCCCCCAGGTACTGAATTTTACTGGTTGATTTCTTACTATTTTTCTGGAAGACCAGTCATTTGTGGATCTTTTTACTCCATTAAAAAAGCAGGGCAGTAGTTCTGGAAGGAGGCCTTTAATTCTAAAAGGAGGCTTTTTTTTTTTAAGATACTGTTCTTTCCCAACGAGACCAAATTTTGGGGAACTCCAGTGAAGATACAGGAGGAAACAAATTAACTTCTGTCATGGCTAGTTTTTCATATTTCATTCATCAAAGTAGTTGCTGCTTCTTTCCCTCCTTCATTGAATCATGGAGCAAGAATTCGAGGATGACATGAGTAATACACATGAACCTACATTATCCCTGCTTCGGTTATTAAAACCTCTCATGTCATGTTCCCCTAGCCTCTATCAGTTACAAAATAAATCCCCTTAATGCTCAACAGTTACTCCTAAACCTCTTTATACTTGCTTAATGGATGTTTTACTGTAATGAACAACCTGGCAATGAGATTCAAACAGAATTAAAGTCCAAGGAAGTAGCTGAGTCACCATCCTTGAAGGCATTTAAGATATGTAGATGTGAGTTTTAGGGGCATGGTTTAGTGGTGGACATGGGTTAGTAGTTGGTCATGATGATCTTAATTCTAACTTAAACAATTCTATGATCCTAAGACAAACTGTTGCCTTGAAAGTAGTGAGTTGAGACACCAGCTTTATGGTTGACTTTGAAATGAAATGCCCCTACCTTGATACAAAAAATAAGACAGTAAATCTGGGAAATCTTCAAGAAAAGAATCTGTATGATTGTTTTTTTCAATAAATGCTACTGTTTTTTAACATAGTAAAATTTTTCATCTAATTTCCTACAAAAAACTTTATTTAAATAATAAAAACATTGGTTACTCCCCATTACCCTATTTACTTTTGAAATACGTATCATATAAAAGCATATAAAATCATATAAAAGCATCAAGTTTTCTATCTTCACATTTCTTCAAAGCTGCAAAATAACTGATTCATCTAGGGTTTCATCTGGAAAGCATGCTGCTAAACAGTTTATGATAAACAGTTTTGGGTAAGGATAGTTATTTGTACTTTAGATTCTTGCCCTCTCTAGTTTATGTCAGTCTCTGTTGTGGAGTTATGCCCCTTCAGAGCATGCTCTGGGTCCAGTCCTCAATTTCATGTGAAGTAACAAATGATCAGGCAGCAGATAACCAGCAAAAAAGATTGATAATTCAATGCTTCCCAAAAATGGATCCATTAAAACTAAGCAAGAAGATTATACTTCCTCCTGCATATGACAGAAATTTTTAAATTGGCTAGGACAGTGGCCAGCAATTTCATGGTCTTTCAATATAGCATAAGCATTCAATATAGTGTTTGAATCAAAACATTTTCGAAGTAAGGCTTTATTTGTGTTTTATCACCCTATTTAATATCTTCATCTGAGAAGTTAAACAAAAAACCCAAAACACTAATCCCTTTTTTTGATATTATTTTCTCATACCCATATTTAATTTTGGGCATATCCCTAAGACCAGTTCTCAATTGCATGGTTCTCTGCAGTAACCAATTGTTGTCTCTTTAATCTTGAAATGGATGTTTCAAATTCTTCCCAGCTTCTGCATAAAAATTACTTGGGAAAATCATGGCAATATTAAAGTACAATTTTTCTCAGAGAGTGAATAATGCCCTCAGGCCAGTGCAGGTAATTCAAGTCTGTAACAGTGAAATTACTTGACAAACTGAGTTTGAATTTTAAGCATGAAAGACTTTCCTTTACAATGTTGGAATTGAAATGTAAAAATTTCCTTTTTGCTTTCCTGTTTGAAATTTTATTACATTTGTCAATACTTATAAAGATTTGTTCTATATAATAAGATTTATCTCAGTCCTGCTTCACAAAATAATCTGCAGTTTTAATTCCCAAATGATGGAATTTTTAATACAAAGTAATAGTCTTCACTGTAGAGCTATGCTAATTATGGACACTCCAGCACTGAGGAAGAACTGTGACTCCTGGCACAGTGTAGCTCACAGAAGAAATGACACTTGTTTCTCTGCACCTGATTGAATTATTTATCAGAAATTCATTTGGTCAGGTCTTTTCAGTTTTGTGTGCATCAGTCCAAGTAGCACTGAACTAATCAAGGTTTCATTATATATCCTTGCTATTGAGTTTAGGGAGCTGAAAAAAATGAAGTATAAAAAGAAATCACATGGCTTTGTTCACGTTTCTTCTGTGCAAAGAGGTAAAAAGGGAAGGAAACAATCCTACTTACTTTGTAGTGATTTCCTCACACCTCTCTGGGATGAAGGTGTTGAGGAGCAGTAGCTCCTCACACATACCTCAGAAATCTTCAAAAAGATTCCTTCCTTCACAGGAAGGAGGGAAGTCCCTCAAGCTGGGACTGCTGGCATCGACTGAATGTTGCTATGAGGCCTCAGTAGCTGATGGGGAAGTAATAGTTTTCAGAGCAGCATCTTCATAGTGATTCAAGAGGAACATTTTTACTTTTTAAAGAGCAAATTATTTTCTTTTTAAAGAGCTCTTTTATTATAGAGGTCTGGTATGTCTTGAATATTACAATTACAAAGACACTGCTTGGATTCTTTTCTTACTCGATGCCCCTCTGCCAAGGCTGCTGGAACTCCTGTCAGTAGTTTTCAATATTTTTTTTTCATTCCAAGCCAGTGTGGCACCAGCCACTTGAAGAACCTTGAGGAATCTTAGTTTGCCATGACCTCATTACTCTGTCAGGGAAAGAAGGAGACAAATGTTTCTGTAAGTGTAGTCACAAGAGTAGAAAGGGGTTGTTTGAAAGGTCTAATTAATTTCGACTGAATCAGAATGCAGGCTCTACGCACACCATGCTCCCAAAGCTTCAGAACATCTGCTCCTCAGCCTTGATTTAAACCTTGACAAAACTGGACTCTTTGTGGCTTATGATCAAATAGCATATGTTGATCTTAGATGTAATTTGTTCTAGTTTGCTGAAAAAGAAGCAGTTGACACAAGCTTGGAATGTCATGGTGTATAGTGCCAGGGAAGGAACGAATTTTTTTTTTTTTAATGTTCCTCCATCATGGGAAACCCAGATCTCAAAATACTTCTCCCCAGTTCTAAGACAAAGTTTGGCCAGCCTCTAAAGAGAACCTTTGAGATTACAAAACAGAACTTTGTAGCTTCTCCACTCTCTTTAACCCAGTGGGTTTTAGAATAAGTTTGTTGCTATCTAGTTGGCCTCATCTGGCTCTGCTTTTTTCTGCTGAAAACTTATCTCTCTCATATAGGCTGGGGTTACTGACATTTTGGACTCCACATTGATAGCTTCTTTGAAATGTGTCCCAATCACATCTCATTAAATGACCTTTTCACCCTTCTTCTTCTGCAGTTGCTGAAGTTTTCAAATACATTTCTTTCGAAAAAGCCATTTAAAAAAAATTCTAACTTCTTAAAATCATATCCAGTAGAGCCAGTCAGGTGTTAAGGAGTTTGGAGGAAAAGCTCAGTACAGATTTGCTTTCAGACATGGAAGGTTAAAAAATTGAGTTCAGCTTTAGACAGTGAAGAAAAATAGGATAACAGAGTAGTTGTGATTGAAAGGTGCCTCTGGAGATCTATTAAGTTCGATCCTCTGCTCAAAGCAGTGTTAACTACAGTGGGTTTCTCAGAGCCATGTGCAGCTGGGTTTTAAATATCATAAGGATGAAGACTCCTTAATCTCTCTAAGCAAATTGTTCCTGTGTACTCTTGCAGGGAAAAAGGCTTTTCTTAATTTAAAATGAAATTTCCTGTATTTCAGTTTGTACCCATTGCCTCTTCTCCTTTCAGTGGATGCAGCTGAAGAGTCTGGTGCTGCCTTCTATACTTGTTCTCATAAAGTATTTATACAAATTGATAAAATCCCTGTTGAAGCATCTTTTCTGGAGGGTGGACAGTTTCCGCTCTCTCAGCCATCCTTTTATGACAAGTGCTCCAATCCCTTACCAGGTAGCCTGCTGCTGATCCCAGTATGTCTGTGTTTCTTCTGAACTGGGGAACACAGGATTGGATCAGTGCTCCAGATGTTCTATCAGTGCTGAGTAGAAGCATTTCCCTCTGCCTGCTGGCAGTGCTTTTCCTGGTGCATCCCAGGAGGCTGTGGCCCTTCATTGTTGCCTTGGGTGCATTACTGACTTAGCTTGAGCTTGATGTTTGCCAGCACTTCCAGGTCCTTTTCTGAAAGAAAAGAGAAGGGATAACATTGTGACTTCCTCAGTGTTAACACTAGTTTCTTTTATACTTCTGGCTTGACTCAGAACCCTTGTTATGGGCATCGAGGTATTTCTTGACAATTTCAGATGATCTTGGAATAAGATTTGTAGTTCTTATTGTTATACAGCAAAGCCTCACAGTGGGGACAACAAATGCTACCACTCCTAGAAATCAAAGAAGAAAAACCTTAACTCTTCCATTTCATTACAGGCTAATTTTTTGACAGTTTTAGGCTTGACATGCAATTTCTCAATATGTGAATTGTGAGGATTCCAGAAGGCTTGCTGGAATTTTGGGGCTTACCACATTTCCTAATGGATGAATACTTTTCCAGTACTGCATTCTTCACTGAGGACAGCATTATTTGTGTTTTCAAATGAATTTATCACTCCCTCTTTAATTCTTATTGCTTTACATGTAGCTGATTTGATAGACATGCCTTCTCCCTCTTTTACATCAGTGGAACAGCTTTATATGTCAATGAGCAAGATGTCTGATTTCAAACACTTGATTATCAACTTGAATTTGTCATGATAGTGAATTCAGTATGGCATGCTTCTGGTATACAATAGCTTGTACATTGCTTAATTTCTATGGTAAATCTTACCTCTATATGCCTTGGAATATCTTAAACCATTTACAAAGAGCTTAAAAAACGCCGCAGCTGGGGCAGCTCCACTTAAGCCAGTGCCTTGCTACTCATCAGAAGCAGAGGCAAAGAGATGAAATATAGCTCAGATCCTGGCTGTATTCTTAGAAATGTTTATTCCTTCCGTCCCGAGGGACAGAACCCATGTAACCAAGACGGAGCCACAGAGTAAGAGAGCGAGTCTCTGTGTCCAGTTGGTTTTGTCACAGGGAGGGGGGAAAGGGGATACCAGGGGTGGAGCTGGGATAAACAACCAACCAGATCAGAGCCTGGGCTGCTTGAACTTTAGACAAAGGAATATCTCAGAGTCACATGGCAAGGACCCGGCCAGGGGGTCCAGGGGGGTCCACTGCAGCAGCATGCCTACAATGTTTCCATCCTTTTATACATCAGGGTGGATACAGATGACTCCAGACATAGAGTAGGTAAATGGCATTGCTCCTATTTACTAAGAGGAGGTTAAATAGGTGCCTGTCACAGAAGTCATTGAAATCCACAAGGCTCTTTTAATGGAAGACAGGAAGAGCTTTTTCTAAAAAATAATTTACTAAAATAATATTGAAAGAATATTTTCTTTTTAAAGTCCTTAACTTTAATTTGCTTTCCTCTGGGAATGATTAATAAACTAAAGAATTTGGTCTCCAGTGAGTTGTCTCAAAACTCCCCATCTCAGACACAATTTATTTTTTATTCATCAATAAAGAATTATCTTCCAAGTGTGATGACATATTATACCTACTCCATTTACATACATAGATTACTCAAGATCTCCTGAACATTTTTCCATTTGTGACTGATTCAGAAATTCCTGAGAAAGCATCAATTTTTATATATGCAAGTGCATATACACATACATGTGTGGTAGACCTCAGACTGAAAGTAGCTGCAAGCTTATCCAATGTCCTGTAAATTATGATAGCAGAAATTAATTCAGGTTGAAAACATTCTTAGTATAATTACTATTTTCATAGTTGTACATTCAAGATTAGAGAAAAAATAAATGACATCATTAAAATAGCAAGGTTGTGCTAGGCCTGGGGAACAGGAAGGTGGGAGGAACAGAGACTGCATTTCTGATGCTGCAGAGACTCTCTGCATGATACTGAGAGGTCTGAGCAGACAAAGAGAAACTGGCACAACAAAGAGAAACTGGCACAACATTAGTTTCACAGCAAGGGGAGAGGGCAATGTGGTGACTGAATCTGGTGCATTTTGTGAATGGATAGTGCAAAATCCTGCTTTTGAAGCTGGTGAGCAGCTCTTGTGGCAACAAAACTGTGTTGCCGTTTCCCCAGAATATTGAACAAGGGATCTGGTGTTGCCAGAGGGAATGAACTAGTACTAAACAGGTAGTGGTGCACTCTCCTCTTTATGGCATTGTCAATTATATAACAGATCACAGAATATGAAGGAACATTCAAATAGAGAGAGAGCCGTGAAGCTGCACCTCGCCTTTGAGAAATGGGAAGGGTGATACGATGCTGTGGACTGTATTTCTATTTTTAAAGAGATCTCAGTGAAATTTATGTTTTAGTGGACATTTACATTAGTAATCCATGTGTCTTTATTCTCAGTTAACTAGTAGTATTTGCAGTTTGTGAAGTTCACTAACAAATTGCTCTGCAGAAGTTCTAACACTTGGGGGTTTTATCCTTTCCTGTTGCGTAGATCCAGAGCTGGAAGGAGCTGTCAGCAGCCATGCATCATTAGGCTACTATGACCATTCTTATCATTTTCCTGTTTAAAAAAAATCCTAATCAACCTGACACAAAGGTTATTAACAGTAGTTCTTTAGAAATGCAAACATTGATTTCCTAGATTTGTTAAAATATGAGTATTTATACTGCTTCTAAGTGAGTGGTTTTTTTATTGGTTATTGTTTGTCCCCATAAATATAGAGTTTGTGCTTAAAAGATGGTTGGTTTAATTAAGTTTCAGTCTTTTAAAGAAACAACTTTGTTATCACCAAAACTGACTACTGTTCTTCTGTATTTAAGGTCTTATGTACAGTGCCCAGCCCTTCCCTGCCACTTCAGAATACTCAAGAATGTGCTTGCACTTGAGCGCATGACTGTAGGACAGAGGGACAAACACCTTTGGCTTGCGAGCCACGTACCATAATCCTCTGACTACTGGAAACAAAACAAAAATTTTGGAGCCTCCAGGCAATGAAAAGCTGCAGGAATGGCTGGAAAATGGGGCATTTTGAGGTTGTTTTCCACTACTTTGTTGTAATACCAGGGAGTAGGGTGTACACTGAGATTACAAGTGAACCCTGTAATATCAGCATAAATTCTTTTCCCACTGCTGATTATTCAAATAAGTGAGCAGAAAAACACTTTTGTAGCTTATGTGACCTACCTCTGACATGGGGGCCAGAATGTAGGAACTTGGTAGCCAGAGGCAGCCAAGAGTCATAGACTGGTCCTTTCTGTGGTGGCTATTTATTTGTCCAGGCCAGAGCATCAGTATAGCAGGTGATTAAGCCCTAAATGAGAAAGAAAACCATCTTGAGCTTTCAAAGTTAGTATCATATTGGAATTGTCCTTGTTCAATCCCTTACTGAGCTCTTGTTAGAAATACACAAACAGTGGAGGAATGGAAAATGGTCAAAATCCCTTAGCATGCAAAGAAGCATGAAGGAAAGGTTACTGTGCTTCCTTTTCAAAGCTAAAAAAGTCATAAGGTAGTCTAGGAATCAGATTCCTGCTTATGCTTCAAATAAAATACTTCATGCTGACAAGTATTCCTAAATTTTGTGACCTATGAGTTTCTATCAGCATCACACATTCTTTCCTATTCATAATTCACTGTTATCATCAGCTTTTCATGAAAAGAGTTTTGAGAATATAATTTCCAGCTGCTTACCATAAACCATGTAAGGTTTGTAGACTGCTACTTGGGAACTCATAATGGAGCCAAGAGCCAGGAGTGCCTGTCACACAAAACACCCTCACAGCATGTTCATTAGCAATGACAACGCACAAGTAGAGTCTGAACAGGCACTGAAATTCTGCTGTGGAATTTTCATATGGGGAAAATGCTGCAAATTAGTGGTGAGTCAAAATAGTAGGATGCTTAAATGATCATTGATAAAGCTACACCCATTTTTAGAAAAAGAGATTAATGCATACAAAATATAATGTAATAAGCTCTCAAATGTCAAAGGTACTAGAAGGACATGTAGGTATGTATGTCTGTACATTACAGAGAAGAGAGCCTGAAATATGCTTTCCTCCTTCAGCAATGTTATACAAGTTAGGCACTGGAAGTGCACTCTCTTTTATCTGGATGAAATCACAGATTCAAACAGAACATAATTACTCCATTGAAACTGAAGATCCAGGTAGTCACAAATCCTTACACTCATTGGAATTTTTAATTCTGATTATTTCATATAGATAAACACAATGCAATGAAAAATATGCAAACTCTTGCTAAGCAGACAGTCATGTTTTGTAAATAAATAGCAAATTGAAGCTACCAAGTTATTTGGATTACTGAAAGTGTTTTTGTAACTGATACTTGCCACTCAAGAAACAGAATATCAGCAATGACTGTTGTTAGCAACGTTTTATGGATAAGACCAGAGTTTATGACAGAGAAGTGCTACCCAACAAAACTTCATTTAAAAACATTTATGCATCCCCATAGCTCAAGACAAACAAAGGAGTATTTTAGTTAGCGAGATGCAGCTAAATGCTCACAGAACTTGATGTAGATTCAACAAATTTTAACCTTTTCATGAAAGGAATGCAAAGCATTTCAAGAAAGATAAGGTTTGATAAGGTACTCAGTTCTCTTTTCTGAGATACTCCAAGTCCACGCCTTGCTGTACTTTTAAGTGCTGTTTTTAGGAATGTGTGGGAGAAAGGGAATGTTTTGTCAGTATTATACTTGTTTTGCCACCCATGTCTTTTGATTTTGTTTTAAACTCTTTAACTTTTTGATTTATCATAGTATCAAGGAGGAGAAGGCAAGATCCTTCTGTAAAAAAAAAAAAGATAGGACATTGTGTGAGATAGTGATGGTAAAGAATATGCTAAGACAAAAGAGGTGGAAAAGCTCTCCAGAAAAGACATTGCCTACTTTTAAGCAGCAAAATAAAGGTTTTGATCTTGTGTAATGATCTTGACCTAAAGCTGCTGCAGTGGGACATCTTACCTCCTCCCTATCTGAGGGAAAGATATATTACAGTGGCCATCCTATTTAATTTCTCTGTAGATTCTTTATTTGCACTTTCTCAACACTTTTGGAAGACTTTGAAAAATAATTCTTTTCACTGAAGTTTTCTTACATCTTCTCTCTTAAATATGTTCTCTTTATTGCTATAGGAACATTGGGACCTTTGGTTCTTAAAAATACACCAGTTTTACTCCTTATCTTTGCTCGTGCTTCTGCTCCTTGTTTCAGAGATAAGCTTTATAGTGTTGCATTTATCTCAGTTTTGTACACAAAAATTTTCTCTGTGAAGAATATAGGTACATAAAACTATTATTTGAAAGAATTAGATATAAATCGTCTTGGAAAAATAATGATTTTTTTTAAATTCGGAGGTTGATTTCTGAGTTTTGATTAAACTTGTTAATATATTTTTTTTTCAAGCCATGGGTATTGTGAATAACTCTCAGATTTTGCAGGTATTTACACTTTATGGCCCTGATCCTGGAAGGGAATGGTTATTTGATTCATAGAGAACTTCACCAGGAGCAGTGTGTCTCTACTAAGTGTATGTAGGACTCAACCCAAGCAAAGGAAATTTCAGGGGCAGAAATATAATCTATAAACAAGGCATCTAAGCAATTTTTTTGGTTATAATGCACATGTCCATTTGTACAATTGTAGCTGAAATACTGCATTTCCAAAAACTTTTCAGAAGAGTAAGAGAAGCATGTATCTTCATATCTGCGTAAATCTTTGGCCTGAAGAGTGTGTTACTTGACCACATATGTTATGGAACAGTGCTATTGATTTAGCATGGTAGGAAAGTTATTATTAAACAAGAATAAAAGGTAAACATGAATAATAATACTACCAATATGTACAATCAGTCTTTTGTCAGACAATACCTTAAGTATTTCTGTAACAAACACAACTGAAATCTTCAGACTGGCTCATAATTAGGCTCCTTTCAAAAAGTAATTCATTAATACAGTAGGTACTCAAATCCCAGTTCAACTTAATTTCACTGACTTTGACTTTTGGACTAAAAGCATTAAGCTTGAACTAGCTAAAAATGTACAAAATGTGCATTCAATTAAGGAGTAATTAGATACTCGATCACCCTTATATCACACTAGGGATCATCCAAGAAAGAGGAGAGGTACTACTCACTGCTGTGTGTAAAACAATTTTCTTAATTAGTTTAGCACTAATTGAGATTGAGGAAGTGTCACTGTGCTGCAATATTAGTTTACCTAAACAGAACCTTAAAAAACACAAAGGTTTTGATTTCTTTTGAACTTTCTCACTCGGATTGTTCAGTCTTATTCCCTGATCCAGTACCTGCTGGCCATGCAAATGGAAACTTTCTGTTCACTTCAGGGAGGGGTTTGATTCCTGCACCCTTGTATCAGTAGCCCACTGAAAAACATGCCAAGGGTTCTTTCAGAGATGGAGAATAACTTATTATTATTACTTGGTTGTTCTGTTTTTTTATGTTGCACCTTTATACCAAGACCCAGGAAGAACCAGGAATCCTCTGTGCTGTTATGTGGAGTGTAAAACCCACTGCTCTGTGAAGGCCTTACAGCCTCCCTTAGGAGGCAGCTGGTAGAAAGCTCTTCAAGTGGACCATCAAATGGTGCTGCTACCAGACAACATGACTTTTGGGGGATATTGAATGATAACCAGGGAGTATATGGAAATCACAACACAGATTGTCTCGTGGGTAGGCATTGACTTCTTAGCAGCACTGCTGGTGCCTAAAAGCTTCTACTCTCTCTTCCACTCTCAGGACCAGAGTGGGGACTCTCTCGAATGTGTTGACTCTTCCTGCAAGCAGTTGTAGCTCCAGGTGACCATTTGCACACGAGCACTTTCAGACTGGTTGTGTGTATATACTGAGCTATAGTTAGCACTAAAATAACCTCAGGGAAAAAAAAAAAAAGGCAAATCATTAGTACAACAGAATGAAGTGGTTTGACGTTCTCGTACCTATTGCTTCTGAACTGAGAGCACTGGAGCAATCTGAGCACCTGGATTTTTAAGGTTATGCTAAAGCACATGAATATGTGTTTGTATGAAATCAAGTATTGATTAATGCTTCCAATGAATAAGAATATTACTGCTATTAGGACAAATTGGGTGATTTCTTTCTATCAATTGAGCCCACCTGACTCCTGTGAGAGCTGGTACTCAGCACTTCACTTAGTAAGGCCCCTAAAATAGTAAGTGGTAAAAAGTTCTCTGTGACCAGTGCGTTTTGCTTTCCAGTTTACTATCATGAGCACCAGCTTAGAATCAATTACTAGATTGTTTCAGAAAACCAGTTGTAAAACTTTGTTTCAAATTAATAATTTTACCGCTGCCTTTAACTTCACATTTTTACTGCCATTTCCTCCATTACTAGTAAATCTTGCAGCACTGGCTTTACCCTAAAAGAGAAGAATCAGTACCATTATGTCACTGAAGTATATACCCTGAAACTGCTCCCACCTGCTGTCATGAAATCCCAGCTTTTAGTTTTCCCTGTTTCCCTGGCTGGACATAAACAGTCTTTCAGACCCACTGCGGAGGAATTTCAGTAACATAATTGTTCCATTCTCTTTTCAGAGAGGGGGAAGACAATGCTCCCACAGTGCCCACAGATGAGAAATGGAAACTTTTGAGACTGCTGCTTCAGTTGAACCACAAAGCCTGTATTGTTTGTCTTCATCTAATTCAGCCTTGATAGACAGCTGTGACAGTTGGTCCGTCCACACAGTCCAGTGAAATTCTGGGAATGGGCTGTACATTAAAAGAAGAAAATATATTAAATCTTCCAATTCACACTGTTAACTATTTTTAAATTGTCATTATTGTTGCTTTTATAGCTACTTCGCCATAGCATTCAATAGTCATCTGTGATCCAGATAGTACTGATTTTAAGCTTGGTATGAATGCTAACATGTAGAAATACCCATTATTATTTTGAATGTTAGATTTAGTTTTATTCCATATCATCTCTTGTGCTGTCAGTAACCATATTTTCTGTAGAGGGGAGATACATTCTACAGAGGTAATAAAAACATTGTTTGTTCACAAAGAGTATTATACAAATTCAGAATTAATTTTTATGACAGAAAGGAGCACTTCTCTGCCAAATATATGCACTTGACATGGTTTATCTGAATAAAGCTGAATGACATTTGCATTACTAGGAACCTTACTGAAATAAAGAACAGTTTGGAACTAAGTAAAATTAACTAATACAACAATAAACAGAATTGTCTGGATTATTTTCTATTTGGTGAGCCATGGAACTTTGCGACATGGAGTTCAATTCAGGCAGAAAATTATCAGCCATTGTTCTCCTGTGAATTATGACTGTTCTATTTGTCCTGTACATTGCTGAGGGTGGTGGTCTGGGGACTTACTCTGCATGACCTGAGCTTGCTGCACAGCATGGGCATTGCCACGCTGGGCCACACATGACTTATCTGACAGAGAAGATAAGGCAAGGGTAGTCTGAGCCAGCTAGTCAACCTCATAGCTTCTAATTCCTGAGAAACACCAAGATCTGAAGGACCGAGTCAGTAATGTGGGAGGCAATAACTTTGATCACCGTAGCTATAAGTGAGGTCCCCTGTCCTAGCATGAGGGACAGTGCAGAGATCTGTGTCAGTGGAAGAACCCCAGAGGCACAGAGGGCACGTTCCAGTCTGGGGCACAGTGAAGATGCAAACTGAGGGCTCACAAAGGGGAGGCCACTGCCTTGGAGCAGATTGATTGTCCATCACGAAGTCATTCCCAGGCAATGGTAAATGCAGAGTCAGAAGGCAGCCTTAATCTACCTTGTCAAGGGTTTTGGGGACAGCTGCTGCTGAAAAACGAGTTACAAGCCCTCTGAATACTTTATGTGAATATTAGGGGCAGCAGAAACAACAGGACAAACCCACACTCTGCATGTGAGCTGGGTGAGGGGGACCAGATACTGCTGACCACTTAATGTGCTTGTAACTGGGTGTACTGCAGAAACACATGCTTCCTTTGGAGACAAGGCTTGGCAGCATGCATCACAATAAATGCATTGAAAAGGTAATACAAGCAGCCCACCATGAAGTCATCTGTTCATTTTGGGCTTAGCAGAGTAGTAATTATTATGTTGCTCCTTGGGCTTAGAGAACCATATTTCTTAGGGTTATCTATATCTTTTGCCCACATTTGATGAAGTATAATCCCATTATCTATACAATGGGTTCAAGATTTTAGTGCTGGCCAAAACTATACTTTCCACCTGCAGTGTCTGCAACATGTGCATGTAGCAGCTTCACTGGCTGCTTCCTTCAGCAGTTACTCCCCAAGCAGCTGCAGCTAGAGCCCAACCTCAACACCTGATTAGCAGACCCCAGCCTCCCACTGATCTGCAAGATACCACGGGGCAGGACAAGTCTCTGCTGCAATGGTCTGCAATGGCCTGGGTGGACTGTCTGCAGTTTTTGACAGGAGCCTGATAATTTGTCTTAGTTGTCAGGTTTGGTGCTAAAAGCCTGGGAAAATAAAACAAAGCTCTGTGAGGTGGAAGTCAACTGGTTTCTGCCAGGTGAAAGTCTGTTCTTTTCTCCTTGCACCCAGCAATGAAAGAACCCTCCAGAAGTGGAGTGAACCACGTTCCAAACCTGACAATTCTCAGGTTATATGCACAGCTCATTCAGAAGATCTTCTCCCTTTGCATACAACGTATGATTAACTACTGAGTGTTAACTGACAGGAACTGTAGTAGTAATATGGCAAATATTGACATTATGATGAAATCTGAAGTAGATTTATTCTCTAAATAAACATATTCCTTATCTTGGAGCTGGCTGATATTCTTGTGGCTGTGAAGTACAGATACATTGCAAAGCAAATGATGTAATGTCTCCACCAAAAAGTTCATTATTTCCCTTTCCTGTGCTCCCTTCCTGTGTTTGCTGTTCTTTCAAGCATTGCCTTGTGCAGTGAAATTCTAGTCATATAAGTACTACTACTACTGAGGAATTAAAGTTAGTAAATTTGTATCAACATTTGTCAGACATTTTTTCCTAGGCTTGACTTTGAAAGAAAAAGAAAACCCACTGGTAAAAATACTTATAACAGTTTTGTGTCTTAAGAACTAGATCTGATTATTCACAAAACACACCCATTCTAATTATAGATTGGTCAACCTCCATTCGTTTTGTGTTGGGAAAAGTTAAATTAGTCTTTCTGGTTTTGGTAGGAATCCACAGGGAGGAATTTCCAGGAAGGGCTCTCTGTGTATTATTTCAGTTACATTGCACCCATGAGAGGTTTTATTGAATGTGGCAAGGCTCTGCTGCTCTCCAATTGGAGTTCCACATGCCTGCCTTTGTACTAATATTTTTAAGAAATCATAAAACTGATAAAGGGGTTCTGAGGGTAGTGTAAGTCTTACACTAAATTAATATTTTCCTCTTCAAGCCTACAGCTGCTAAAATTTTGAATCAGATGGCTCTCTGGAAGTATTTTTAAAGGTAAATGTTAATGCATAATGTTTCATATAATTTTAGAGATTTATTAGAAATGTGAATTATAAGTTTCCAAGAGTTGCACACTTGTTGGTCAAGAAATCAATGACATAATACTTAAAAGCAACTTTGTGCCTCATGCAAAATCTGGCTCCACAAGCTTCTGATAAACTGTAGGAAGGTATTGGAAATAGGAAGAGATTCATCTCTTGAGAGAAGGAAGGTGAATTAGGGCAGATGCCTCCTGTCAGTGATCTTCCCTCTACAGGTGATGTGTTCTTCAGTTTCCTCTGTATTTTTCTGGAGCTCTTGGAAAAATTTAGATCCTTTAAATTCTTAGTTTAACTTCAGACCGTGACATGATGTGCTTTGCACTTTGGGCTGTGATCCTGGGTTCCTCCTTATCTAAATCAGAGGAGCTTCTTAGCCCTGTGTTTCCCTATAGCTGCCTTTTGTCCTTGTCTCCCACCTTTCTTTGTGTGACAATTAAGGCAGAGGTGGACTAATAATAAATTCTGTCAATAAGGCCTGTTCCCAAAATATATCTCGGGGGTAAACAGGCATAAATTGGTGTAGGTTAAAGGATAGGCTTGATCCCAGACATTACATTGGCAAGAGTGTGGTATTGGCTGTGTCTGGAAACAGAGGTGAGGTAGGACATGAGTCTAAGAGGACGTAAGAGTGGTCCCTGGCCATCATCCTGGTCTGCATCCTAAAGGTTGACTCATCTGTGTTCCTGGCTCTCAGAGGGTAATTGAAGACTACTGTTGCTGTTGAGGTGAAAGTTCTTAACAGTAGGTCAATATAAAGAAAAAATAATTTTACTGAGAAGTTTTAGCTGAATTTACCTGAGAAGGAACGAGGAGGGGACATACATTCAAATGCAGCTTCACGAGAAGTCACAGCCATCAGCGTTTTCCAGACTCTGCCAGGGTGCAGCTGCCATAAGCACACTCACCTTCATTGAGTTTGGCTGGTGGGCACAGCACTGCCACAGTAATGGCCTTGGGCAAACTGTTCCCTTCATGGTTGTCACATACACTCCAGTGAGAATGAAAGGAAGCTTCCATTCCTGTAGAAATGCAGGGAGCCTCAAGGGGAAGGGTGGCTTTAGAGGAAAAGGGGAAAACCCTCTAGGGGTTGAGAACTGTGGGAGGAGTACCACTCTTGGCCAGCTTTTTTCTCCTTGGCTGGGTTTCATGGTGGTATCATCAGCCATGGAGTTTGCTTTGAGATGTGTTGTCCCTTTATGTGCTGCCTGCTGAAATATCTGGTAGCTGGAGAGCCACCCACTACACCTGCTGAGGCTGGACCATGCAGGACCTGTTTGTAAGTGTCTATATGCACAATTTTTATGAAACTGTAGCTGCCATTGTAAGCGCACCTATGTGTGTATGTATGTCTTTAGAATGCTACACATAAAAAAAATTAAAACCAAAACCATTTTAAAATGAATTGTAGTACTTCTAGTTAAAGCTAATATATTTCAGCATGAAAATTATATGCCTAGCATCAGCTCACCAGCCCTGTTAGTATTTGTCTGATAGGGTTTATCCCTTCACTTAGTTAATTTGTATTAGTCCTGTTCCTTTTCCTTTTCCCCCATTATTAATTTTACTGCCCCAGGTCTTTTATGTTGAATGCTGTTTGAGACTTGCTCTGAGGATGTTATTCACTTTCTCGTGAGCATTTCTCTTTCACAGTACTTGTTTGAATGCTTCAGATACATCAAAGAACTTACCTTTACAATCACTTTGCATATGCCTTCTTCCTTCTATCACATGAGGATTCCTCTCTGCTCATAGATTATCTATATGATGCCAGGTATCAGAAAAAGACCCAGCAATCAGCCATGTCAGAGAGAGATTCTTCATATGGACCTTCAGTGTGTGTAGTCCTTGTCCAGGAGGACTTGTTATACCTTAACTTAGCCTTATTTGCAAATTAAAAACCCATCACTGACTCAGTAGTCAGATCTCCTCTTAAGCCTTCTCCCTGATTTACTGTGATAATTGCTTCTGATGCAAGGTTTACTTTTCAGTGCTGGGTTATTTTTTGTGATTCTTCTGTTCCATACCTTCAAATGCTTCTCACCAGCATTCTTCCCATGCTGTTTACAGAGACACTGGCAGCTTTTTACTTCTGCTTGGCCTTCCCCACAGCCTGACCTCATCTTCATACAAAGAGGCCCTCTGCTCCCCAAATATGAGGGGAAAAAACTGAAGATAGGGTAAAAGAAGGGAAATATTAGATATACTTGGAAAGAATTTTCCCTTATAAAGTACACATTGAGCTGTTTAAGCCTTGAATAACCAAAAAAAAAAGAAAGTATCAAGATAATAAAGCAAAAACAGCATAAAGAAACTTCCTTAAGTGCCCTTCGCACTAACAGGGATGTGGCTGGAAATATTCCTTCTCTATTTCCCTCTCAACTTGCTTCTGTTGGAAGTGATCCATTCTGGGTAGTGTAACACCAGCTGACTAACTCACAGCCAACTCCCAAATCGGTGATCAGAAACCACATCCAGCCAGCCTTATTCCCTGAGACTACTTCTCTCCTGCACCTTTCCCACCAGTGACAGGGAATTAGCTGCTTGTCCTTGGACAGCAATCCTTACCCCAAACCCTGGTTGTTCACCACATTCCCTATGCTGAGTTACCTTCCCATGCCCACGACATCTTCTGAGATGGAAGACAGTAAAGAAATAAAGTTTTAACACAAACTCCATTCTTTTCTAAAGTAAAGCACTCAAGAAGGCAGAAGTTTCAAGTGCAAAAGCAACTCCTGTGCTTGTTAATAAAGGTGATGTTTGTGTCTGAGATGGAGACAAAAACAACTTGATCTTACATAGACATAAGCTCTTTTCCTCCCTTAGGCTTTAATATAAATATACACTACAAACAGTGCTTTCTGAAGTGCCTCCCATGTAAGCAACTGACAGTGGTGAGCATGAAACAGATGAAAGCTATGATAAGTCAGTGAACACAGCTGAATATGATACACCATGTCAGCAATATTTTAAATAGCAGGTATAAAGCAGTTCTAGAAAATGTGTGTTTAACCTCATGTTGTGAAGATACTGGGTTTTTTCTTTTTGATGCGCCATAGGTCCGTAGGAAGTGGGTTTCATTATCTTGGATTGTAAGTTAAAAATGGCTTGGTCTCTTTAGATAGGTAATCATATGTGTGGCCAAGCAAAAAAAAAAAAAAAAGCAAACCAAAGGTAGCTGATTTATTCATGGCTTAGAAAAATGTAGTGGTTCACACAGAGAAGATGTTTACTCAAGAGAAAAATAAAAAACAAACACAAAAAAGCCTGAGAGCTGTGTGCTCTTGGCAGGGAAACCTCTAATGACTACGAAGTACATGAGTCTCAGTGTGAAATTACAGGCTGTGATTAAGTAGATGTGCTGCAGCATTTTGAACCATCCCGATTTTATATTTTGACCACTCCAGTTACACATAATTTAAAATGAGATCTTAAAAACACATGGGGTCAGAGCATCTCAAAATAACAGTGACTAGGCCTCTAAGGAATTAAAAAAGTTCTTGAAGAGCCAAAGAATCTATTTTCAGTAGGACCCGAGGTGTCTGGCCTTCAGATGATGATATGATGGCACAAAATTTTTCCAGGTGTCCTGTAAAGATGTGTAATTGCATTATATTATCCAACCACTAGATGTCTGCATACTGTAGAGCTTCAGGCAGGGTTTGCTCCCCAAGAGAAAACACAAAGAAAATGTGTATCTACAGATGTATCATAGTTTGGCGTCTGTTTTTTTCTGACCTATGCCCCTTGTCCAAGGAGGGATCTGTGGGGCAAAGAGACACTCTGCAAGAAAAATTATATGCATGAAAATGACTGGTTTCTGTTAAAACTGGAAAGTAAATTGTAGATTAGGCCATATGTCATGGTCACATCTATTCAGATAAAATTCACAAATATCAGAAATTAAATACAGCAGGGTCACCAGTGATTTTAGGAGCACTGTAAATCTCAGTGCTGGTTTGACTTCAGGGAGTCCCACAGGTTTTTGCTGCTTATTATTGGGAAAATGGAGCCCATCTGTGTGATTTCAATGGAATCAGAGCTACTAGGAAGCCTCAGGTGAGCCGTGAGCGCCGTGAGCCCACAGGTAGTCCCCCAAGTGCTTGCTTTGAAGTAACAGTGTTAAAACAAGGACATATCTTGGCCAAACCGTAGGAGAGCACAGACTAAGTGTGCTCTGCATTGGCAGTTATTTACATACCTGTTTGGCATAAACACTTTTCTCACAGTTTCCCCAAGGCACAGTGATCAGCAGCCCTTCCTAGGTGCTTGTTGTGCTAAAATGCCAAGAATGGGGAAAAAAAAAAAAACAAAAAAATCAATCCTGTGCTTTCAGGGCCTTTGCTACTGCCAGGAAAGCATATATTTCTTGGTTTAGATTCAGAGGTCCCTCTTATTTGAGTTCATGGGAATGAGTGAAGACTGTGAACTTCTGTGAAAATTATTGGTTTACAAAAGGCAGTACCTGCAGTGTCTCAAGTGAGCACCACTACAGAGGCAGATTATCTGTGTCCTGTAACCCTTGAATGTGAGCTCTTCCTCCTCTCTCCAAAGGCCTCTTCACATCTGCATCATGTTGCTTTTATTTGTTGCTCCAAAATACCACTTCCCCTTGCTTCTCCTGATCTGCTGCCTTCCCTTGCTGTTGTGAATGCTTTCCCAAACACATTTAGTAGTGGGTAGCTGCAGAGCACAGACATTTTTTTGTGTGCTACTTGATATTACAGTATTCACCCTTTCCCAAAAAGTTTTGAGTGGTGTTCAAGACTTTCCATGCTTCTTTACATCTCTTGGCTAGTTAATCAAGAAACAGTTCCTAAATTCAGCTTCTCATTAACAAAATTGAATCTAGTATTCAAATTCATTCTCATTTTAGGGTTGATTATCATAATTGTGGTTAGTGTTACATACATCAAAATTAACTTTGTTTTTAATCACTAAAAGGATAACAAGGTCAGTTCACACTGCTTTCATTTGGATTCATAGATGCAAAAAAGGAAGGTCTGATAGGTGTCCTGCACTTACAAACTGCAGAAAGTTTGTTTCACTGTCCTTAACAGTGAGTATCAAATTTGTAAAGCTTAGGGACAGATTGATGAGAAAATTTTTCTCTTTTTAAGAAGTGGAGGAGCACTTAATAAGATGTCATTGCTACTTCTTTTTGAGTTAGGGCAGAATCCTGTTGCTGCATATGAGAATGCTAAACTGTGCAGTTCTTCGCCACATTTTTTTTTAATTCACAAAGCCCCTGAAATTATTGTGTAAAGAATGTATTGAGACAAATGTGTGCTCAATTTTAGGGTCTCAAAAGTAAGGATTCAATGAAGCCCTTGGAAGATGGGTCTTTGTTCTACCTGCAAGAAAAGGAAGTGCTTTTCTTGACATTTTTAAACCTTTTCTGAATTGCAGGGAAGTTTTAATTAAGTTAGAATACCCAAATTACTGAGATTTTATATTTCAATCATTTTTAGCAGTGTTTTTTAGGACTTCTGTAATATTAGCTAAATTTCTCTTTCCATTGAGCATCCAGCTCCTGCATTCTACATTTGTTTTGTTGTGTAATTATTTTTATTTCTCAAAGAGAGAGAAAAGAAAAAGGAGTACTTTTTAAGAAAGTACCTGACAGTTGTCTTGTAAATGAAAAGTGTCATGTGGTGTCTTGGGGTGACTTTGTGATGTTGTATCCCCTATCACTGCTCTGTGCCCAGAAATTAATTTGTGCCTTTCTGTGCCTATAAACTGAGCCTGAGAGGGGGGGAGAGGAAAAAAGGGAATTAACTTTTCAAAGCTGTTGTTCAAGGACACAGACACACACTCATCTGCTTCTGCAGCAGCAGGCGTGGAGTAAGCACCCTGCTTGCTTTTCAGCCAGCTTTCAGCTCCTCTTCTCAGGAGGGAGATGGAGAGTTGAATTCTGTTCTCCTGGAACTTCAGTTTTTCCCTTTTTCTCTGCTGGACTGTTTCAACATCAGAACACATTGGGAGAATTTTCCACCAAGGCCCTGGAGGTGGGTCCACAACCCAGCTCTGAGAAGGAGGAGAGAGACTACACTTACAGAAGGACTCTGAAATTTTCCAAGGTTTCTATCCACAGTGAGATGTTTTAGTTTTTAACATTATTATCCCTTTCCTGTGTGTTTATTAAATAAATAGTTTTTTTATCCCTTTCACTTTCTTCTGAGGAGAATTTCTTTTTTCCCAAACCTGGTGGGGGAAGGGTGGTTGTAACCTGCCTTCTATCAGAGGATATTTTCCTCCAAATTTGTCCAAACCAGCACATGTCGTTATATTGCCAGCTCTTAATAAGAGAGACTTTGTGATCTGGAATACACACTTTCTCTTGCTAATTAGCCAGTTAAAAAAGAGCAATCTGGTACTACTTTGGGAATATCTTCATATAGAAAGAAATTAAGATGCATAGATGAGATTGATTTTATGGGTTTTTTTAGTAATGTTTCTTTTCTACCAATTTCTAAGAAGGAAAAAGCAAAATATATTCAGTTTTGGGCAAAAAGAGACCAAGTGAAGAGACACTCCACTTTCCTTATGCCTGTCCGTTTCCTCAGAAGCCAGAAGAATGAGAGAAAAGAATCAAAACATGGTGTCCTTCCCAGCAAAAAGTCCCAGCTGACCTTTTAGTTTTAGTAGAAATCTACATGAAGGAGTAGGACTGCTGTCACCCAAATCAAAGCAGTTGCACCTGTAAGAGGGGAACATTTGGCTAGAACAAGGAAGGAGTTAAGAGTCAAGTCTAAATCTGCTTTTCAATTGCTAATTTACAGAGATCATGAGGGGGTTTATATCTCCTTGTCTTTTATTAGATTTTAATGAGAACTTTTTCCTCTACTCCAAACAGAGGCCTCCCCTTTTCTTGTTACATTCTTCCTGTTTGTACCCAGCAGCACAGCCTTGGCTTCAGAGCTGTGGCAAAAATGCACTCGTCTGTGTGTGCAATGCAGACTGCACCACCACAGTGACTGGCAATTACTTATGATCAACCTGCATTAGAGTGGAAAGGCTTACTCTATTAGGCTTCCTCTTTATAAAAGAGACCACAGAAATTCACCCAGTAATGCCTTCATCAAGTTGAGAACTTGCATTGAACTTCTGCCTCATTTTGAGTTGCCTTTAATCCATATTCTCTATGCTTTCTGTCTGGCACTGTGTGTAACCGTGTTTGCACTACCCACAGTTTTGTGTGTGGTTTTCAAGTCTTTTGTTTCGTGTGCTACCTTTTTTGTTTTTAATTTCTTTTTTTTTTTTTCCCTTTTAAGTCATGTCTCATTTTTTTTTTGTTCATTGGCTTTCCTCCAGCTTTTATACTTTTTACTTTCCTCCTAGATTCTTTCTGTCACATACCATTTCTGTCAACAGGCTGCACACGGGCTGTGTTTCTACTGTGTAAGATCTGTGTGCTCCTGGATCAGCCTGTGGTACAAATCCAATTTGAATGAAGCACGGGCATATTTCTGATGAATTAGCCAGAGTACAGTATATGGATATATGCCAGGCTTTATCCCAACTATGGGTAAACAGATGATGTGTATTCGGCATAAAATTAGAGTGGGCAGGATGAGCTAAAAACTGATCTGTCAAGACAGATTGAAGTTGTACTAAGAATTCAAAATATTTGGAAAAAATTTGAACTGACAGACTGAAGTTGTTTTAGTGCTTTGTGTCATATGGCCACAGGGTTTCTGATCTTGTAATAGGCATCTTAAAACAGGTTTACCATCTTGTCTATTTACAGCCTCAGTAACATTAATGTCAGCAAAGCAATGAACTTCCTGCTATTACGACCAGAAAGAGTCCTTTGGGTAATTTCACCTGGTCCTTGAGTGACCCAGACAGTAAAATTTCCTTCATTAGTCCACAATGTGTTCAATATCCTTCTGTCATCCTTTAATACCAAGGTCCCCTGACAGAAAATATGTGAAGCATCCAGTAATACAATGTTGTTTGAACAATACAGTCCACACATCATCTGGGAAGAACCTGACTGGGATTTGTACCTAGTCACACTTTCACACAGAACACTGGCAAACCTCTTAGCTTAAAAGCAGCCATCCTTAGCCTGGGTCTTGGCATTCCCTGAGGAGTAAGGCACCAGCCATGGATAAGAGACACCTGTGGCTGGTGGCTGCCACACCAGGTAACTCCATTGCCTGCCACTTGCCAGCTGAAATCAGCATTTGGCCACTGGAGTCAGAACATGCTTGAGAGGGGTTTGCAGGCTTGGCACATCCAGGGCTTGTGCCTCAGACAGGCATAGGATGGAAATGCTGTCTAAGAGAGTACCACTGGCCCCTATGGCTGCAAAAGAGAGCAATCTAAGGAAAAGCTCCTCCATTCCTGCCAGGGGAAATCCAGTACTGAACTCTGAACTTTACGAGATGAAAGCTTTTCCTGTTCATTTGTGCACTTGCAGATGAAGTGCACAATTAGGGGGGAAGTGAGTGAGAAGATAAGAAAGAAGACAGATGCACAAATTGATGGAAATAAATCCAGAATCTTTCATGAGATGACAGGTCTTATGTGAAGAGCCAAACAAAACCACTTCCAACAGGGACACAGGAATCTCTTTGTGGATGAACTAAGAGTGACAAAGATCTTTTTTTCTTTTAAAAGTTTTTAATAATTGATAATATGGGGGATTAAAGGCATGTAAAAGAGCATATGCACTTCTTGTGAAAAATGTTTATCACTTTCTACTCACTTAATTGCATAAGATTCATTACATCTGATTGTGGAATAATTGGATTCAGACAAAGTATAAAGCTTTTCTTTAAAAATGACAAAGACACATTTTTGATCCAGTAAACAACCTACCATTGAGCATATTCAGACATTACCTCCCAGAAATAATTTCCTCTTTTTTTCACTCTCGTTAGTCCTTCAGCTCCAGCTGTAAGACAAATGTTTCTGTTCTCTTTTCCTGTCTCACAGATCTCTAGAATGTGTGTTTTTTGTACAAAAAAATATCTTTCTTTGATGTTTTTCAGATACTGGACAATCAGTAGGGATGGTCCAAATACTTCATGTCTTCAAAGCTCTGTTGAGGACCTATCCCCTACATACCACTTCAACCAAGTCATCTCTGACAAGTAGGAGATGGCCTGGAAGCTATTTATTGCCTGTTTATCATGTTTGTAGTATACTTGCACAAATTTCCCTCTAGCTAGGGATGTAGTAAGATATTCTTACACTCAGAGTACCTAATAGTTTACCCTTCTAATAATATAGTTTGAATAAGTACAGAATCATAGAATGGCTTGAGTTGGAAGGGACTTTAAAGGTCATCTTGTTCCAACTCCCCTGCCCTGCTGAAAGCAGCAACACCTTTCACTAGACAGGTGGCTCAGGGGCCCATCCAGCCTGGCTTTGAACATTTACAAGGATGAGACATCTACAACTTCCTTGGGCAACCTGTTCCACTGCTTCACCACCCCCACAGTAAAGAATTTCTGCCTAATATGTAATCTAAACCTACACTCAGTTTAAAGCCATTATGCCTTGACCTATCACTACAGGGTCTTGTAAATAGTCCCTCTCCATCTTTTTTGTGGGCTTCCTTCAGGGAATGAAAGATGCAATTAGGTCATCCTGAAGTCTTCTCTTCAGGCTAAATAATTCCAACTCTCTCTGGCTTTCTAGGGATGGGGAGGTGGTGATAATTTTGATGGCCTCCTCTGGACTCTCTCCAACAGGTCATTGTCCTTCCTGTGCTGGGGACCCCAGAGCTGGAAGCAGTAGTCAAGATGGGCTCTCACAAAGATGGTGTATAGGGGCAGAATCACCCCACTTGACCCCCCGGTCATGCTGATTTGGATGCAGCCCAGGATACAACTGGCTTTGACATTTGTTTAAATACATAAATTCTCAGATAAATAATTCAGTATTAGTGTTGTAGGCACTAAGTATTGATTAGTCATAGATAGTTACTACAAAATGGCATTGCTTCTGCCTAGACATGCAGTCAGTCTCTTGAAAAAGGAACTGATGAAATGGTTGGAAATGGATGGGCCTCAAGGGTACCTGCAGTGAGATCACATCTGCTTGGGAGACAAAGGCAGAGCTACCCCAATGGCCCTGACAGAGATCACTGCTGGATCCAGGTGCTCAGGTCTTGAGCTGGAAGGATTTAATGAAACTGCTTGGTCCTTCTGGTGCCACTGAAGGAGAGATGTAAAGGAGTAGCCAAAATAAAGTTTTATCACCCCTGCTATGTGCCCTACTTAGGTGAAGTTCAAGAAGGCACCTTGAAGAAGGCTTGGCAGGAGCATATTCTCCCAGAGGAGGTTTCCCCTTGCTGTACACGAGCCTGTTGCTGCTGTAAAAACACAGGGATGCTGAGCTGCAGTGTCTTGTCCCACCCCAGCTGATGGGTATAACTTGCTTTAGAGACCTTCCCATGTGAGCCTTCCCCATCTCCTTAGAAAGATTTTCCTCTTGGCTAACCTCACTCAGTTTCAGCAACTATGTCCCCCCTTGTCCCCATCCCTCTTGGCTTCTTCAGGGTATGACAGCGCAGCAGGGTACCGTGAGGGCTGGGGTCTACCTGAGGTGGCAGGGCTGAGCCTGGCAGCTGGTCCTGTCCCACCACCTCATCCAGGAACATCCAGGGGCGCTGGGGCACAGTGTCCCATATCAGGCATCTCCTTGGGGACAGGGACAGCCCTGGAAGTGCCCTCAGGCAGTGACACAGAAATTTGTGTAAATTGTGCCTTTTACCTGCCTTAAAGCTGTGTTTGCCTCTGGTGCCAGTCTTGTGCTCTGAAAAAAGCCTTGTGCCCATCTCCACTACTTTCTGCACCAGAAATTTTTCTTAGTTTTTTGGATCTGTCATTTCTGTAGTGCAGAGAAGCCACCGTCCCACCTGAGCACTGTGATGCAGGTGACCACAAGATGCTACTGATCCCAGATGGTATCACCTCCTGGTGGTTCCTGATGCCCTTCTTTCCTGACATCTATGCCTCCCTCATGGCGTTTACCTTGGCAGACAGAAATTTGACATTGGCTCTGTGAACTCTGCTGAATCACAAAATCTCCATGCCTGAATTTAATGGGCCTCATCAACAAGTCTTGGTACTACAGCAGCTCTTTAAACAGTAACTAATCCCCTTTTGATGTTGGAGGGAAAAGTAGAACAGTGAAACTTCTTGCCCATCTCCTGAAGTTGAAAGTGTAAAAAAGAAGAAAAGCAAATAACTATGCTTTGGATAAAATCTCATGATCAGAAAAGGAGCTATTTACACATGCTCCTCAAACAATCATGTGCTAGCCTATTTTAAATTCATATAATTTCACACTTATTTCATAGCTTCTTCTTCTT
>JACBWW010000003.1:29477701-29902609 GCA_020086605.1 Lanius collurio | reverse complement strand
AATTTAAAGTATTCTATTTTTTCATTTCTGGTGTTCCTGTTTACAGATCACACCAAAACATAAAAACAAATAAACAAACAGCCCCCCCTCCAACCCCAAAAAGTAGCAGAAACCATCCCCCGGTCCCCCCAAGTCCTTCAAGAAAGACTTTTCATACACTGTTATAGCTAAACTGCAATGAAATGTATTTCAATTAGACACAGATGCATACTGACAACACTATGATGATAATTCAATTACCATAATACATTCAACACAGAATGCACTTGTGAATTTGTGGCATGTTTTTATCTTAAATGACCCTACTGAGAAGTTCCATAATTTTTAGCAGTGCTTACCCAAGGCCTGGAATAACTTTTACTAGTGGTTTTAGACACAGTGAGTAAAATCCAGGCCTTGTGGAGTAAATGCAACTTTAACTATAAAGGTAGTGGTTCCAATCTCTGCATATTCAACTTACTGGATGTTTGCTGAAAACATAATACAGAAGACAGGAAACAGTCCAGGGGGTGCCTGGAGTGAGTGGAAGAAAACTTCCTGACACAGCTGTTGAGGCAGGCAACTAGGAAAGGTGCTCACTGGACCCTCTTTTTGTGAATAGAGAATGACTGTGAGGTGATGTGATTGTTGGAGGCCATCAGGTGCACAATGATCATGAAATTATGGAGTTTTTGCTTCATGGAGAAGTAAGGAGAGGGGTCAGCAGAACTGTCACCTTGGACTTCCGGAGTTTAGACTGTTTAGAAGATTAAGAGAGTTCTTGGGAGGCAGTCATGAAGGGCAAAGAAGTGAAGGAAGCTGGATATTTTCCAAGAAGGAAATCCTAAAGGTGAAAGAGCCTGTTGTCCCCATGTGCCAAAACACAAGATGGCAGGGAAGAAGAAATCTTGGCTGAACAGATTTGTCTAGAATTCAGGGTAAAAAGGAGAGTTTACGATATTTGGAAGCAGGAGCAGACAGATCAGGTTGTAAGGTTATGCAGGGAGTATATTAGAAGGTCCAAAACCCAGCAAGAACTAATCTGTATAGTGCTGCAAAAGACATTAAAAAATGTTTCTAGAAATACATCCACAACAAAAGAAGGGCTAAGGAGAATCTCCATTCATTTTTGGTTGTTGGGGGCAAAAAATAAGGAAAAGGCTGAGATACCTAATGGTTTCTTTCCCTCAGTCTTTAATAATACCAGCAATAAGAGCTGTTAATAAGACCAGTTTTTCTCTGGTTGCCCAGCCCCCAATCTGGAAGACAGGGAAGGGGAGCAGAATGAAGCCCTCATAATCCAAGGGGAAATGGTCAGTGATCTGCTGCAACACTTATGACACTCACAAGTCTGCATCAGAATGGTTGGGATTCACCCAAGGATACTGAGGGAGTTGGTGGGAACTACTGGCCTGTTGGCCTGACTTCATTGCTTCAGAAGGTCAGGAAAAATGGAACAGACCATCTTGAGGGCCATCCCACAGCATGTGCAGAGCAACAAGGGGATCGACCCAGAAAACAAGGTTTGGCAAAGTCAGGTCCTGTTTTTGACCAACTTTCTATGACAGTGTGACCTATCTAGTGGATGAGGGAAAGAATGGATGTTGTCTACCTGGACTTTTGTAAAGCTTTTGGCACTGCCTCCCACAGCATTTTCCTGGAGAAACTGGCTGCCCATGACTTGGATGAGGGTTACCTCCGCTGAGTAAAAATCTGGCTGGATGGTAAAAATCAGGCTCAGAGAGTGGTGGTGAATGGAGTTGAATCCAGCTGGGAGCTAGTCACAAGTGGTGATCCCCAGGGCTTGGTACTGGGGCCAGTCCTGTTTAATGCCTTTACTAATCATCTAGACAAGGGGATTGAATGCACCCTCAGTCAGCTTGCAGGCGACACCAGCTTGGGTGCTGGAGGGTAGGAAGGCTCTGCAGAGGGATCTGGACAGGCTGGATAGATGGGCCAAGGCCAACTGTATGAGGTTCAGGAAAGCCAAGTGCTACAGTCTTGGGGTAGAGTGGCTGGAAAGCTTCCCAGTGGAAAAGGACTGGGCTGCTGAAAATGAGCCAGCGTGTGCCCAGGGGACCAAGAAGGCCACTGGCATCCTGGCCTGTACCAGAAATAGAGTGGCCAGCAAGAACAGGGCAATGACTGAGGTGCTGAAGCTGTGTTCAGTTTTGGTCTCCTCAAGAAAGACATTGAGGTGCTGGAGCATGTCCACTCGGTGATCTGGAAGGGTTATTCCAACCTATATAATTCTATGATTCTATGTTCTGATTCTCTTTCCCCAACAGACCATGGAGACATTAAGAGTTCATGGGATTGTCAAGGAATGCCTCTGACACAATCCAGAGAGTCCTTCAAACTGGATTACCAGCGCTATGGTCTTGTGAACTGTATCATACTCTCCTTAAAGACTAAGAGAAAAGATTAAGTTAAATCTTTAATTGAACTCTCAGGGGAGTCTTGTCTTTCAGCATTACTCTTTCATTTTACGAATTTCTGAATTTCATTTCACTATGTTTATTTTAAGATCAAAACTAATAAAAAATATTGAGTGGGTAGTCAGAGCTATGTTACAAGAATTTTTCAAGTCTATATTTAAAATGAAGTATCTGTAATTCAGTTAAAGAGAATGAATTTCACAGTTTTGAAAAAAAAATAATTTTTGATATAACTCATGACCCTGAAGGCAATTACTGTCATCAGATGTACTTGCAACAGATATGGTTTTATACCTAAAATCTGTTGAATAAAATAATTTAATAGTAATAATAATAGTAATAATAACTGTGAAAAAAAAAAAAAGTCCCCTGTACACCAGTGGGGTTTTTTAACCCCCCAAAATGGGAATAAAAATGGTATTACATTGATACATACTGTGTTTTAAAACCTGTTTAAATATCAGGGCAGAACTTAGGGTATATTTTGCTAGACCACATAATTTTCTACATGATACTTTCACATTGTCTTATTTTGAGACATAGGGTCTATAAAACTTCATTCATGTGCAGCATCTGTCTATTGAGAAAATGCATGTAGACTGCTTTTACGAAGCCTTAGATAAGTTAATATCTCTATCCAAGTTAAGATGAGTCTGTTACATGAATTGTTAAGTTCACATTCTAATAATTCTTGAGTTTTACTAATTTGGTACTTTTTCATGAACATTTAAGTTTAGCATCTGCTTCTTAAGCATAGTTCTGAAAAAATTTAAGCATCTTCTGAAAAATACTTTTTGGAGTATACAACAATAACAAAAGGAATTAAGTCAACACTGGCAATTTGAAGTTCTTGAAGTGCACTACCACATGCCAATATTGTGTTCACCTATTGTATCTGAAGTGTGCTACAAACTTTAGAAACCACATTGCCTCAACCATACAAAGCATTTACTCTTTCTTCCTGCAAAACAAATAACTCAAGTCATTCCTTTAATCATGTGTTTCTTTCTTAAGGAAGGGAAATTGGGTATTTTTCTTACTACCACTGATACTTGCCATCTAAAAAAACAATGTTTGCCAGGCTTCCTTCAAATTCTTTCCACAGGCTTCATTGCTCTCCTCTGGATAGACATGTTGCCCATTTCTGACAACAACAGATGCAGTACTTTCAGACTCTACAGAAAGTAATGGTGCCTGACATTTCTAGGGTGAAAGTCTCTCTATGGTTTTAGTGCTAATGGAAACAGACTTTTATTCTTCTTGAAAATCCAAAGCCAGAATGTAAATGGCTATGTAGTAAACAGAACAGAGTCTTTTTTTAATCCCAGAAAATAAAGAAGCACTTTTATTGTAAAGTTATGGAAGTTTTGAAACAACCCAACACTTTCTATCCAGAGCTTGTTTTCTTTAGTACCTATTAGATAACATGTATACTGAACAACTACCAATATTTATACTTTACACGTAAGGGAATTTGACAGCAGTTTAAATGACATCAGCAGCAAGTATTTACAAATGAGATCAATCCTCAGCCAGATTGGATATAGTGATTCACAGAGCCATTTTGAGTTAGGATGGTGTGTTCAGATGGCTTATACTAAATGAAAATCTCAGTTACTTTGAATTAGTTCTGCAGCAGTTCTGAAGCAGATTCTCTACTTAGCGAGAGGGATTTGATAAATAATATTTTGTTTCTTAGAAGCTAAGGACCCAGTGTAAAGAATCCTCTATGGTCCAAAACAGGAAGAGAAATTTTAAAATATTTTAGAAGATAGTTTGAAGGGCAAGGAGATTTCTTAGTGGGTGTTTCCTAACAACAGTAAATGTACAGGCTTAGCATCTGGGAAGTGATATTTCTTGAATAATAAGTACTGAACAATGATCCCTGGATGTCAGCTAATTCCTGTTATAACATAGTTTCAGTGTATAGCATAGCTTCTTCTGAGTTCTTGCTTCAGGCCTGAAAATCTGTGATATTCTGTGTTTGACTATCAGCATATTTACATCTGATTGAAGGAGGTTGCTGAAAGACAGTTGTTACTCATGGTGCTAAAGCCTTAACATCCCCAGCACACATGTCCATTCTGATGCATCTGTGCAATGCATGTGCAACTGATTGTGCTGGGATTCACCCACACATGATGTAAACTGAATACTTCACTCTTTGTCGGACAGTGGCCTAAATCCTTGAAAGTCATCCATGGTGAAAATTTCAAGCCAACCATAAAGTCTCACGTTTGCAGAGCTACTAGATTTTTCGTGATGCTCTCTGCATTATGTCACTGAGGTTTTGCCCATTGTTGTCAGCTTTGTTGTACTGGCTTCTGGAAAAAAGTAGTTCTGCAGAGGCGAATTCTCAGGCACAAGAAACTTTTAATGTTGCAAAGAAATCAGGCCAATTTCAAGAAGTTTTTCAAATAAAATAATTTAGGTTCCTTAGTTCACTGAAATATTTTAATCTGGGCAAAGCAATCTGAAACAATTCTCAAGGGGGTTGGAAGACATAAAATCTAATCAAAACAGCCCCATGGAACATATTAATTTACAAAAACTGCAAGATCCATAAGAAATTTTTCTGACAGAAAAAAATCTGTGTGGGTCTCTTTGAGACTTTACTTCAGGTAATATACAAGATATTTCCTTCCAGGTTTTGGCCTTTCAAGAAGCCACATATTGATGTCTTAAATCAGAATGCCACTGGAATCAGGACAAGAGTTTGGTACCATCAGCAATTGTTCAGAGACATGGCTACACAGTCATTAAAGACAAAGGTTCTGAAATGATTTCTTTTTAGTTGTGCTCTTCTGGAAGTTGCAAAACTACATGAGTTCATTAGGTATCCTTCATTTGAAAGCTAAGAGTCAAATATTTTATTTAATTTTTTTTCCCCTTCAATTATCTGTGGTTGTGTTTCATTTAGCCTGTTTCCTACTGGCTTTCACGGGGACAAGAGTCTCCTATGATTTCCTCAAAACATTGAGTCCACGATCATCTAAGTCTCCTTGGCCTGTGGAATGACTCTTACAAAATCTGTCTTTTAATGTCATGCCTGATACTGTTTGAAGTCATTTCAGATGACCATAGTGCACCTGTCCAGATATAAAAAAGAATTGCCCTAGCTATTAAACCAGATGCTGAGCTTCTCTCCTGCCTTTATGTCTTCCACTCACTCAACTGTAGAAATAATTTTTTTCTGGTAACCTTGATTATATCAACAAAGTAAAGAGTTAATCTCAGCTAGATAACTTATACAGATGGGCACACACAGAGAATATACAGCAGAAGAAGAGCAGGAAAGTTACATGCATAGAAAGTCATCAAACTTCTGAACACCATCATTAATGCAGATTTTTGTCACCCACAGAAGTTTTGGTTTTGATCTGGCCATCTCAAGTCTCAGTCTTTTTTAGCCTTATCAGATTCCATGTGGCAGTTTATTGGTTTCTACTGACTTGAAAAGTTTACATTTGAGAGTTTTACACTGTACTTTTTGTTTTGTTTTTGGTGTTTGTTTTTTCAAAACATTTTTACAATGCCTGAAAAAGTTTCACCAAGAAATTTCATACTTCAGTTTTCTGGTGTCAGCTGAGTACAGAACTGTTTAAAGTTAGCAACCATCAGTGAGCATAGTTACTTCAGAGCTCACCAGAAACAGTGACTCAGAAGGTGTCAAGTTCTTGCTATAAAATGAACACTCAAAACTGAATTAAAGGTTAAAACTAGACAAGAACTTACCAGAAAAAAAATGGGATATATATATTAACATATACTTATTCCAAAATGATCACATCGCTTTTGTTCAGCCTCGATTAATGGAAGTCATAACATCAATCCACATAAATTTTGTGTGAAAGAACATTTTCAGCAAAATGAGACAATTTTTTCTTTTGAATGAAATTACATTAAGTGGTCCCAGAGTCATGTGAGTATTAAACATTCAGTGCATTTCATTACTTTCAGGGGAAGAGAAAGACAATCACAGTCTCTACTCTTGCAAAGCCCTGCAAAATAAAATGACTAGGAGTTAAAACAACTTAAGTGAAAGTAGAAATACAGCATTACTTTTTAACAATAAGACAATTTATGATAAAAATTACCAAGAGAAATAAGAAATTTTTAAGGAAGATTTTGTTCCTTTCCAAGCAAGATTTCGTATTGACCTCTGGAAGAACCCCCACTCAAGTGCAGGGATGCAGAAAGTATCCTGTGCTTGATTTGGGAGCAAAACCAGGAGTATCTAGTGCCATGTGAGATGTTGTAGGAGGTGTGGTCTGATTTCCAGATGCTGTGCAAATACAGGTCTGTCTTTAGAGCAGTGTCATAACTCCTTCTCCTGGATGTGTGTCTCGTAGCCTGTGGCATCTGAACTGGTGCTTGGGGTTTATGTGTGAGCAACTTGTAGAATAGGAAATGGAGATGATCTGCTATTAGTTGACCTTCTTGCATTATTTCTCACCATTTTCAGGTGAAAATGAAACCAGACTGCCTTTCATTTTTCTGTTCTGTAGTATCAAATTTGTAAATCCATGAAGAGAATCCAGTAAACTTCTTCCTGGAAATTTGCAACAAAGTGTCTGAACTTGCTTGCTCTGAAACATTTTTAATGGTTTTATTCTGTGCTTCCTCATAACAAAGGTAAATTTAAAAAGAATATGCATTTTTAAATTGTTTGAATTTAGACTTCATTTGAATTTAGGCAGTTCAAAAATCCTTAACCAACTAGCTATCTAAAGATAGCTGACTAAAGATCAAGCAATGGGAACATAATTTTCCTGTTGCATTTCTTGTCTGGATTTTTTATTCATTTCTGAGTAATGCTATTCATCCAGGAGAGCTCTATGAAAATGTAAGTGTAAATGCTACACAATGTGAGCCAGGGATAAGGAGAGAAGCAGTGGATTCAAGGCTTTTGGGCTATAATGTGCTGCTTTCTATATAATAGTCTCTCTTGGTGTTATAAAGAAAAGCAAACATATCATTAAGAAAGAGCTCCATAAAAACTGCCTGTCAAATATCTTAAGCTTCATTAGTTTAGATTAATGACTTACTTGATCTACATGACAATAGGTGAAGCAAATCTTTGTTTATTTATTGACAATTCAATGTAACTGTGACATGCATAAACAGGCTTCCTCCTGATTAGTTCCATGTTTTAAAGTAACTTTGTGTTATAAAACTTGTTAACTACAGTATCATTTTATTGAACTCTGCTCTGTGAATGATGTGATCTACATTGAAAGGCGTCAATATTGCAGCCATTCCTGGCAGGCATTGGAGCATTATGTACACAGATTGGAGTAGATATCTCATTGTACAAATCCACGGACCCAGAAAATGTCCAGTTATTGAGACTGCACTGAAAGGACAATGTTTTATTCATAGGATCTGTGATGCAAGGTCAGAGAATGAAACCTGAACTAAGTGTAAGGTTCAGATTAGTTTCATGGTTTTGCAGAAGACCTCCCTGAAAGTTAGGTCTCTGAAAGCACCAGTCCTTTCCAAAAGACCCATGGCAAGCATTTGTAGCACACAGCATAGCATTCATATGAATAAGTTGTTGGGGAGTGATTTCCAGTGTGAAGCTCTTGTAAATCTCTTCAAGTGAGAGTGGCAGAAAGTAAGTTATACAAGCCTTTTATAACAGAACAACTTTTCCAGAAAATGCTTGTGGAATAATGATATGAGTATGTTGAAATTGGTGATGTGTTTTTGTTTGTATGACATAATTAATATTTTGTTTCATATACAGTTTGGAAGCCGTAACCCCACAGTACCATTGAGACCCTGTGGCTCTCCCTTACTCATGCTCCCAAAAGCACATGGCTGAAAAAGAGTTTCTTTAGTGAGTAGCTATTTTAGCCAGAACAGGTCATGTTGTCTTTTACTATGCCACTTTCATGCTTTCAATTATAAAGATCTGTTTTCACTGACTTGTAAATTTGCCAACTTGTTTGGGCTGATATTTCATAGATTCAATGTGGACTTCAGGTTGCAACTCTTGGAAAAGCCAAACAAAACCTTTCAAATGAGCTGACATAAGGATCAAAGTCAAAGTAAAGAAGAGGTCAAAGGAGGGAGGAATGGGAAAAAAAAAGGCTTTGCCTAATTTGCACATGGCTGGGTGGACACAAGTGTCCTGAGTCTCACTACTGTTCTGCTGCTGGTAAAAATGACAGTTATGGCAAACTGTTATCGCAGAGTTCCACAGCTGACCTGCAAGAATGACTTTGCTGTTATCTGCTCCCTTCTAAAATCTCCAAAGTTTTTCTCCACCTCCGTTGCTTGTTGCCACAGAAAAGATTTTCCTCTATTTTCTTCTTTTAAAAACACTCAAGAGGTCACATGTTAAAACACACAGGAGAAAACCCAATAGGGTAAAAATATTAAAACAATTTTTCCCTAAATCGTGAAGGAAATGTCTTCAGTAAAATATGTAGGTTCAACACTTAATCAAATTATGAAAGGAACAGTCATTAAGGTGATGCTTTTGGAGAAAAATACCCTCCAAATTAATTCCTTGTGTCAACATTTATTGCAGAAGAGGCCAGAGTGATTCCTACTCCAGAGCTACACTTTACCAGAGCATAAGCCCACAGGGCTGCTTCCATCAGGAATTCCTAAGCAATTGAAATAAACAACTAATAAATTATTACCTGTGAATAATAATCTGTCAATTAAATGACTTGTGTTACCTGAAGAATGGAAAGTGGCAATACAACACCAAAATTTAAAAATATTTTCTAGATTAACTCAGACAACTCCAAACCAATAAATTATGTTTATGTAAGAGCAAATCTGTAGGAATATTCCATTTCACAGACTGAGTAATAAAAGAGAAAAACA
Organism: Lanius collurio; assembly: GCA_020086605.1. Lineage (NCBI taxonomy): Eukaryota > Metazoa > Chordata > Aves > Passeriformes > Laniidae > Lanius > Lanius collurio. The sequence goes on along the minus strand of JACBWW010000003.1, from coordinate 29,893,349 downwards.
TGATATACTAGGAAAAAGCCAACCTAGCCTTTGCAAGGAGAAGTCATGACTCATGTATCAGTCATCTACAGAGGAGCCACTGAGCATATGGTTCAGGTGAAAGTATAAGAAACAGATGGTAGGAGTGGGTAGCTGGTTTTCAGAAAGAAAGGAGCTCAAACATATTCTACATATGAAAAATGTGCCATTTGACATATTCATAAACGGATATTGCTTGAATGATAAGGAGAGAAAAATCTGAAAATGATCCAGAATTATTTGGGATAATCTAAAGCTGATTGTGAGAAGTTGTCAAGGAACTCAAACTTACAAGTAGATTATAAACAGTTAGATGAAATGATATGTTAAGAAGTAGAATGTAAAGTCTAGGAAAAGAAATAAGCTACAAGTATTAGTATAGGGTGGCTATCAGTTTAGTTACTACCATTCCTGAAAAAGATTTTGTAGCTGCAAACTGTTCTTCAAAACAACAGCTTGGCATTCAGCAGTGTCTATAAATATAACTAGAATCTGAAGAATAATTAGGAAAATATTTAGGAGCATAACAGAATTCATAATTATGTCCCAGTGTATATTAATCATCTATTAATATTTCAAGATTACATTATTCTAGATTTAAGCACACTGTGGTCCTAGGAATGCCCAAGCAAATGAAAAAGGTATAGCAGAACTATCAAGGATCCAGACAAAGACAACAAAAATTAACAGTGATGTGGATTGTCTTTTGCATAGCTAGAGGGCGAATAAAAATAAAAAGAATTTGGAAAATAATAGGTTACAGTGCAAGTGAGATTTGTAGAGTAGGGATGATCAATAACAAACAACTGACAGTGCAATTAATATCCCCAAATGAAATTGTCAGAGTGGACTTCGAAACACACAAAAGGTATACTTTTCATGCAAAAATGTATGGTTTTTAAAACAAGTTTAGAAGGAGACCTGAGAAATTCAGGCAGGCTAGATCCACTGCTGGCCACCATGCATGATGAGCTGTAAACTCCAGAATAAGTCAGTCAGTTCTTGCTGGAGGCTGGCTTGCTCTACTCACTGCTTAAAGGAGATGTGAGTCTGGGCTCATGGCTTCTGCCTACATTTACATTCAACAGTCAGACATGAGAAAACTGGAAAATTAAGGTTCTCTGTGCAATTTTTATTAAAAATTCCTTTTCAAATAAGTATTGTGACGTAAGTATTTCTTACTATTTCTTATCATGATTTTGCCCTTTTCATCTCCTGCAATGTTCTCCCATTGCTTGTGTAAGTCCAGGAACGATTTGGGAACGGAGCAATGCTGTGTATGAGAGCAGCCCTGGAGGAATATATTTTCACTTGTTGCAGTTGTCTGGTGACTGCCATGGGGAACTGCAAGAAAATAACAGCTCAAATGAAGTCAAAATCCCTTGAATACAGCCTGGAGAACCCTCTCCTACTGTATCTCAGCTTGTGTGCCAAGGATGTCTTGCAGGCAGATACCCACAAACCTCTTGCCTTTGAACTGCATAGCATCAGCAATGTAATTTGTAGCCAACCTATGTGTGTTAGCTGGTAGCATGTGCTCCATACTCTGCTCCCTCCTTGGGATCTCAGACTCCTTTCTTAAAGGACTCAACTCCAGTCAGTTTGATGGAATTCAGGATCACAACCAAGACATCAGAAAGTCGCATCAAATTGTATGTTCTTTACAGCTTATCACTAATTTTTACTACAGTACCAGGGAATCTGATTAAGGAAAGTACTAGGAACTTTCAATTTCAGCTGAAGTCAATAAGATTATATAAGGTTCTATGTGGTATTTAGTGCTGTGATATGTCTGATCTTTCTGTATCTCAAATTCTTCTTGATAATCACTGGAAATATTTATTTTCACATATATGTTAACCACTCTGGCTATTGCATAATAGTCATGCAACTCTTCAGCTCATAAAGTGTTGTGAAAATAATTTATTAGTATGTAGATGTCACTCAGTTGTGGATATAATGAGCATCACTGAAAAGAAAAATACTGTCTTTAATACTGTCTTCTGTCTTTAAATCTACATTTTAGCAGCAAACATGCCCAGATGTTGTAGAATGAAAGGCAAACCCAAACCCAGAATATTGACTAAATTATTCTTAAGACCATTTTGCATGTTGAATGAAGTAGGTGGTATGTAAGGAATTATTTTGTATTTCAAGACAATAATAAAGGACAATAATAAAAATATGTGCACAAAACCATACAATGGCAATCCTAATTTTGACATTTCCTAGCTACTGAGAACTTTCATTGAAAGCCTACTTTTTGAATGTGTGGTTTGTGTGTAATATAAACCATGAGCTTTATATCTGCACTGATTGTTAGAAATTTTTTATATGTATATCCATCTGACACTTTCAGTGCAACATTTTTATAGAAATTGAAAATAAATGTATTCTAAGGCAATTTTAGGAACATTCACATTTTATGGTTTAGTCTGTCCAGAGTAGTGCTAGATTTCTGCATAATAATGTCATCACATTCAGAGGAAATAGAGTTCAATGGTGGATGGGTTATTGCAGATCAGTGAAAACTGAAAGATTGGTTTTCCCCTTCATATAAGAGCTATATTTAGCAGAGTGTGACCATGCCATCACACTATACAGAAAAAGTGATAAAAGCAAGGCTGTACAACCAGACTACTTATCTTGAAAATAATTCACTTTCTATTATACCAAAGTGGTGAGAATAATGTTGTCTTGGAATTTTTAATATTTCTAGGCTATACTTCCATTGCTGGTGTCATGGGCAGCAGGAGCATATACTCAGTTTCAACAGGTAGAGTCTGAATAAGGTTATTTGTAATTAAAAAAAAAAAAAAAGATACTAAACCAATCCCAATAACCATATTAAAGAGTAGAACCACAAAATCTACTTATAAATCACCACTCTCCTCAAGAAATTGGCTTTCTTCTATGACATCCTAGAAGATTCTATATTTCAAGAAGACTTTAGGACAGCTTCATCTGCAAGATGTAGTGAGAAGAGTGGTCATTTGCTGCCTTTACTGCTTTCATATGATGTTGGTCTGAAGGAAATTGTATTCTTAACACTTCTTCAGTTTCTTAGGTAGCATAAAAAAATAAAATCCACATTCTTCTGTCCTTTAGATGGCAGTTCTAGAGGAAAGTGGTTTATCCCTGTAGGAGACTGTTAATGAGCTTGATGGAGCAACGAACGTGAATTTTCATGTATTTTGTGTATTTTTCCCCCTTAAATTAATAGCTGCATTCTATTCTTTCTTTCTCTAGTCATCTTTTATGTGGTAGCTAGCTACTTTGTATCACAAACATCTGGAATATAAATGTTCAAAGCATGAAACATTACTTTCATCCTCTATCCACGCCGAAGATCATACAATCAGGTTAATGTTTACAAAATACTCTGTATGTAGTGTCAGGGAAGCAATCAGAAGGAACTGCTTTCAGGTCAGGAACGGATATGTGCTATTTTCCTCAAAATTTGTGTCTAGTGAGGTTTGGTGCTTGTATTCTTGTCTCTTCTGAATTGCACTGAGTACTGACCAAATCTGATGTGCTGTGCTGTTTGCCTGTTAGCTGTCCTCTGAGGAGACATCTAAACCAAGCCCCTTCACTGAGCTCTTGGTGTTGTTTTCAGCAGGTACCAGCACCAGCAGGAAGGCACAGAGATTCCTACTTGACAGGGGTGCAGCTTCTCTGTTCAGAGGAAATCAGCCTTTTCTAGATTCAGCAGCTACAAATTTGCTGATCTCAGAAGCAGTAAGGTTTATAACCCTTTCTAACTTAAATCCTGTTTAACTGAATTTAAAGCACACTTACTGCCAGTATAAATGCATGATCCTTTTCAAATCCTACTAAATCACTGGTCTCAGTCATTTCTCTGGCAAGCAAAAAGCCAGCAGAATCTCAGTGCAGATTTGGATGTGGGTCCTGCCCGTGAAAGAATGGTCTCATGGACCAGGCAGTCGAGACAGGATTGCATTAGAAAGTCCAGGTCCTCTCTCTGGTTTGGGAATGTTTCCATTCCGGGATGGCACAGGGGAAGAGATTGAGATATAGTTATATATCTGAGACTTACCTGTTGAAATGTCTGTAGGCAGATATTTGGCTCTCTATGGCCCAATTCCAGAGAAATAAAATTTTTTTTCTTCAAATTGATAAACCCATATGACAGGACATCCATGAATATCTTTTACTCTAAAGGGAAGTGAAGGTTGGCAGTCTCAGCCCTATAGAAATATATGTGCACAGGGGAACTTTGTAAGGGCAGCTATTCATCGGTTTAAGTCAGCATGGCATCAATGACTTCAAGAAAGCAACACCAATTTGCAGTAGCTAAGGATTTGATATCTAGTGCTATATTGAAATGAAGGGAATGTTTTCCCCCACAACTCAGGTATCTAAGTCAGCTAGCAAACTAGGAAAAATGAAAGACTTGCTCTTAAAGGGTGACTCTGTATCTAAAACTGTCAGGTCTCAGGGGACCTGCTCATCTGTGTGGGATGTAACAGGCACCTAAAGCCAAGGGCATTGATTTAACAAAGGTTTTTGAGTGAAACTTATGTTAAATCATCTCTTTGGTCAGTGAACATAAAAATATACATCAGCCAAAGAGATACTCAACCTCATAGCCTCTAATCATATGAATAATCACGCTGAAACCTGCAGAGTTCTGTAAAGTGGCCTACTGGATACAGGCCATTATGTTTAATAAAATTTATACAAAGTTTTTTTTCCCATTGAGAAAGAACAATAGACTACATCTAATTCATTTCAGTTTTAAATAAAATAATGTCTCAGAAGCCACAGACTGATTAACAAACAGGAAATGGAGAAAGACCTCTGAGTTGTAACTTTGAGACAATATTCTACTGTTAATCTCTTTGAAAAATAATGGAAACAGACTTTAATATTAACCCATCATTGCACTGTAAAAGGTCTAGAGACAACAGTAAGCAGTATCAATGAAATTAATCTAATGATGTTCTATTGTTGCCACAGACTAGAAATCCAGAGTTTAGGCTGACAAAAGGAAAATATTTTAGAATTTTTTACTAAATTATGCAGTTGCAACAATTTTATAGATTATATTATAAGGTAAGAAAATGTGCATTTTCAAATTTAAAAGCTCAGTTTTCATAAGAGCACTTTTTAGCTTGGTTCTGTGATCCTGCCTTTCTGCAAGAACAAATTTCAGCAGGGCTCTTGTCAAGCAGGATACACAATAATTTTCACTGTGCTGTTAAAACTCCCAGCCACTACAAAACAGACATGAAAGAAGTGTTAGAACTGAATCCAAAGCTTTTAAACCCTGCATTAGTTTCTGTTTATTAAAATACAACATTTGTTTTATAAAATAACAATTAGTGGTCTAATACAATTTAAATTGCTGCCTCCAAATAAGATGCTAAAAGAAAAATACGTTGTTCCATTGAGATAGTGAATAAAAACAAATCTCAAAATAAGAACAAATGGAGGTATTATCCCATGAGAAAGAGCCTTCTGAATCGATCTATTATTTCGCAGCTTGAAATGTGCCACTATTGTACTTCCACTTGATTATGAGTCTTGTTATCACTTCCTCCAGTTGATCCAAATTGAGTACTTCTGACATTTGCAAAGTTACTTGCATATTCCACTGCACAGCAGGGAAAACCTTGTTAATGAAAAAATAACAAGCAGAAGAAGTGAATAAATATTTAGTTGATGGTAAAGAGTTATACTTGCTGGTATTTAAATGATGAAAATAAAAAAAGCCCAAATCAAGCCACAGTAACATGCTTGTTCATGTTCTCTAAAAAGGGGTACCAGTGGTGTTTTTCTCTGTGCCATAGGGCACTTTCATTTCCTGATTCTATTATACACTAAGTGGCCACCTGAACCTGGCAATGAACTTGTTCTATTGTGTTTTGCTATTTTTAATCCAAAAGGAGTAAACACATTTCTCATCAGATGTGTCACACACTGCTCTGCATTGGTGAGATTTATGAAGGTGTCACCTAGTTATTACAGAGCCATTCATTTATAAATAGGTGTCCATTCTTCAGAAAATCATAAATGGTAGGAGTATTGCCACCATTTCACAAAATTTGTGTTGTAAGAAGGATGTCCATTAGTGATTTTTTTTGACTGCACTACACAGGTGTAATTTGTTTTCTATCCCTCCCCCATTATTTCAAGGCTTTTTCTCTACTTTATGATTATGTTCAACCAGATTCCTGCACTGGATGGTCAACATTAGTAGAACAAGGAACATAACTACAATTTCAGTAGTCATTTATATAAAAAAAATAACACTTGTAAAATTTGCTCTTTAACCAGGCAGTCTTGCAGACTTTGAGTCAGCTCTCCTGTTTTGTGTATATATATAATTTTTATGGTCTTTAGAAGTTGATGTAGAGGTACAGTTAGCAGATGCTCTTCTTAAAACACTTACCACAGTTGCCCAGGAGTGGATATAAATGCCACTGTAGCCATATGACAATGACATCTATTACAATCTCCTGTCAAAGAGAATCTTTAATATATCATTAGTGGCATTTTAAAGTAACATGAGAGAAAAACTTCTTTTGCCAATCATAAGGAAACCTTGTCTAATAGGAGAATTGCTCCAGAGAGATGAGAATCAAAGGCAAATTATAGAGAATCATATAGATGTATTCAAGAGTTCTGGAAAAGCACAAAAAAAAAAAAAAAAAAGAGAAAAAAACCCCAAAGTATCAACAGCCTCTAAATTTATAGTTCTTTAAATTTCATATGCAACGTTAAGTCAATGTAATTAGGTTGCATTGAAAAAGACTGGAGCATATTTCCTGGCTTATTAATCTTTTTTTTTAATGTTTATGTAGCACATTATACATCCTGTCAGTTTTTTCACTATTCTAATATTTCAAATATTATTTTTACAATAACCAACACCAAAACCCAGAAGAAAAATGTTTGCTTAGTGTGTTCAATGCCACTAAATTTTAAGTATGTCACCGAACCATCTAAGCTAAAATGAAGAGTCACTTTCCATGCCGCAGGCTTTTTGTTTTTTTCTCTGTTTTAGGGTTTTTTATTGTTCCTATGTGTGCACGTGCTTCATTTGCTGTGAATGAATCAGGGAAAAACCCAGGGAAAAACCCAGGAAAAAACCCAAACCACTTACCTTTGTAGATGTCATCTAATTTCCATTTAACAAGAGAATAATGGGATGTTTTGAAGGTTTTGAACCATTCAAATTTGATTTTCATTTGATATAGAGGAGTAACAATGGTATCTTTTAGCAACTGATGTCTGTCATTCTCTTGTATGTCCTCAGCAAAGTTATGATTTAGTTCTGACAGCAGGAGCTTTGTGCCACTTTTGAAGTCCTCTTTCACGCATATAGAACATTGTGTTAGAAAAACAAATGCCTTCACTCTGGCATCAACTTTAACAGCCAAGAAATAACATGAAAAATCCATGTACAGACTCCAAACAGCAAATGGGATTGATTGATGTGTGTTAAAATAGATCCCTTTCTGCACTTTAACTGATTTCCATGCCCAATCTTCGAAGACTAAGAAGCACCCAGGAGTGTAAAGTCTGCCTGGGCTCCAAAAGCAGGATTGTGCCTGCATGTGTGGTGTGTTAGATGAGAACTTTCTACTCACCTTTGCAAGGGACTGCCCTTAGATACAGAAGGATTCTTGCTCTTTATACTGAGATGTGCTTAAAAACCACTGCAAAAATATTTGTTGGCAAATATCTTTCAAAACCATAAAAATGCTCCGTGGATCTTCTATAAACATGAGGGGGACAGAGGTTTAACAGACTCTCTGATAGCATAACTATTTGCACAAAAACCTGACGCAGCCAAGTAGGTTTAATGAATGGTAAGAGGGGAATTTTTTCTGATTCATCCACTCTGCATCATGAAGCCACGCTCCTCTCCACATCTTGCCACTGCTTCTGTTCATTGCAGAAGGTGCAGGTCTCTTTTTCACTGCTGCAGTGCTGTGTCCCTCTGTCATCAGTTCTCTGCTCCTCTCCATTTCCATCTTCATATTTAGATGCATATACACATTTTTATTCTTCTCCCTTTTGTGCATTTTTATTTATACTGATCACTAATAAAGTGGTTCCTCAGATTTATGCATGAAAATATTACCTTTTCTGTGCTCATGTCCCTCTTAAAACACACATCTCCAGCTCTATCTAGCAGAGTTGTTATTCATCCACTAAAAAAACAAATCAGACAGTTCCAATGGAAATGTGCAGTCACATTTCAGCCGTTGGTCAGGATCAAAGAGAGAAATCCTACTACACTTGTCTCTCTTTTTCTGTCTTCTTTACTCTACTTTGAAGACAAGAAGGTAAAGCTCCAGTGAGTACACCAGAGAAAAAGAATCCAAATAAACCCACAAAGATTCCTGAGCATCACTGCATTAAAAGAGTAATTCAGCAGTATCTTTAGCTTGAATCCAGCTTCCCTTAATTGTTTCATGTTGTAGCAAGGAATAGGTTTTAATAATGCCTAGATCTACTACTTGCTTTTCCAGCTGAACATATACCAAACTCCTCAGGGCAAAGACAAGATTCTTGTTCTGTATAGAACTGCTCAATAAGTAAATAATAAATGGTTTGACTCAGGGGCATTAACGGCAATCAATTTTACCCTATTTTTAATGTGATGGTATCAGCTATGTTGTGATACTGAGTTAGATATGGGCAAATGTCTGTCTCTTATTAGTAATATCTGATAGATTAGACATTACTCAAAACAGTGTTGAGGTTTTTTATTTTGTGTAGAGTACATGGCATATCTGAATCTTGGTCTGTCCTGTAGCACAGTAACTGGAACCTGAGGTACCACCCACTGCACTCATTATTTCTTTTCTCACCCGTACCTAGCAGTAGTTTGCATCTAGTAAAGGGATGGTGATAAGAGTTTTTACATTTGAATTTTCCTCTTGACCTTTAAACTTCTTAGAAAAACAAATTACTTCCTTTTCTTTTATGGAATGACACCTTTCTAACTGACACAAACTCCCTGCGGGGAGCAGGACGAGCTGACAACAGCCCAGGCCTGTTTTCATCATGTGGTGCTGAGCCCTGAATAGAGTATCTTTAGTTATTATAGCAGTATACAAAACCAGTGACCTGAGTACAATAACTGTGACCCATATATTGCAGTGTCAAGGAATTTTTCCAGGATACAGTGAGAACTGAGTAACTAGCAGTGTCTTATTTTCTGCGCCTGTGTACAGACAAAACCTTGGGGGTGTGACTTAGTAGAACTAGGCCATAGCTTGGAGAATTAATTCAGATAATTAGAGAGCATGATGTCACACTCTTCTGTGCAGAGGGAAAACCAATATTTTAAAGGATAGGATTCATAAACCAAAGTATTGCAGATAATTTAGGTAATGCCTACCCATCTTTGCAACTTATGTCACAGGGTTTAAGGAAGCATACCATGCATGACGTGTTGGAAATGATGGTCCTGTAATTTTTGATCATTGCCTGACCAGCAAAAAACATAGACCTGCAAAACAGAAGCATCAACATCAGTATTGATGGTCCAATATTGCTGGCAGCAGATGATCTACTTATATCTCCACAGTGATGGTGTTGGAGGAATCACACAAGGAGGATTGCAGGCCATCTAAATTCTTGTCTTTTTACTTCGCTTTTGCAGTCCCACACATTTCTATTAAAACTGACATTCAACTGAATAAACAGAGAGCTTTAAATCTGATGTTTGTCACATATAGAAAGAACATTGGTGGTGTTTTTTTCTTACAGACCCTTCCAACTGCACTGAGGCAGAGGCAGAAAGGAAGGGTTTACAAAGTAATCGCAGGTCATGTCCATGTGTCTAACAGGGGGGAGCACATATTTTGCGTTGCAACATGGCCCCAGAGGATACTGCGTCATCATCTCAGACTCTGTGTATGACTCACACAGTGTTTATGTGCATCTGAACTATGTATGTTTTAATTTATTGAGGAAGTTAGCTGTACAGCCTACTGGAAAAGAAAAAAGGCCATTATAAGAAACTTGGACTTGAAGAGCATTGGGACTGAGTGTGAGCAGACAGCTGGCAAGATAATCGAGTGTTTGGTTCCTTAGGTCATCCAAAATTCAGGTGCTTAGGGCTCTATAGAAAGTTATGCTCTGCAGAAGTAATATATACTGTAAATAAATCAAGGTAGAATAAATCATTTATTTTCTTTCTGATATTTAGCAGCACATTGATCACTAAATTTGGTGGAAGCAGCACTTGCTCAATCTTGGAAAAAAACCTGACTCTTCTCTAGTTCAGCTGTGAGACTAACTGTATCTAAATTTATATATAGGATGCCATGGACAATTTGAACCCCTTTTTTCTCCTCAGTGATTTTAGGGGCCCGTGGGGGAGAGGGGTTGATGATATCATACTGCCATCTGGTGACCACTGCCAGAAAATTTAACCTCGAGAAGGGAACCCCAAATTCCAACAAGTGTAGGATTTAACTTGTAAGTGGGTGAGGAAGGGGTGAGAGAACAGGGGCAGGCAGCTGCCGGGGCAGGGGCACACCGACAGCCACCTCTCCCTCCCAGCCCCGAGCCCGGGGTGCCTCTCCTCTCCCACAGCTCCTTAGAGTGGTGCTGTGCAGGACTGGCTTTAAATTTAATTATTGGGAGAACGCATTCATTCACTCACTAAGAGAACCTGAATATTCAGAGCATAAGGTTTCTCTCTTTTTTTTTCTTTCCTTTTTTTTTTTTTTTTCTTTTAAGAGAGGCTTAAATACAGTTTCCATGGCAGTTAATCCAACTTTGACCCAAATTAAATTTCAATGTCTAAAAATTCATTCAGCCAGAGAAGGACAATGCTCAGCCCTATCTGAACGAGGCACAGAGCTGTGTGAGAACATTTCTCCTTCCCTGTTTTGCTCTTTGCAGCAGGAACCTCTATAATTGAGAAGCCAGTTGGTGCTGCTGAAACATTGCCTGGGTGCTGGAAGCAGCCCAGTGACCTTCCCAAGGATGCTGTTCCTACACGTGGTCCACTCAGGGCATAAGGAATTGGTGGCATATTGCAGCCTCACAAGGCAGGGGTAGGAAAGGCAACCATTCAAAATTATCTCATTTCTGTTTCAAAATGAAGATTAATCAATTTTGTGTACTTCTGAGGAAATAATATTCTCATTGATGCTCACTCTCATAAAACACTATTTTATGACACTATCAGTACAAAACAAGTAATTTAGGTATTATAGCAGTATTTTAGATGATACCTACTATCAAAGATGGTATCAAAGACTCTCTCACCATAATGATGTTGAAGCACAATAGAGCTTCCATAATATAAAAGAACTTTCCCTACCTGTTTCATCGTGCTGATGGGGACACAGTCCCTGTTTCAGTCCTGCCCGTAGCCGCAAATTACTTTTAACGTACTATATATTTCAGTGATATCTAGTTAAGATTTCATTATGACATTTCAGTATAAAATATAATGTACATTTCTATGATGTTTTCCTAAAACATTACTGTGGGTGAGATTTTTCACATTAACCACAATTGCAGAAATGACTGATGTTTAAATCTGAAGGCAATTTTAGTCATTATTAAACTTCATTATAAAATAAAGTACGTGGGTGGAATTGTGGTTTGATGCTTTTGTAATTTGCTCTACCTTTTCAATGTACTTTTCAGTTACATTAACTGAATCATTTCATCTTATAGATGCAAAGATGAAGGAGAAGAACAAAAACATGCCCATTAACTGAAGCAGTGCAAATGTGCATAGTTAATGGAAACCATTTTGACATTTTGTATTTGATTCCATGGTGTGTCTACTCAAACAATTTCAATGGCATATTAGAACAAAATGCTACATTGTGCTCTTCACTAAGAATGCAAGTAATAGACTTCAAAAATTACCTTTCGACTGAAAGTATTATCTGTTGGAAATGAAATGTTTTACATTATGAAAGGCTAATAGCAGTAAGGGGGAGAAATGGGCTGCAATGAGAATTGAGGCAGAGAGGGTTTTTTGACCCTGTGTTTCCCAAATGCTTGTGTTTTTACAAGTTATGGCAGAATTCTTTAGATTGTGACATAAACTCCTCTGTTTAATGGCAATTATTTCACCCCATTACAATTAAAGGCTTCTTATGCAAGATTATGTTAAATATTGTGGCAGGTTTTTTTCTATCACAGATCAGATAAGTCATTGCTTTTGCAAAACCAATTGGTTTTTCCCCATGATTGAATCAATTCAAAGACCAAACGCTGTCTGAAATGTATTTCCACTCTGATGCTATAGAAAGGTTTACCTTTTAAACAAATTCTGTGTTTCACCACAGGATAATTTATCTGTTGGCAAGCACATGATAATTTTAAAATATATTTAATCTTGATTGATTAAAGTATTTTCAACTTCTTGTCATTTTCAGGCCAGGTAAAAATCACTGTATGTTAAATTTCATATTTGAAACTTTGTAGAGGTACCATTCTTCTGATTGCTAAAAAATGCTACCCTATAACCGCTTCTCTGTGGCAATACAGCCACTAAACTTAAGAACAGCTGAACTACAGCTCTGGAATGCAACTAGCAAAACAAAAACCTCTGCATATACATTTCAGGTAAGTGCTGGTTTTGGCATTTCAGTGAAATGTTTGGCTTCAGATTTTTGCCTCATTCAGATACACAATTGAGTGTTTGGCTGATGGATAGACTGCAAGCTCCTACAAGCTAATTCAGTTTACAAGAGCTTAGGCTATGCTTGCCTTCCTTCTGTCCTCCTGCCTGCTTTTCTGTGTCAGGTTTTCTTTCCAGATGATGTCTGGAATTCTACAACTGGCATGAAAAACTTGTTATAAGTTCTAGTTGTTATCCTTGATTCACTCCAGGGAAGAAGGTTGTCACTTTTTGGCTTCACTTGATTGCTCTACCATATATGTACCATTTCTGGTGACTATTGCAATTTTTCACAAGAATGAGATATCAGAATTTCAACACTCATTATGCATTTCAAAAGAGAACAAAACCTCCCTTTAGCTTCCAGGTCTCCTTTAGCTCACTGTTCCTCAGTCTTTGCTGTCACTTGCATCTGACAGCCATTTAAAAAAGTGAAAATACCACAAATTAAAGCAAACAAAAAATAAATCCCACTTCTGTAAACATTGACTTCCATCTAATAAAGAAAAAAACCAAGTTGAATGAGGTAAAACAGAGCCAAGAGACAAATATTTAACATTTAGGCCAGCTCTTAGCATATCAGTGTTAGCTGAAAGGTATAGGTAGGAGCCAGCCACTGATTCCTATCAGTTCTTGCCTGCAGGCAGAGATGCCTTCCTTACTAATTAATTTTTTATCATAGTATACATATAATACTCCTAATCCTTGCATAATGGTGAGCATTTCTGCTATGAAATATTTGTAAATGGAAGACTGAAATTAATATCTTTAAAAAAGGAGACTGTTTCTTCTTCTTGCAAAGCTAAGCATGTTATCTACCCTCTTCTACCCCATTATCATCAGGATTGGGATGAAAGATAGCCTATTATTTTTTTTTCTTTTTTTGCTAAATGCTTAATCTATCCTTCAGCTGAAAAAGGAGGAAAAAATATCTACTTTACTTCTTAAAGGTAATTCCCATTAATTGAAGATCTAGTTCTCTGATTATACTGGATGCTTACTTGTTTTATATAGTTTAAGATCTTGTGGAAAATAGAGCCAATAAGCAAAGCATCACATATTCAAAGGGTTAAGGCAGTGCATCAGTGCTATTAGTGCTTTATAGCTTTTTCTCTCTATTTGTGCATGGATAGGCCACTGGAAAATATTACAAATGTTGTGTCTTAGAGTCTTAGGTAACCTGATTATAACAAGTTTTGCAAATAGAAGAGCTCCTAGGCAGTGCATCTGCACACAGAGTGTATAATCTCAGAGACTGATTCACCATGCTGTCACTCATGTTGTACACCACTGAAATTCTACTGGCATAAAACTGGACTATCAAACAGGAAAATTAGGTCCTCGAAATCTTTTTATAGAAGCCGAGCTGCTTTGTTGTGTTGTTCTTCTATCCAGAGTATAAAATATGTATGAATAAGACAGTTTCTGTTGAGTCATTGTGTTGAAACATTTTGTTGACTTCAGCCGGCATAAAGATTTTTTTCCTGGACAAAGGCATAACTTGCGCTCAGAGCACAAGTGGACATGTGGGGAAAAGACATCAAGACAGATTCTGTGGCAGAGGGGAAATTTTGCATTTTTATTATTATTTAAATGAATAGTAAAATCAAATTCAAGCAAAATTATCAGAAAACAATGACAACACAGGAAACAAATTAATTTTGCATTAAGCTGCTATGAATAACTCTAATGCAAGTTTTAGATAGCAAGTTGCAAAGAAGTCTTAATACACTTGAAAATATTGTCAGTAAATACATCTTCAGTGCAGAACCCTTCTTCCATTATCTAATTCTTAGTATGAATCAGCTTTAATACAAAGATGCCTGCAATGGGAACTTGATTTGCCAATCAACCTCTGTAGCAATTATATCTAAACTTAAACCTACTATTTTCTTCCACTAACCCTCACCTAAAATTGTGCTCAGATTTGTCTAGCAGAATGAAATATTCTTTACAGCTTCTGTGCTTGTCAATGACTAGATTTTGCATTTTCTTTCCTCAAAATTAGAAACTTTAAAATATTGTTTCTAAGGTATTCTAAAAGTATTAACTAAAACTTCTCCACACATCCATTAAGTTTTCACTCTAGCTTTATTTTTTTTTTTTTTAATTTTATTTGTTGCTTTTTGGTCCAGGATCAGCCTTAGTTTTTTAATGTTTGACTTTTTAAAAACAGGTTGAATAAGGTGGCCTTGATATATCAATAGGTTTTGTTGATACAAAAGGTAGGGTAGGGCAAGAAGCATAACCATCAGAGCTATAATGCCATTTGACTTTATGACAAAGTTCCTGGTAGGCAATGAGCTTTTATGTATATGTAACCAAGCAGAGACCATTTTCCAGCCATCTATTTGTTACTGAACTAGGTGATAAATCACCCTCTGGAAAGTAGCAAAGTGCTTACAGACTTGTGACCCATTAGTTTAATATCGTCAAGTCCTCCTCTAGTGTAGTCATCTCAGAGATCTGTTATTTTATATTTTGGGTAGTCAGACTTCAAGATCTTCCTGGGTGTTGTTCTTTTCAGTGGAAGAGACAGGATTATGATGAACTAATTATCTTCTCTCCTTAAAGCAGTGCAATAATCTTTTATAGCATTCAGCTTTGTGGGGTCCAGTGCAGGAAAGACATTGACTTGTTGGAGCAAGGCCAGAGGAGGCCACCAATTTGATTGGAGGGATGGAGCACCACTTCTACAAGGAAAGGCTTGAGAGAGTTGGGATTGATCAGGCTGGAGAATAGAAGGCTGCATGGTGACCTAATGAGGACCTTCCAGTTCTTGAAGGGAGTCTCCAAGAAAGATGAAGAGAGAGTGTTTACAAGGCTATTTACAAGACAAGCTGGAATGGAAACTGAAAGAGATTGGGTTTGGATTAGTTATTAGGAAGAAAATCTTTACCGTGAAGGTGGTGAGGCACTGGCACAGGTTTTCCAGAGAAACTCTTGATGACCCATCCCTGGCAGTGCTCAAGGCCAGGCTGGATGGGACTGTGAGCAACCTGGTCCAGTGAAAGGTGTCCCTGTACATGGCAGGAGGGTTGGAATTACAACCTTTAAGGTACCTTTCAGCCCAGGTCTTTCTACCATTCTATGATCAGTACCACAATTCTAGATATTAAATTGTTATTATCTGCTTCATGCCCATGGCAAACATGTGACAGGCCTTGCTGGAATATGATTTTTGGCAACACAATGGAGTCGTCCTGGCTTTAGGTTTTATTGGTTTCATATTTAAGACTTTATGTTATCAACAGTTTCATTTCAATAAGCTAGTAATAGGACCTAACAGTCCTACATATCAGCAGAAAGATTCTTCAGTGTTGCAGCTGTCAGAAAAATAAGTATTTAAGGGTTAATACTGTGCAAGAATATGCTCCAAGGAATCTCATTTTCAAGAACACAAGATCTATTTCATTTGAAGCCCCTTTTTAGCTACTGCAGAACTGTGAGTTGGCTTTTGACACATCACGACTGCATTTTTAGCTGGAGTGTCATTCACAGTGTCTGAATGCTCTGGACCTATAATTTCAAGGGAATCCTGTTCCTGAGGAAGATGGGTCTGTAGTATGTTAAATCACAAATTTGTTGTAGTATGAGCAGGGCTTTTTCTGTAAGGGTCGACCTCAGAAGAAACACTCTCTTCTAGATCTTGTGGTGCACACCTACACACTGAAAAAACTATCTTTCCATAGCTGAGAGATCTGTTGGAATATTGAACCATGGTAGAAGGGTGTAATTTTACCATGGGTGACTAGTGGGGTAGAATTAGAGTGTGCTCCAAGGGTAGAATTCAGATATATGCCACACTAAACAAGGCTGAAAGGCTGAAATTTAGGTGGGTCCTCTGCTATGGGAAGCACCAAAAGCAAAACTGACCAGGAAATCCTGTTTTGGGCTTATCTGTCCTTATCTGAAAATACTTCCTGAGTGAAGACTTTTGGGAGACTTAGAGAAATCTCTGTTTTCTGAAACAAGAATATGCTAGATGTAGAACTATTCAGTGTAAGGTAGACCTGATGGCCTGGATTCAAGGGCAGCTTAAATGGACAAGAAAGATTAAGCACCCCTGATACCAGGTGGTAGCTTACTGAAGTTTTTTTCAGATCACAATTTTGAGCTGAGGCATTCTTTACTGGATACAGACTGGTATCAGTAGTCTTCTATATAAACTTAAAAGGTTCTGCAGCCAAATCTTTAAAATCCTTTAGTACTTACAGAACATAAGGTTTCTCAAAGACATATACAGCTATAAGAAATATCCACACAAAGGTTGTATGTTCAGAAAATGTGTATGAGGGGACATGTTTTAGTACTGAACATGGTGGTTGAAGTGGATAATCTTAGAGATCTTTTCCAACCTTACTGAATTCCTTGATTCTGTGATTCTATATGCTCTTAAACTTTACTGGGCTAGTTAGAGAACTATAAGTAGCAGTATTTTATAGATATAAAGAAGATGATCTTAAAAATAAGGAAAAAAGCATGAAATATTGCTCCTTGATATCAGATCTAACTCTATGCCTCCTAAATTTAAGAGTTCACTCATTAAAAGAACAGAGATCAAAGATTTTAAGTCTTAGTTCAGCTTTCTGTGTTTATGGAATAGACTGCTTTAGCGTTTCCAAGAACAACTTTTTCTGGTTTTATTCCAAAACAGAATACTTATAAACCAAACACACAGAAATTCAGAAAACAAACTCACAATTGTGCACTTATGCTGTTACTAGCTTAATACTACACTGCAATTAATTTTTAAAGAAAAAAGTGAAACATCAAGCATTTTGGAAAAATATTAAGTTAAATATTTGCTCCTAAAATTCTTGTATTGACATATATAAATAATTTTAAAAATGAATAATATTTTGGAAATCCTTATATTTTGACTTTTCATTTTCTTATATGTAAGACACCTTAATTTTCATGGCATTTTCATTACATAATTTCTAACAAAGCTATTCTATTGTGATGACCCAAATTGGCATTTGAAAATGGTCTGAAGTGAGCTTCAGAGTGCAAACTATCCAAGGTCTACTCAAAATCTATCATTTCTGCACCCTAGAGAAAAGATTAACTGCGAAGAGATCCAGTTTTCAGTGCTGTCTGTCTAGAGGTGACACTCAATGCAGAGCTTTACTGGCAGAGTCTTGCTAGTGAGTCAGAGCTTTCATCAGCAAAAAAAGGAGAGCAGACCTGTTTCTTTCACTCTGCCTTTCAAGCTCTCTGTTTGTTGCTTTGCCTGTTAAAGACTCACTTAGTTTCAAGCTCCAACAGAGATTTCTCATTAGCCAGCACATCAGAACACCACAATGGTGTAACTTCCATATCATTAAGTCTTTGATGCCTCTGTAAAGACTACCGACACCACGTGTCATAGCTGTGAAGGAGATATTCGTCCATGGGAGATTTGAATAGCACTGTGAATTTCTATCATACAGGTCCTTTTACAACCATCACTTTTGGCTGCCATCAAAGACAGGTCAAATGGAGTGCTGGATGTGAAACCTCTTGGCTTATTACATTTACTGGAAACTCAAATCCAGGTTAAACTATAGCCTCACACATCAAAATATCCAAGTCTTTTTGTGCTCACTGCACATCCAAGGGAAATGTCTTCTAATTTAAACTACCCAACTACCAGTTGGGTTGACTGAGGTTTATTCCAGGACTTTTTGTCCTGACATAGGTCTTCAGCAGCAAGTTGCTTGATTCTTTTCTATGTATGTTTCTCTTTTGTTTTTGAAGTGCATAAATTAGATTAACTAGTTAATAAATATGTTTTGTATATTTGCAATACTAAATTAGGACCAAAATTACCTACCTTGTTTTCCTGCTGTTGAGTTTCCAAACTCATAGAAAAGCAGTATTTTGTTTCTAATATTAAGTTATATGTGTTGATTTGATATTGATTTTGAGATAGCCTCAGAGGCAGCATAATAGAAGTGCAAGTTATTAATTTCTTTAGCACTAGACTATCAGACTACTTTCAGAATATGAAATATTAGAAAACATAGGAAAAACCTGTATAGTAACTAAAATTTACAGGATGTCCACCTTCATCTGGTTCTTACCTGGAAAAATCCTATGGTTTGAAAAATCATTTAACTGCAAACTGGATGATGGAACCAGAGCTGATGAAACATACTCCTGAAATAAAGGGAGAAATCCACTGCTTGCAGCATTTGGAAAAACATTGTTGGGCTTACTCTGGCACATACTATAGAAAAACAAAGATGTAATAACCTTTGAGAAAAGCAAGATGGTTTAAGAAAGAGGTTGCTGTAAAGAAATATTGTCTGTCTCAGTTTGAGCCCATGTCCTTCTAGAAGCCACCTTGGGTGCAGTCACAAGGTCTCTACTGGACACAGAAGCAGCTTCCACTTTATGGGTACAAGATTTTAATAAATTAGGGCCATGTATTTTCATGTGTTATATTCATAGTGTGGAGTCGAATTTTGAACACATCTAAACACCCCTACGATTATTTCAGTACCTTGCACTTTACCCAGAGACTTCTGTGCCCAGCTTTTTTCTGACTTTGCACACCCAAAATAAACAACTGACACTTGGAAATAAAATGTTTCTTCATACTACAGAAGGATATTTCCCACATCCTTCCCCAGGGGTGCATCTGTTTACACAGGCACAGAATTTATTCTTGTTCATGGAGAATCGATTGTAAACCATTTGTACTTTTTCCATATGCCCTGAATATCACAGCTTCAAGGATGTATCTGCTGTAGATTTAGGATCTTGTTGAGCAGCTTATTACAGTTATTAGCCTAACATTGCTATGTGTAGATTCATACCTGGAGGAGAAAAAGGAGTACCGTATTAAGAGTGCTGTTCTGCTTCTTGTTCCTAATCTGCCTTGGAGTTCATTTGGATATCCTTGCATGACACTGCATTGTGCCAGGAAAACATTATCTTCTTGATGGAGGACTAAATCCATCAAGGTGCTTAGGCACCTCACTACCAACAAGTCTAATCTTAGATCATCAGAAGTCCACGGGCACCAATATTTCTGGCTATAAAATCCACTACATTTCTGTCACTCAGAGCTATGCTCATCATGCTGTTGACAGGAAAGGTGTCTTTACTGTTGAAGAACACACAAAAGGAGGAAATGTCCAATATACATCCCTCAAATCCCTTGTTTCACTGTTTTGCAACTGGGAATTGAACAAAATTTCTCAGAAAGTGCGTTAACAACTAGATTTTTCTAAGATGGCTCTTCCTTTCTTGTCCCTAATGAAGCAGCATGACTTTGTACATAATAAATACTCATCATCAAAGCATTACAATTAGAATTAATAACATGGATAATTAAAACATCAGAAATTATCAATGTTAAAATGTTGAACACTGTTGGAAATAAAGTACATGTGATAAAGCGAAAATTACAATAAGTGATATTTTTTATTTTTCGTTTGATGTGGGAAAAGTAGAAGTAGCTTTCTTTAGAAAAAATATTGATAGGAGACTGGGAATAGGTTTTATAAAGGGTTATCATGTTGTCACACTCTGTTCAAACACAAGAGAGCTCAGCCCCTGGGAAACAGCACCGACTACCCTTACCAGAATTTGATCTTTGAGATCAGTGATCAAAGTTTTGCTCAGCTCAGGGTCTACATTTCTGTTTGAACTGAGTACCATCAGCTACCAGTGTACCCAAGTGTCTGCCCTTATTTATATTCTAAGTATTGCTATAGATTGCCTTATGGCCCTCCGAGTTGGACCTCTTATTTATGAAGCCCATGATGGTTCTTCCATTGATTTATAAACATTTTTGACTGGCTCTCTAGGGAACATCCTGATAAACAAACTAGATATAGTTTTAAATGACCCTAAAGTCATTTAAGTCCTTCTTATGGCATACATAGAACATTAACAATCTTTCTGTCCTGCTCTTCACACATCCCTGTAGTTAAAACCCATAAATATTTCCTTTCCAAATACTGTTCAGCAGGAGGATACTTTCCATTTTGCATGCCATTCCAGCTGCCATGAGAGATGCCCAGACTAATTAGAGGCCTCAGCTAATTATTTTTTAAAATTTTGGGTGATTTATCAGCGAAGGGGTCAACATTTGTTACAAATTTTCCCTTGTGAAGGGGTCAACATTTGTTACAAATTTTCCCTTGTAAGTTTCTATTCCTTTTCCAATAGTAAAAAAATTATAACAATGAGTTATTTGGTCATTTTAACAGTGGCCAAGATTTCTTGGCCTAGATGGGCAGAATTTTCCTCTTGCATCATGGTCTGTGACCTGCAGCATCCTATTCCTATGACAGACAGCAGCAAGTCATATGAAATCTCATATGCTTTGGAATTGTAGCTGAAAAATGTATGAGGCTTGTACTCTGCTAAGTGGATTTACAGTGATATTCTCTACAGGGTGGAGATGGGACTGGAAGAAAGAGCTCATCTTTGAAAGGTTACACAGGGTTACAGAGGTCGTTTGGGCAGATTCAGCTGTTCTCACACTATTGAGTAAAATTTTCATCTCTTTCCCATCTCTCCCCCTTAGAAGTTGATAAAGAGCATAAAATTTGAGTTTTGTGTCAGGTTTTAGTAGGTTTTTTTTTTCATTTATCTCCTAGTTTTTATTATAAAAAGTCATTGGCATTGTGGAGTAGGTTCATTTCATTTTTCCACTTGAATATTTCCACCCCATACAAGGTACACTGGAAGAAAACCCTCTGCAACTGACATCTAAACATCAGGTTTCCTGAGAGGTTTACCTGTGAATATAAGTTCTTTTCTTTTGGTCTGAATAATTGGATGATTGCCCCAAAAGAAAAAGAATAAACTCTCCATCTCCTACCGATCTTCCTGAAAAAGTTAGTTACTGTACCAGACTGAAAGAAAATACTTTCTTCCTGAAGATATTAATCTACCAAAAAATGTTACTACCTATATGGACTGCATATCTGCACATCTAAGTGTTACTTTTTCCCTCCACAAAGGTCATACCCCATGGATTGAACTTTTGTACTTGCTCAAGAAATCAGGATTGATCTGTTAGCTTTAGAGAACTTAGAGAACTTTTGGGAGGTACTGGATGGGTGGTAAATACATAGTTGTAAAGAATCCATAAGAACATTTGCAAACCACTTTATAACCACTCTATAACAACTTTAAAAACAACTGAAGACTTAGAGTCGAAACTATTGCTGCATCTCCAGAAGAAAGCAGAAAAGGATATGTGTTATGTGCTCCCACAAGGAGTTTTCTTTAGCTAAATTTCCCCAAGAATCCTAGGAGCACCCCTTGTAGATAAACCCTATGGTCACTTCCATCTGAATCTGTGGGAAAACTCTCTACTGATCTTAAGTTGGCAACTGATTTAGTCATGAGTGGGTGAGAGAGTTGATTCAGTTAACATCTGCAAAGCCTAACTGGACAGGTTTACAGATACCCTCCATTCCATATTCTGTGTCTGCCAGGGGCCCACCCCCAGTGACTCTGAGAAGGGGGTAAATCCCCCCTGGTGCAGTGGACCTATCACCCTCAATATTTCCCCCTCCAAATACACCAGGTGCTAAGGCTTTACTCAAGCCCCAACTTTGATATAAAGATGTCTCTGAAAAATGGGGCTACAGGGCCAATGCAGATCACAAGTGAATTTATTGA
Source organism: Lanius collurio (assembly GCA_020086605.1). NCBI lineage: Eukaryota > Metazoa > Chordata > Aves > Passeriformes > Laniidae > Lanius > Lanius collurio. The sequence continues at coordinate 29,871,061 of JACBWW010000003.1, read as the reverse complement.
ACATTAGTACGTGTTTATCCTTTTCTGTTTTCAGCTCTCTGAAAAGCCTCATGCCTCCTTTTTCAGAGAAGACAAGAGTAAGCTTTCTATTCTATTTATTTTAAAAAAATTGGTCTACTTTTCCTTGTCAGTTCCTCGAACTATTCATCATTTTTGCTGAGAATTCTTTTACTCCAATGGAAGAGAAACAAAAGCTGGGGCAAAAGATCCTCTGGATGTTCTGGAGGATTTCCCATGTCTCCCACGCAGTGGATCAGTACATTTTGAGATGATTCATGGTGACAGTGGACCCTCAGACATGAGAAAGTTCTCCACAACCAAGACCCAAGAGGGAGGGAAGCTCTGTGCAGGGATCACAAACTGCACCAGGCTGGCAGCCAGCAGCTGCTGCTGCTGTGGGGCCTTCCTGGGGCAGAGGGGGGAGATGACTGGTACAAAGGATGAAATGTCTCTGCCTAGAGGCTACAGAGCAGCTAGGTTTAACCAGGATAGGTCTTGGTGTGGTTCTAAGTGATGGGGTTAAGGACAGGAACATTAAGGGTCATATGGCAGTCATTTTTGATTGATAAGAGGTGTTTATACATTTCATGCTGCCCCTCTGGACACATGCCTAGAAAGAGGAGATGACAGGTCCCAACGAAACAGAAATTTCAATTCCTCCCTCATCATTCAGCCTACCTCTTTATTAAGAATGGATCTTATTCAGCACAAGCATACAAAATACCTGGGATTAAATAATTGGCTAAGTCCATAAAGTCACATTGATGGCTATGAGCATATGGATGACAGACTAACTGTATGTATTTGAAAAGGTTTTCTTCCTTGAGCATTCAGATGATGTGATATTTGATCCTATATTTTTTTTGTTATATTTAGAATGCATTCCCTCATTTTTAATGTTTACATTTGTTTTTAAACTAATGTTATTGAAGCAGATGATGCATAATTTATGTAAAGACTGATCTCCATTTAACACTTAGAGAAGCAAGTTACAAGCAATCACCACAAAGCTTTACTTTTTGATAGGCCTTGCAAGCAGCATCTGTGCATTAACCAGGCTTCTGTAGGTGTATTTCTTCCAAAGGAAATGACTAAAAACCCACCAATCTTTGTCTGTGGGTTATCTTTTTTAGCCTTTTCTCTCCCATCTTTTAGTGTTTCAGTATGATTGTCTGCAACTGGATGGATCTGAGCTGCCAAAACCACCGGCAAGGTTTCATGAAGTGTAGTTGTACTGTCTTCCTCAGCCTACACACTGACTCACTGATTTGTTTTTTGAAGTCTTGGGAGCTCTGTCAAGAAGTCTGTGAAGGAATCTTCAAACAGGAAGCTACTAGAGATAACCACTGAAAGAATGTGCAAAGCAAGTACATATTTGGCAGACTGGTAGATGCTATAGAACAGTTTCTTGCTAATTGATCAGATAACATGAAGTTATTCAGGAAATGATACTGGACTAGGATACTATAAAATAAAAACCATGTTTTTCAACTGGAAAATAACTTCTGGGGAAAAAAAAGTAATTTTGACAGCCATAACATTTTCATAAACAGAACATGTTTTTGTCTATGTTAAAGCAAAGTGGAAGGAGCAAAGATCAACCGTTGAAACATACAAGAATTACATGAGATTTCTGTCTAGTTTTTACAATGATTTGTTGCATTTATTTTGATAGAATAAAGAGACTTCAAAAATGTTTACACAATGAACACTAAATAATTGAATAGGTTAAAATTTTAATTACAGAGGACTTGAAGGAACTCTTTAGTTGCATGACATAATATTACCATGTATTTTAAGCAAAGTTAAATATTATACAAAAGAAGGAACAAAAGACAAAGTATTTGTAACATAACATTGTAATTAAGTCTTTTAATAATTCCTTATTCCCATTTCCTTCAAAAAACAGAGAATATTTGAAGGAAAAATCCTTTGACTGACAGAATTTCAGATGGTTCATGGAAAAGAGAAATTCATTCAGGCTTTGTCTACTTTATTGATGTTTGAGTCCTGAAGTCATTGTGAGAATAAGAAATGCAAAATATGTTGAAGAGAAAACCAATACTAGAAAGAGAATATTTTATTCTGGTTCTCAGTTTAACTTTTCCGTCTTACCTCCTGAAAATATAATCAGAATAGCATAGGTTCTTGCTAACTGCTCTTATACCTAGCAAAATCCATACCTCATTGTTACTGTGTCATTTAATTCATATTCCTAGTCATATTCTGCATGCTACTGGCATTTTAGCTCACTAAGTCAGACTTGTGCTAAACAGTAGACAAAATCCCCACAACTGAGAACCAGTTCTGTGTTGTAGTTTCTTCAAGACTAAAGTCACCAAGAGAGATGTTACTGCTATCTGGATGGCTGTCTGTAGCTCAGGATGGACAGAGTTACTGTGTAAAACAGCGTGACAGAGGAATGAAGTTCCATGGTGCAGTTTAACATCTATGGGAAAGATGCTAGAATTCACTTACTTCGTGCCTTCCCTAAGCATTATTGACAAAACAAAATGCAATGAATAAAATAACCTACTTTGTCATTATTTTCCCTATTAATTATGATTTATTTCTGATACAATAATTTTGGTCCACTATTTCCAATTTTTGTCTCTTTTGTTTACCATATATATTTTGAGAACTGCATCAGAAACATTTATGTTTGATTTGCTTAACTCCAGGTTTCCATCTTTAACCTCTAGTGGTTTTTGTAAATATTTTTATGTCCTACAGTGCTTTGTGCTTTTGTTGCTTTAGACAGGAAAAGTATGTGTTAGGTTCATGTACTAGCCACCTATCCTTTTGGATCAGCATGATTTTCCCTGAAGCTGTTGATTATGTGTGTCTGTAGAACTTGTTTTAAACAAGATGGAATGCATGTAATTTATATAATCAATTCAGTGTACTAATTAGAAAAGCCACTACATTCAATACCTAGAAAACTATGCCAGGCTAACACAAGGATATTGAAAGCCTGTGCTTCCCTAGTAAGTAGACATGGGCCTTATCTTCCATTTATTTGAAGTGTTACTGTGTCAAAGGGTTATGCTATACCAAAGATTAGTGACATTTTGTTCTAGGAAGGTGAAAAATAAGATACCTCAACTAGTGCTGCATAGAAAGCTGTCTTTTACAAAGTGAACAAAACACCATACTTAATTCCTCCTCAAAAAATAATGTAGAGGCCATATAAAACTGTAGAATATAGTCATAAAGAAATAAGCCATATATGAATGGTTTTGGTGAAGCTATTTAGAAAAATAGTTTAAAAATAGCCCCTCAACACGTTATTATTATTTTTTTTTTAAATCAGACTTTAAAAACATTGACTACAAGAAAATTTATTTAGGCATCAAATACTTTTGCAGTTATTTTCTGCTTTCTCACCATGCTTTTCAGTGTTTTCCAAAACTTGTGGACAACCCAGGATTTCAGTGATGGTTTCACCAAAGTCACTTGTAAGAAAAGCATCAACATAGTTTTAGGCATGAATCCCTAGATTATGCACTGAGTAATGCATAATTTGCTCTTAACTTAATATTTAACATGGAATTCAGATGATGAATGAAATTCAGCTGATAAACAGACCTTGTAGAGTGTTGGTTTTGGTTTTATGCTATGATGCCTCTTCCTGGTCTTAAAATCAAGAATCAAACGCGATTGGAAGGGAAAAAGGGATTTTACCTTTGTATTTATTTTAAGGATCCTTAGGTGCACTACATCCAGGTTGAATGCACCGAGATGCACACCGCAATGTACTTTCACAATGGATCTGGTATAACATTACAGGTGTTACTAATTAGCATTTCTATCAAAAATTCCCCAATGAGAGGCTCGAGTGAGCCCCCCTCCCCAAGGAACCTTCCCCTGGATAGTTCTATCTCAGTTTACAAAATGTGTTCTGGAGAGGACCCTGGGGTCTGGGGCACACTGACCCCTACCTATGAAGCTTCTAAGATGTTTAGTCTCCTAGCTTGACAACAAAGTCCAAGAATGTAGGCTAAAATATACTAAAAATACAAATGTTAGAAGAAGGTATAAAAGGGGTATAAAAGGAAACGCAAAATCATCATGGCGTTGACATGCCACTGCTATTTACCAAGTCATGCAATTTACTGTGCCTCTTTGCCTTAATTGATATTTAGTATTCTGGACAATATATGAATTGAGAAGGAAATTTGTTGTTTAGTTCTGGATAATTTAAGGAAATATAAGCAGAACTGGACTGATCTAAAGGCAAAGGGGTTATATATGTTCATAGATGTCCTCAGACTAGAGTCAGCCCTACAGAAAATAATGCATCAAGATGTCATTGAATAGTTTGTGTTGGAAGAAAGCTTAAAGATCATCTAACACCAATCCCCCTGCCATGGGCAGCATTGTCACTCACTAGATAAGGTTGCCCAGGGCCACATCCTACCTGGTCTCCAACACTTCCCGAGAAGGGTGTCCGACTAAAGAATTTCTTCTAACATCTAAAACTTCCCTCTTTCCATTTAAAACCAATGCCCCTTGTCTTTTCACTATTGGAGTGTTTAAAAAGTACATCTCCTTCCTTTTTATAAGGCCCCTTAAGGTATTGGAAGGTCTGGTGAGGTCTCCCCAGAGCCATCCTTTCTCCATGCTGAACAATCCCAGTTCTCTCAGACTGTCTTTGTAGGAGGCATTTTCCAGCCCCAATCATATTTGTGGCCCTCCCTCCTCTGGACCTGCTCCAGCAGATCCACATCTTTAATGCTCTGAGAGCCCCAGGGCTGGGTGCAGCACTCCAGGTGGGCTCTCACAAGGACAGAGGAGAGGGGCAGAATCCCTTCCCCTTAACATGCTGGCCGCACTTCATTTGATGTAGTCCAAGATACAATTGACTTTCTCAGCTGTGAGCATCCACTGTTGGCTCATGTCCAGCTTTTCATCCACAAGAATGCCCAAAACCTTCCCTACAAGGTGGCTCTCAATGATTTTGTTCATGCTTGGGATTGCCCCCAACCAGGCACTTTATGGTCATCTTTAAACAGTAAGAAAAAAAAGAGTGTTGTAGTCATCGGAGTATCTTTCTTAAGAATATCCATCCCTCAACAAATAAAAATTGTGTTTTTACCATATTAACTCAGATAAAATATTTGATGTGGGGGAGGCTGTTATTGGGATTTCACTCTTTTCACCTTGAAGTCACGAGCTTTAACTATTTTTTCCAGTGGATAAAAGGAGTTTTCCTATGGGTGAATTTGTGTTTCACTTCCAGGCCAGTAAAAATGTAGTTTTCTGCACTCAGCCAAGTACTTATGTTTCTCTTTCAGCAGACTGAATGGGGACAGGACCTGAGCCTGCCTGGGAGACCCCAACCTCACTGGTGGGATAGGGCAGTGGCAGGGTGTGCTTGTGGGGGAGTGAGTAGGCACCAACAAACCTCCAGCCCTCCATCTGCAGCAATACCTGTTGCAATTTGCCCTTTTAGGGTAGAGAACAACACAAAGATATTTTTGATTTTTCTTCAACCCCTTCTCTGTCTCCTCCCTGAGTCTTATCTGGACTAGAAGGAGAGAGAGGATGTTAATGCTCCCTGTCTGCCGGAACAGTCTCAAGCTACTTCCCTTCTACCACGCTGCACCTTTTTTTATGACTGTGATACAAAGACATGAGACAGATGTTTTTTCTCTGCAAGGCTTTCTGTTTAATTAAAGGCCTATTGTGCCTGAGTAAACTCTGGGTTTTAAGGAGGGCTCTGTTTAAAATCAAGGTAATAGGTTATTACAATTCTAGAGAAGAGCATTTGCAGAGAAGTATTTTGCCCTGGTTAAAATTTTTGTGGAATACCACAAAATACAAAATAGATCCCTTAATCTCAGTGGATATCTTGAAAACTTATTACTAAAATATATATAAATGTGTAAGTAGTATTCATTTTCTGAATGTTGGCTTGTTGTAAAATTCTGTTTTCTTTTCATTTCATACTGTTGTAAATAAACTGAATCTGTACAGTAGGTTTTTGTCAGACTCCCAGAAAGACAATTTTATTTTATAACACATCCTAGACTGACAGCCAGAAACTGTTCTGCACCACCTCAGTACAAACAAAATTAGCTTCTCACAATATTTTTGCAGATGTTAAAGGTCATTAATAGAATGAAACCAGATGACTAAAGCAATATATTTGGAATGATTGGGTTTTATTTTTCTCCCCAGCTTAAAGACACAGAGTCCTCTTTTCTTGACTACTTGGCTGCATTTCAAATGTTGGTTTTTTTTTTTTTTTTTTTCCTTATTTAATGGTTTCCAAAATCATAAAAGTGAAAGTAGTGAGGATATGTATTTCTTGGCTTATGCAACCTCACTTGCGTGAAAGATTTGGGATTTTTTACAGAAATGAATATAATATTAACTGTTCAAACTACACATTCCTGGAAAAATTACCCAATCTGTACTTTTTGATCACACTTTTGTAATGATCAAAAGAAAGATGGATAGCAGATGCAAGAAAAATCGACTTCAAAATGCAACTATATTAAGGAATAAAAGGAAAACTCCCCTTAAAAATGAAAATAGTCCTACAGACTTTGTTTAAGTGTGAGACAATGTTGATAACAACTGAAAATTAACTTTTTTCATTCCTAAAATGTCTATGCCATTGTGTGATTACTGTTTTGTGGCTTATCTAGATGATAATGGAGAGTCTTATTTATCTTCTAATTTTAAAATTTTGTTGCTATATGTTCAATTCTGCACCCATCATTTTAAACTATACTAAGCTATTAAGATGCTTCTGAAATAAAATGCAAATAATAATTAACTGTTTGTCAAGCAATAACAGTATTTTAAATGCTTTTAAACACGTAGATTATGTTGATTCTTTCAAAACATTTTCAATACAAATAAAAAAAAAGCAAATCAGACCCACTCTGAAAGCTAAGATAGATGATAATTCTTGTATCCCTTCTTTGGAATACCTTTAAGAGAGTTATGCAAAGAGTAAAGTGTTATTACTCAATCTATGCAGAAATGGATGTTATTAGGACATGGGAAAATGAAAAGGCAAGAAGGCAATGCAAAAGTAATGTGAAGGGTTTCAGTGGGAAAATGAAGATGAGAAATGTTGATGGGATAGAGAAGAAAAGTTGATTTAAAGGTCCAGAAATCCAGAGATGGAAGTGGTAGAATCTGTCCTGTTGGTAAGGATGCCTTAAGAAGCCTTTCCTTACCTTAATAAAGCTGAGAAAATCCTTTCTTAAGCAGAATACAGGCTACAAGATAAAGAAAGAGAGATCAGTTGTTTCTTATCTTGATTAATGGAAATTCTGGACAAAGACTCCAACTCTACATTCAGGCAACAAGATAAAACAGATTTTTAAGATGCTAGAGATAAGAAAACTGAGGCTTGAAACTAAGCATGAAAGAAGTATCAAGCACAAAATTATTTGTGAAGCTGAATGAGCAGCAAGATCATAAATGTATTTGAAATAGGAGAAAAGGGAAAGGGCAGGCTAAGTTTTGGTGAAGTGAGAGAAGTAATTTCATTTTAATATAGTCTGTTTTAGACAGTGTTGGGATATTCAGTTTGAAAGCCTGGGGAGACAGCCAAAGAGGCTCCAGTGAATGACTAGAGACAGGATTTGGCAAAGAGAAATAAAACAGTAATTTGACATCAGAGGACTACAGAACTGGTAGTTGAGTGCTGTTACGAGTTAGATTAGAAAGAGGTGCTACAGAGGAGAGAAGGCCAAGAATAAAAAGCTTTGAAGAATCTTTAAAACCTTATCTTCTCAGATTGAGGTAGTTGAATGTACAGGAGGGAAATGCATAAGTTAATGAGCATAACCCAGTGAAACAGCAAAGAAACGAATGAAAGAAAAAGTTGTGGAAATACTTCATTCACTTTCTGAAGAACAAATAGAAAAATGTCCCATTTATCTATCTAAAAATAAATAAATAGACTAAAAAAATCTTTCCAGGGTCTTATTTCTGTAATGATAGTAAATAGGCACTAGAGGTTCTATAACTTGAAATATCACAATGTGGCAAATTTTCCATGCTATTTTTTATAAAACAATTGCTTTGAATTTTGTACCACATGCCAGCACCATCCTGATGCTGGATAGCTTTCTAAGGAAATAATTGAAAATGTTTTGGTTTTTTTTTCCTTTTGGATTGCTTTATTTTTCTTCTACTCTATTAGGAGAATTGTGAAAAACTATTTTGTCTGACTAGATCTGGCAAATAACTAGGCTGCAACAAGGATGAATAACTGAGGTGGGTAGGGGGAGATCTTTAAAGGTTAATGCAAAATATATGGGGAATTTTTACGAGATAGACCTTTAAATAGCATTGCTCTTTAAACAGCTATGGCATAGGTGTACTTCCTACAGAAAGCATAACATGAAATAAACCTCAGGTATTAAACCAGTGCATACTATTCCCCAACATGTTAGAGAGGTGGATGACAGGATACAGCAGTTTGTCTTACTCTCCTCAGAGAGCATGTGGGAAGCTGGATGAGCTGTAAATGCAATCATACTACCACTGTTTTACAGGGAAAAAAATGATGTGGTCAGTTTTTATTCTAGCTAAAAAAATTTTGAGAGATGAAAACCTCAGCCAAGAGCAGTTGAATTTCATTGGAGTATAAGAATTACAGATAGACTACCTCTAAATCACCAATAGAGCTAAGAAATTTCTGAGGGAACGGTTAGAGGAAAGTTACATCAGAAAGAAGTTTCTTTCACAAAGCCAAATGGATTAATAATAACAGAGTGAATATCTTATTGTCTTCTCTTCTCTCTTCTCTTCTCTTCTCTTCTCTTCTCTTCTCTTCTCTTCTCTTCTCTTCTCTTCTCTTCTCTTCTCTTCTCTTCTCTTCTCTTTTCTCTTCCCTTCCCTTCCCTTCCCTTCCCTTCCCTCTCATGGAAAACTATTTCACTTTAGTAAGAATGCTGTCACATGTCCCTTGATATGCTGGAGTGCTTGTCTTTGTAGACACCTGTGAGTGATGCTTTCCTTGTAACAGTCTCAGTCCTTTTGCATTATCTGAAGACTCATAAATTACAGCTCTTATAGCATTTCCTTATGCAAAATCAACCAATGATTTTCTCAAGCATCTCTATGAATATTTTCATGCCCATTCTGCAGATCAGCTGCATTCTGGTGTCACATTCCAAGGTCATGCACCTACAGAGCATTTTGAGTCCTAATTTGTCCAGAACCCTAAAAAAGAGCCTGACAATGTAAAGCTCCCTGCAAGCAGAAAGCACTACTGCATGTAGTGCTAATGATGTTTAACAAAAAACCCTGGCTAATACAGCTGGTTTTTCCTTACTTTGAATGGCCAAAATGAAGCACACATTCTATTAAAAGAACATTAATCTATCAGCTCTAAGAAACATTGACTAAACTCTTCTGTTCTGGTTTCCTTTAGAAAGTCCTATTTCAATCAAGATTTCATGTTTTTACAGTAATTTTTCTCTCGATTCTGAATGAGAGGCATCTGTGTTAACCTTTGGTAAATGTTGACTTGTTAAGTACCTTCTTCAGCTGCCAAATAATAATATATGTTACAATATGAAAGTAATTTAATTCTGTTGAAAAGGATGCAATTTAGATATTATTCTTTGTATGTGTGAATAGGATTCCAATAGTCAATTATGTAATAAAGTAAATATGTTTAAAAAGTATTGAAGGTAGACAGGTTCTATTTAACTCATTTTAAACAATGTACAAAAGATATTGTGTACAATTTTCTTGTATATTTAGATATGTATTCATACACTGTATGTACACATTCATTTTCTTTTAACATTTAGGATTGTTTAGCTAGCAAATTAATTCAACACAATGAGCTCATGCTGCAAAACACCATGGAAATGGAGTATTTACATATGCTAATGACTTCCAATTAAGAAACATGCAAATAATTGGGAGAAAGCAAAATTAAAACACTGTGCTAATAACCTGACAATTACAAGGAAAACTGTATTATGCAAGACTGCAAACATAATTGCACACACAAGATCTATCTGACAACAAGGGTACCTCAATCTGTAATACAAATTATGCACCAAACTTTCACTTACTACAGTCCTTGACAGACTTCTTGCTGTAGGACTACAGCCTGTTTGAGTGCATGCTTTAGTGCTGAATTACCACATGAGGGTCAGTGACAGAGGCAGGATAAGAATCAGGTCACAAAATTTATCATCATGATGAGCTTTCACAGCTCCCTCTTTGGTGTAAGAAAGAAGTGGGACTGCAGATGCAGTTTGAGCTGTCAAACTAAGGTAAGCTAAGCAGCTGCTTGGTGGCTTGGGGTGATTAAGAATTTTCCCTTTCACAGAAAAAAAAAAAACACCAAACAAACTTCCTTCCACCAGAAGATCATAATTTCAGAACTTGTTTTCATTCAAATTTTGATGGATTGTGGAAATTTGGAACGTTTTGGTAGAAAGGCATTCTGAAAACTGAAATTCTGTTTTGAAAAGTCAAAATGTTTTGTTCAACAAGGTAGAAGTCTGTTTTGATATTGCCACAAAATTACAATATTCTGTGGGCCCATAGTATATTACTATCATTATAGACAAATACCATTTGATTACTTAGCTATAAAATCTTTGTTCTGTAAAGTGAAGAAGTCATTCTTATCTTTCAAAAAAAAAAAAAAAATCAATCCTATTGTAATAAAAAACTCTTTAAAACAGAAAAAAACCCAACACAAACCCAAGTGCCTTATCTTATGCCACAAGGATTTGGTTGTTGGCTCTATGTAATTTAAGAAGACAAAGTTTTTTCAGCATGCACATTTCAAAGAATGAGTATAGTGACTTTCTTCCCTGTACTTTTCCTGTCTCTTAGACCCAGTAATCTTTGTGAGCTACAACTTTGCCCCACAAACACTGAAGTAAAGACACCTCTCTAAGAATAAAGGTACAAACTCTTCTAAGAGTCTCTGAAGGCTGATTTGAATATGAACACATTTTTGCCAGCATACATCATTAGCTGTTTATTTCTTGTACTTCAGAAATTAGAAACTTCAGAAATGGCTGTTAACTCTAGGGTTGGACCAATGCAGAAAGAGAAAAACTGATTTTTCCAACAACTTCTGTTACTTTGATCTAGTTTTTTAAGTTCTTGTTCACAGTGCTTGTCAGTCTTTACGTATATTTAAGATTTGATTGCTTCAATGGACAGAATTCTTCTTTATATTTCCAGATTAAACCCCTGTATTTTATCTAGTAGGAAATAATTTTTAATAATAGAGTAAATGCTGGTTATTTAAGAACTCTCCTTAATAGTAGTACTAATGATACAGAAATAGAACAGAGTTTGGTTTTACATACCATTCTTCAGACTTTGTGAGCTTTAAATGTGGTGATGATGACGACAGTGGTGACTGTCATTGACATTCCAGTTGACAGACCCTTAGCTTGTGTACCACCTTGCCTGTTACCACCTTACTTCAGACTGTTAGGGTTCTAGACTTGGCACATTACATGTCATACAGCGGTTCAGGCATTTTTGCACAAGCTGAGGTAGATACCAGAGTTAGGGTTCTTCCTTACAAAACGACCCTTAAAACCTCTGTGAAGATTTCTGTACAAGATGTACAAAAGCCTGGAGGAATAGAGGTGACACATGCAGACTCCACTGCACTAGAATCACACTACTACAAGGAAGATGCGCCCTTAGCATGAATACCTACAACCATAGCCCTATATGAGCACTTACAACCACATTTTTAACATCTCTCACAGGCAAAAAAATGAAAGTGAATATCGATTTATGTGACTACCTCTGCCTAGCCTTCAAGTTTTTGGCATCATTTGAAGTTGTGGTCATTGAAAACTAATCTGTCCTGAGTTAGTGATGGGCAGTCTTCAAAAGATTCAGTTGTTGTTTATTCCTGTTAGGTGTTTTCCTTCCTTTCTTTGCTCTTTTTCTTTCTGCAGAATAAAAATAATTATTGTATTCTATTCTAAATTATTTCTGTCATTTGTCCTTTTCTCTTGTTCAGTCTTTTCAGTATTTTTCTATCTTAAGTAGAATGCGAATACTGCAAATCATGAGTTTTTTTCAAACTCGCTGTGTTAATCATATTTAGACTTCAGCAATGTTTCTCAGGCCTGAGTGAGATTTGGCAGTGTCCTACTGTTGGTCAGCCAGGGGAAGAGGTCTCTGAAGACTGAGTAAAATTGCACAACTGAACATCCCACTATCACATAACATTTGACCACGTTACTGTTGAAAGAACAGGCAACACAAGCAGCTGAAACCAAAATCCTTAAGCACAATGTTGTAAAAATGGTTCTCCCACCATGTTTCTTCAAGAAAATAATGAAGTGCCATTTCCAAGCCTTGACCACTCTAACACAACTGAGTAGAAAATATAGAATCAAAAGGATGGTATTTTCATCCAGTGTTCAGCCTTTTCTCTCCATTTAATGGTTTACTCATGTGAGAATGTAAATGAGCTTTGTTGTTTGACAGGCAGACACGGGAGAAACTACATGAGCCAAAGGATTTGCAATCTGTAGACCACTTGTGTGATTACAGCTGTTAGAGGAAATGTCTGTAGCCATGTAGTAGTCTATTGGTGCCAGCTGTGCTTCCTACAGAGCACAGACATTTGATTTCAGTGTATCAGAGAGAAGACAAACTGTAAATGGAAGATGTAATGAATGGATGTCACTAAATGTAGCAATTTCATAATGTGGTGAGTCCAGCAAAATGCATAACCAGTCACCAGACATTTGCAACATTACTGAAGAACACTGGACACATCATTCATTCAAATGTTTTAATTTATTTTCTTAATTAATTTTTAATATTTTCATAATTCCTTCTTTTTGGGTTTTTTTTTCACCCACTCAAAAAGAAGCTGAATGAAAGGATGGTGATATGTGGGAGGAGAGTCAGGGCTGGCAGATTGTGTTCAAGCATCCTCCACATTCCCTTATTAGTTTAGTCAGACACATTATTTCACATTATGAGAAACAGATGAGAAACTGCTAAAACATACATTATGAGAAACATTAGGAGAAGCTGCTAAGCATACATCTAAATAATGTTAAACCAACAGCAACTCCAGCTGAGGGCCAGCTGACTCACCAGGATCTGTAAATCTAAGCTTCACAGCACTTGCACAGTATGCATATTCCCAGTAACCATCAGACAGGTTGAGTTGTAATGCTGAGTAATCATTGCATAAACCCTGTGTGGGAGAGATGAAGGAGGGCAACAAATACAGGCAGCAGTACTTCAGTGAAAGGAATCGATGACAACATCCCACTGCCTATAGGGAACAGTTATACCTGCTTTTCATCACAATATGCAAATTTCAGCAGCTCCAGATGCTTTGTTGGGTGAATTACATCACATTTCCATATGCATTTCCTTTCCTTGAATTTCTTTCTCATGTTGCAGATAGGTTAATTTAAGTTCTGTGCAAGACAATCACCTAGAATGTGTCAAATTTAATGAAGTACTAAGGAAATAAAAAAGGATATTTCATAGGATCATCCACAGAAAATCATCTGTGGCTTGGCAGAACTGTAGAAAAAATGCTTGTGGTTGCATGACTCATCTTTGTTTAGAGCTGACCTGTGGAAGGCATTAGCAGGACTGGTACGATATTCAGCTCTGCTAATACTTTGACTATTTCTGTTAGCCTGGTTTGATGATCTGTTCTCAGCAGAATGGAAAATGCAGTCTGTGTGAGATGAGGTCACTCCCTGTCACCCAGAATGATTTTTCCATAGAAGTCTTTTCTTACACTTGGATTCAGCACCTCAAGCATTGCCAACATTTTGAGTATCTTTAGGTAATAAATTTTGCAAACCTTTCAAGTAGGATGGCTCAGATTTGTGTGCAATACTGCAAAAAACAAGACAAGTTGCTCCTCTACCCATAGGCATATTCATGCCAGCAACTAGATTTCTAGGAAAATTTCATCTCTTGTAAGACAGATTTAAACACATCTTGCTTTTGCTGCTGCACAGAAATTAATCTGTGGCATATTTTAACTGTATTTTTTTGTTTAATTTTACTTTAGTGATGATTAGGTTCTTTTTAGATACTTTGGATTTGTTAATAATTTTATAATAACCATTGCCAATAAAGAACTAAAATGCTATGGAAGATATTATATTTTCCTTGTAAAGCATGAAGAAATATAAATATGACAAATGTATAGCCTCTGGTAGCAAATGTTGGGATTTAATAATAATTACTCAAGAGAGAGAAATCATTCTTGATAAATAATGTACACTAAGCAGTAGACAAGTCCCCTAGCAAAATGGTAATTATTTTGAGTGTACATCTGGGATGTGAACTCAGGTATCTTCCTCTTTTAAAGTAACCAACATTAGAAAGCAATGCAGGTTCACCCTTCTCCTGGTTTTGGCACCCTTTTTATTCGTGCTTACAGCCTATAGCCTGATTCTTTTAGTGTCCTGGTTTCACAGGTTTGGACTATGTGCAACACATTGCTCTCCAAGATGGGAAATTTTTTTAAGGCTGAGTTCATGTACCATAAAAGGAATCTGGTTGTAACTTGTTTTTTAGGCAGAATGTAGTCTCAATAAGTTTTTCCCATCATGCTCAGATTTCTTAAGTTTTTGGTAACCCTCTGTGAATGAAGATTATTTTTTTCTCTTCATTAAGGCTCATGAATATCGTATGGACTGGCGTGTCCTGCTGCATTGTCTAAAACATTTTGTGCATCAAATTACAGGTGCCTGCTGACCATTTTGCTATTATATTCTTTTGAAATTTATCCAGGCTAATACAGAAGGTGGAACTAGACTGCTGCTTTTGCCCCACAAGTTTTCCTTCACATTTTAAATGGCTTTTGTTCCAGCCATACCTGAACATCTTCTGCAGTGACTTTCTGTTATATCCCCTGCTAATGAGAAAACAATGACATGAATGCAATTAAAACAATTCTGAAATTTCCACATGTAAATATTTGCACCAAATTTGTTTGTGTGCAATAGGGAAGCAGACAATGACACACTGTTTATTTAATAAGTGATGACTAGCTAACACTGACAAAATAGAGGTTATTAAACAGAGAATAATTGCAAGCGACTTTCTGTTCTTGATCTGCAGTTAAACAAAATGTAGCCCAAAATGTGGTTGGTTAATTTTGAGCAACAAAGGTAGTTGATGGAGAAAAACATTTTGTTTGCTTGCAGATACTGCACAAACAGAATTGGAGATTAAGCGGGTTAGGTAAATAATTGTGAAATATTTGCTCAGCAATAATACAGCTTCATTTTTCGTGTTGTTGTTACCTTTAACACTGGATCTTTTTTTCTATTCTCAATTCTTCTAGAGAGTTAAAATTGATAGCTACATAGGAGGAGTAGCTGACAGCTTAATGAACAATTATTAGAGTCTGTGGCATATTTTCCAACAGTTTTTCATGAATAGAGGGGTGGTGTAATCCACTGCAGTGTTTAAGTGGAACCTCTTTTGTCAGCACCTGTTATTGGAGAGAGTAACATTCCGTGGGACAAGAGTATTCACATCTCTTTTTAGGGAATTTACAGCTGTAAGTGGCTGGAAGCAAGGCACAGCACAAAGAGGACAATTGTACAAGGTTTACAAAATAGCTGGTATCAAATATGAGACAGTCTTAGGGTTCATCTTAGTAGTGCAAACCTGTTTTCTACCTATGAATGATCAAAGCATGAGAGGAAAGTAAAGATTCTTCTCATTTACTAAGACACAATTGGTAAGGGTTTTCTGTTAAGGGCTGGGAAGCACAGTTCTATTTTTTCAGTAAGCTCAGATAATTAAAAAGAGCTTAATGGTTACTTGTGAATGTTGTTACCCAAATTGTAAACTAGAAGGACAGAAACTGCTTATTCTTATATAGACCCATCTACTTATCTCTCAATTGAATAGCCCAGTTTGCAATATTTTCCTGGTTTGAGTGGCACTTATGGAAGTTATGTGCCCTCAGCATTGGAGTCTGTTAGCCTACAAAATTACTATAGATTCACGTGTATCTTACTCAGGTTAATTTTTTGATTGCTACTAAGACCTTTAAGACAGCATAAAGCAATATCCTACATAACTGTGTTTAAGATCCATGTGAAACTTTTACAACAAACTTTTTTGATAAACTCTTTGTTTAAGGCAAGGGAAATTTATTTGGAAAGTTAAAATCCATGGATTTTTGGCCTTACTTTACAGTCCTCAGTTAATACTCAGAAGGTACTCAACAGAAAGACTAAAGGGGGTGATCTGCATTGGTTTTGGCAAGCTAGATTGTGATGGTCACAGTCACGTTGTGGAGTTGTTAATGTATCTACCATCAAGGGCAATCAGATCTCCAGGTGTAATTTTTGGAATTAATAGCATAGGAATATTTGGTACAAGTACCAGCCTAGCAACATATTCAACTGCATTGAAGAAAATTGCATCAACATTGATCACCTTACCTCTAGTGAGCCTTAGTTAAAGGAAACAATGTTGTCTATAATCATAACACTAATTCTTGTAATAATATTTTAAAAGAAATTCTAGCTATTTTATAAAATATCTTTCCAAGCCAAATGTTTATACTTTGAGGTTTATAATGTTTATAATTTGAGCAATTTTAGTGTATTATTTCTTAAATAACATCTCTAGGAAGCATGATTCCAATGAAACATATTATTTGTTCCTCTGGTAAGAGAACAGCACTGCACTTTTCTTGGATTAGGAATAAAATCAAAATAAATACAATGTATGTATGTCACAAGAAATGTCATCCTGCCAAAATATAAGTTAATATTTCAGCATCACAGTGATCAAGTTGTCAGTTTGTATGAAATAGTACTTCATATAAAAGACACTGTTTGGAAACAACAGTGTACCAATTATAAAAGACAGAAACAGAGTCCTGTCATTTCATGATTTGAAATATTAATGCGTTCACTCAAATACATGAAGAAATGCTAGCTAGTGCAGCAACAATTAACACTCAAAATATGGATAACACCTAAGAAATAAAATGTTAAGATGTGCCATGTTTGTCAAGGTTTATATGTGCAAAATAATTGACAACAGTCATCCAGAAGAGATGTGTCAATTGTTTAGCCAAAGAGAACAACAGGACATTTTTATTGGCAGGGTATGACTTCTTAGTTTTGTTCCCCAGACCAAAGATTTCTTTACCTAATTCTAATATCTGTACTGGAACATGAACATTATTTTTGAGGCAGCAGAAGTATTTTGTGATAACAGGGGAAATGCTAAAAATATCACTTAAACACTTATAATCCTAATTCATAGTGCAGTCTGTTTCTCAACTTTCTGGTGTTATTTACTTTAATTCCAATACTATATTCTATATTCAGCAAAAAAAGCATTGTAAGTTCAGGAAGGAAGCTTTACTTTCATTTTCTCTCATGTCAGTGTTTCATTCTAACCATCTTAACTGATATTAATACTACTTAGTTTTTTTATATGTTGAGTGACTATCCCTACAAGCCTCTTGAAAGATGGAAAATCATCCTTAATCTGATTTTATATCAAAATCCTGATTCATAGAGATGCTGAGATACTTGCTTGAGGTTACATAAAAGGACCTAAATCTAACAAAATAAGAAAAAGTTTGTACAAGTACACTAGCACTGAAGCCATAGCTGGATCCAAATCTTAGGGGCTGATCAACAGGAGAATAGGAACAGTAGTAACACTTAACTGGAAACTTTTAAAGGGTAAAAAAAAGTATAAGAATACTTACATTTTATTTTATTTTACTTTTTTTTGTTTTTCAAACTTTGCTTGCTTCTGGTGTTTTCATGTGATGGCTTGTATGGTTTTTGTTTTACTTAAAAACTTTTCTTAATTGTATCTAAGAATTTTTTAGGAGCTCTCTGATCTACAAAAAATATTCGGCTATTTGGGGTTATAGGTGATCATTCTTAGAGGAGTATTAGAGGTCAGTCTGGATATTGATTATGAATTTTGACCTCAGTATCTCATGTTCATGTTGTTCATCATGTGCCTGTGGTTTCAGAGCCTTCACAGTAGAGATGGCAGTCAAGGTGAAACCTGAAGTATCTTCAGGAGACACTCCTTATCCTCTTCTCTCTCCCTACTGAGATGGTACCTTCTGACCTCAAAATTACCCAGGAGTTTCTGTGTGGTTTTCCCAGTATATCAGTGGTGGCAGTGGTGGAAAGAGATGCTCATGCACAACCCAAGTCCATGTACCTGCAAAAGGGGAATGTCAAAAGTACACCATCTCTCACCTTGGAAATCTCATCTGAAAACTGTCAGGCCAAACCACTGCCTTTCTTTTCTTTGCTGTCCTGCTTTGAATTCAGAAACTATGCTTTAAAAGGGCTTCATGCAGATGGTAAAACCTTACAAGGTGAGATTCGTTAAGATGTTCTCGCTCCTTTTATATGTTTCTGTGGGTCAGACTAAACATTGATGGCTGGCTGCATTACCTAGAGAAATGGCTATTTGATCATTGACAGGCACTGCTGAAGTCTTATCACAATTTTAAAATGATTCCATGACAATATTACTAGGAAGAAGTAGAAACCATTGATTTATTTAACACCTCATTGAGTTTTATCCAAGTTAGAATCAGATGTGCAATAACTCACTATAACACCACTGGAGACTTACACAAGACCTACTTTTGTCCAATTGTTCTGCCAAGAAATAGAATTTCTAGTTAAAATGGATGGAAATAAAATGTAAAAGT
The DNA here is from genome assembly GCA_020086605.1 of Lanius collurio. Taxonomy (NCBI): domain Eukaryota; kingdom Metazoa; phylum Chordata; class Aves; order Passeriformes; family Laniidae; genus Lanius; species Lanius collurio. Next base: position 29,852,367 of record JACBWW010000003.1, on the reverse strand, counting down.
AGGTTAAAAAAAAAGGCTGATATTTTTCTCTTCTTGTAAGATTTCCTAAGGTTTTTCAAAGTCTTTTGAATCCCTCTCACTCTTTCTTGATCCCTTCACCCATTATTCAGCCTTTTACTCAGCCCTGGTCCTGCCCTAAATAATAATTTGACTCAGTTTCTGAAAAAATGTGTGGGACCAAATGCATGTAGCTCAGTGCAAATTTATCATGGGAGAAGACACAAAAGTCAGATGGAATTTCTGCAAGTTAATACGTAAATTGAGCTCATGACTTTGTCCTGGATACTGAACAACCACTAAAAGGTTTCTTTAACTTGCAGAGACCATAGAACAACAGAATGATTGGGGTTGGAAGGGACTTTAAAGATCATTCACTTCCAGCTCCCTTTGTTTAGGCAGGGACACCTCCCACTAGACCAGGATGCTCAAACCCCATTCAACCTGGCCCTGAACACTTCCAGAGATGAGACATCCATAACTTCCGATACCAACTGGTTCCAATGCCTCACCACTCTCATGGAAGAACATAGATGGACAATACCTCTTCCTCTGAGGTAGTCCAATCTGCTTTTGCTGACCTTCATAATGGAAATAATGTCTTCTAAAAAGGAAGACAGAGTAAGCTGGCAAAGGAAGACTGCTGAAGAGAGAGGCAGAAACAAGGTCATGGGATATTAAAACAGGTTGTCAGAGCCCTTCATGCCTAGAACAGACTAAATCCTCAGGCTGGTTTCTGGTTTACTTTGATATTTTCATTCTGGCTGGTCTTTCATAGGCTCAGAGAGCAGTCACTTATGGCTAGAGTTCATGTTTTGAGTGGGAAGAAGTATGGTGAAACCTTTGCTTACTCCTGAAACTACCACAGCCCATGAAAGGGTGCTCTCTTGCTCCTACCACGATGTCTTCAAGGGCAAAAAGGAGTGCTGCTGCACAGGCCCAGGAAAAGTTCAATTCTGTTAGGGGGGCAAACCTTAACAGGGCTATCAAGGACAGTGATCACCCCATGGGCCAGGTGTCCATCACAGTGAGACAACCGGGCCTCTGCAGCACCTCACTGACTCATGGGGCCACAGCCTAGGTGTGGGACCCACTGAGGGAGACAGGGGAAGAGTGCTTTGGGATAGCACAAGATGCACTCTAGGTTGTTTAGAGGGGGAACTAAAGGTAAAGAAACAGAGAGATCTAGTGGAGCTGTGGCAGCCTTACCTTTGTTGTGTACTATAACTATAAATAATGTGTAGCTTTGTTGTAGCTCTCAGACGGAAAGAGAGTGTTTTTTTTTTTTTGTTACTGGATTGAGACAAGGTATCGTGTTTCAAAACAATTGGTCAAGAAATATTTAATAATAATGGAGAACAAACATAATCATGAAGTGCCATTTAGCATCTAAATAAAGATGAAATTTTAAAAAAAGTAATAAGTAGCAATACCAGGAAAAAAGTAAAATCTGTTCCATGTCTTGAGTAACCAGGCTTGTGGGAGATCTGTTAATCTTCATGCCAAATTTATAATACTTCAGTAGCAAAAAAATTTAATCATACCATTAATGAGGGAAGGCCTACACATTGCTTAATTTGTACTTGTTTTCTTGAAGTGTGCATGCTGCTATTACATTTACTGTCTTATACTGAGATGAAATTGCATTTAAACTTGTGAGAAAGGGATCAACACAGTCTTTACAAACATAATTTCAAAATAAAAAGAAACACCATCATTATTTTTTATTATATTCTTTATCCCTACATGCATATCATGCTTTCTATAACTGGAAAATATAAAAGACACATTCTATACTTAAAAGTGAAAAGAAAATGACCCTACTTATCATATATTTCTCAGCTCAACATTTACTTTATTCCAGCTGTGGAAAAAGGTTTCGAAGAAGAGACTCATTTAATACCATGGCAATGAGAAGAGATGTGTTTATAATGAAATACAAATTTACTGAAGATGTATTGTGTCAGACTAAACTGGCATCTTTCCCTTTTTGAGACAGCAGATTTTTCCAAGAGAGATCTCAGCAGTTTCAATGCAATAAAGTATTTGATGTGGTACAATATGGAAAACTATAAGTAACATTGGAGCAGGCAGAGTGGAAAGATCATACGATATCTAAGGAGCTAGCTAGGAAGGATGACAAGAGTCTGCTGATGAAAGGCAAGCATTGGCCAGAGGGAAATTAGCAATGGGAGCCCCATCAGTTCAGAGTTAGGAGCAAAGTGACATAAAATTTCACTAATGACTTTGGCACAAAGACTAGGAGGTGGCTGATGAAATCTGCTGGCAAAGGTAAGAGGTGATAGGAAGCATCAGAATATCCCCAGAATTTGAATAATAGCAGCGGGATAAAATTCATTAATAGGAAGTGGTAGTTTTTGTACTTCAAGCACTAAGATCTAGGAGTCCTCATGTGGAAATGCCTGAGGGAAGGACTGGATAAATTACTTTACCAGATGATGTTTCTCAGATGCCAAAATTGTATAACATAGACCAAAAAATGAAATAAATAGAACAGATGCATTTGTAACATTCAGTAATAGAGGTATTTACAGTAGAAACAAAAAGCTGTGAATGATGCTGTACAAGACACTGGTGGCACCAGATCCAGCATATAATTTTTATTTTCCATTTCCCAGAAGAGGCAGTAACAGCTAACAGAAGTGCAGAGAACAGCTACCAGGCCAGTGAGAGGAACAGACATCTTTTCTCAGAAGTTAACGATACAGCTTTTTCCTAGGAGGTTGTGCTGCATTAAAAATTGTATGAAGAAAATAATTTGGAACTTTAAGCAAGATGAACAAAGAATTAAAGTGTTTTAAAATGGGGTAATTTATCACATTCTTTTCATCTTCTTTGGATGGAATTCACTCAGACACAGACTGAAAAGCATCTATAGGAAAACTGCACAGGGATTAATTTCCTTCTGCATATGCAGCCTCAGTTATGCAGAAGAGTATGAATAAATTCTAACATTTTTTCAGAGATTTCTCCTTTAGAAAAAAGCTGTTAAATTATAACTACCTTTTTATTCCCACCTATGGCTGTCTGGAAGTGCCCAGTACTCTAATATTTAGGTACAGTTAGATAAAGGTAAAAGAAAGCATTTGGGAGGAAAAAAAACCCCAAAGGACAGAATTTTGAAAGGTTAATTTCAAGTGCTGAGGGTGTAGTGTCCAAAATCATAGAATCTTTTTGACTGTATCTGATATTATCCTTCTTTATAGCTGACAAATGTTAACATTAAAAAAATGAAAATGCCCTCTAGTTCTCTTCCCTTAATCTTAACACTGGATGACTGCTCCACTAGATTAATACTTGCTCTGACTGTTCTTTTGACTCCCTTGGTGATTTGATCCATAAATCGCTTCTCTCTGGAGCCCAACAAAAATTACATATTTATTTTTCTTCCTGGAGTTTATGTTCCTGAATTTTCAATGCAATAGAGATACAATGGTTCTGTTTTACTCAATGTCTTATTTCTTGCATGCAAAATTCTGCAGCGGTGCATCATCATCTCTGATGAGGGAAATAGTGTCATTTTCAAATTGTATATTAAAAAAGGTTGAACATCCAATTTACAGTTTTGATATTCTTTTCAAATGTGCTTTATTGACAGGACTTCTATAAACACATACAAGTGACATATTTTCAAATCACTTTTTTTTTTGTTCAGTAAACAAAAAAGAAGTACAAGGTTACGGCTCTATAATCTGGTATTAAATCAAACTAGTGCATCAACACACACAGAGTAAGAGAGCACCACTGGGAGATGCCTACCACTGATCTCCCTGCCTTGGAAGGCTTAAGATTACATAAACGCATTCTCTTTCATTTAACCTACTCAAAGCCTGTCTCTTTGAATCAAAACTCATGTTGGCCACTCCAAATTATCAAGACACAACTTATCTACAATAGACTGCTCCAAAAGATTACTGACAAATTATAAGCAATTTCAGCTGCCTGTAAATGTTTCCTGTGGATCATTTTGGCTGACCTTGAGATCAACCTTCAGCAATTCGAGTATTTGTCTTCCATATATTTCCCTAGTGGATATGAATATCAGTTGTATAAAAAATGATGGATGGTGGCAATTTCCTATTAATTGCTACTGAAAAAAAAAAAAAAAAAAATCCTAGCACTTCTGATGGGTAACACTGACCACAGAGAAAGGGAAACTGTATTTCAGGTGAATATTTTCTCTGGCAGTTTTTGTGTAAACAAGCCTTGAATGATGCCTTTGAATAGTTGTGAAAATGTGTCATTGGCAATTGTCCCAGAATTACAAACAGAGTAAGGAAAAGATGAAATCACCTATTCAACAGAAGCAACTGTCAAAAACAAGGAAGAAAATATGCTATTTCTTTTTCCTCTTACAGTTTTTCCACTGCAGGGAATCTTAGTCTGTGACCTAAGTCTATCAGGCTCAGTTTCTGAATGTTGATATACCATCATCTTAAACATTAATCTTTATCATATTTCATTGTCCACATTTTTATCATCTAATTGCATTTTCCAACAATTTTAAAAACTTTAAAAATAAAAATTTAGGAAGAAATAAAAATGCAGCATTTCCACTGAAGATTAAGTGAACCCCAGTGCTATTCAATTTCCAATAATGTTTTTGAGTGGTCTTTATTGAAAAACGTTATATAAATGGTTCTCACCTGGTATATATACACTTCTTGGTACAGAGAAAACGTATTTCTGTTCTTACTAAAATGAAATTTGATGCCATAAGATGCCAAAGCATACTAAATTCTTTAACCTTTGCATTACTTTCTACTTTCTGGGGTGGGTTCATTATTTTAGGGATTTATAGCAACTAATTTTCCCAGTCTGTCACAGACCCAAATAAGTATTTGTAGAATATTTGGCCATTAGTAGCAGTTGTAACCTAAAGCATAAGGTAACATACATTTTTAACACTCTCCTGGCAGCTACAGCTTGAAAGTCCAGTTCACATTAAGGGGTTTTGTGGCCTGAAGGATGGGACATGAAGAGAGCCTGAAAGAATGTACTTCACAGTGATGGTCTCAGGGACAGTGTTTTAAAGCATTTTGATGCTCAAAGATGCAGACAGGTACTTGATAGTATATATAAATAAGACAGAGTTCCTGCTACATGAGACACTTAAGTGCCTTTTTTTAAAGTCTGCTGGGCATCTGTTTGTATTCTACCTCTAGCTCTTCACTACTTTCAACTAAATTCTGATCAATGAAAACATATTTTCTTTTCCTAAGCCTCTGTTTTACCCTTTCAAATTTAGCTGCATAGCTGAGAGTGAGTTTGGGTTCTTGCTTTCTGTCCATCACAAACAATGAAAGTTTTGCAGGGTCAGAAATGCCCCTAGGCCTAGTTTTGGAACAGAGTGAGCACTTTTTATAGTGCTGCTCAAGAAATAAGATATTGCCAATCATGTTTTGTCTGTGTTGTTCACCTAGATGAAACTAGAAAAGTACACAGGAACACAGTATATTCAGGTGGTGACATGCATACTTAGTAACTGTTATGCTGAAGCACACTTTAATAGGCAAAGTAAGGAAGTCTGCTTACAGCTATGTAATTCTTTATAAGACACATTTCCTCTCTGTTAATTACTTGGAGAGAGACCTTAAAGAGCCATCTGTGCTGCTGGATTTTAGGGTGCCACATTTCCACACAGGCACTGAAATGATGATGAAAATGCTTTCCTCGTTCACAATAAAGTCAGCAGTGAACTTATATTGTCAGGATTTTGAAAATTTCTCTCCATCAGTCCTCCAGCTCTTCCATTCTTCTGAACAGAGAATCTCAGGGATTGTTCTCTGCCATGCAGCGTGGATATCTCTGGATTTCATATGGATCCCAGAATCCTTTTCAGCACACTTATTTCAGCACTCCCTCTTACAGTCCTTTCACAAACTGTAAATCAGAAACAGGAATGAAAGGTCCAGGTGAGTGAACAGAAATAAATGCTTTATAAGAGGAAAAGACACAGCAGGAATACTGTGTTGATAGCTGAAGCAGTTTGATGTGGGAAAACACTTGGTTATGAGTGGAGAGATATGGGTTTAGCCCAGATTTTGCTCAAGACACTTAGTATGTGTAGTATTAGTATGTTGGCCTTGCTTAGCTGACCTTAATTACATTATTTTTTTTTTCTGTGCAATCCAAATAAGGCTTTTAATAGTTTAGTTTCAAGTAATAAAGTGCCATTCATGTGTGTAATTTATTACTAAGTACATTAATATTTATAGACGGAGCTGAAATTCTTTAGTCAACATGAGAGAATTTTCTCAGTCAAGAAAATCATCTTTGGTCCAATTTATTAAGCAAGTGAAGAACTGTCTGATAGAAACCCCTTGCATGGTTGCTGTAGGTCAAGCTAAGCTGATAGAATAATAAAATAAAGTTGAGTTTTACTGCATTCTCATCTCTTTTATAAACCTTTTGGCTCTGAAATCTGGCACAATGTTTCAAAACAAATCCAAGTCAGAATTCAATTCTTGGAATCATAAAATGCTTTGTAACTTAGAATTATCTTAACATGTTGATTATAAAATTCAGTGAGGAAAATTCATCTGTGCTCTCTCTTCGCTCTGGCAGAGATCAATTTAGGTGAATATTTTTCATTTGCTTTATAACGAGTTCAACTGCAATTTTTCTATATGAGTAAGAATTTGAGAGTATGGTAATTTTCTTGCACTCTCTGTATGGGTTGTAGGGAGAAGAATGGCTCCTATGTTTATGTCATTACTTCTGTTGAAGTAAGTCAGCATTGACTAAGCAAAGTCACAGCATGAAAGGACATTTGCTTCTATGCTTTTAACGTACTTGACAGCATAGTGGAGCATGTGAAGGATTTATCAATTTAAGGCATACAAGTGACCATTAAGTGCACGCATAAAAGATTTCTGTACATTAATTAGATACCTGCAATTAAGTTAGAAGAAAAATGTCAACTCTTTGTAAAACATGAGAAACGTTAGGGAAAGACAGCATGTGTCTCTGCATTAAAATGCCATTAAAATGATTAGGACTTCAAAAACATTGAAAAATTAATTTTATATATGATTCTAGAAGATGCTGAGGTCCGTTGTGTACAAAACCAGAATGAATAAATTTCCAGTGCTTGACATTATCAAAGTAGGATCTCATATTTCCCATCCAATTGCATTCTGTGTATGTAGTTACTGCAATGTTCTTTTTCCCGCTTCACTTTGAGTCGTTGCCGTGCCTATGAATTTAACAATGCTTATTGTCAAAGATGTACTCTAAATCCCTGAGTCATATGATAATGCAAAATGATAAGAGTTTAAATGTTATAATTGAATGTCCAAATAGCTCATAGTTAATGTGGATGAACAGATCACTGCTAACTGTCATAGAAAGGAGGTCTCCCTTGTGTGAGAACTCATGGTTTCCAAATAACTGCTGGAAGAATTTGTAACTGCAGGGAAGCTTTGAAATAGCAAATGTGAAGCGCGTGCACCACCAAGTTTCTTAAGCTTCCTTTATGTGTAAACGCATTAGTAATCTGTGTCTTTTTCTAAACATCTGGGATAAAGTGACCTGACTCCGCCCTACAGACAGATCATGTGGCTGCAAAACAGAGAAGGCAAGAGGGAAAATAAACCATATGGCTTAGAAAAACAAACCAGAGCTGCTTAACAGAAAAAAAAAGCATTATCAAACATTGTGAAACATTATTGCAAATGTTTTAAAATTCATATCTTATTTCAAATAAATACACATTATTTATCCAATTTATGAGACAGCTGAAAGGCTATGAGCTTGTATCCTTCTCGAAGGAGTCTTCAAATTTATACTGCTATGTCCATTATACCTAAAACTTCTCCATGATATGGGCCTATTTTGGAGCATGAGACCCCCTTCCATTCCAGTGGCCACTTGTCCTCATTCTTTAGCCCTCAGAAATCACCAGATGGAGCCCAGCCATGGGTGGCTCAGTGTACTCAGGCAAGAGACCTGGAGTCTAGAATTCACACATCCTTGATCATTCAAGTTACCCAGCAAATCAGCTGGGATTTGTGCAAGCCATGGCACAGAGGGACACTGCTCGGTGTGTGGAGGGTGAAGGAGAGTGTTTCCTCCAAGCAGCCTCCTGGAACATGGGAAAGCCTTTCCTGTAGAGTACACTCTGTGGAGCGCAGGTAACCTGTGAATGAGGGGTTGCCTCTCTGTGGGGAACTCCCACGTCATGCGGGATGCTTGGGGACGGAGATACTATGTGGCATACAAAGTGAGTATCCAATTAAGTCAGGGCTTGTCATAATTTGTGTTGTATTTGAGAGGTACTACAATCAACAGAGCTGCGTAGGAATCTGCAGGAATATACCAGTGTGATTTTAAAGACTGAGATCTCTTTTGTGTCTAGAAATAAGGCCTGCAGAGTTCCCAAACTCAGACACAGTTCTTTATTATTTTATCTAAGACCTTCCTAAGAAGGAGAGTGAACAGACATGATGAGCAACAGGATGAAGGGAAGAGTAGCTGTTTGCATGTTGCTCAGAAAATTAAGATCATGTGTTATGGAGTTGGCAGAGCTGGAAAATAGCAAGTTTGTACTGACATGTAGATCTGCAAAGGAGACTATGGAAGGATAGCTGACACTAGGAGAGCCAGGACTCAGGGGATTTTTGTGCGGAAGGCACTGAACAAAGAGAGAGTCAGAAAGTGGAGAGAGCTGGTGAAATTCAGAAAGGGGGATGAATTTTATTTTTCATGAGAATAAGTCTGAAGGAAAATATCAAGAATCAGGATGGACAATGTATGATCAGATACACTATTAGCAGAAAGGAAAAGGACTGTAGGAAATAAAGAGAAAAAAGATTCCACAGAAAGGTCATATACAATGGCAAGCTTTCTATAAATATTTCTTAGAAGACATTTGGCCTCAGTATGTTAAGATAAATAAGAAATCCGAAGGCAAAAAAACAAGGGAAGAAAAAGAATTATGAGGAGTTAGACCAGAGGGCTTGGAGGACAGTGGCCATGTCCTGCAGCTTGGTCAGGGTAGTGCAGTGCCCAAGGCTGGCCCCAGGTACCATATAGCATTTGCATTAGATGGTGAGTTGTGAGCAAACCCATCATTATTTTGGCCTTTAGCTCTTGTATTCAAGAATTGTCATGTCTTTTGAAATGTGTTTACAACTTCTGACACATACTGTCATTATTGTGGGACTTACAGTAATGGGGGTAAATCTGATCCAGGCCTTTGCTGCTACCAATAATGAAAGCCAATACATAGGCATCTTATCCAATCATCCTAATAATGCTCTGTGCTGAGTAGGTAAGATGGGTTTGTTTCATGTTTATTACTGTTTTTTAAATTATTATTTAAGTGAACTGTACTGATTCAGACACCAGGAAAACCTTTGACTTCTATACTGTTCCCTTAGGCTTCATGCTGTATTCCACTTTCCTTGACTTCCCAATATCATCTATCATTTCAATATCATCTATCATTTCAATAAATGTCACTGATCCAAAAGTCAATGATTAAAATTTTCAGGTAAATTGATTGAAAGGGAGAAAAAAAACCAGACCAAAACAAATCCACAGACTTCCTAAAAATAAACATATCAAACTCTTCCATTTCATAAGAGCTTCTGTGTTTCTTCTTTTCGTTTAAACTAGGTTTTACAAGTTGGAATGACAATGTCATTTGTCAAGGTATCAAATAATACTTAAGCAATCCCTAATACTACTTATTTAAGCTGGGTTTATTTTTCCACCAACACCTCTGCCTTGCTTTCTCAAATTCTTGATATCATTCTCAAATTGAGTGTTTATTGGTTACAATAATGGATGTGAAAACACTATATGCTCTTTCTCTCGGTATGGTATATCCTGACAAAGGAGATGCTTAAGCTTTTGTTCTAGGAAAACATCTTCCTGTAATGTTCATACACCTGCCTGTATACAGGCCAACAGGCTGTATGATCCTTTAGAAATACAAGCTGAACTGCAGCACTTAAACTTTATATGAAAAGCACTGAAATTGTTTTAAGTGAATACATAAAAGTAGGGGGAGGGTAACTAATCAGTATATTGTTATTTTGACACATTTGGTTGTCTTTTGGAAAATGCATTCATAATTTTCTGTTTGACGTGATCTCAGCATCCAGTAAAAAGCTGAAAATTTTTCATCCTACTGACAGGACTCCATTAATAAAACAACAATCTTTTGTGTGTAGTAATCTTTAATCTTATTTTGTCACACACTTCTCAGTAGCATTTCCACTCGTTTTACAGTATAATTTATGGCACTGAAACAACTCTCTGCCCTGAAAAAGGTCAGTCTGTCAAGGTTTACTTGTCTTTGAAGAAAAGTAATAGAGCATTATTTATGAAGCAAAGAATCCGCTTCAATACTTTAATCAATCAGAAAGATACTTGCATTATTGTATCTTTTGCCAAAAAATACCATGAGCAAAGGATACATCAACCTTGCATTCCCTTTTATGTCACAAAAAGCCTTTTACCTTTTATGTGTCCTTGTCCTTTTGTGTTTACTGCAGTATGAAAATAACAAGGCTGATGATGTCTGATATCTGGGAACAATTTGTAAATTATGAGAATAGGGATTGATCTTATCTGAAGAGGAGGGAGTCTCCAGACAGATTAACTAGAGCTATCCACTGTACTCATCACAATAAACTCATTTTGAGGGTTTGGGTCATGTGCTGTAAACTAACATTTCTATTGCGAGAACTGCAAAAGTTTAAGGAATATTTATGGTACCTCAAAGATGATAACCACATTTTGTACCCCTAGGTTTTTGAACATCACCAAAAACACAAATTGGAACATGTGATGCGGGGAAAGAAATTAGTATTTAATTAGAGAAAACACTTTAAATTAAGTGTCTCAAATATGAATTCAATTTAAGTTTAGTAAGACAGCTTTATGTGAATGAAATGCCAATACATTACTTAACTGCTCTGCTGATGTTTAACAAGTGTGTAATAAGATACATATTACTTATTAATTGTTAGATCCCAGCAAGTGGTTTTTGCTAATTAGTCCCTATATGCCATGAAAACTCTCTTACAACTGGGATGAGTTGCTTCTTGCCTAAATCTCTAACCACTGTTTACTGTTTCCTTCCCAGGAACAGTAAACACACTTGTCATGTGTCTCCATCAGTATTGGTAACTAGTCAAAGTCCTTTGCATTTTATTTTTGGTGTACCACTGGCTTGACTCACCGAGTTCCTGTTCTGAGGAGATGGACACAATCTCTCTCCTACATCTCTATTGCAGCCTAACAAGGCTGACAGAAACCTGAACTCTGCCTGAATTCTCATGATAAGTCAAAGCAAATTAGATGTCTGTACTGAACGTGTAAGTTCAGCTGGTGATCACAGGGTCCTTTTTAGCAAGTTTGTATGCCTGAACACTTGTAAGAGAAGCAAATGTCCTAAACAGTAAGACCACATCCAAAGTAGATGGAAAATATGTGCAACATTATCCTCAAGATTTATCAGTAATTTTATACCTTCAGATGATTAGGAGGTAAAAGCCCATGCAGATAGGTGGGCTAATATGTCTACCAGTATGCTTGGACTGACATTTAGAAAAGAACTGGTAAAGTGTTCTGATGAAGTTAATATTTCTTTTCTTTTTTTTTTTTTTTTTTTAAATATTTGGCAAGTATATGGATTCTCAAGATGAGCAGCTGGTCCTTTCACTGTTAGTGGAAAATACCATCTCATTTAAGTCTAACAAGCTAAATTTTGGATGGCATACTGCCTAGTCATATGAGACATTAAAGTATGGGGGATCTAGCTGTCTCTCTCTGGTCAGTAGAAAAAGATTTGCCTATATTACTTCTGATAAGAAGTTTTTTAAAGTTTAGCATACATGATAATGCATATTATGTCTTTGTACAACATCTGATTGAAGACTTATTTGAAGTAAGCAAGTCTATTGTCCTGCAAAGAAAAATCTACACAATAAACTTTATTTTCTGCTAATGATGGTATTTTAAATTAGCAAATTTTGTGAACACAAGAAAGTGGGCTATGTTGGTTGCCAAATAAGCATAGGGCTGTACAGAGCACATTAGACAAATAGTGGCATAAATTCTTGCTTGATTGTGACCAGGTAATAGTTATGAAATAAGGACCATACGAAGTGCACTTTAAGCACTCCAAATACCTCTGTACCTGAAATAAATCTGTATTAATAGAGTCCAAACAAGGGATTTTGATTTTGAAGTATAGCTTTTAAAGTCATAGTGATATGATGATATGTTTCAGTAGCCATATAAAAATGAGCCAAGAGGGTGCTAAAAGTGTGACATACCTGAGAACTCTCCAGGACAGATAGACCACAACAAGAGTGATCAGATCTCACAATGGCCTTTCATATGAGGAGGTATGTGACTAAAGAAGACCTTGTAGTTAAGGATTAGCATGTGCTAAATTGATTTGGTATAATGAGGACCAAATTGATCTGTACTTTATAAGAACACTCTCTAAAGCACAGTGCTAATACAGAGTGTTGCACTTCAAGTGCTGGTGGCATGGAGCTGAAATGTCATAGCTAGCCCATGGTCCAGTGGTCTACTGTTCCTTTTGTCACAGTTCTGTATAATTCCTTTGCGAGTCAGAATCCCTTGCAATGAATGAGAATCTTTCAGGAACTTAAATGACACCTGCTTTTCACATTCAAATTAAAATATGAGAGAGAGAGACAGAGAGAGAGAATCAATTACTTAAAAAAAAATCTATTATGAAACAAACCTGTAAATACTTTCTAAGGTTTATTTTCATATTTGTACATCTCTTCCAGTGTGCCATTTAGATCTTGCAGAATACATCTCTGTGAAGTGTTACCAAACTTGAATTTTCATTGACTATTTCCATTTATTTCCAGTTCTAGACTTTTGCATTTTAAGATCTGGTCTGTAGATGCAGTTCAGATCAGGACTGCATGTTAAACCATTTTCATTACAACTTTTATCCTTCCTGCCCACCTCTTTTCTATTATGTACTAGGAAGAATTTTTCTAAGTAAAACTAGACATTTCAAAAGGAGAAATTATTACTCTCTGCAAAGGTGAGTTAGATTTTTTTGTTCTATTGTGCTTTCTGTTTAAGAAAGGTATGCCAGGAGCATGTGAAAAAGAAATAAAACTGTGAATGACACAAGCGAGGGCTGCATTCAGTGTGATAAAGACAGTAACAAGAAAGGGTTTGTTGGTTTATACTGTTTCCCATTCTTGATACAATCATTGTCTCAAGAACAGATTCATATTCTGCATCATTTTCTGTTACCTTTATAGTCTTTCTTATGAGAATGAGGAATGAAAATTTTAATGCCTCATATATTCTGTGAATTACTGTAGGCGAGTATGCTGTACTACTTTGATCTTTCCTATATTCTGTGGTTTGATTTGGTCGTGACGTGAATGGAAAGCAGCACAAAACAAATCACTTTCTGAGAGAACAATTGCAATGCGAATAGGTGCAGAAAGAAAAAGGTACCAGTTCAACCCGTTCTATTATGCAGTAGATTGGGTAGAAACAGAGTTCAAATATGTGCTTTTAGAGGTACTAAAGATTATCTCAATTTTTGGGTTAACCAACCTATCAATTCCTAGCAAATTTTTTCACTGAGTGTTCATAATCTGAATGTAACTGTCTAGCCTTGGATTCAGTATTGCTTTATTAAAGTTCAGCAGTATTGTAGCACAGAAGGAAGGGGAGGTGAAGTCAGACATAAAGGAAATTAAAAGATTTAAAAGAAAATAAAGTAGCTGAAAAATTAAACTTGTAATGGCCTTAAAAATTCTGCATCATGTGTCTAGTCATAACTGGAAAACAACCAAGAAGGAAGAAAAGCAGGGGTAGAAATTGAAGCCAAGTGGAAGTCTGGGTTGCGCCAGGCAGAACTACTGCTACACCTTCCAGCTGCTGGTAGGAGAGAAGGTTTTCCCACACCAAGTAGCAGCCCTCTCTCTGCCAGCCCCATGCTCCACTCAACCCAGGCTAACACTGGAGTCAGGAATTGTGAAGGCAGATGGCTTGTGCCTATGATGGGTAGCAGCACTTACAGCAAACATCACAGGCATCCATTCTGCTTTCAATGGACACTTTCTCCAATCAGCCCTGATTTTTATGCAAGTGATATGTGGTTTGGTTACAAACAAATGTGCTGGGGTACACTTTAGTTGGGAAATTCTTACTACTGTGAAAGAACCACCATGAAGCATTGTTTGAGGCTTGCTTGTAGTAGGAGCAAAAGGGAAGAGGGGTAAGAAGGCAAAAATTAATGAACAATCTTGCCACTACTCACCATACTCATGTTTAGCAAGTTACTTTAGAATAGGGCAGAAATAATACAAGGCACTATGTTAGAGACATGAAGCAAGCTTTCCCAGGGTCTGAAAGCAGATGGCTGTGCCAGGTTTTGAGATATGGCACAACATTTTTATGTCCATCCCCTGCCACATCCTTATACTTATATTCCATATCTCTGTGTGCTCATTTCATTATTCAGTGGGATTTGTATAAACCTATTTTAAAGATATAAGCTTGGCATCTATGTTATAATATCTAAATCTATGACACACAAAAGCTAGAGATCTGAAAAGAATTTAGACTTCTTTAAATGTTACCTTCACCACTTAGATTTTAATATATATCAACAAATCAAAACTGTGCCATAATTCAGAACATATAACTCTGTTAGACTTGATATACAATTACTTTACATGGTTATCTTCTAAGAATTCTCACAAACTCTGTTTGCTAATCTGTGTAAAAAGGGTACAATAAAATCTGTCTAACTCTCCTTGAACAAATATAAAGCTACTACACCTCCTGTGAAACCAGTGTCGTGTTTGACTCCTCTTTTCACCCATGCACATGCACTTTAACAGTGAAGGGAATGAATGCTGTATCAGATACAAAAGAGATTATTTCTTCAGGTTGTTGAATACATATAACAAATACTAGTGGTTCTCTAGTTGCAGTCTGAAAAGCAAATGTCTGTTCTAAAGTGATGGATTGCAGACACCATAATATGTTATAACAAAGACTTGGGTTTGTACAGCATTTCTAATACTTTATTTTCTTTGCCATGTCTGTTGCTAAAATCTTTGACTACTAGAAGCTCCTCTATTCTGCCTTGCCTATGACATAGTTTGCTGTATTTCAGCTTTATAATCACCTGTGTGTATTGTTAGTCATGCAGAAAAATCTTTCCTTAATTACTCTCGAGCAAGGCATCATGGCCAAGCAGTGAAACACATCAGAGACCCACATTGTACCCAGGTTACTGTGTCCAAATACTCAAGTAAGGGCTTTTACTGTAGAATAAAGGCTGCTTCCATGATGAACCTTATCACTGCAACATTTCATTCAGTACAAACCAAATGACATCTGCCTAGCACTGTGTTACCTACATACCTTGAAATGTCTGCATATCCTCCAGTTTCTTTCCAAAGACTCCTCTCTTTTTCCTTCATCCCATTTTTTACTTTTTGATTTCTCATGTCTTATTATGCAGTCAATTTTCTAATTGCCATCAAAGCTGACTTTTCAATTTGTGTTTGCAGAAACCTAGAGAAATTTGTCTGAGATAAAAAGGATAAACTGGGCAAACCTTTGACTAAGGGTTTTTTGGCATAGTTAAAAAAAGATGCATTTCTACTTCTCTCTTTTTTTATGGTTCTATGACACCAGAGAGATTTTGACTTTTTGTTTTGTTTTCCCATCTTGTTTCAGTGTTTCCATTTCAATTACTGACCTCAGTGTTTTGTCATGGGCTGTTTTGATTTTTTCCCTCTTTTTTTTCATTTCACCATTGTAAATTTTTAGGTTTATTTTGGCATAGTGATAAAATATTTTCACTACTTCTTCATGCTGCCATATTTTTATTTACTTTTTATTTAGATGAGTACACATCATTTAAAATTGCTTTAGTGTATCCACTTATAGTCATACTTGAGGTCAGTCTGTCCTCATGAGGAAAAGCTTATTAATTTGTTTGAAGATGTGCCTGGCTGCAGCCCCAAATCAGAGCAAAGAACCTTTGGTGAAAACAATGTAGGACATGAAAGCACTTACAGAGATTCTCTTGACATAGCAGACAGGTACCTTCCCTGCAGTGCTGAGCTGGTATTTTGTTCTGTTTAGAAGTCAGAAATTACACATTTAATTCACTTTCCTATTCCAAAATGAGCCCTTTCCTTTCTAAAATGGAAATATTGCAGTAAAGCAGGACAGCAGCAGCTCACCCAAAGGCATTTTTGTTATCCTGGTGCCAGTTTCAGCAGCAATGTCAGTATTTTGTTTTTCCAGCCACAGCCTGGGTTACAAGAGAGATCTTGAGAAATGGCAGCATGAAGCTGGGCAGCAGCAGCCTTGTTTTGTGGACTGGCCCACAGGTTAGCTCTAGTGAAAGCTGCTTAGATAGAAATAATCTGTTAGGATTTCAGGGCAAAATCTGAGAAGTGAGTGTACAGTAGACCCAGGCAGTTAAGAAGAAGGGTAGGTGTGGTACAGATGGTTGGGTGCAGCAGATAATTTTGAAGAGGGAGAGAACAAATAATAAAAAAGTTGAATGATCCCCAGCTAACAGAAATTTGCCTGTTTAAACCATCACAGCAGCAATCTATGGTCTGAACTATCCAACCACAAAAAATGACCTGGATATGATTATTTTTAGAAAGGACACTTTATTAGACTGAGGCCTCATATTGAAAAAAAAAATGTCACTATCTCCAATAAATATGTCTTTTTTTTTTTTTTAATGTGAAGTCTTCTGAGGAGCCAGGTAGTGTTCCTATGGTGTATTTAACTTTGACACCACTACTACCGCTTTTCATTGCTAGAAATACTGGGGAAAAAAAACATGTGCCACATATGAGTTGTCTAAATGCAGTTAGTGAAGGTTTGTGATCTTTTATCTGGAGATAACAGATGTATTAAAACATTTTAAGGAAAATTCCAGGATACACATTGTAAAAAAAAAATAGCTCAGGAGAAAAATAAAAGATGCACAGAATTTTTTCAAGAGCCAAAACTGGTAGCACCCATTCTCTCCAGAATTAAAGCTGAGTCAGAAGAACTTAGTGGAACCTACTCAAAATGAAGAAAAATATTGTTGCAAACATACTACAGCCACCTAGGAGTAAAGGCCACTGATGACAAAGTGATTCTGACTCCAGGCCTGCTTCCCATGTGACACTTCTGCTTCAGATGCTCTGTCACAGTACGCTGAGACAGTGAAGTCCTGGCTTCCTCATTTTGCTGGAAACAGGGACCAGATCTCTGTGACACTGTGGGAAGCATAGTGTGACATGGCTTGGATAGCTGGAGAAGTGAAAGGGTGCTCTGTATCACAGTACACATGTGAGGTACCACAGCACCACAGCAAGGTGCTTAGTCCCTCCAAATGATGGAGTTTAGGCCAACCTTCCTGTGCAGAGATGTCACTCTATTTTTTTCCAGTGTTGAACAGAACTCATTCAGTACAAGATTCTGGATCCCAGCGCTGCATTGGATTGCTTTGTAACTGTGACCTCAGGGAGTTAAAGAGACCATCAGATGATGGAAAACTGAAGAGAGGTGGGGTAGGAAACAGAGATGTTCACAGCCATTAGCAGCTCTCTCCAACATGAGCTGTGCTATGCAAGACCAAGGGCCACTAATCCTATTTGCCTTTCCACTGAGAAACACAGGAAACAATAAAATGTTGCTGGGTACCCTGTGAACTGCTGCAAAAGGCCTGCACATAGCAGGTTACTGTGTGAGGGGCAAGAGAGGGGCTCCTTCCCTTTCCACATTCAACCACCTCCTTGCCTACCTTTCTGTGCCTCTTCATCTCACCTCTAAGGGATATTACTCTCTATCACTGAGGGAAAGGGACAAATTCTTGCACCCTTCTCACTCTCACCCCTGTACTTCACGGAAACTGTAAGATAAAATGGATACCTGTCATTTTCCATATTCTGAACTCAAAGGCAAAGGAATTTAATTCTTAATTTTCCACCAGAATTGTCTTAAGTACGTATTAATGATTATAATAGAAGACAATGGAACTAATCTATCATTTCAATGTATAAAAAACAACTTGTATAAGGACATCTTGGTTTCATTAAAAAATCCAAAATTCCACTTCTTCACCTTTTTTGATATAATTGCAAGATCACTTTTCTGAGATGAACATTTAATTTCCATTCTTTGTAGCATACTTTTTCCAAGCATTCTGGAATCATTCATTTATCAAATATAATACAGCCATTGCATGCCACCTCTAAAAATCAGCTTGTAAAGAACTTAATTTGAAAACACTTTTGCACTTCACAATTTAGTCACATAAGTAGTACACTTGAAATCAATAATACTAACCTTGTAAGCTGTATTTAAGATTAATCACCATACCAGACCTGCCGATTTTATCTTAAACATGTATAGTGTTCATGGCATAAGAGTGTTTGAATTAGCCTACAAGCTCCTCAGGGCAGGACATGTCTTAGTCTACATCTGCAGAGTGTGAACAGACAGTTGGCTCCTGATAAATAATACAACACAATTACCTAACTATAGGATGCAGAAATTTGCAAGGAAATGAAATTTCAGGTTGCCTGTAGACAAATGCTCAGAAAACACATTTCAAGTAATAAAAGATGGAGGATGAGGGAAACAAAAACTCTATAAAATCCTGAGGAGGGAAGTTCAAGGATGGGCATTGTCAAATTAGTTCAATTTAGTTAACATGGCATTAAAATGAGCTGTGCATATTTCTAGGGATTAATAGTAAAGAAACAGAATTTAAAAAAAAAAAATTAAATTTTTTGTTTTTTATTTTGTATTTTTATGGCATGAGATTAAAACTTTTCAGATTTGTACCATTCCTTTCTGCTAGAGATAAGAAGTCTGCTTTACTGGCTGTCTGTAATCAAGATGATGTGACCTTTACTGGATGAATATCTCCCTCTTTTTCGTAACTAATCTTCTGTAATAGCAAAGGAAGATATTTTGGGGTATAAAAAAATACTCCGAGGGTTTGGAACTGGTCATAAGATAGAGTAAAACCATTATTGAAGGATATATAAAGGTGTTAACATCTTAAACACAAATTCATAATCATGGCATATGAAAAACTTTTTTTTTTCCTGGTGATATGATTTTAACTTTATTACTTTTTTGCTAAACAAACTGTGATACACTGCTGTAAAATTTACACAGGAACCTGCCAAAAAAACCCATACACCAAAGCCAGCTCATAGGTATATAAGCAATATCTCTTCAAATCAGCTGCCTACCCCTCATATCCCAAGAAAGGATGCATCCTGAGAGAATAGAACAAATTTCAGATGTTACTGACTTCCAGTATTTTCTCTGCAGAAAACAACCACATTCTTGTTGGAAATTAAAAGATGTCCTCCTGGTAAAAATACAGAGCACCCTCTTTATCCCAGAAGTGCCTCTTTCTCACTCATCTTTGCTCATTTTATGACTATACAGTTCTCTCTTTAAAACTTGTCACTATTTTTATATTTTCAACCATATTCCCTAGAAATCTTCTGCTCAGGGAGCTCTACTTTTCATAAATAAACACCTATGTATGGTGTCATGGGTCTGGAATTAAGGTAGAATTCACTTTCATTTGATCCTGCCCCATTTTTTACTTAAAAAAGTTTGCAATTTTTCCTGTCTCAGAATCCTTAGAGTTATTAAGGGTTTGGTTTGGATGGATTCTGCCTATCTGGCTATCATCTGCTTTTCTTTTCAGACAGTAAAATCAACACAGTTTCTTCTGATAAGGTCAGAATTAGACAGCTCCTACACATCTACTTTGGTGCCTGCTTTCAAAGAGGGGTAAAGACCAAAGAGTGGTCTACAGAAAGGGGCAATAAGAAGATGTGCAGTCCCAATCACTCTTTAAAAAGGGGAAATGGTGTCATAATTAGTGTTATAACCAGAATTTGCCAGAACCCTGACAGCTGGCAACACAGATGTGCAACACAGCTAACCAGTGTGAAATCAATGCAAGAAAACAGCCTAACTTATACTAAGAATTAACACCTCCATGGCTTCCCAGACAGCTTTGACCGGTGCAGAAGTTTACCCTCAACACACTGGAGAACCCACCTTGTCTTAAATAAAAGAAGAAAATGGATTTTTCTCAAGGAAGTGGTGAGTCATAGCATTTTCATAGATTTATTCATGGATTTGTAGTGTGTGAGGTCAGAAGGCACTATTAGATATTCTAGTCTGACCTCTTCTTGTAAATCATAGGTCATTAAGTTTCATTCAGGTTTCCCCGTATCAAGCCCAGCAGTTAAGGGTTTTGCTGAAGTACCTTTCTTGCTCAAGTTTGATGTATTTATTTGAAGAAATGCAGAGACAGAAAAGCTACAATTCCTCTTAAGGTTTGGTTCTAACAATTTATGATGTTCTTTCAGGAGCATTTGTGCTTTATTTTTAATTAGAATTTTGCTTGCCTTATGCTTTGAGCCTTTTTGTTCCTGTTATGCCATTCTCTGTTAGATTAAATTACCTCCTCGTATCTACTATTTTCTACACAGTATTAAGGTCTATGATCAAGAACTTTGAACTCTTTATTGAAGTGAATAAAACACTCTAAATGTCTCACTGTGAGGTATCTTCTCAGGACTTAAAACATTTTTGTAGTCCGATCTTCGCTTTCCAATTTCTGTAATTTTATGAAGTGTGGAATTAAGGATTAGTTTCCTATTAACCTCACTGAAACTGTACAGTAGGCTGTCACCTGACTATTTTAATTACATTTTCCATTATTTATGCCAAACCATAAACAGCCTTTTCTTCCAATGTAACACATACAAACGCACATGAAACCACCACTATATTCTAATAGTATTACAGCATATATATCTGTCCTCTGCTTTTCCCTTTATTTTGTTTTGTTTTTTTTTTTTTAATCTCTGAATGTGCAGTTTTGCTCTTAGCTGTATTAAAACAATAATATTTGAGAAAAGATCTCCCTCATTCAGACGGTCTGTAAGCCTCAACTGCATCTAAACACATGTTCTAAGAGCAAACAAGAGCAAACATGATTATGGTGGTTAAAAATAACAGATTATCACATGTCAACTGCTGCATGTAATAAATATTATCAGTAGAGTGACAAAACAAAATGTATTAAATTTATAAATTAGAATAATCAAATCATAGAATAGCTTGGCTTGGCAAACACCTTAAAGATCATCCACTTCCAATCCCCCTGCCATGATCAAGAACTAGACCAGGTGGCTCAAAGCCCTATTGAACCTGGCCTTGAACACTGCAAGGACTGGTACATCCACAACTTCTCTGGGCAACATGTTCCAGTGCCTCAGCCTCACCATACTCACAATAAAGCATTTCTTTCTAACTTCTAATCTAAACCTACTCTCTTTCTGTTTGTACCCACGTGCCCTTATCTTAACACCACAGTTCCTGAAGAAGAGTCCCCCTCTGGCTTCCCTGTAGGCTCCCTTCAGATACTGGAAGGCTGCTATGAGGTCTCCAAGCAACCTTCTCTTCTCCAGGCTGAACAGCCCCAATTTTCTCAGCCTGTCTGCATAGGGAAGTCCCCTTGTTAACTTTGTGGTCCTCCTCTGGACATGATCTATGAGGTTCACACCTTTCTTGTATTGAGGACTACAGAGCTCAATACAGTACTCAGTGTGGGGTCTCATGAGAGTGGAATAGAGGGAGAGAATCACCTGCTTTGACATGCTGGCCATGTTCCTTTAGATGCAGCACAGGATATAGATGTTCTTCTGCGCTATGAGCACAGGCTGCCAGCTCATGGTGAGTTTTTTGCCAACAAATTGTACTCTTACAGACACACATACAGCTGTGTGGGGTTTCTGTGGAAAGGTTTTGGTAGCAAGGGTGGTTTCTATGAGAAGCTTCCACAAGCTTCCCCTGTGTCTGACAAATCCAATGCCAGCCAGCCCCAAGATGGACTTGTTGCCAGCTGATCAGTCTTCAGTGATGGCAGTAGTGCCTCCGAGGTTTATTTAAGAAGAGGGAGAAGAAACTGCTGTGCAACGCCAGTCATGAGACAGGACCGAATATGTGGGAGCAACAGCTCTGCAAATCTCCAGGTCAGTGAAGAAGGGGGAGGAGGCGCTCCAGGTGCTGGAGCTGAGATTCCTCTGCAGCCCGTGGTGAGGAAGCTGTGTCCCTGCAGCTCGTGGAGGTCCATGGTGGAGGAAGATCCACCTGCAGCCCTTGGAGGTCCCAATGGCAGAATAGGTGATGTGCTTGAAGGAGGTTGTGACCCTGTGGAGCTGAAGCAGGCTCCTGGCAGGACCTGTGCACCCATGGAGAGTGGATCCTGTGCTATAGCAGGTTCCTGGGGAGGAACTTGTAGGAGACCCACACCGGAGAAGTCTGTTCCTCATGGACTGCCCCTTATGGAAGGGACTGACATCGCAGCAGCTCCTGAAGGACCGTAGTCCATGGGAAAGACCATGGAGTGGTTTGTGGAGAACTGTCTCCTGTAGGAAGGACTGTGTGCTGAGTCAGGGGCAGACAGTGAGGAGAAAAGAACAGCAGAGGCAACCTGTCAGTAGACCATTGCCTCATTCCTCTCCCTCCTGTGCTTCTGTGGGCAGCCTGTAGAGAAATCATGAGTGATGTTGGGCTCAGGAAAATGGAAGGGGTTTGGGGGAATGAGGTATTTTAGAATTTACTTTTATTTCTTATTATTGTCCTCTGATTTGATTGGTAATTAATTCAATTAATTTACCTAAGCTGAGTCTGTTTTGACCCATGACAGTATTTGGTGACTGATCTCTCCCTGTTCTTATGTCAACCCAAAAGTTTTGATTATATTTTCTCTACCCTGTCCAGCAGAGGAGGGGAGTAATGGACCAGCTTTGGTGGGCACCTGGAGTCCAGCAAGGGTCAACCCACCACAATAACCTCATACTGGAACAAACAGAAAAACAGCAACATCTCTGTGGACTTTCAAATACTTGTAGGTTACTGGGGGCTTGGTTCAAGTTCATCTGGTCAGTGCAGGGTTAATTTCCTCTTTCTGAAAGCTCTAGACTCAAAAAGCAGCAGCTATATTTCATACCATGGTGTATATATATATCACAGCGTGCCTGGGAACCTTGGTGAGCCCAGAAGTTTGGAAACATGACCAGATCCTCATTTTTGGACATAGAATCATAGAGTCGTAGAATGGCTTGGGTTGGAAAGAACCTTAAAGGTCCTCTGGTTCCAACCCTGCTGCCAAATACTTACAATGCTGTCCAAAGACCCTGTACTGGTATGCTATCCATGCCTTCCTATGCCTTCCCATGTCTGGGATTGCTCCTTCTGTGAGCACTGTTTTAATTAGCCATTCACAGTTATTCACCAAGGTTAAATCCTCATGGTATGGGCCTGGTTTGTTAGTCAACTTTATTTCTAGCTCTGCTCATTCATTTGAGACATCTTCAGCTCAGATCAAATTTATATCACCTTTGAATCACCATTTTCTCTGATATGCACAAGGCAGCTAATTTTACAAACTGTATCATTTCAAGATTATTGTGATGCACTTAGATAATTATAAGAACTGATAGAAGTTCTAGAAAAGAAAGTCAGTCCTGGGACAGTCAGCTTGTAAGAAAAAAAAATGGAGACTTTCAGGAACACAATGAATATTTTTTCATTTATGGAAAATATGCAGTATCTTCATATTCAAATGTCCCACATGAGGGACAACATTCTCTGCTTTCCACTCAGCACATCACTAATGTATCACTTTCTGGATTTCCTCATTCTTTTCCTAATTTCTTGGCATTTATCTCATACTTCTTTCCTTATGGGAGTGTGTGTTGTCATCTGCTTTGTCTTTTGATCTAAAGACATCTTGCTCATTCAGTTTCTCCTATTTTCCTCATGCAATGAAACATCTTACTCTCCTGCCTCTAAAACACTGCTTTTTGCTTGTTTGTATGATAATACTTAAAAATGCCTGAGGATAAAGAATGACAACCTGTCTCTATTTCAGGAACATGATAATGCTTTCAAACTGTAAGCGGATTCTACAACATATCTGATTTTTAAAAACATCCTTATTTTTGTATTACAATTTTTAGTTTTACATTTTTAGCATTCTTTAATTCCCTTTCTAGATCAATTCAGAAATTGAAAAACGTGAGTAATTTATGCAATGAAAAGCTTTTAATATCTTCTTTGAACTTTTTCTTGAGTGGATTGCCCAATGTTTCTTTGTGTCCTGAGCAGTCAAATCAAATTATCTGGCTAAACTCTCAGAGTCTGAAACAAAAGAATATATGAGAACTGTCTTACAAGTGTGCCTGGAAGCACGGATCCTCAGCTGGTTTTGAGGTATTGAAAAAGAGAACTGTGTTTCAAGGATAGTTATAGTTTTAAACCAATAGCCAGCAGGACTGCCAAAAAGTAATGGAGACAAAGAACAGGAATGAACACAACACCCCTCACCTTTCACTGTCCAAGGTTTCTTCCAGTTTGGATCCCTTGCAGCCAATCCATAGCGCAGCCTTTGGAGCCATCACGGAATTTGGCCCTGACCTCAACTGGAATTACTGCTGAACAGAGACCAGCTCTCCTAACCCTGATGTTTGTGCTCCTGCTCTCAATTCCCATTGGCTTCTGGACAGCACAGGGGCTATGCTGTGCTGTCTTCAGCTGGGTTTTACAAAGAGCTCAGCCTTTGGACGTGATGACAGTCACTGACTTGGAAATAAGCTGCGTAGTTTGTCAGGTACGGCAGGGTGTGAGCTGCTTTTGCGGATTTTCAGGTACATGGATGCCATGGTAAAGACATTATTTTATATGTGTTTAGAACTCAGGAAAGACCTTGAAATGAAAGCACAATCAACTGCCTCATACATGTGTCAAGGGGATCTAAACATCCAACAAGATACAGGCACAAAATAAAGTTTAAATAATGCAAAAGCTACTAGAATTCAGAGTTGTGTTGAGTGAAATGGAAGAAGAGGTGTTAAATCTTGTTTTGGTACCTTTATTCCCAGTTTGTCTACTGCTAAACTTTAACCAGTGAGTTGACTTCTTTAGAGCCCTTTGTATATTGTAATAAACTGTTTTTGCCTTTATCTGACTGCTAGAGCTCAGATAGGAAAGAGACTGCCAATGAATGCATTAGATTTTGAATGTACTGTCAACCTTCACTCCATTCTGCAGATAAATTTTATGATTTTTTTGTTTGTTTGTTTCACTGTAGCTATTGCATGTGGGATCAACCAGGTTTTGTATTTTCCCCAGCAATCACTCTAGGACTACTGGATTGTTTTGCTTTTCTATTAGAAACAGACATAATGTCTGTCTTTGTGTTACTATTTTGGCATATTAATTTTTTCTATATCTTTAAATGTACCACCCATCTAACCCAATTACCTTTTAATTCAGGAAATTCTACTGCAGCTTTAAAAGAGAAAAATTATCCTCACACAATCAGAAAAGCATGCCTTTTTATTAAAAGAAAACAAATAGCAACAGGCCTATACCAAATGTAATCAACTATTGTACTAAAAATCAAAATAACTACTTTGGAATTTTAAAGGAGCTTATAATTCCGCATAAAAATGATTTAAAGTAATTTTAATAAAAATTTTTCCGGTATGGGTAGGTATAACTCTGCTTGTCAGCACATCTGTATTTTTCTTTCATCTAATAAACTAGCTAGGACAGTGCAGCAAAGGAGCATTATAATATTAACAATGTTGCTGGAAAGCTCTGTGCTTTAGAATGAATTAACTTCCACTGCACTGCAGAACATACAAAGTGAAATTGGCTCAGCTCAGAATAGCAAGTTTAACCCCTTAGGAGCTGCTGAGCTCTACTCATGTCTAGATGGTGGTTTTTGAACAGCCTTGGCATGTGAATCACAGAGGTAGCTGATATACTTGGAAAATTTGGAAAACAACTGCTCAGGAAAAATCTGAGAAAAAAATTTTATTTTATTCAACAAAAAAAAATGTTGCTACTTTGCTTGCCAGGGAATTTGTCAAGAGACAGTAGTCAGGTTTGAGAAATACCAGGGAGTTAATATCGTGGGAGTAGAACTGAAACATGTGTCTTGTTATCCGAATATTCATTCACAGTGCCAGAATGAATAATCCTTTTCTGTGGCTGCACCCAGGCTTTGATTTTCCTCCTCTTAAAAATTTACTAGCTTAATGGCTGAAGAATGATTAAGTGAAAATCTGAGAGACGATCAGCCTTGTGTCCCTTCTGCACTGTTCTGTACAGGAAGGTTCATTGGTAAGATTTCATCATTCCACTCTCTTCAGTGGGATCTACTCAAGCAATTTTTTTTTCAATGTGACAATACTGTGCAGGGGAGCTGCTTTTGTGATATGTGCAGGAAAACATGGACTTAGACCACTTAGTGCCTTTTACATAGGTCATAAACCAGATGATAATTTTTTATTAATACCATATCAGACTATAGTCAGTTTAGAGATCTAAAAAGAAAACATTCTGCATACTGGATTTTTTTTCTTCTTAATTTAAATAAAATTTAAGAAAAGCACCCAAAACACAAACAAGGTTATCTTTTCACTGAATCAAATAAAATTTATTGGAAATATTATTTTTCTGCCTGTACCACGGTAGGAATTTACTGTGAGTTTGGTAGACTGAAGAGTTATCATTTTACATTATTACCATTTTATGCATTTCCTAGTCAAAAATATGTCTCCAGACTGAGACATAGCAGGTGGATTAGTTTTTCCTCTTATTTTACATTACTAATTTTCTCCACTTTTAAACGATTCCTATTAATTTCAAATACCATGAGAAATCTAGAGAGGATGAAATGCCTAAAATTGCTAAGCTGTTGTTCTTCTTTAAGGTATGCTATGCTGTGTTCCTGTCTTTTTGAAATCTATGGCTTTTGTATTTTCCAATACTCTCAGCAGAGTAAATATATTCTAATGTGATGATTTTACTAGGTCTGCTCACTCAAGAAAATTAAATAATGCAGTTTGAGCAGGAAAATATCTTAAATATGAGCAGGAAAAGGAGAAACTGCCTTGATAAACTGAGTTGCAAAGAAACTCTAGTGCATTAAGTACTGAGGAATGAAAAGGGGAAAGTCAGGTTCAATTTTAATCCTTTTCTGCTAAAACTTCCAGCTGGACATTTCCTACTGTAGTTTTCTTTAGCCAGCTCACAGCCTTACTATACTTACAAAAATTCAAACTTCTAATGCTCCATTGATTTTACATCTCCACAATTTCTCCCATGTCCAAGGAAAACAATCTCTTGGCTCTGATTTCCTACCAAGGGCCCAATTAAGGGACCACTAACCCTGCTATGCCTTTCAAGAAAGCTCTCAATCCCTCTTTGCTGACAATGTCTATCTCACCTTTTAATGTTAAACATATAGCTGATATAATTCTTTGGACAACTTACTTGAATAATTTGATTGCTAGTTTTGAGATCTATTCTCCATTACTTGCACAGATCTAATAGCAGCTCCACTTTATTCCTTTTCATATACAAATGGCACACTGCAAAGTTAGGGAAGCTGTTTGCTGGACCAGCTCCACTTCCTGGTGGATATGTTTTGCTTTTAACAGCTTGTGAGAAGAGCCTGTGATATACATGTGTATGAATATGTGCATGTAAATATACATACAAACGACAATATATGAGTGCCTAATATACAAAAATAGAAGTAAGAATTATTCAACATTTCTGGATTCCATATCTCACCCAAAAGTCTCATTGAGTCCATAAAAATTTATTCTGCTCAATTTTGTTTGGAAAATATACATAAAATTGTTTCCTTCCTCATACTTTTTATTCTCATCTCTAGTCACTTCATTTGCTTTTCCCGTCTTTCTTTATGTCATGTGAAAGAATTGGATTGTCTCTGAAAAAAGAACAAATTCTCCTTTATGCCTATATCAATGTGCCCTCAAGAAAAGTTCCTTACTTATTTTAGTCATGTAAAATCAAATATTGGAAATTTATTCTACATTTAGAGTGTTTTAAATGCTGTAGATGCCTTCCCAGAAGATTTTAAGCACAAGTGAAATTCTGAAGAAAATACTGAGAAGTTGTATTTTCTCAGGAAAATGCTGAGCTGAAGGAATGATCTCTCTTCATAGCTTCTGGAATAGTCTTAAACAGAGCAGTTGCTAATGTCATAACTGAAAACTGATGTAAGAATTATATCAACATTGTATCTTTGTTGCAGCATTACCACAGAGACTCCCTAATATAGTCAAATTTCAAAAAGAGTTGTTGAAAATACTTTGAGTGTACTGTCTCCAGTAACTATCTGTTATCACTATGGTTGCAACAACAAATATTCATGGTTGGAATGAATTTCATAAGAATAAAAGAAGTAAGAGGAATGAAAAAGCTTACTGCTTGTATTAGGATAGGACTTGAACAATTTAAGGAATGATGGAGCAGATGGGATCAGCTCTGATCTTCCTGAAGCTCTGTGATCCGGGTCCTGATTGTGTGAGGGTATGTCCTTAGTCTGCTGTGTACCTTCTTATGATACAGTAGTGCATTTGGCAAGTTTAAGTTTGGTTTTGAGGCATAATCTCTGTAACTCAGAATGCAGCACATTATGAAATTTTTGCTAATGACCCTGGAGTCCATGCAGTCCTCTAGTCATGCACAAATAGCATGATTATGCTCAACAGTATAATGGTTAATAACAATTGGTTTGTTTTTTTTTTTATCTTATCACTGCAATTTTGCAGTGTTTGCTTATTTGTTTTTCTTCTGAAACTCTCATTACCTTGCAGTGCAAATCTGTGACATCAGAAAAGAAAGCCCACAAATTCTTGCTCTTAATAATGAATTAATTACTAAAGTGATTGTAGATTTTCATCTGCCTCTGGTATCTCCAATTTCCTTCTCATCTCCTTTTTCTTCCTATTTAACTTCTCTCCTAGGAAACTCAAAGGTGCCAGTGAACAACAGACTTGAGTCAGTCACAGAGTCAGTATTGCGTCTGACAAACATTGTAAGAGCTGCTCTAAACACAATGTACCCTCAAAGAATAACCCTTATCAATGAAGACTTAATTAATACACCAGAATGCAATCAATTGGATGTCAGATGACAGGATTATCTTGTTTTTCACCAGGTATCTGTCAGTAACTTCTACCTCTGATCCACAGTGACTTTCTGATTTATATGTTCTGTCTCAGAAATATTTCTTATGCTGATGTCCTAATGAATCTTATGCTTTTTGGTGTTTACACATCATGATAATCAGTCTGTAGCATTTATATGTCTACAAGACACAAAAATTGATTGTTCCTTTTTTTAAAACTGACTTTTTAGTGGAGTAGAGGATATTTCCCATGTGGATATAGGAAAATACAAACAGAACTGTATCCTTCTTTATTCTGGCTGATTTATTTCAGCCTCAGACAAAAAGCTATTGGGAAATTCATATGGGTTAAGATGGACTTTTATACTGTAGTTCCTGTATACATTACAGATTTCATATTTTTATCTTCTTTGGCATAATTTATGTCTGGTCAGAGTAGACCTTGTCAGACAACTATTTTTCTTAGTGTTCAGATAGGCTCTGTGGACCACGCTGTTTCCTAACAGTACTTAACAATTTTATAATATATACAGATGATTCTTATATACTTAAAGTGAATTTAAATATCCCAATTTTTTCAGCTCTGGACACTGTCCACTTTAATTTTGCTTTATTTGTTTTTTTTTTTTCCTCACCATATATTAAAAAAAATAATTTTAGCTTATTTAATATTTCTTAATTTTCAATTCCTCAAAAATCATAGTCAGGCTGATAAAAAAAAAATACAAACAAAATTTAAACCTGAATAAAATGTGTCCTTTGAGAGGAAAGGTACGGAAATTTATAGTGTAATTTGTTACCCACCTTGAGCTCATCTAAATCCAGA
This sequence comes from Lanius collurio, assembly GCA_020086605.1. NCBI lineage: Eukaryota > Metazoa > Chordata > Aves > Passeriformes > Laniidae > Lanius > Lanius collurio. Next base: position 29,822,458 of record JACBWW010000003.1, on the reverse strand, counting down.
ATCAAAGTTTCTGAAAAAAATCTGTATAGTAATGTTCATTTTGCTGTATGACTTCTTTCTTTTCCTGAATATAAGATTCAAGGAGGAGAAAGACTGGGAAAAAATGCCAAAGGGATGTGACCACTTGAAGAGCAATAAACTTTGTAGTTTGACTCATTGCCCTAAGGATGCGTTGGCATCAGAGGGCTCCTTCCTTGTAGATTTGATGGCAATCTGCATTTTCATGAACTGTCAGACATGATTGCCAAAGGTGATGATATTACAGCAATGAGATTATGACAAAAAGATGACAAAGAGATTTGATGCTGTGTTAGAAACCTTCATATGCATTGTCAGAAAATGTGAAGAATTTGATACTATAGGCAATGAGAACAGACATAAAATTTTGAGCCTAAAAATTGCAACTGTGCAACATTTGTTTTGTATCACCAAATAAAGCCTCAGCAAAATAAACTGGAATGAGTGGACAGGATGTTATCAGATAGGAGTTTTGAATTGTAAGGTTTTTCTCTAGCTCAGAGAGTCACTCTGTAAATATTACCTTTTAAAATGGCTACCTGAAATACTTGGAGCTTAGAACATCTCCTTCCAGTTATGCCTATCAAAGCAAATAATAAGCAGAGCTCTTGCTGTGCCACTTTTTCCATTATGCTTGTCAATGAAGAAGCAGAATAAAATTCTCAAGATGTGAGGAAAATGGAACATATTTAGTTAGAGGGATCTTGGATTCACTTATAAAGTATATATTTTCTTTGAAAATGTTAAATTGTTTGAGAGACGGGAACTGAGAATAACAGCTTTTATTTTCTAAACACCAATTACATATGAGTGAAAAATATGTATCTATGTGACTCAAAGAATAGGTTTAATTTTTTGAAGGATTACACAGATAAGCACTTCAGGGAAAGGTACAGATGGTTGCATGTACATCCTGCAAACTCATGGCTGTTATAACAAAGGCCAAATCCTTTGACAGATATTCTGTATATATACAGCTATCTTTATGTTACTTTAGAATTCTGCAGGCATAAAGAACTCAGTTGCACATAAGGACAGAAATAGAAGCATACACTGAAAGGCATTGCAGCATTTTGTGTAGTAAAATGCAAACTGTGTTATCTTAAACTCAATAAAATCTTTTAAAAGACACCTAAATATTCCTGTTATACTAAGAAAATATTTTTAATATGGGTCTGATCTGTAGCAACATATACTGGCTGATGTGGCTGTGTTTTGTTATGGTTTCTTGGTTCCCAATTCTTTTGGCAGAAAACCTGTGCCTGATTTCTGAACTTAGCTACACTGGCAGATATTCCTGCCTAGCTAGTTAAATCAGCTTCTGAATAACAGCTGATTTCACATTTTAAGCATCAATATGTACCCACGTAGCTGAAATCAGAATCAAGTGTCTTCAATCAAAAATGTGAAAAATAAGAAAAAGCAGTCATCCCCCCACTCTTCAGCTTTCTGGCTGCCTGCCATCTTGTAAAGATATTTCAGTCTCTGCAGCTCAAGCCTTTTTTATTCTAATGCCTCCTTGTGCAAATGCATGTTCTCATGTGTCTTTCTCTTTGCTGCAGGCATAGTGCACCTGTTTGAAAGGAACACATAACTTTTTTTTTTTTTTTGCCATTTCCCAACTGCTGGCTCTTTTGGCAGGAATCTGTCTCCAACAGCTGAGAAGGCAAAAAAGCTAAAGCCCTTTTTCTGCTTAGAAGAGCTACCTACCTTCAACTCTTTGAAGAGCTGTGTGACACTACTGGAACTCGCTTCCCTTGAATTCTTGCACTAAGACAGAAATGTACACAGTAGTGGAGCTTCCCAATTGTTTAACGAGAGGGACATGTTTCTGAGGGACAGGTAAGGGCATGGGTAATCTTTTTCTGGCCTGCTGCTTAGGTTTTCAATGTTGTCAACACTCCTTATAAAAATATGGTTCTATTCCATACTGCAGAATTTGATATACCCATTTCTCTTTTACAGAGCTCAAACCCATATGGCATTTGCTTCCTGCTGAGACCTCCACACCAGGCATCTCTTCAGCAAAGCAACTAAGCCTCAAAGAGAAATATATAACATGCTCTTTGCTCCTTGTGCTCACATACCTAAGCACTGTTCTCTAAATCAGAGGCCCAGGGAATCCTCTGGTGAAGATCAGGAAATCCTACCTCCAGTTCAACCTGCAAGTTGAAGAATTTCTCATTCTGGTAGTCACAGGAATGAATCACTCCTACATACTGTATGTCTAATAGCAGTACTCCTCTCTAAATTTATATGGATCCACTTGATAAATGTCAAGCCACAGTGCTTCTGCCTTTTGTGCCACCAGCAATAAAGTGGGTGAAATTTGGGTGTAGTTAGCAATTCTTCAGACAATGCACAAAGCAGATAGTACTGCTCAGTGTCCCACTATTTTGTACCAAAAGGTAGTAAAAACCTATTTCAGCCAATAAAGAAGATGTTTTGAGTACACAGAAGAAACTATTCTTTTGCATAAGAAAGCATTATTTAATTTGGTCACACTCAGTGTACACTTGCAAGCTGAACAAAGACAAGCTAGATAACAATCATACCATGCTGCCCAATATGTTCATGGGTAGAAGGAAAAAGGTACATTCAAGATTGTTTTCTGAAATGGCACAAATTTCTTTCCCATCTCTCCCATTTGATGTATGTCCTTTTGTTCTTGTTCCTGTCTATTCTTTATATTGTGTTCCTACCTTAGCTGTATGTTTTTCAGTGAATCTTACTGTATGTTAGCCTAGGCAAAGTGAAATTTAGGATGGTGCCCCCTGAAAAGATTTATAATGCAGCCTCTGTGAGAGATGGCTGCTTCCAGATGTGAGTATAATGCTAGCGCAGCCACCTCTGTGTTTAAATTTTTAGAAACATGTGTTTTCCATTTTGGTAAATTCTACATGGCAGTTCAAAAAACGTGATACATTTTACATTTCTGTTCTTCAAGAAAAGGCATTGTCTTGGCCTATCTCCTGCCCAAGGGCAAGAGAAAGTGTTCTGATTATGATGGGATTTGTTCACTCTTCTTAAATCTACAGCGTACCGAAGGGCTGTATACACACTTGGCAGTCAAAGCTAGTCACAGCGTGATCTTCAGGTGGTGAACATCAAAAACCAAAAACCCAATACAAAACACCCACCAAAAAAAAAAAACAGGAAAAAAAAAAAGCAAAAAAAAGCAAAAGAAAAAGCAAAAGAAAAAGCAAAAGAAAAAGCAAAAGAAAAAGCAAAAGAAAAAGCAAAAGAAAAAGCAAAAGAAAAAGAAAAAGAAAAAGAAAAAGAAAAAGAAAAAGAAAAAGAAAAAGAAAAAGAGAAAAATAAAGAAGAGCCAAACCAAAAATCTATTTATGGAAAAACCAATCTGCTTTTCTAGCTGGAGTTAAATGACAACACTATGTTAAATAGGTCATTGCATGAAAACCTATTCAAATTAGTCATTGCCAAAGGTAATGATGCATTGGAATTAATTACAATTAGTGAGCATTCATCATGAGAGACTTCTTAGGATAAAGATAAAAGAATTAGAAAGACCTGATTGTGTTTGGAAGAGGAAGACAGAGTGAGTATTGTCTCAACTTCTTTTTGGTCATAGATGGAAGAAAAAGGGATTATGCTTTGGATGCTGCCTCAAGGCCTAGTTAGAACCCTGTTGTTTGCCAAGTGCCCCTGCAATGGTTAGAAAGTGTAGAACTTGGCATAAACATTTCTTTTAAATTCTTTTAATTTTTTAAAGAACATTTTTTGTCTCTATAGGAACAAATCCTATTTGCACTTACATATTTATGATGTGTAAGGTGAAGAGAGATAACACTTGAAAATACATTGTACATGTACATAAATACCATCTCAAGCAGAAGAGCCACTCAAGTGGGCAATGGACTTACTTCTCCAAAAATTAGATGAGAGATGGACACTGAAACCTTGGGAATGCTCTCAGTTTGAAAGGTGGCCATTCCTCACTACATCTAAAACATTCCCTCTAGAAGGAAGAAGGATATAGTTATAATGAGCACTTGGTAATACAGTCATGGGAAGAAGCAACAGTGAAGGCAGGATTTTGTTGTATATGGCACCAACTGTCCCTAGTGAATGGGAGGTGTCTTCTGTTCCTTACATGCCAATCACTCACCTCTGTAGCACAGAATTTTACCTGCTGTGTTGATATAGGCTTTTCACTTATTTAACCTTGCCCATACCAGCCAACATGTCCATGTATTGCTCATGGACTGAGCTACTCCAAATACAAGCACATAGGTAGATACTCCAGAAAAGCTGTACCCTGAGACATGTTACACTGGCTTTTTCTAACCATCAGGAGTAAATGTGGTGTTGCTGGGCATGTGTTCCCTCTGGCATGCCCAATGCAGCACCCTTTTTGCAAGCCAAAGGTAGCAGAGAAGTGAAGCCTTAGACAAACACATGAACCTTCCCAACCAGGCTGTGCAATCAGTACCTCTATACACTTCATACACTGAATTATTCACAGCTCTTAAACAGTCATTCGTCTGACATTCACAGAATTAAAAAATGCAGGGTAATAGAAACATGAAGAGATAAGATACAAAGAATGACAGACTCCTCAGAGCTGGAAGGGCCCCACAAGGATCCTTGAGTCCAGCTCCCAGGTGACTGACCCATACAGGATCAAACCCACAACCGTGCCGCCATTCAACACCACAGTCTAACCAGCTAAACTGGGTGACCATCGTTGGATTTAAAGGTAAGAAAAAAATGTCTTCTAAACACAAATTTTACCTCTTGAATCCTAAAATTGAGGTGTATGCATGATAGTCAGCTGGCCAAGTGAAAAATTACATCAGCAGCTGGATTCCTATGATGACATTTATTATGGAAACTGAAGAGAATAAAAAAGTGAATGCAAAAACTGAATTTTGACCCAGCTAGGTAATATTTTTTGACCCAGTGAGGTAATATTTTTTTCCATTTATATTTAGCCATTGTATTGCTGACATTGTTCAAAACTTTCATTTTTTTGGTGTTTCCATCACTTAAGACAGCAAGTTTATTTTTAACTTCAATTGCTTTGTTTTTTTTAAAAAAAATTAATTTAAATAGCAATACTTTACTGGTTTTTTTTCCTTCATTCTATTTTCTTGTTTGTACTCTTATGTCCTATTGTGTCATTTGTTTGTTTTATTATAAAATAAACTGGGATATGTTCTTAAGAGCTAACACTGTAACACTACTCACCTCAGACTACAATCACAGATAAAACCAGGATGGCAACTGAAGAAGCTTGGCCTACTCTTTCAACTCTTCATAAAAAAAAATGTAGTCTTTACTTCATTTTTATGATATAAAAGTTATGAATTTCTATTTTCAAACAAAAAGAAGTTACATTTTAATGAAAGCATTTAAATGAAGGCAAACACTTTTAAAAACTCCCTGTTTAGTCAAAAATGTATCTGTCAAAAAAAAAGTGGAGTAGAAAATTCTCAGCCAGCTCACTTCTGTTTTCTATACATTCTCATGGGATTAAACTTCTTGTTTCAAATACAAGAAAGAGACCTAAAATCCCCAAATCATACATTTCAACATCCTATCATATGTCAGTCAATTTTTCCTTCAGTTTTCTTTCACTGCAAACAGCCTGTATGTTTCTACTCAGGCAATCAAGACTAAGAAATAGCCAGAAATTCATAATCAGTCTTTATTCCAGGACAAAATAATTTTGAATGGTCTGTAATTCCTCACAGATATCTCTGTTTTTATCAGCACTTCAGGATCTCCTAAAAAGCAACCCCTCAATATGATACCTTCTGTTTTCAGTGTTTATTTTTTTCAGTAAAAAGCCCAAACATTCCCCAAAATAAAATGCAATATCTTTTCAACAAGGGGGAAATACTTTCATATTCTTTTTCTCAGTAAGATTCTTTTACATGACTTTTTCTTAAACTCAGTAGAAATAATGAAAAAAAAAATCATATTGATCATATATTCTTCAGACAACTATCACCACAGAACATCATGATATTTGACTGTAACTTTTGAATTATTGTCTTTGTTTTTGTGTGTAGTTCCACTGAGATTTAATAACTAATGGCAATAGTGGTCATATAGAAAGAGATCTTTATTTTTCCAGTTCACTTTATATTTTTTCTGTTCCTCTTCCTCCCTTTACTCTATTTTTAATGTGTGCAATTTAATTTTGTCAAAATTATAGGAATGTTATACGTAAAGAAATTGTCTATTTCTTTTCTCATAGCTGTAGGTACCAATTTTTTGTCTCACAGAATAATGTGGAGTAAAAATTCTTTTCTATCGTGATTTTAGCAAAGTGATCTTCAGTATTTTATTAATTCAGAAGTTCAATTCTTAATGAGCTTTCATGATGCTACAATCATACCATGAAAGGTTTGTTCACAAAATGAATGCAATTGAGAAATTAACTCCTTGCTAATATTAATGGAGCTACAGCCTGTAACACTGTGCACTCTAAATCCCCCTTTAAAGATATCAGCCATTTCAGAAAACAATTTTCTCTAACTAGGTGTTTCCTGCACTGGCCATTATTTTGCAGCCCATAGCCTCTGACTGAACCATTAGCAGTAATTTCTGAATGTGAGATCTCTCAGTTTAATTCCAGGAGTCTGTATCACCCAAGGAAAGACCCGAGCACTGCAGTCAGCATAACCCCAGGATCCTGAATCCCTGTGGAAAGTTCTCTGGCAGCTGATGGATGGACGACAGGAAAAACACCCCAGAGTAGTTATTTGACATAAGACTGTAAGTACATGAGCAATCTTACAGCTCTTCAATTTTAAAACAAATATTTCTATGAAGCTGTATTTCCCTCAGAGTCATGTTGTACAGGGTTGCTAGCATCCAAGAAGCATCAAGTTCACATCATAACCTTCCCCTCCATGGGGATGTTCTCCCCCTCTAGCTGACTGTTTTCACAAACTGAGTCAGAAATTACTGAGTGTCAGCTGAGCTCTGCCAGCTGAAGTCTGTTCAGTTGAGGCTGACCAACAGGTTCAAAAGTTAGTATGGTGAGCTCACTGAAAATTCAGCAGGGACAGGTGCAAAATGCTACATTTAGTAAAGAGTAACCAGCTGCCCAAAGGAAAGCTGAAGAATGGCTAACTAGGTAGCAAAAGAAGAGATATAGATTGTAATTGATCACAATGTATAAATAGTGCTTTGTTGTGAAGAAAACCAAATAGCACATTAGATTGAATAAATAGAAATACTTCCTGTAAGACAATCTGAAATATTTTCTCCACCTTAAAATGATTATGGAATGTTTGAAGAAAATCCAAAGAGGAAAATGAAGGATCAGTCTTTCTAACACAACCTCTAAGGAAAGACTCAGCAGGTGATGACATCTGATTAAAAGAGGAGGCCCTAAGGGTGGACATGATGGCTGATGTCAAAAGGGTAAATATGAAAGATGAACAGAAAAATTTTATGTCAGGTCTTAGTTGAGTGAGACAGAAAGTAGTAGACTGAAATTGCATCAAGGAAGGTTCAGCAAAGGTAGTATAAAATATTTTTAATACTGCAAAAATGTAGCACTGCAATAGATTGCTGGGAAAAACTGCCATTACAGAAAGTCCTTAAGACAGAGCTAGACTTAGGTGAGTGAGAATTGTTTAAGGAAGAGCTGGTCATGTCTTGGAAAAGAATGTTTCACATGAACTCTGGGGCTCTCTTGCCACCCACGTTTTCTAATGGCTTGGCTTTCTATTGGCTAATCTGTTGCTGATGCACAGACTTGCAAACAGTACAGCTGTTGAGCCTCATCTTGTTAGGAATCTGGGATAGAAATAAAAGCTGAAGCTTTGAAGAGTGTCATCTTCCCTCTATACTGCTCAGATCTGCTCCTTCTTTGCAGTCTGATGTCAGGCAAGGGATTAAACTCAGATTATTGGGGAGTTTGGTATTGGAACTAGGGATGGTTTTAATCCAGAAACATGAATGAAACCATAAATACAGCCGGCAAACAATATAAACAGTGATTGATTCCGAATATCTTTGTGCTTTAATGTAAGGAATCCTGTTTCATAGGGATTGTTAAGGGAACTGTTATTTGCCTCTAAAGTTTATAAATTCTCAGACATGTTGTTCCCAGAGCATATACTAGTTTGAACACAAAGATTTATAATCTAAAATGGGGATTTTTTTGTTGGGGGGGAGGAGGAGGGTGAAATTACATTGTCTGTTGCTGTTCAATTATTATTCATTTTCTTGCCAGCTATCCAGTTAGGAAGCAGGAATCACACAATGTAGTTCATATGACTTTGCTACATGCCATGAACAATAGCTAGTGAACAGCAAACAGCTGAAGCAATTGTTTGCACAAATTCTCTAAACTAAAATGTGTGCATATGTTTGAAAATAATTAAGACAACTGCAAATGTGAAAAAGTTTATAAGTTGTTCACCAAAACCAAAAGTTATATGCTTTTTCAGCTAATTTAAGTCTAACTGAAGAGAGAGACAGTCTTAATCATGACCAAATTAGTAAAAAATCTTTTGCTGAATCAACATGTGAAACCTTAAGTCTGCATTTTGCATTTTCTATCAGCTCCATAGAACAAGAGGGAGCACAGGCAGCACTAAGGGCATAGAGAAAGAAGAAAGAGAATGTCTTCACCTATCATGATTTGAGTGTGACTGCTGCTTTGGTTTTCATCCTCCAATTATCAGAAGTGATCACACAGAAACTAAGAGCTGATGGAACATCTTTAAGCCAGGTGCTGCCACTTATCAGCTCTAGTATCTACTTTTTGCTCCCACACTAATGAAAAATGATTTCAAAAGAAATGAAGATCCTGTTTCAATAAGATTGGGGAAAAGATGTAACCTAAAAGCTGTCTACAGATTCAGGAATAAGTGAAATGTTTTGACAGGGAAAAATATGTGTTGGCAACATTGCTCGACTCAGATTTCAAAAGTAAAATTGAAACCATACTTCTACAGGGTGCAGACGCTGACAACTGGAAGCCTGTTCTGCAATATATAGTAGTTCAGAATATGCCAGCCAGCTCCTCCTCTCTCCCTTTTCTTTCATGTACAGGACAAATACATTTCAAGGAAAAGAACAGTCTGACTTGGTAAATTTCTGAAAACAAATAAACAAAATCAAAATCTGACTCTGATATGACTGCAAAGGGTTCAGAGAAGACAGAGAGCATCTGCATCTAGCTGTATAGAGCTGCAAGGAAGGTGATTTTCTTCAGGCATCTGTGGTCATTCCAGGCTTAAACTGGGATGAGCCCATGTCTGTGTTGTCAGCTACATGAGGTGCAAAACTGGGCCCATGAAAGAGTCACACCTCAAAAATCCAGGCTTCAATTTCAAGAAGAGTGGTTTCAAGTAAGACTGTGAAGGTAGGGTTTTCTCAATTTCTTAGATCAGTTTGAGCAACAGCTGTGAAAAGTGAAGTCCCCAAAATCATATGGGCAGGTAAGTACCAAAACGTAAAACTAATAAAGCCCAGAAAAGAAACATTTCAAAAGATATTTGTTTTGTTCTTAGTTCCTTGGTCATGATCATTGTGATATAACCATGCAGAACTTTTTGCAAGGAGTAGAATAGTTTTGGAACAGAAACTGTGAATGGCAATCAGCTACTTCACTGGATAATTCAAAAATAAAATCTAAAAGAAGGGCAAATTATCCCCTCTCAGTCTTCTTCTGTCACGTTCATGTGAGAAGATCTAGAGAAAAAGCAAAGACTTCCTTTCTTGAAACCTATTTCCAATAAAAACATTAAATAAATATAAAATTTTTATTTTTCTCTTTTCTTTCAGACAGATATTAGTTATTTCAATGTCTTTCTTTGATTTTTTTTTTTTTCATTTTTCTTCTGCAACATTATACAAGCTCATATAAGGTCAAACTCCTTAAGGAGTTAATTCTACAACCTTCTTCTAAAGTTTCCCAACTCTATATATTAACTTCCTCCTGTCATCTGAAGCTTTGTTTCTCAGGGCACTTAGCAGAGGAGTGAGCGTATATTGGAATCTTTTTACAAAGAATCCGTTCTGCAGATTCTGTTCCCAAAGTAGGGTATTTATTAAAGAGATGCTTCAACACTTCTTGATTTTCTTTGCAACACAGCTACTGTTATACTGCATCTCCTGTCTACATTTTTTCATACTTCAGTGTACAGGACATTTATACGAATATATGGTTCTTCCCAAAGTTTGAGCTTGACATGGGAATTGAAGTGATGCTGTTCCATGTGCTGGTCTGGTTAGAGACACTCCCTCAGAAACCCCTGGGTGATGCTTCTCTCGGTCTCACAGACAGACAAGGCAGAGCAGAGCACCCTTCTGTCTGCTCCAGTCATGTCTAGACCAGCTTTGTCCTAGAGAAACAGGCACGCAGTGTCTCTGGTTTAGGTTCCAGCAAAGGGGGCAAAAAGGGCCTTCTGGGAGGAACAATAATCCACAGCACCTTCCTCTTCGTGTGAGCCATTACTACATGAAGAATATCCTGTAGTGTGACTCCAAAGATAAAGTGGTGTCATACAGCAGCACCCTGAAATGCTGAGAGATCAGTGTGTGGATGTGAGATGGATGTGCTTAAGAACTACACCCAGGTGAAACTGCAGCCTAGAGGGTAAATGTGCTGCTACATTCCCCACACTCGTTCTCTTGTTTTAATTTCTCCCATGGTTTTGTGGAGTTTAGATAGATACAGGGAACCTCATTGTTGTCCTTATGCTCTGCATTCAAATTAGGTTAATGAGGATTTCAAGTGCATTATAAACCCTATATTTATTAATCACCAACAACTGAAAATGAAAAATGTGAGGGAACGGGCAGGAGAAAAGAGAAGGATGTAAAAAAAAGAAGAAAATGAGAAAATGCAGAGCAAATGGAATGCAGGGAAGAGTCAGGAAGGAATGAGAATTTTCTTCTCATTTTAAAGGTCATTTCCTCCCTCTGGCTGGCTTCTGTAACAATAGTAATATATACTACCAACACCAACACTTCAGGGGTTATTTTTTAACATATTGAAAGGACGGGAACATTTTTGGCTGAAAATATTAAAACATTTCAGTGAAAAAAAAACCCCAAAAACCTTCTGAAAATCATCTATCATCATGCTCATTGCAACAGTCTCTTTCTCACACTTAACATTCAAGACTTCTGTGGCTGAATAAGTCCCTGGATAATAAGAAGGGATGTGTGAGGGATTGTTAAAAAAACTAAAAGTAGGGAAAGAGAGGAGGTAAAAAGTATAAAGAAAGGCAAGGAAGAGGGATGGAATGGACTGAAATAGAGAAAGTGAGTAGAGATAAAGAAGAGTAAGAGATAAATGGGAAAGAACTTGGCTTTCACTTGCACTGACTCCTTTGTACAAATCTGACAGTGAAAAGTTGCTCTTATTCTTTTTTACTTCTGTTCCAATAAATCTAAATTGCAGATAGACTTTTCTGATTCAGACTTACAAGAAAAGAGAAGAAAAAACAGTGTTAGAGAAAGGAAATAGGAGAAAAAGATAACTAAGGCTAAAATAAGGAAAAAAATCTCGAAAAGTTTTTATGAACTTCAGGCTGCTTCTTTTCAGTCGTTACTTGCAGCTTTCAATAGTTTTCTAAATTTTGAAGTGATTCAATGAACATTCTGAAAATTTTTCCCCAGACTGAGCTAGCAAAAAGTTTCATGGCTGTTCTTAGCTTTCAATCCTTTTAACTTTAACTATAAAAGTAAAAATGTAATTGAAGAGAAGTAAGTGTGATTTAAAGAAATATAAAATTTTAGAAAACAGAAGAGAAAGGAGAATAGTGAAAAGTGCATAATTCCTTGCATTGGAATGACCTTAAGTAATAACAATATTAGCAACATTGATGACAACCAATCACTGAATTCAATATTTTAATAAGGGGGTGGCACCTTATGAAAAATCAAATGTTCTACATTTCACTAGAGGAAAAATCAAAAATGTTCTTTAAAGAAAATATGATAAATGGGGAAAAATAACATTAAAAAATCATGTTACACTAAAAGCTATAAAAATAACTGCATATTTTTTCAGCTCCTTGGCTGAAATGACGACAATATTTTGGGTCCAAATAAACATTTTGTTTGAACCCAAATGAAATGCTTTATTTCACTTTGATGTCCTTCATTTACTTGCAAAATAGGTCTAAATGTAAATTTAGATAAATTTTTAAGCAGAATAACATTTTTAAAAGTTTTGAAAATGTCAAAATAAACTACTTTGAATGTTTTGCAACTCTTTTCTAGGGATATTTTTTCCTCACGTCAAATCAGCTCCATAAATATGACACTATTTACAAATAGTTACAGATGCTCTTGTTTTGCATCTCCTGCCTTGTAAAACAGACAACCTTTTCTGACAGGTGCTGGGTACAAACTTAGAGACTTCTTTTAGATTTCATTTTGTAGCCTTTTATTTCCTTTATTTTTCATTATCTTTATTCATCAATATATTCATCAACCAGCTTTCCAGATTTGAGATTTTGGTTCAAGAGAATTCCTGGACAAAGCCCAGTGTTTTCTCCCCTGAGCAGGCCAACATAAGCTGGGTACAGTGGCATGCCCTGGTCTTGAAGGAGACCACCATTCCCAGCTCCAAGGATGTCCACGTGGTCTTCTGCCCTGACTCAATGTTAGCTAGATCTGGAATGGCCCTGACAAAGGTTTCTTTGACCCAGTTGAAGGAAGCATTAATCATTGTTTCTCATATTTGCCTTTGGAAGGGGCCAGACAATGTGTGCTCCATGTAGAGCCAAAAATAGCTTGCATCTGCCTGTAGAGGGTCAGGTGAACATACTTTCTTAACTCATCTTCTGCTTAATGAGGGTGAGGGAGCAGGTACCTTAAATAAATCCGATTTTATTCTACTCCCTAGAAAAACATCCTTTCAATAGACAGAAGCAGTAGAAGACGTGATCGTGAATGCCTTGTGATCTAGAGAGATATTTGACCTTACTAGAAATTTGTGCTTCTCTGAGAGCTGTCTCAGCTCCACTGGTTGCATCTCTATCCAACTGATGGAAACTGATAAACTGTATTGATATAAATCCTTCTACTCTTTGTCTGTAGATGTCTAAGCTGTTAACACTGTCAGTATCCTCATTTTAAGTTCATGAACACAGAGCCTCTGAGAGGGAAAGTGACTTGCTGATAACATTTTGACAGAATTGAAATCTGAGCTTGTAAGCCCCATTATGGTGGCCTAAGCACCAATTAGCCTTTTTAGCTGTGCCACAGTCTTTTGTGGTGCTATTATTGCCACACTCAGTTATGGTCCTCTAAAGAGTATTTTGTGACCTAGTGAGTGGTTTGAACGTGTCTATCAGTTCTAAGGTTTCAGGGCAATTGCTGCTTTCAAATGAATAACATATTTCAGGTTTTTAAGCAGGATAAGCTCAAGTTTGATTTCCTACCAGCTTTATGCCAACTTGTATTGAATTTTTTAAAGTAACTAATGATTTACTAAGGAAAGAGTGGGTACAGGATCAAATGTAGTGGGTGAGTGGTTTGTAAATTTCTTGTTTTCTCTTCCTTGATTTCAGTCCTTATTTTGTTAACCTCCTTTTTAAAGTAATTGTGTGTTATATTTTCTGAAATCCACTATGAGATATATTCTACTCTGAATATATACACAGCTTTTCCTAATAGTAGTGGAAGTCATAAACATACACTGAATAATACAATGCAGTACATAAACCCTATGGGGAATACAAGTCCTGGCTGGAAGAAAAAGAAATCACAGTATTTCAAAATGCCAGTTGTAACATTGCAGTGGGTTCCAGGCACATGTTTGCCAATAATGAATGGCGGAGTGGAGATACAATATTGAAGCTGTCTCCTGCAGAGTGGTATCATACATAATCATACATACTGTCAGCTTGCTTGATTATGTTCAAGATTGCAACCAGCACACTCAGAAACAAAGAAGAATTTCTTATGTCTCCTAAATTTAATTTTCATGAGAGATATATGGAGGAATTAATTGGTGATTACAGCACACAAAGGAGAGCTCCGGTATCTTGCTATATTTGCATAATAAACACACATTTGTGGATTCCTTTTAGAAAGATAATCACACATTCAGAAAAATTCACTTTCTTAACTTAGGAAAAAAAAACATTTACAGTGTTAAATTTTTGTTATAGCAATTCAATTAATTGCCACAATATTTAATTTAATGTACAGAAGCAGCACACATTGCCAATTATCTTAATTTTATAAAATCCATGATCACAATTCTGTCTTTAATCAATATATCAGAACCTTACTCCATTAGCTGTTGTTTGTAGTAGGGCATCTCAATTGATTAGGCTGTAGATTTTTTATAGGTCTTGTTTTATAAATTGAACCTATTCAAGTAAACATAACATTTGGTAATAGTCTTCATAGCAACTGTCAAAATGACTTATTGTTTTTCCAGCCCTGCATTCCTTCAGAATTAATAATACCTTTGTGCCCTTTATAACACTTATTACTAAAGCCATAAAAGTTCTCCATGTTTAATGAGTGGATGTTTCATTATATGTATGGTTTGCTTGACAGACTGAAAATTTTTCTAATCTGTTTCTCTTTTCCTCTTGATTGAAGGATTGTAAATATGCAATTAGCAGCTGGAGTAGAAGTAAAAGCAGAAAATGTCAACTGTCAAGTAGCTCCATTGAAAGACATATGATGCTTCAAGCTAAGACAGAAAGACAAAAGCATCTACCAACAAGGATGAAGGTTGCAAAATCTTTGTTTAAACATTCCATTAATCTCTTCCATGAAATAAATACAGTCAGTACATCCTGGAATGAGGAATCCACTACCAAGACTGCAGTTTACTTTTGTAATAAAACTCTGTGTGGTAATGCTTTACTCCATTGTCAGTTGGCTGGATGCCAGCTCTGTTATAATTCATAACATATCCCTTCATGTAACACATGACCATATCAGAGTAACACAATTGATTTCCCAAGAATATACATGGAAAAGGGTGCAGTGCATCGTTGTACTCTAGAGCATATTTCTCTTCTAGACCAAAACACCTAGTTCTGCTTCCAAAGAGTTGACTATTTCTGTGTCCTTCTGTATGAAAATCTGGATATGCCTTGACTCTTCTATGCAATGGCTGAGAGAGCACTTTCGTCCAGTACTGTGGGAGAGAAGTGCTGAAAGGAGTCAAGAGAGACATATAGAGATATTTGTTTTCACTGGCAAGCCAAAAATAACTATTTGCAGCAACATGTATATTTAAAGCCCCATAAAATCTCTAAATAATTAAAGAGACTGAATTCTCTAGATATTCCTGGTTATCCATATCAGTAGGAAAGGTTCAATGTAAGGCACAATGAACAGAATAAGGCTGTTTTTAACCTACAAAATTAAAGACTTTGTCAAGACAAGCTATGCAGAGGCATGGATTCGTGACTAGACTATTGGCCTGTTAGACTGTAATATTAGACCAAAATTAACCTTCCTGCATTTTCTTAGAAGCAGCTATCTTAGAAATCCTCAGGGTTTAATGCTCGGAAACATATAGTTGTTCAATGTGTGGCTTAATAATACAAAGTTATGGGAACAATCTACCTACCAACAATTTCAAAATCTTTTGGTGGTTTTCTGATCAAGAGGCTTGTGCTTCAATCCCTTTCCCCACCTTATTCATTTATTTTCTTAAAACTTTAAAAAAAGGAAATAAGTGTTTCTATTATCTTACATAGCAGATTTCCACATTATACTGGTCATACATATTCAAGTTTATCCCAAGTTTTCACAGTTCTTAACATTTTAGTTTTGCCTGTCATATGCTAACCAACATGCTTTAAGTATATAATCTAAAAATGGCATGCATATCCTGTCATCTGATAGGATGGCACAGAGAAATATCTCAAAAAGCATCTGTACAATGTGAGACAGCTCTGGTACTAATCAAAACAGAAACGAGTCCACTGATGGTGTCCCCATTACGTTAAAAGATAAAATTAATTCCTGTGAATCCCACTGATGTTTCTTTGGTGATTCAGCAGTTTCACACAGGTAGGACAGAAGGAACTGCTGAGCAGTCTCGTGTGCCAGTCTCCCATGGGGTGGGGGTTTGCCCTGCCAGAGGCACATCCCCACGAAGCACAAGCACACTGCCGTGGCTCTGTACGGCAGCTCTGCTCTGCTCTGCTCCCAGTGTGCTCCACTGGCTTGATCACAGCTTCTGACAAAGCTCCATGGTAATAGATGTGTTGTCTTACAGTCTGCTATACGTGACACAACGGAGAATTGACTTTACAAAAAGATTTAATAAAAAGAAAGCAAAACCCAGAGCAATCAAAGCTTCTTAACCTATGTAAAATTTAAAATGCCTGCCAGAGAGTGTAATTTTTCTCAGAACTTATTTCCCACATATTACTTAAACTCTGAGTAGCAGGAATCTGGTTTGATATACTAGTTTACACTAATCAAAACACAGACAAATGGTTAATAGTATGACATATTGTAAAGAAATAAAGTGGGACAGAATTGTAATCTAGTTGGGTCCAAGTTATCCTGGGAAAACAGAAGAGAAAAAAGCAGGAACAGTTTGTTTAGGGGCTGGTGATGGCTGGCCAGGACAAGGAGCCAGGCAAAAGCACCCAAGTGCCATGACAAGTCTGTCTGAGGCAGTGGCCTCAGTGGCAGGGACCCCACCCCAGCCCCTTGAATGGGGTAGGGCTGGGGATGGCAGCCAGGGTTCCTTCCTTCAATAGAGACTGGAGGGTAATCCTGCTTCCTTCAACAGGTGGCCATGGAGCCACAAAGAGGAGAGACCACTGGCTCCTGTTAACCAGAAATTAACCTAGTTTATGTTATGTTAAAGAGAATAATTAAGCAAGTCAAGTATATAAACCTGCTTCTTAGTTTCAGCAGAGAAAATTTTTCCCATTGGTTAATGAATTCTGCTGGAATAAGGAGTCTGGGAATATACATTCAAAGAGAATTTGGGTCCTCTTTAGGACAAGGTGCTGGACTATTAGGGTTTCTATCCAAGCAGTGGGAGAAATCGGAGGGGTTACCCAGCATGATCACCTGAGATGTTTATTAGTAATAAGGAGAAATCATACAAGAAAATAAAAAAGCCTGAATTAAAGCCCAAACTGGAGGTCAAAAAGTATAAGCCTTCAGTGAGAAATCCTGCAAATTAAGTTGACTTATTTTCCAAACAAATAGCAAAATGTTCTGTATGTATACAGCCAACCTCCTCCCTCTCCATCAAAAAAAAAACCCTTGAAGGATCACTACTTTACCAGAGTGGGATGGAGAATAAACAAGAGTTAACTCTACCCAAGTGAATATCCCCAACTGGTCCTCAGTAAGAATGTGGCCATTTGAAACAATGATTTTGTTCCTGATAATAAATATCTCCTGAACTGTCATAATTTCAAATCTGCAAGTGACATTAGTATATATGCTTTGAGATATAAATATAGAGCTAGGTAATAAAGATTAGGAGAAAATTCAATGCTAATAGGTAGATTCCTCCCAATTTGTGGATTCTCTTCACTGCTTACTGAGGAGTGTCAAACACTGTCCCTTCTCAAAGCCAAAATCAGGTACAGTTCACACTATTGTAGCGAATCCCACAAATCCTGTAATTAGTTTGTTTGGTGTTACTTAAACAGGTCTAGTGCACACAAGTAATATATTGTCCTGTCTGAGAAGAAACAGAAGAAATAGAAAATTGCATATATATATATATACATAAATTTGTATCGACAGCTGAGGGCTATTTTTGGGCAGATTTATTCTCTTTGTGGTTCAGGACTTTTATTTTTAAAGAAAGATCTTTGTTCATGAATAGAAGAATGGATTAGAAAAGTACTCCATTTTTCACAGTTTGTATTGTCTGTTTCCTTAAAGAAAAGAGAAAAGTCTGCAAAGGAATCCAACTTCCAACAAACTCTCTGAAGACAGTATTCTCCATCAATCAGTCTCTTGCATTTGACATGTGATTTTGACGAACTATTTTGGGGCTGTTTCTCAGATCTGGTTTTAAAATATAAAGTGAACAAGGAGGAAAATGTTCCAAAAAGAATGAGAAATAGTCTGAACTTATACCAGAGAGGATAATACTTTGCCTTCCAATGTGGTTTTATTTTTCAGTATCCCAGGGAATGGGCATCACCAGCTGAACACCTGATGGACATTAAGATCCCAGCTCTGCTGCATGACCACCATGCTGGAAATTAGCTGGCTGGGAAGGGGATCCCTCCCTTCTTCAGAGTCCTGTCTTCTCCAGCCTACTCCTTCTGTGCTAATCATACATTTGCACCATGCGTCTCCTTTTCTCCTTCCACCAGGATACAGATAAACAGAGAAGAAATGTTAGGGAAGGGGACAAAGAAGAAAATATACTTTTGCCTCATCACAAGAATTTGCTCAAGAACTAAAAGATTTCAAGGTCAATTTCAAAATTCTGGAGTTATTCCCCAGAATAAGAGATATTTGATTTGGAAAAATGTCACCATTTTTTTTTGTTCCAAAGGAATCTCCTTCCTTTCAATCTACTGAATTTTTGGCTTCCACCAGTTTATCAGCAGTGTAAAGGTAAGAAGTTATCCTTGTTTCCACCTCAGATAAAACATTTGTACAAAAAGCCCTTCTAGAGAGTTTTTCTCTCCATCTTTTTTCCTTTTTGTTTTCATTCCTTTCTTCTTTCCTTCTCCTCACCGGTCAGAAGGTGGAGCCAGTTTTTCCAACCTAATCAATCATATTTGAATGAGTAATTTTAAGGACAATGAATTTAAAACTCTGCTAGATAATCTTGCTTAAACCAGCGGAAAAAAATGTACAAGACTGGAAGAAACTAATTGAAACTAGAAAGGGAAACACTGTGATTATAGGATTCGAAAATGCCTGACTACAGAAGATATGACCATGAAACAAAATGCCCTTTGTTTCACTCTCCATTCACTCAACATTGCCAGAACCCCCATTATTATTCATAAACAGAATTCTCCAGAAACCATATAGCTGTCATACAAGCAATACAGATTGTATTGTGTCAGAGGCAAATTTTTTTTCTTTATAACAGCTTGGCTCAATCTTTCTTTGTCTTTGGCACCAATGCCCATTTTCATACAAATATATGTGGAGTGAAAACGAAGCCAACACCTGTAGCCACTCATCTGCTGAGCTTTCACAGCTGCAATACCCACATGCCAACCTCCAGAAAAAGGTCTTTCCCAGGACTGGCTGTGAGTTTAGGGCTGCCTGGATCCCAACTGCCTCCTTTGATTTTGGTTAATCCAGTGTTCATGAGACACCGCCATCAAAGGTAAACACTATTTATAAATTGATAACCTTAGTACTAGACTATCCAAATTTGTCAAGCTGCGTACTTTCCAAGGGGAAGAAAGGAAAGTCATTATTTAACTATTTAAAAGCTACTTAAATTTATTCTTTCCCACCTTTCTGAAAAGAAATCAAAAGCTTTAGCAAAATGGATGACACTCAGCAACAAGACCAAAACCATATGAATCTTCTGTTTGACACTCACTGAAGTGTTGGCAGCCCAAGCCAGATGAAGTTGTATTATATTTAATGCAGATGTGTCTTTCACTTTAAAAGAAACAGCTGCTTTTAATTTAAATTTCATTTACAATGGAGTCAGAGATTATCAAATGCCATTTCCCATTCACATCCAGCCCCCATAGGAAGCAATATTAGATAAAATCCATGAGAAATGGTATTCTTTGCTAAGGCTGGCTACACATGAGGGAATGTAAGGAAAAGTGAGAATGATGGACAAAGAATTAGGACACAGTGAGAACAGGCTCCATTTGAAGCTAAACTTTCATAGAACGATAATCAAAGACTGCACAAGCTCATAGAGCATAAGATCAAAGGTCTATCTGGCTTGCCTCTAGCAGAGGGAGAGACTATGAAATGTCTGTGAAAATCAGAGGTTGTGGGGAGGGATCGTTCCTCTTCCAAGTTTGAAAGACTTAGATTTATGGTCTCCTTGAGACAAAGAACCATCCAGGCCATCATGTTTAATCCCATCATTAACTGATGGTAGAAATACTATAGGAATTTTTATATGACTTGATCTATGATAAAGCACTCAGATCTAATATTTTAAACTTTCTTTAAAGCACAAGGTGTTTCCCTGTGACCTGCAACTCCAGGCCTTTCCACAAAGAGCTATTAAGAATAAGGCAGAAAAGAACAACAGCTATATGTCATTACCCTGTATGTTATATTACCATACAAAATATCTGATTTCTACTCTGTCATACCATTGTCCTTTTGTCTGAGTATTATTTACTTAGATTACAAATGCTTATCACCAAAGACATTTTTTTTTCTATTATATCCCTAACCCACTTCTGTGTATATAAATAAAATAATACAACCTCCTCAAAAAAACCTGCACAACCCCAAGGAGAAAAAATTCCATTCCAGTTTTTTGTTCAAAGATTAAAAAGAGATCAGTTAAAAACTGTGACTGATCTCTCTGGTATACCAAAGCAGAGACACCTGGATCCAGGGTTTTAACTCTAAATCATTTAATCTGCTCTTTTTTCATAGGATCCTAGAATTATAGAATCATAGAATGGCTTGAGTCAGAAGGGACCTTAAGGACTATCCAGTCAAAATTCCCCTGTTGTGCACAGGGCCACCTTTTAGTAGATGAGGTTGCTTGAAGTCCTATCCAGCCTGGTTGTGAACACTCTCAGGTGTGGGGCATCCACAAGTTCTCTGGGCAACCTGTGTCAGTGCCTCACTACCCATTTTTCCATGTTTCAGGATGCAGTCTCACTGTGATTTATATTTACACATTGGAAAATAACATAACTGCTTGCTGAAGTAATACTTGAGGTTTACAGAGCATGTTTTATCAAGGCAGTTTTGGAAATGTGCCACAAATTTTTTGATTGATGATGTATGCTAAATAAGTTAAACTTTGCTCGTCTGAGTAAATATAGGAGAAAAGTTATTTTTTTAAAATAGTGGGTGTTGTGAGTGAAAATACATATAGTCCATCAAAAAGGAAAACAAAACTGTTTGGTTTTGCCACAAGTAAAATGCAGACATTGTAGTAAACTTAGTCAAACTGAATAAATTCACTCACTGCTCCTACTAACAAATACAGAAAAAAAATTAACTTAAAGTTCCCAAAAATGCTTAATTGTAAAGAACCTTGTTTTATGATGAAATTTCCTGAATGTAGGAAAAAGTATTTTTGTTTTAATTTTTGCTCTACTTCACCTCATGTAGCAAAACTGATGATAAAGTAAATGGTACTATCAAGAGTAAGGAAAAATATTTCAGTTCACTCTTAGCAAGACTAGTGGAAAAAAAAGTAAAATTGTCAATAAAAACGAGTAGCTTTAAGCCTAAAGATATCAGAGAAGCCTAATAATATTTGGCCTATGCAACTAATTGCTGTTGAGTTTCAGTGGGAGCTGTGGAGTCACTGTTTGGCACTGGAAAAATATTATAATTTTAGTTGATAGAAGCTTGCTGTCCGGTTAAAATGATGATCTTTCTGAATACAAATATTTGAGTAGAGAAGTAAACTTTTTTATTTGCCTCAAAATCTGTGTTTTTTTCAGTGAAAATATTACATTTTACCTTGGAACAAACATAGAAAATATGTGCCAAAAACATTAGAAACTGTCTATAAACATTTGCAGAGTAAAAAGTAATTATTGTCATAGTAACTTGGGCCTCAAATTTGCAGACCTACTTATACTGATATAACCCAGAGACACTCCATTCTTTGCCAGGTAATGCTTGAAATTGGTGAAATGTGAGATCAGAATTTAGCCCAGGGACCTTGAATTAATTTTTAATCCTAAAGTAACCTTTCAAAATCTCATGCAGGGGAAGATAAGCATAGCTGAACAGAAGTTACATTTTAGATTTCATGCAAAATTTCTTTAAAAAATCAGAATGAGTAATATATCTGTTGAATAAGTTGTTTAAAATTTTGGTACATCTTAAGACTGACTAATTTGCAGAGGAGAGGTTTTGACACTCTGGTGAAAGCTTATTCGTTGTATAAGATGAGCAGCATTCAAGAGCAGAATTCTCTATTCATCTATTGTACTCCCAAACCCAGGGAGTAGTTGCTGATAATGATTTTAGATGAAGCTTTATCAGCCTCCTTTTATAACTGTTCTTCATTCATAAACAATGTCCACAGAATGAACAACAGCGAAAGCTAGAAGAAAAGAAAATATTGCTGAATCCTCAAATTCTCTAATAGCTGGAAGGGTAATAAAATTGAGAACGTGGTTCTGCCTTGACAGCATTAGAATAATTTCTTTTGAAAAGAGTAAAACCTTTCAGAAGTAATAAAAACAAACCCACAAACAATGCTCAGGTACTTTGTGACCTGATTATGAAACAGCCCTGTACTTACCTGCACTCCAGTTTTCATAAAGATAAGAGTTTCAGCCTTTACAGACTGACAGAGACTGATGGTCCTGAAAGGAGCCTGAACAAGCTGTACACAGAATCCGGAATGTAGTGAGTTTTACATTAATAAAATGAAAACCTTTTTGCAGAATATACAATTGGCCCTTTGAACACATTGTTGCATATTTTTTAGAAAAGCTTGCCAACACCCACATAAGACTGAACATGTAACCACTTTATAGAAGAACTCAGCTTCTAAAGCTAAGATTTAAAACCCCTCAATATTCACTGAGGATTAATTAAGAAACTGTCATTGCTATATAATTTTTCCCAACAATTTACCTCAGGATTTCCTGTATTTAGATATGAATCAGCTGAAGGATCTGATATGGTTACTACTGCGAATTGGAAGTTGGATAGATGGGCTAGTGACATATTTTGGTGTTCAGTCCCTCTATTCCTGGGTCCCTGTTTCATGACTGAGCAGCATTCACAGTCAATACAGGCTCTTCATGTGAGTGCTTTGAATGACTACCTGGAGCCTCTGTAGTCTCAAATCAGGTGTCTAGAACTGGGCATTGCATTACACTCATGTTAAACTGGAAAAAAGGAAAATGGACATACTGATTTTTATCTTTTTTTGTTTTTTTCCCCTGAAGCATTTAATTTCTGAAATGAAAATAAAGAAGGTAAAGCTGACTAGTTTTCTGCCTTTCTTTCTGGTGAGAAAATTTTGGATCAAGCCGAAAGTGAGACATGAAGTTTAAATTAGTCACAGAGACACCAGAGCTAGAAAAATTCAGTAACTACAGTCATGATTTGACTTGATATAATGTGTTTTCGTTTACAGCCGTGGGATTTCCACTTCAAAATAATGAGAAGGGAAGTGGATGCAAAGAAATTTGACTGAAGAAAGCTGCCAGAAGAGCTACAGTTTGATGGTGTTTTCCCCAGAGAGAGTGCTTGTATCAGTGAAAATATAGAGCAGCAGCCCTGTAAATGTCAGTGAGGCCAGATACCATTAGAGATTTATACCGAGAGACGAAGCTGCTTTCCATTTAATTCAGAATTGAATTCAAAAGCAGCCAATTTAGATCTTTGATGTGAAGTGCTCTTTCAACGTCAAATCCCATTAGAAAATTAGGACCTGATTCTTATTTATATGAGAATATAAATGAGAATGTAGGACAGTTGCAAAGGAGAAACTATATCTATGACAGTGCTAAGGTATGGGATTAAGACTTTTTTTACTGTTCTAGAGCAATCTGAACTGTACTGCACAGAGATAAGGATCATGCCCCCAAAAAGCCTGAAACACTTAGGAGCAGGAGCACAGATATGTACTGTAGAGCTAAAGCAAACTGGGAGACTGCGCTAGAAACAAGTACTAAGGTACTTGTACTACTAAGTACTAGGTCTAAGCATGTATACATGTGTCATGCTTTCCCTTAAGAAAAGTCCTCTCAGATAAGATCACCAGTAACAGCATAAAGGAGACCATTTTGTGAAGAACCTTAGTTATATTCCTGCAAAATCTATGGATATGAACTTGGATTGGAGATGGGGTCAAACCTACGCAGAAAAAAAAAATATAAGTATCCTTTAGTTCAGTGACAAAATGTGGAGAGCTGTGATTTGGCCTAATATAGTGACATTCAGGCTCGATGAAACCTTTTGAAGCTAGTACATATAATAATATGCTTTCTCCATAATAAATGTAATTTAACAGATGAGTAAATTCTCTCTGTGGTACAAATAAGAGGAATTAATCAAACTGAACATGTCTCGTGTAAATTGACTAAGGGACTGACCTCTGAAGGGAATTTTTCCATTTTACTATGAAGAAGGTGGTGGTGGGTGTGAGGGGTTAGATGTAAAAGAACAGAGCAGATACACTGAAGAAGAATTCAGAGCAATCAACAGGAACTCTCACAGACACTTGAAGTAGAAACTTGAGGAACAGCTAGGACTGGAAGATCTTCTGGGCAAAGACCTGTTCAAGAAAAGGCTTGGAAGAAGGAAGGAATAAATTGGCTCCCCTTGCTTCATCCCTGCTGTCAGCAGAGGATTGAACCTGAATAAACAGATGGCAATATGCATAGAAATGCAAATCCTAACCTGAGGTGGAAGCAAATGTCAAACCTCTTACTTCCCTCCCAGGCCCCAGTGGCTAACTTTGGGTCAAAAGATGAAAGATGAAGAGAAATCTAACTATATTAAATTAATTTCTGCTCTGCTAGAGCTGATTAGCTGTTTTGGGTGGTATTCCTTTTTGAAACTTTCTGTATATTTTGGCAGTTAGCGTTTCAGGGGAAGTTTCATCTCCCACTCAAATTATGTTTCGCATAGGCACAAAGTACAGCAGTGGGGAAATGTGAAAAGTGTACTGTCTCTGGGAGCCAGTGCTGTGTGGATAACTCCTTACAATGAGTAAGCAATTTCCTTCAGGTCAGGCATGCAGGAAACTTCTAATATTTGTGATGATAAAGGCAGTGATCTTTATCACTAATATGGGTAATATGGTTTTTAAGTAAAAGGCAAAACCAGTAGTGGAGAATTAAACAGAATTAGATCAAGGAATAATACATTCTGCTTTAATACTTTTTGAGGGGTTTTAGAGGTGAGAAAAGCAAGCATTTTTTTGAGGAGCATTTTATTGTTATTATTGTTCTTGTTGTCTCTGCTTATGCATGTGACTAATACAACGTCTCAGAAGTAATTTTTTACAGGAAATGTCATTTAGCAGTTAGGCTAAAACGACTATGTCAGGACCAGGAGATCTGTGGTGGTGTAAAAATGGAATTTTTGATTTGTTTTCTTTTTCACAGGTCAAACTGTAATCATGAACCTGAGACCTCCCAATGCTTAGAAAACTGTTCTAAGGGTTGAAGTCCCTGTCAGAGAAAGCTTGCTGTAACTAACAGCCAAATTCATCCCTGTTGTAACTTGGTTGGAGTCACTTAGTCACAGCTGATTGTTTATATGAAGCAGATCATGTTGCTGAATGAAATTTAAGGGTATAGAAAACAGTTGGAGAAGCTTAATATGAGAAGCTCTTTTTTTTTCCTGGATGCCAGTTTCTCCTGCTCAAAAATACTATTATAACAGTATATACTCAAGACAGTACTGTCAAGTATTTTACTTCACGTCAACACAAAATTAAATTTATTGGCTAAAAGGAAAGAATTGCAAAGCAAACTGATATTCTATGTCTAATGTAGCCTTGCTTGTCTAGCCTCTATCTATCTTTTCAGAGCTGTTTGTGTTCATGGTCATCAAAAGAACATGATGAAAAGTGGTAGATGAACTGTTTTAACATAACTGGCCTATTAGGAATTATTATTTTCTATACTGAAAACAAACCCCAGTGTTTTTTAGTCCTCAGAGGATCTAATTGATGTCTTCACAAATTGTATTTTAACCTCTGTAAATTGCAGAGGGAAATTCTGGCCTCACAGGGTAAACTCCAAGAAATTCTGTGGGGTCATGAATCCATGTGTGGTGGCTATCCTAAGACTCTTTGCAATATGCAAAGCAATTAGTGTAAGGCTGCCTAACTTAGTAACTTCCTGTTATAAACAGATCCATACAAAACCAGTCATGCTATTGTAAAGACTACCTTCTTTGTTTGCTGTGGAAGGATGCTCTTTGTTTGTTCACTGATGTCTGCAAGTGTGAATGGAACCTAAATTCAGATGATATGTGTGTGAAGCCAGCCAACATAGATAGATAGACAGAGTATTAACATCTATCTATCTATCTATCTATCTATCTATCTATCTATCTATCTATCTATCTATCTATCTATCTATCTATCTATCTATCTCCAGCATTAGTAAATGTTTAATGATTATAACTTTTTAAAATGTGTCAAGGAAATTCCTCAGTAGCAATACAGTACTATGTAGCTGCTGCTCCTCAGCAATGTTCTCGTTTGAAGGATTGGTCCTTTGAATAAGAACAGATCTCAAGAAGAGGTGAAATTGCAGGCAGAGGAAAACAGTTTACACTGGTATGAAGCAATATTTTATTTTACCATGGCAAGTATTGTGCAGTTCATGCTAACAGGAAGTATGTTAAGAGAGACACGAACAATAAAAATGCTTTTAATGCATTTACCATTGTAAACATACATGTATTATATTCAAACACTCAGTATAACTTACTTAATGCCACAGGCCAATTAGATCATCTCCAATCACATGTGGAGAGAGCTCAAACTAATCTAATTTGCCAAAGAACGCTCCATTTATTTCTATGTTTCTAATGTTTTTGTACCATTACAAAATGATCACTAAACATGCCCTCCAGTATGGAACCCCTGTGCAATCAGAAATGTAAGTTCAGAAGGGACATTCTTCTAGCAAAACAGAACTTCTAAATTATGTTGCTTAATGGTCAATGGACCAATGGATGCCAAAATAAGGAACACTCGAACTTAACACCTGAAAAGTCTGCTAATATTAGATTGCAAGTACAGTCAATTGCTTAGTTTATCAGAGGAAGAAAAAAACCCAAAGCACCAAAAAACCACTACAGCTTCTAATTTTCTTAGTTCTGTGACCTTTGCCCTGTGGCAGTGCTAATCATTGTAGTGGATTGGATGACTCAGGAATTTTAGTTCTCAGGATCCTTTGTTCCTAAATTTTTTTTTCTGCATCCAAAGTCCTAAGTGTATGAAAAATAATCTGAAGCTATAATATTGTAAAATTGTGCAAAAACCCAATAACAACAAAAAAAAACCCCAAAGCCAAACACACCCTCCCCCCACCCCCCCCCCCCCCCCCCCCCCCCCCCACCCCCCAGTAAAAATATCCCAACCAAACCAGAAAACAGGGCATGAAGAAAAGTCTGAAGTGATATTTTATGGTTTTACATATTTTGTTACAAGAAAGGTTGTAGTTTATCAAAAGGCTCCACAGTAAATAGGGCAATGGAGAAGACATTGATGCCATTTTACTATACTGTCCTTAAATGAATGGACATTTTACAGTTGAAAATTTTGTTACTCTTTATGAAAAATCTGGAGAGTGCTCACAATTTGACAGACACATCTAATTTATAGGCAAGGGGTACACATCACTGCATAACAAGTTGAAGGCTTGGGTCTCATGACAGGAAACATTTTGTTTCTCCATGTTTCAGATGGGTTACATTATCTCATTATTTCTATCTACTTGCATCAGGGTTTATCATATGGATCAAGTTAGCCCTAATCGTCTGGTTTTTCCTCCTCGTCATCTTCACTAGGAACATTCAATCAGTACACTCACACAGTCTGAACCACTAACTCAAACTTGGGTTATTTTGTCCTTTCCATTGCATTTCTCATAACTTTAATACATGGTAATACATTGTATTTCACTGCCACTGGGGAGAGTTATAAGCATCCATGAGACTCTTACCCAAATGTCTCTAAACATTTTCTTGGTAAAACCAAGACCTGTCTGTATCCATCAAAACCTAGAAATATTCACTGCCATGTGAGCCTCATTCAAGCAGTGTTCTGCAGCTGTAGTTGTAACTGCATTAAATGTCTTCAATAAAACTATACTTTTCCCTGGAGTGATGGAAGTAAAACATAATATTTTAGTTATATACTGTATCTCACATGAAATGTAATGATCTGAACTTACAGTATGTTGAAACCCTTAGTCACAGCACAAATTGAACAGTAGGCAAGGTCTAGTGTATGTTACAGGACATTAAAATGAGCATTCAACCAAAAGAAAATCATAAGCTGACTCCACCATAAATCTTGCACACCCCTGGTGGCTATTAAAATTCCACCAAAATTCACATGGTAATGATGTGATTCCAATCAATCCAGTTTATCAACCTTGTGGGCTGATTAAAGCTATCACACAATTATGATTAACTCATTGCTGCTGGAAGTAGGATTTTGCAAAACACAAAAAAAAAAGCAGAAGGTTTGGCTTCCTTAACACTGAGAAGTTAATAGGAAACCGTAAACCTTAAGAAAAATGTAATGCCAGTTCATAAAAATCTCTGTGCTCAGGAGGGACAGACCACTATTTTCCCTACATTTTCAAGCATTTGGTTGCTCAAGCAGCCAAATCGTTTATACTGTAACCGTTTTCAAATGCCATTCATATATTCTCTTAAAACCTGAGAGTTTGTTGTTCATCCCACTCTGACTTCTGCTATAGACTTCAATTTTCTCTTTGACAAAGCAGGGAGGTGTCCAACTACAGACAGGGGGAAATAACTCCATTAATCACAGAAAAGGATTTTTTATTGCAAGAAAAAGTATGCATCACACTTTTTCCACATAAAGATATGATATTCATGTGGAAAGGGCCTGAATTAGTTTTTATGAATAGGGCCCTTGGTGACTGATTCTTTTCTGGGGAGAGTAACAGGCAAATGTTATCCAGATGCATTCCTCTGGAATTATTCCCAGTTTCTGGAAGTGAAAACTACTGTACCTGTAGTACAATACAGGGTAGTCAGTGAAACTTGATATCAGCATAAATAGTGCAATAGTGTTCTCTCTGTTTCTCACCATTGCTATAAAAATCTGATCTGTTGTAAACATCTACCAAATCACCTTCCCGTAATTCAGTGATACCTGTGCCTATTCACACATCTGTGTGTGTGTGTGTGTGAGAGGGGAAAGTAACTCTGGGAGGTTTTAATCCACCTCAACAATTGACTCAAAGAAAGATGTTCTAGCTTTGGAAACTTTCTGACTCTGGCCAACAAATGGAATTTTAAAATCTCTTATAAATAATTTTTAGAATGGAAATGCTATACCCATCCTGTTTAGACAACGTTAGCATGGGGATTTAGAAGTTCAATGCTACAAATAATCACAATGGTGCTAACAAAAATATTCCTGCAACATTCTTTTTGCAGTTTATTCATGGAGTATTACCTTTCAGACATAAAGATCAAAACACTTGAAAGAAACAGTAACTGCTGTTATGCTCAAGGCATGGACATGGGGCAAGAGGATGTGAAGGGACTTGCACAAGCCATTCAACAAACATCTCCAGTGGCAGCGTCAAGGATTACAAAAGTTAAGTATAAGAATATCCTTAACAAAGAGTTCTAAGTAAGGACCAGCCTTTCAGTTATTCTTCAGTGTGGTGATAAGTGGTTTCTTGTAAGTGCTGGAGCAGTTTGAAAATACTCCTTCAGAACTGAGAACAAACAATGTTGTCGTAACACACTGTCCAGATATTTGCCAAACTAAATAAGAAAAATCTCACTTTCTTGATATTAAAGAAGCCCATTTTTACCCCTACAAAGTTTATTCATTCTTATGTATTTTAATATTTCTTTGCAACTACAAAGCAAGAGGAGTCATGTGTATGCATTCTACACCTTGTCAGTACCTCTACTTTTTTATCAGCTTTTAATTGTTTCCAATAATTTATGAGATATTATATTGAAATTTTAAGTTTTTTAAAATATATCAGTTGCTCTCCAAATTGTAGCTATTGAAAATTTTTGCCTACCTCCATAATTGGTAGACAGATAAAGGGATTTCCAGGGGCTGTTTCACCAAATTTAAGACAGGCATCTAAGATAAATATTTTTTTTTTGAGGTACGGTGTTTTCTCCACTGCCCATAGAAAGAACAGAGATGACATTGTTATAATGGAGGCTTGTATTTTAGATTGCTGCAGTTAGGGGAAACTCATCACTAGGGTCCACCTTGTCCTCTCTGAGGCTCCTTGGTGAGTCATATGGAGGACAGGACACCTTTAATTGACTCACAGTCAGAAAATAAGGCATTCATACACATTTTAAAACTCCTAGTTACAAGTCAAAAATTTCAGAAGAAGTTCTGACATTATTTTCTCATTAGGAAATATATAAGAAATGTTGTGGTATCATGTGGGGATACAGTTTATTATTACTTCTCTGAGAAAAGCTATGTCACCCTGACTCCTGAATACACCAGAGCAGCACTCAACAGCACATCGCCATCAGAGCTTTGTAGCAGAAAGCCATTTTCAGAGCACTGAATGTTCCAAAGTGTAACAGGGAAGGTTTTGATTCTTATTTGCAAAGATACTCTTACTCCACTTTCCACAGGCTGGTACCTACTCTATGTAATTTAGATATATATGCAAATATTTCTGATATGAAAAATAAATCAAAGCCAACTACCTCTTCTCCTTCTCTTCCCAGTACTCTTTGACTGGAAATTACCTTCAGATGTTCATAATTTCAATGTTCTCCTTCTCTAATACAAGGACAGCTGTTTCTTGAACAAAGGGCAGTCCAGGATAGTGGTCAGAGCTCCTGTGATATTATCTGAGAAGATAATTTAAAAGCTTTACATTAAAATACCTTCTCGAGAAACTAATTTATCTAATGATTTTAACCACAAAGCAATTTATTATGCAGGTTTCAAAAGCTTCTTTTATAACAAGGCAAAGAGTTGATCCTCTGTTACTACTCAAACTGAAGATATTTAATAACCTATGTAAGAAATAAGTCTTTTATTCTGGCACTGTTAAATGGCCCTTTTTTTGTGCAATATAAAAAGTAGGGACTGACCTGTATGTCATATTTTGTTTCACTAAAACTAATATAAATTTGGTAGGGAAAGAAAGTATAAAACATTATGATGAAAATAATGTACGATGAAAATAATGTATGGTAAAACATTTGTACAAAGATGGCTAATCCTGAAAAACTCTTAGAGGTGTGTTTTTACTTATGAAATTACTGTTTATCATGTGCTTAAGTATTTGAAAAAGCTAGATCTTCAGATAGCAAAGGTTGGACTTTTGGTACTTAAGAAATGTGAGAACCTACGCTTGTATAAGTTTTTTGAAATGTGTGGCCCAGTTCCCACAAATACTGTTTCCTTCTACTAGAAAAGAACACTAAGGCAGGACATCTTTCCAAATGTTCTTATTTGCTGGAATACTGAACAAGATCCCAATGCTAAATACCACACTAGACATCTTGAAAGAATGTGACAACTTTTTTAATACCAACTGAAATAAAAACATAACATCTTGTGCTGACTAAAGGAAAATCTGCTGATGTTTTCTTCAGTTCTCTTTTACTTTTCTCTTGTTCATTTGTTTTATTTATTCTGTTTCTAGGAATAAGAAACCTATAGTCTAGTTTCTCTGATTAGATGATACTCCAACAGCCATAATCATCTGGGCCAGAGAAAATAAGCTGTCATATATGCTGTGAAATGAAGCAAGAGTTTAAAAAGACCTTATAAATAGATCCACTCCTCAATAGCATCAAAATGGATTCCTCCCCTTCTCTGACTTAATATAACCTGAATTTGACCTGCAGGGCATATTGCAAGGCTCATCTTTTTTCACTCTATTTGAAAATGGGAGTATACAATGGCCATTGTAAAAGCAGAGCATTGATCTAGCAGGGAGGGAGGATCACTATGTGAAGAGATGCTTCTTAAATTGCTCTATCAGGAGGTATTTTCAGATTATATCAATGGCATTTAAGCCATATGGAGAAGTTGCTTTTTCACATTTGCAGGAATCTAAATAAATAAGTAACCCTGTTGCAATGAACTATGAGCTGTGAGTATTAATTTTTCACGCTGCCTGTTACTAGCCTCTACAGTCCTCCTCCTTCAGCTGAGATTTTTGAGGTCAGGTAGTCATCCTGACAGGGTGGGTAAAGTGCTCAGTTTGCCTAGGAATATGAATAGGAATAATTTACCAGTATACTGTCCTTGCTCACAACAAAATCTATGTCTCCTTTTTTTTTTCTGAGATGTCAGAGAACATATCCTTCTGCAATAGCAAGATTCTCTTCAGTGTGATATAGACCTCTTATGGCTGCTATTTGCAGGGCTCTGCCTGTTGGGTCAGGCAAAGCTCTCACCCACCATTCTAGTACTGGCAGTGGCATCCCAGTGGCCTCCTAGTTATTCTAACTTGTAGCATTGCCCCAGGTATTTTATTCTTGCAAAGCAATCACAATAACCTGCTAAGCAATGAGGAGGTGACAATGATCCCATAGTCAGCAAGAATCAGAGAACCATGCACAAGGTTTAGCAATGCTTGGACCATAAGTCGTTCTGGCTTATCCTGTGAGTAATTCTGGCAGCTCTTTCCCCTCAAAAATCAGGATGCTCCATCAGCTGCATTGAACTGAGCTATGAATGCTCAGGTGCTGCATGTGCCAACAACAGCACTAATCACTCTCATTTCAGAGTTGGTATTAAAGACTCTATTCATGCCCCAAGGAGTGCTATGCAGCTGTTCAGTGCTTTCTTTTAGAACATGTGTGTGGGAGGTAGGTTGCATAATGAGACATAGCCCTATATTATGTCCTCATCTGTATGTGGGAGGGTTTGAGCAAGCAGCAGCACATCTCAGTTTAAAAAAGGCCTTGGAAGAAACACCTCTTTTGGCTTGTAGAACAGATCACATGATCGTTTCAAGATGTTTCTGCAGCACCTCAAGAACAGCAAAACCCTTCATTTTCCTTCTTAGGGAAATGGAAGAAAGTTTATTCCAGGAGATATGTGCCACCAAAGCAGAGGTCTTACTGGCCACGCACACTGATGCTGCTTAACAATAGCTGCCTGACATCTGGGCTTGTGCAGATAATTGACCAGTGGTGTCAATGAGATCACTGCATATAAGGGAAAAACGGAGCCTAGCTGCTGTAAGAGCGTTATGTGCTGACTACAAATCATAGGGCTACCCTATCTAGACCAAATATGTATCTCTCCTTAATATGTCAGAGTGAAGCACAGTTAGGTATCAGCTGTAGTTTTGAAGAGAAATAAATTCTTACAGTGGACCAAATGCACAAATCCTGCCCTTTGTTTGTCTGTGCCTTTTTGGGTGTCTTGTTCTTAATAATCCCTTGGGCAATAGCTGTTTCTCTATTCTCTTTCTCTATTCTATTTCTCTATTCTATTTTTCTTCCCTTGGAGGACTCAGAAGCCTAAAAGCTCTCTACTGAATATCTTTCAGTACTATGCTCTAAGTACCAAGCACCATGCTTAAAACAGCTCTTGGAGGGGGATCATCTCATAAATCCAGGATTAGCCCAGAGCTGTACTCACCATATTTTACTCACCATCACTGTTGTGCTGGTTCTTGTCTAGTTTTCAAAAACTGCCTCAAAAAATTCTTTATTAACAGGAGAGAACGTTTTAAAGTATCTGAAGACATTTATATTCATTCTTCATTTTAATACTTCTATTCTTATTTTCTCAGTTCACTGTGTTTGTGGGATATACTCCTGACATATATAGTACCTTAAAGGAGGATTTTTCTTTTAAATGTAAAGAACTAAGTTTCTAAACATTGAGACCACTGAATAGACTAAATAAAAAAACCTAAAAAACTAACATGAGAAGAAGACAAAGGCCCAAACTATTCCTGATTTTGATAGAGATTTCTGGTAAATTCAATATGTGGTCTTCTAACTACTTTGAGATAGGATTCATATATTTTCTGAGAGCTTTTCTTAACAATGTTGGAAAGGTCTCTGTATTGAAAAGTGAACTTTCAGAAAAATTGAAGTTTCTGAATAAAAATTTTTATTTCTCTTGAAATTAACATTTTAATCTTTGTAAAAAAACAGAGCTTTTTCCCATAAGGAATCGAATGAAATTTGTTACCAAAGAATAGAGCGCTAAGTGATGTAGTTAAAAACATTTGTGTCCAGTATCTTAATGACTTATCTCTTCTCCTCTTGCCCAAATACATTTGGGATTTTAGAAAAAGGTGTTTCTCAGAATAAGGGTGAAAAGGAGAAACTGATGATGTTTAAGAGGTTTCAATGCCTTTATTCCTCTCAGAGCCATACTAAGCACAGCATTTGGACAGATAAAACCCACCACCTTCATGATTTTGGGACATAATTTCTGGAACTTCCCCCACATTAATTTCTCCAACACTATCATGCTGTCCCACAAAATGCCTTTCCCTATGGGCTGAACACCCCTCTCCATGTTTCCTCATACAAAACATTCTGCTGTGTGTCCATCACCTTGCCAATGGGAACGAAGCTACTTCTTCAAGGTCCTGTGACTAAGAATATCATTCATGTCTACAAAATTTGGCTTCCAGGGCCAAGGCAGAGCCATGGGGGTAACACCACACACCTTTGTGCAACTTAAGAGTTAATATGTGGTAAGTATATAAAAAAAATGTTCTCTGGATATATAGCTCTATTATCTGTTTTTATAACCTGTTGAGTCAATTTCCAAATTAGTAAAAATGTCCTCAGTATTCATGTATTTTTCATGCTGATATTTTACATATAGTTGTTATAGACTGACTAGAAAATTTTAATTTCTGATATTGGATTTCTAACTAGGCTGTTGATCCAATATACATATGCCATTACTATAAGCTTATTTAGATAACACTGTTGTGTTCTACAGGCATCTGCAAAATGATCTACATTGAAGAACATAACCTCTCAGCTGTCACATTATCAATACATTGATTTATTTAGGAATAATTTTCTATTTATCTCTTCTAGAAGTAATCAGAAAGGAGTCACTTTAAATAAACTTCTCTTCACAGATGATTGATTGATTATAGACAATGTAATTTCCTATCCTTTCCAAAGATCTAGTTTCTCATGTAACTAAACATTTAACTATATTGGAAGTAAGTTGATTTTACTTTTCTCATGACAGAAAGGTTAAATCAGTGCCTTGTAGCTGAATCCTCTCTTACTTCAAATACAGCTCCCTTTGCAAGGAATAAGCAGAAAAGAAACCATCTGAATAATGGAAAATTCAGTCAAATGTATTTGAGTAGAGAAATCGTGCAAGTGCATGTATGTATGCCTACATAAAAGGATTCATGTTGCCATTTCTAGCCCAAAGCACTGAAATGTTGCATAACAATAAAATATATTGGACATGATGTGCTTGCGACTATCCTGGTGCAAGCCGTGGAAAACAGTGAGGCAGTATCTAAACAAACAAGGAAAAGATGTCCCATTACTTCTTACTCCTCAAGAAGAAAACATATGGATATTCAGCAGTTTTCAATTTGGGAAATAAGGGGAAGACGCAGAGGTCTCCCTCGGCTGAAAGGGCTGACCAGCAGGTTAGGCTCCAGGGGCGAAGCTGGCACCTCTTCCTTGCCTCTGCTCTCTGAACTATCTTCAAAGTAGGATGTGTGGGCCCCAGGAAGCCAGAATGGACAGCCTGCAGAGGGTGGGCTGGACACCCACTGCAGCCACAGGGGCTGCACATCCCATCCAGGCTCGTCAGGCCTTGTTACGGTTTTCCTGCTGGGAAGCAGAGCTTACTCTGCATCCCTTTCACTGACCCATATTCAGTGTTTTCTTCTGGTTTTTGAACATTTTTTGGCTTGATGAGCACTCAAAAAATTGAATAATATTATTTTGTAATATTAAGGTAATGTCTTGATCATTGTCAGGTGTGCTGAGGAATAATTTCATCTAAGTGCCTAAAATGTTTATGACTTCACGTTTCTAACCACAGAAGTTTTCCTGCCAAAAAGGAGTAGATTGTAGCTCAGGCCTTTAGAGAAGGGGAGGGGTAAGCCATGCCATGTGATGAAATAGCCTTTCTTTGTCAAAAATTGTTGGTTTCAGTTATGACTCAATATGAAAAGACAGGTTCCTAAAGAAAGTTTCCACATTTCAGTGCCATTCATAAATATTTTAACTTGCTTTTACTTAATGCACAAATGAAAAAACCATAAAGAGGATTTGACCTTAAACCCTTAATTGACAAAGACTAGTTTAAATCCTCTGCAATAGCCGACTAATGCAGTACCATTAGGAATCATAAGGAATCTTAGCATGATGCATTCCCATTGTCACTGAACTAGTTAAAGCCAGTGAAGCATGACTAAATTGTTGTGACATTTTCCCAGCCCTACTATTACCTGTCAGATGGGGAAAAAATCAAGGCGTCAGGACAAGCTTCCATATTGATGTGCTTGCTGTTGATATTAATTGATGTAAATGGATAAGCTTGTCCATCAACAGTAACAAGCACATCTGCTCATTGTAAAAAGAAATCTTCTTAACCTTCTGTTCTTTTCAGACTCCTTTGATATGAAAAAATACTCACTTCTATACTCAGCAAATATGATGTCTTTGTATTTGTTTTTATATTTTTTTCTTCTAATTTGCTGACAAAATGAAATATGAACTATTCTGGTATTTCATGTTTTTGCTCACAATGGATTGAGTTATATAAAGTAGGACATGGACAAATTACAAAAGCCAGAACAAGCAGGGTACCTAATAGTCTTATATAACCGCAAACAGTCTGCATCTGCTTTAATCCATCATCTTCCTTAGTGCTCTTTGGAAAAAAAAAATACATAATTTTTTTCCTTCTTTCTCTTTATTCATTTTAAGTACAGAGAAGTTTTCCATTGACTAAAATAGCAAGACTTTTCTTAAGAAGTACTATAGAGATCTATAGCAAAGAATCCTTTGGGGTTTTTTCCTTGATGAATTTACTAATTCCAGATGAATACTACATGTTTTGATACAAACAGAATTCTCCTAAAGATGTTATTGGCAGCATAGTACTTGTGACAACAAAGCCTGCTCATAGAGAAATAATTTTTTTTAAATGTCATCCTCAGTCCTATGTTTTTTTCTTCTGCCTGGTAAAAAATAAAAGTAATAATGATTAAGAGTATAATATAAATAATAATTCTGAACTCCATGTATTTTCATTCAGTTATGATTTGAATTTAATCAGAAATGTGATGTCTCCTAACAGAAATAAAGTATGCACTGAGCATCATGTTTGTTTTGAAATCATATTAATGAAGGCAGCCACTGCTGCAGACTATATTTAGCATTTCTGTTGATAGAAAGAGAGAATAATTCAGAAATATCCTCATGTTGGTGAAATATTTACTGGAAAATAAAACCAAACACTGAGAGAAAGTTAAATGTAAATGTAATTGAGCCAAACAGAAATATTTTCAATAAAGTACATAAGCAAATGGATACACCTTGAAGAGGAGCAAACAGTAATGTTTTTAAAAACCTAAATATTGCCATTGTCTAATAGAAACCTTTTACTTATTTTTTTTTTTATCTTCTACCTAGCATAGCTGTACTAGGAAGTTCAAGTAAACTGAAAGTAAGGCTGAAATCTGAAAGAAGAATGAATACTGATGAAGGTTAAAAGGATGCCAAATTAAACCTCAGCTCATATTCTCTTTGTTATAAACTATGTTGGCATATGTCTTTTTCCAGAAATGTCTTCCAGTCCTTCTGAAGCTGTGGTTAGAAATCCAGACTGTTTAATCCTCCTGGGATTAGTTTAAACAAAGGGAACCAGTTAGGCTATTGTTAAATTATCTTGGTTTTTCTTTGCACCTCTGTATGAACAATACTTCCATACCAAGTCCCCAGCAGATGAAACCTTGTTCTGAAGCCTGCAAGTTCCAGTTAACCACATTTATAACACTCACACTCAAGGGAAAGTGTAGAGATTTCAGTACTGTCCAGATTACAGCTTGGGAATCTTTTGTTTTCCCAGCACATCTGATACTTGCAAGTTACTGGAAGGCTCTTTTCTGTTGTTTAAGAGCTATTTGAAATAGCCAGGAAAATGTCAGCTAACACAAACACATCACAATGCTTGATGTGATACTTCTTTTGAATCATTCTTCCATTTCAGAACAGAAAAACAAAAAACATGTTGAAATTTCATTTCAGTGTGATATGCCTTTTGATCATTCTTTTCAGCTGACGCCCATGGAGCATCTATTTGTGAGGCTCAAATTTTCTGCTGGTGTAAACAAATGAAAGAACATTGAGGAGCTCCACTGAATTGTAGCCATTTACCAGAGCAGGGATCATATCCCAAAGACTTCACAAGGTAAAAAGTTCATTTTCTACTATTAAATAGCTATGTTTTAAACAAGTATACTTGAAATAAAAAATATCTTTATATCAGACCTAAAGAGAGATAAAATTCACTGCAGAGGTATAACTCACATTGAATGTAAAGAAATAATGTACTATGGCTTCTGTTTTCTCTTTCTAATGCGTTTAAAGAATGGAAAGATTTCCTCATAATTTAAATCTACATTAGCCAGTAACCCTTCACAATATTTGATCTAAACCAATTTTGGAAATAATTCAAATAAATATCATCGATAGGGAAAAATGGAAATAGATAAATTAAATAAAGTGGATTAAAAAAAAGTAAATAATTTTTATAACCACAAGAGAATATAAAATTTTATAGTCTTTATATTTACATTTTGTACAGAGACAAAGGAAGGTATTTTGTTCCAACTCATCTGTAGGATGTTAACTACCACTTGGCCAAATTTCAAGAATTAGCAACAATTGCATTAGGTCCTCCACAGATACTAAATAACAGCTATGATCTAATCAGAAATTATTCCTCTTAGGATTTGATTTTACTCAAATACAAATCAGATAAATTAAGAAATATAGGAGGAAATAACAGGCTCAATTTGAGTAATGATTTTTAATAATCACTGATCTCAAATGTATTTTAACTTAAAACCTAAAATTGAATGGTACCTCATTTCCCTAGTAGTCCAAACAATTCTTTGAAAACAGAAATAACATTATGTCAGTATTTAATTTCTATCATGGAGGCTATATCATATAATACAGTACAGAGAGCATTTCAGCAATCATTACAGTAATTATTCAGATGTTGAGTACTCAATAGGTCATGCCATGATTTATCACAGCTTTCTCAATAACTACAATTTCCAATAAGCACAATGATCTAAACCTCTTATGATTTGTATTCCGAAATAACTCAATCTAATTTAGAATAATTATTCAGTTCCAAACTATTGTAACTCAGAGCAGAAATTGCCCCTCTCTTAGGTGTTTTTGCATGTGTTAAAGTGTCTATGGTTGTAAGTACTTCTTCTCAGTGAAGTCAGATATTCTCCTACCACATCCATATGGTTCAAGTCTTTGAGATTTATGATGATTAAATACATTAAATTTCAAAAAAAATTAATACCCAAACAACTGGGGAAAAGCAACTTGATTTCTTAGACCAGAGACATGAGTTAAAAAAAAAAGCTACACTATGAAGGGAGATGTAACTTTCTTTTAACTAAAATGCATATTTGAGATGATGAAACAATTCAAAAATTCATGTATAATTTATCATTTTCAGCAAAAACATTTTAAAAAGTCAAAACACTTCACTCTGACATTTTCAAGTGAAATGTTTTGATTTTTTTCATTTCAAAACAACTTTTCATTTAGAAAAATTTAGCATCTTTTTAGATGTTCCCCTGAATATTTAATATTTTGGTCAATCTGAAAGGAAAGTCTCAGACTGCTTTACTTTGGGAACATTAAAAATGTTCAAATAATTTCTCCAATTGATTTTTCTTTATCCAACTGATCAAAAAATTCAAATAGTCACACAATTCTTCTCTAACACTCCTCTAAGACTACTATGATAGGCTCAATATCCATTTCAGCTCCCTTAGATGCACACAAGAGACATGTTGAAGTTTCCAGCATTGGTGTTACTGATCTGTAAATGTTAATGCAGTTTTGGCCCAGAAAATATGTCTTATTTGAGAAGGAATGATATATCAGCCATAGCTGTAGATGGGAGCAACAGACTAGTCCTGGTAGATATCATGCTTCTGATATCCCTTCTTTTGCCATAAGTTTAAAAGGAGAAAAAAAATTATTAACCACATAAGAGGGAAAAAAAGTAATTACATGGATATGCTCTATATGGATATGCTGAATATGCTTAGGACAACTGAGGGACTGTGGGATTACACTACTATCACAGCATGACCAGCACCCACAGGTTTGTATTGCACAGGACACCCTCTTCTCTCTCTGTTATCATGCAAACTTCTTGGCACAACATTCCCAGATAAAGTGGAAGAATGAATCAGAACATGAATTTTAAATATAGAGAAACCTGATTTTGACTTATTAATTTCCAGATAATGAAGTCTTGGCTGTGATCCTGTGTATTTGATTCTACATCCCCATAAGAGGTCAGATTTGTACTCCAAGGATGAAATGGAAGTGAAGCTGAATTTGCTCAAGGAGTAAGCATGCTGATACTTCCATGAGGATTCAGATGGACCTTGGCTCTAGAGCTTTTTCAAAGGTGAATTTAACATCTCCTGGGTACATAAGTAGTGTCACTGAAAATGTAGAAGTTGGCACTGAAAGATTGGATTCTTTAGTCTTACTGTTAGAGTACATGCTTAAAGAAATTGGTAAAGAAGATCTCACACATTTCAGCTACTGGTAACTGCAAGTCACTGATTTAGGTAAATCAGTTATAACTCTTCAAGGTGTTGAAAGGATAAACACCAAAGAAAGCAAGAGTCTTCCTTTTGTTACAGTTGAGCCTGAAGCACGCTGTGTGTCATTGTATGAGCTGGGGGATTCTTTGCTTTAGAAGAGCCCTGTGGAGAAAAGCCTTCATCCTAGTCTTGGGCCTGCTGTCAAAAAGCTGAGAAGAAGCTTTGTGGGCTAGCAATATCCCTGCATCCTAAACATTCTCCAGATTCTCACCCACTCGTTTTTTTCTTGTAAAACAGTTATAAAGTATAAAAAACATAAGGCAGAGACTTCTACATAAGGGAGAGCTGCAAGAGACAATGGGTTAAATCTTGACCAAGTGAATCAAATGTACAGGGAATCATCCACCTGCACAGGCCAGAAATAAGATCATTTCAAAGCTTATAACTGAACTTGATGCTGTCCTTTAATGTGCAACTAAACAATTCATAAAGTTCATGGTTGGACTTGACCCCTGTTACAGTGCTCCTTCTTGGCAGTGTTTCTAGGAAAAAGCTATTGCACAGCTCAGTACAGAACAGAGGTTTATTTGAAGAAAACCAAGGGTTATCCTGATCAGATCCCTACAGACACACTGACTGTGAACTAAACAATATGCTGGGTATCAATCTGTACAGATCTGAGATATTTTAGACTGGGAAATCTTCAGACTTATATTTTCCCTATAATTAGATTTTTCACACAGTTACTTCTTTAATTTGTTATATAAAAGTTTTTAAAATTATATGAAATTACTCTCATTGCAATTGAAACAACGTGCTTGTGTCCCACTGTTCTGAAACCAGGTTTATTTTGTGTCAGGGAACATGTTGCCAAATATGTGTGCTACAGAAGTTAGGAGTTACCAGATTTAGTGATCAATTTGTCTTTTTGTGTTTTTTTAATGCAGGTTCAGCTTACTTATCAAGTTTTCTTTATTTAATAGCTGAGGAGCTTTCAGTTGTTATGGAAAACATTTAAGACTTTCATGATGTACAGAATACTCCAAGTTACAATGGCAAGTAGAGCTCCTGAAGTGGCATTTGATGCCTAAACATACTGAAAAACACAAAATCAGTCAGCAGAATGCCCTAATGCTCCTTGAAGTAGTCATGGTATGCAAATGAATGAACATGAGCAATTTTGGTGGCAATTCCTGACCTTAATGGTTCAGATGATACAGATATTTGTCTTATGCACTCAGCCAGGATAAGATCTGCCAACACATAAACTGAAATCAGATTAGAAACCAAAGAAGCTGCATACATTTATGTAACAAATACTTTACTGTTAACCTGCTCCTCAGGTCTGGTAGAAATGGGTTATTTCTGGGTCACTGTGCCTGCTGGAGGTTGTGTGTCCAAGGCTGGGTCTGGACTGTGAATGCTACTGCAGCTCCAGCAATACCAGTCTCTCCTGGCACAGTCAGAATTACTTCAGAGCCAGATCAGGAGGCAAAAATGTCATAGTACAGCTAACAGGAACACTGCTCTTTCTCTTCTTCCTGCTAGATTTGTTTATTTTTATATAAATATATATATAACTCACCATCTTGTAGAGAAACAAGTCATGGACAACCACTAAAGGTCTGTATCTTAAGCTACAAAGATATTATATTAGGTTATGGTAAAGGTGACTGAATTTGAAATGTAATAAAAATAGAGAGAATGTGGCTGTATACATACTCCATTTTCTGTCTTCTCACATCAAATGTATTTTGGTGCTAGACTTTTCTAAGGTGTTTTGAATCATGACAGTGTGCCCCAGCCACACCATCTTTAGTTATTCCTATTGGAGCCCTCAGAGTGAGACCAGGCTGGAATTACCCTCACCAGCTTCACCTGGCCATCCACCTTTAGATGTAGTAGCTCAGCTCCTGGGGGGTTCTTAAGCCCAGCCAGAAGGTTCAGGTAGAGGTAGAGGTAGAGGTAGAGGTAGAGGTAGAGGTAGAGGTAGAGGTAGAGGTAGAGGTAGAGGTAGAGGTAGAGGTAGAGGTAGAGGTAGAGAGGTAGAGGTAGAGGTAGAGGTGAGGGGCTGGGCTGGGCTTGTATCTGCTCTCTGTGCTGTCTTGCTGTTTGGATTTCTTGTACTACCTTGACTGCTGATCACTGGATGGGTTTTGTTGCTGCCATCATCTTGACTCTGCTTGCCTGGATCTGGAGCATCAAGGACTGAAAGATACTGAGAGATAAACTGTGCTAAATTAGAATTGGGAAAGGAGAAGCTGAAAGGCTAAAATACCAAGACAGCAAGGAATAGATAAAGAGGACTATTGCACTGGATTATGAGCCAATTGGAGTATCTGAAAAGTGTGTGTGTAGCTCTTGGACAGAGTAAAGAGACCAATCAAGTAATGTGTAATCTCATGCACAGTAGTTGCAAAATGTATACATGCTGTATTATGGATAAGTTAGTATAATGTATAAATACTGTGTTAGGTATAAGTACTGAGTTAAGTAAGCAAAATGTGTATTGCTGTAGTAGAGATAAGTTAGTAAAATATTTAAGTATTGTGTTAGGTATAAGTACTGTGTTAAGCAAGTATAAGTAAGTAAACTGTATAAGTTATGTAGAAATATGTAAAAGTAGTATGATGTGTAAGTATAAAATAAGTAAGCACAATACACAAAAGAGGTGATAAGTAGCTATTATTGCACAAATCAGAAGATGTGTAAGTTCCCCCATGATGCCCAAAGAGGTGATGCATATTTTAAACAATAAGAAGCTTTTATGTAATCACACTGATTTGCTGTACAGAAGTGCTGAGTTCCCACACTAGACATTTCAGCTAACTGATCTTTTTTGTTTTTCTTGAAGTGGAGTTTCAGGTTAGGTTAGTATTATTCAGCTAAAGCTTTTTCTGATGTCTGGACTAAAGAGAATTGCAACTCCAGCTGTCAGCTTCCAGCAGCCAATAACAACCCTATTTACTTGGAAATTTTGCCAATTTTAATTAGTTGTTATGTATGCTAGTATATGCAAGCACTGCACTTAACCAATGCTGTGTCTGAATATGTATTCTTTACCTTAAAAGATCGGTGAAGTCCTATGTTTTTATAGTCGAATACGGAAAGTAAGCTATTTGCGTATTCCCACCACCCCCCTA
Organism: Lanius collurio; assembly: GCA_020086605.1. Lineage (NCBI taxonomy): Eukaryota > Metazoa > Chordata > Aves > Passeriformes > Laniidae > Lanius > Lanius collurio. The sequence goes on along the minus strand of JACBWW010000003.1, from coordinate 29,778,702 downwards.
GTTTTTCAATATATAAAGGTTTGCTTATTTGCTTGCTTTTTCCAGACATGCATCTACTCAGGAAGATAGCTAATTAAGACTGAAAAAGCATTTTGCAAACTTACCTGCAATGTTAATAAACTATTTTTATTTTATGTGTGCGTCTATGTGAGTATACATATGTACTCACACATATGGCTGAACATATGCTTAGGACAATTAAAAGAAAATATCGAGCAAAACCAAAAACCAAGACACCTCTCCCTTTTTAATGCTTATTTTAACACGTACCTTTGATTTGAAAGGGAATATTTTGTGGCATTTTGCAGATATGATAGACAAGTAACTTTCCAGTGAGGCAGTGGTCTTTGTCACACCACTTTAATTACACGAGTTGGTTCACTTCTGAAATGATTAACTCTTGGAAAGCCATAAAGGTCTTGGACTGTAAGTATATAAAAGCTCAAACACTGCCTTTAGATACAAAACTCTCATTGGGTGCCATTTCTGATAATTGAATAGCTTTCTACACTGCTTAATTTCTGTGGTGAGCTTGCCTTTTTATGCCTTGGAATATCTTAAACCATTTACAAACAGCCTAAATATTCCTTGACTTTGCAGCCCCACTTTAAGCCAGTATTAGTTGACAGCTACTCACTAGAAGCAAAAGTAGAGAAGAGAAATACAGCTCAAACCCCCTTTATGATCTTAAGTCATTTATTCCCTCTGTCCTGGGGGAACACCGACCTGGGCAAAGTCGGCGAGGTAAGGGGGCGGGGCTTTGTGTCCTGCTGGTTTTGTCATAGACAGGGGGAAAGGGGATACCAGGGCAGAGCTGGGATAAACAACCAACCAGATCAGAGCCTGGGCTGCTTGAACATCAGACAGACCTGACTCAGTCACAGGGCAGGGACCCGGCCAGGGGGGCCCAGGGGGGTCCACCGCAACAAAAAACTAACTCAGGTTAGTTTTTCTACTCAGTCATTGCCTGTTCCAAATTTTTTTACAGCTACAACCAACCAACTGGCAGTAAGCAACTTCTTCTATAACTATGCCTTGACCCTGACCCATGTGAAACATATTGGAACAATGGTGGGTATTTCTAATCACACCAGAGGAAACAGCTCTCTGAAAGTGGCTGTCACAGCATGTCAATTTGTCATATTTACAGGCATACAGGTATTTGAAGCACCCCAAGGTATCTGTAAGTAATTGGCATGATGATTCCAATCCATTGCTAGCTATGAATTAAATATCTAAACAGTTTTGGTTAATGAACTAATTATCCTAGTGGAAAATTGTATCTTTGCTTTATTCAGTGAGCTGGAAATAGAACAGAAGCTAGACATTGCTGTTCCCAGTGTAACTATGATTTTTAATATGGAAGGAGAAGGCAAACAAGTTAAGATATATCTTACTGATGTACCTGGTAGATGGTTTAAGACCCCTCACCTAATCTGAGTCTGTCAAAAGAATCTCTGCATTCAATAAGCAGTTTGTAGCAAGAGGGGCGTAATACCGAATAAAGAGGATAGTAAGAAGAGTCTGACACTTGAAAGGTCTTTGACAGCCTGTGGCTGACTGCTGATAGTGTTTAGAATAGACTTATTATCAGCCCTGGTGTATCTTATCAGTATGAACATGGTTATTTGAAAATTAAACAGCATGGAAAGAAAGGTCTCACACAGTATTTTTAATATCTTTGCATTTAAAAATGGATTTCCAAAAGCTTAAAACCCCTAACCATCCTTCTAGTGTAATTTTTTTAAAAATAATTTTCTGCAAAGAGCAGGCATAGTCAAGCCACAGTCTTATTTAAATGCATTGTTATGGTACTATTAAAGCTTATACTTATAAGACCAGAATGAAGCATTTTTATTTAAAATGAGGAGTTTTGTAAATGGAAAGAAAACTACAAACATCTTTTTTTTTAACCTCCTTTTGTTTGTTCCTTTGTTAATATCTTGCTCTGCTAGGTTTACAAATCCTAAATAAATAGAAATTAGTGCTCCTTACTTTGCAGTCCATTTGCTTTAGATGTTTGCCTTGAGGGACATTTGTGTATTCTACTAATGGCTGCAGCAGAGTGCTGTCTCATTTTCATTCTGGCAAAAAAAGGCCGTTTCCATGGTTACAGTTTCATTTGCTAGAGAGAAACTGATGGCTGTTAGTGATCCCATCATAAGCAACTTCTGTCAGATTTCTTATCAAGTAGACATATTTTGACAAAGTGAAAGATAACACCATAATAAGAGAACTAAGTTGCTACTCTATGTAATGAACCATTTAACATTAAATGAAATGTGAAACCACATTCTTAAGGCTGAAGGTGGAGAGAAAAGAAGTAATATTTATAATTTACAAAAAAAATATTCAGTGCTAGAATAAAGATACCTACTTGTTTTCTGTCGTCAAGGTAAACCTAGTAGAATAACATTGATTTATATTTTAGGGTCATGTACAAACCTTCACCATCATCTCTTTCACAGAAAGATTACACGGAGCTATAATTGCTTTTAGATTTTCTTGTGGTAGTTCATTTGGCTAGGTACGGTCCAAAACTGAGTTAGGGGCTAAATGCATGCATGGTAGGTCACACCTCACACACACATATTCCCCCAGACCCAGGTCAGACCTAGTCCAGCATTTTGCCCCACAAAATACACATCATATCTATTCAGAAGGAATACTGTGGACTTAGAAACCTGGAAGAACCTGACCCTGCCCTTTGTTGCTGTGAGCTGGGCAGGATGCCAGACAACTGACAAGATTTGCCCCAAAATATTCTGTTGTGCAGAAAATGCTTATTGGATCCCCATGTTACCTGAGGACTGAAGTTAAATATGGTTACTGAAGGGAAAAGAAGATAGTACACTGTTTTAGATGTTTATGTTTCAGATCTTTAAGGTATCATATAGGGATGGCATCATCAAGTCTTCAGGTTTTCTTGGTTCACTATCACAGGAAAACCTTACAAAAACTAACCACAGAAGAGGAGTAGAATACAGGGAAATAAATGAAACACATCATTAACATATTAGGATAAAACCAAAATTCGATGAAAGACATATCCTACGAGGTTGTGGAAGAGGACTGAAATAACAAAGTAAGACTCAGGTAAAACTAAATACATTATACCTGGGGTATATACTCTGGGGTTAAGCTAAAGATTTGTAAAGTATATTTGTATTAATCCATATCAAGATTTTTCTCATTAGATTCCTCTATAAATCTCCATCTATATACAGATATTTGTTTAAAATTTAATCTCACACGAAGCAGAGTATCAGTTCATTATTGCCCTTCACTTCAGTAGTCGTTCAGCTTTACAAGTGATGTGAAATACTATCAGACTAAAATGGTAGTGTCTGATTCTTATCTAAATTGAATTTTTTTTTTGTACATTTCTTCAGCACATTTCGAAATGGGATGTAACTTTTTAATCAGTTTTAAGTAATTTGTTATCACCCAGAAAGGTACTTTAGAATAGCTAAGAGAGTCCAGTAAAATGGTGTAGACCTATTTTGCACTCAAAATGCACTCTGAGATCAGAGTTTTATGTGAATTTGAATTACTTCCAAAAAGCCTACAAACTCCAAAGAGTTTTTCTGAGATACAAAAGCTGTTGATGTTCTTTAGATTCACATTTAATAATGTGTTATTGTAAATGCTGTGTAGTTCATGGAGGTTTGAAAGAGTTCACTGGCTTGCCCTGGCTTGTGTTATGCTTGACCAGAACCTTAGCTTTAAGGTACCCATTGAGAACTTCCAGTTGCTTTTGCCATTTTAAATATTACTTACAAGCACAGTGTGAGCTATCTTGAAATGTGGACATCAGAACCCAAAATGAATGGCACTGAGCTCAGTCTTAAAACATACAATCACAGAATCACAGAATGATAGAATGGTTTGAGTTGGAAGGGACCTTGAAGATCATTGGCTGTGGGCAGGGATACCTTTCACTAGACCAAGTTTCTCAGAGCCCACCTCATCCTTCAGAACTGTGTCGTGCAGTAGGACTGTCAATGTGACAACACATGTGTTTCTGGAAACGGAATTCAGAAGCCTATGTCAGCAGGTATGGATACATGACTGAATTCAAAGAGTGTCTCTGAAGTCCAGTTGATGAGGTCCTGTTCTTTACACAAGAGCCAGCCATGAGTTTCATTCATACCCAGGATTCCACGGACTTGAATCTAGATTGAGTTCCTCTGTTACAGCTCTTTCAATAAGCTTAAAGGGTTGGATCTTCTACAGCAACTGGCACTGACCTACTTCAGGTTCCACTGAAGTTAATGATAAACCCTCTCTGGTTTGAACTCAAACAGAGTTATGTCCATAGTACAGTCTTTTGAAAAATCCCACTCCATATGGTTTATAAAGAGTTAGTGATGAACAAAAGGCACTGAAGTAATCTCTACTTTTCAGATGGGATTTCTAACATACTTATAATAACATCAGTGACACAGGAATTGAATGTGTGGCACTCTATTGAATTCCATAAGCTGTAATACCATATTTCTAAAGCTGTGGGAATGTTAATATCTGTTTGCTCAGCAGCTGTGCTTTGCCACAACCTCGGGAATCTACCTGTTGATGAATTAGTTAGAGGCAGGATTAATGTCCCCATAACATGAATAGGAGCTGTGTGAGAACAGCCTGAATAACTCCAGAGCTGTCACTTCAACAGGCAGTGCTCCTCAAAAGACCTAGAGCTTCCTCAATGACTAATAAATCTAAATAGAGAGACAATGGATAGGTTTGCATAAGTACTCCAGAAAGGCCTCCCTAGAACATAAAATTTTGGATTTGAACTCCTTTACCTTTTTCCTTAAGCACATAAGATGATTGTTCTTCTGCATTTGCTGAAACTGGTGTTGTAAGGAGCACAGATGAATCTTTCCTTTTTCTTCTCATCATCACCTACATGATGCTTACAATACCCACAAGGTTTGAAAAAGTTTTTTTTTTTTTTTTCAGAAAGAGTGGCAAAGATGACTTAACTGCATTGCCAGTATTACCAGAAATGTAAAATTAAGATGAGTCTTTTTGGTATTATGATTAAAATATCTAAGAGTTTTAGAGTCAAAGTTGCCACTGCAGTTCAATCCTTCTCTGAATTTCTAAATAAGTGGACCAATCTTCAGCAATGCTTCACTTTTACAGTTTGTAATTTGAACAACAGTTGTTATGCTGTCAAGTCTAGGAACAGTCAGTCCTAACATTTAAGTGCCTAAGAGTTTTATGCTCTTGACTATCAGTGAGATTTGAGAACTTCATTCCAATAGCTCTTTCTAAAAAATTACAGATGAGGAATTTGTAGCCACTACTGATTCTTTTCAAGAAGAAAAATTCTTGTGTAGATATATTTATTTGTTACTGCTTCAGTGAAAAATGCCATGTCACCTTCCGGTGCCAAGGATCTGCCTGGGCAAACCGACAACTGTGAGCAACAATGGAAACTGAGAACTTCATAACCTTGCCAGACACCAGGAGGAAATGGCTGTTCATTCTGCCCGTGGAAAAAGGGTTTTTTATGGCCCAATATCCAAGATGCTGCTTTGTGGGAAGGGGAAAGGTCCTGACTCAAGTTGTTTCCTCTTCAAACAAGAAAGAGTAAAAGCAAATCTAGTAGCATTAGCAATCTCCTAACACGCCCTGGGTCTGATATGCGAGTCAAAAAACAGAAACAGAGAAGTTCCTCCAAGCTTGCATGTTAAATACCAAGGTGCAATTTGGTGGTAGGTTATATCAGAGACAGGTGTCTCTTAAGAGACAGGTCTCATCCTACAGAAAAAAAAGAAACAAATTTTTTTTAAATTTATGTTTAAGTCACACTAGGTGTATCGATGTAATGTATTTTCAAATAAATTTACCATTCAGCAAGGGCAGTGACCTCAGTTTTCACAGGACATATCTCAGCATTCATGTGACAAATTGAAGGGAGAGTGAATGTAGCAGAATTTACCATTCCCAAAAAAGCTGAGCTCAAACACATACTCTGTAGTGTATTCTACCTATGATATATCCTTGATTTAAAAGTAGCACATGAATTTACAAGAAATAAATGTCATTTTTTGCTTTCCAATTGATCCCAGAGCTGAAGCCTTCAGAAATATTAAGAACAGATAACATAGAAAAATAGACATATTCTATGTTTTAACAATGTTGAAAGCCAAGGCAACATGTATTTTATCCACAAGGATGCACAGAAGATCTGTTCATGCTACATATATCAAAAGTTGGAAGTGTTTCCCAGCAGCAAAAAGCTGATTGGGCCAAAGATTGAAAGATTTCAAAAGGTTTCTGCAAAAGACTGCATGTAAGGTGTGTTTCCTTTTTATTTAATATAAAGAAACAAAACTTTTGGAATGAAAAGACTTTCCAAAATCTTTCTTATTGAAAACACCATATGCAATGTTTTCTCATTGTACAAAGAAATCGCCTTTTCTTTTCTTTTTCTATTGAGGAGCTTCAGCGAGACAGACTTTTTCCTATAAGTAAACAACAATCTTAGACTTTTCCAATGAGAAAATGAAATTTCTGAGGCAGCTTTCATAGTTTTTTTTTTTTTTTTTCTAGTTCAATCATTCCTGGAGTGGAAAGAAACCATTTAGCAATGTAAAGCAATACTAAATAGTTCAATGACAGGAAGTTAAAAATAGTGTATCTTGTGGGGAAATTCCACAGTCATCTAATTAGACAGGATATTGTGACATGTAATTAGTTTATGTTTGCTGAGTACTTAAAAAAAATGCAAAGCTCTTTATAAATGCTAACGATTAATATTTAACCTAGGCATATATAATTAACAAAAGACTGTTCTAGGCAAAGTATTAGGGTTAATTAAAAACCCTACTTCCATATCATATTCCACATTTTCCTAAGATGCTAGAACCTTGCTTCAAAGAATGAAGTACTGAATCTGTGGAGTGCTCTTAAATATCAAAACAGGAATTAAAATTTTGTTTTAGGTTTGGGGGTTGCTATTTCTTTTGATAAAAATGTATCCCACATAATATCATATAGTTACTCTTTTCCTGAGTATTTGTGGGGTTGTCTTTGGAAGGATTCCACCTAACCAAGTTTTACTTGACTTCTGAATATTAGTGAGATTAAATTACATAAGAGTTTGGCAGCAGACTGAGCAGCCATCGTTCCCATTTCTCTATCACTGATAAATAATTCCACCACGTCAGTGTACTCACAACAGCATGCACCATGGCACATGAGAATTGAACCAGGCCTATCATGTCCAAGGGGAAGGTCCAATTTGGGATCCAAATTAGGTAATGTGATGGAAGTCCAGCTTTTTGCATTCAAACAACCAAAGTTCAATTCAAAAGGCAGGAAAAAATAAATCTTGAATTGCAAAAATGAAGTGACAGAGGTCTCATACGTAGAAACCCTATAGTTAAGCCAAAAAAACCTTTTATGATTTATGGTTTTTATACAATGAATAGTGATTTTCACTATTTCCATCCAGCTTTTCTGTGTAGGTTTGTAGGACAGTAAATTTTGCCTATTACATGCTTGAACTTTAGCACCACTTTTTAACAATAAAAATACTGTGCATTGACTTTTTTTTTTTTTAACTTTAGATCTTGAAGCAAAGTTTATAATTCTTGTTTTCTATGAAGGAAATAGAATTTGATGTTCAAATAAAAAAAATTCAAACGAGTAATCCTAACCAAACTTTGATTTTGTGGTCTACATAGTATGAATTTCCCTCTAATAGAAATGTATTATTTTGCTGGTCAAAATGTACTTTAATCCATGTAAGATGAGCAATACCTATGTAATTATTAAATACTTAACTGATGAGAAATTGAGTTAGAAAAGTCTTCCTAATCAGTAGGATTAAAATAGAGACAGTCTCCAAGGATATACTTGCAGGCTGTTTTACTGAGAGATTGCACAGAATACACTCAAAGTGGGACAGAAACAGAAGGAAAAACATGGGGTGAATAGAAAAAAAAAATCCAGCCATGACGCATATTAATGCAATGTGAGAAAATAAAAAAGCAATAAACAAAAATAGATATTGAATGAAATCAGTGCCTGGAAAGCTGAGAGAACAAAATGTGCCTGATTACTGTCCTGCAAACCTTTACTGCAGCAAATGTTCTGTGCTCAAGCAAACAGGTCTATTTTTGTTAGCTGGACTGTCCATGTAAGGATAAATTTTGCAGCTGAGTTCCTGAAAGACTTAAGTAGACTTATTTGCTTGTTCATATCTTATTAATATAATGTAATATGCTATCTCCACTTGCTTACTCTGGGCAACTTGAATAAACCTTAACATTAATTTCTAAGACCCAAAATCAATAAAATATGTTTACTGTATATACACTGCAACAGAATCCTCAGCTTATTTTAAATGAGTACTTATCCAGTGGTCTTTTTTCTTCTTCTGAAGCTAGTAATTGAGGACATGACTCTTTAAATTTCTATCAAGTGGGTCCAAGAATCAGAGCAATATTTTAAATTATTTCACAAAAAGAATCCAGCTAATATCAAAGAAACCCCCAATACATTCAAACTTCCAGTTTGATCTTTACAAGTTTTTCTCTCCAAGCCCTGAGGATTACATACCAATGTTATTTTTCAAATTACCGTTTCAGTTTCCTGGACTCATGGTAACTTTAGATAAATGCATACTTTCATTCCAGCTGATACATGATCTTCTTTTAGACTGTAGCTGAATTAATTTAAAATTACAGAAATACACAGAAAGTGGAGATATAAACCAAGTGGTCTTAACAGATGTGATCTCATCAGGGTTCCATTTGTTAAAGGAAATCATTGAATATTAACTAAAAGTTAATTAGATCTAATTGCCAGTTAGAAAGGGAAAGTAATTTGAAACTCTCTGCTGCCAGTGTCTTATTATTACCTTTTAGAAGCTTAAATCTTGAAGAGGATATGCTACCTGCCCGTATATGGGTACTAGTGTGCTAAGTCCATTGCTAAATTCTGGTTAATTACAGGTAGTCTCACAGATCTCAAAAGATGCAAAGGAAAAGACAAACAACTTGTCCTGAAACAGTGGAAATACTGAAGGACTCACTAACTTGCTCTGTTTGGAAAAACAGAACTCCTTTATTTTAGTTTTGTTTTCCAAAGTTCTTAATTTTGAGAACTAGGTAAAGTGAAACCAGTCTATATAGGGACACAGAGATAATTCTGAAGGTGAATTCGTGCCTGTCCAAATGAAGCACCCTTGGTAAGGAGGCAGTGGGCCAAGATGTGTGAGTGTAACACACAGCCTTTGCACCCAGGACCATCAGCTGTACAGTGAAGGTGACTTGTACCCATTGCTACAAAAACAACCCTGTGTACTTTGTTTAGCAGGTACACACAGTAAAATACACTCCTGGAGAGACAAGAACTCGAATTTTCCATGGGTCATACATTTCTTATACATATTTAGGGAAATAAAAGGGTGCTGTGACATACATCATAGCTGCGAAAGAAGGGGTGACAAGAGTGCAAGGCCATATGGGGTGTTGAGGTCAATCAGTGTCTCTGCTGCACTGAACTGTTTTGATCCCTCTTTGAAAACTAATGTGGGCAGTGGTGTGAGCAAGCTGCAGAAATAACTCCTTTTATCTCCTCAACCTCGCTTCTCTCCCAGCTCAGGGAAACTCAAGGTGTGGTGTAGTTGACACAGTAAGTCACAGGGAAAATAATGCAAAATATCAGATTTAGGAACTTAGCTCAGAGCTTGTTTTTTTATTCTTATCTTGGCCCTTAATTTTTCAAAGAAACTATTTTTTTAAAATGAGAAGTAGCTCTTTAGATGGCAAAAGAAACTGCAACTTATCTTTGAACCCATCTTATAAAAACATGGACCTACCAGTTCTTGAAGTACTATCGTTATTGTTAATTAGCCAAGTTCCTTCAGCTGGCTTCTAAAATTTCGGATAGAAGATACGGTCAGCAAATCCAACCAATTCAAGCTCTTAGGAGGACAACCTACAACAGTTTGAAATATCTGTGTAGCCTTCTTCAAGGAAGGTTCTTTTCTAAAAAAGAAAATCCCATAAGAATTCTACTCTTGCTGATAGCAAAACCCCCCCAACACATTCATATTTTGAGCCTTTCCACTTGGTTATTTTCTACTGCCTAACAGGTATTTTAAAGTGGGATTAGTACAACTTGTCTCGGATTTTCGTTATTTGAAAGAATTTGCTGTGAGCTGATATGAACCGAACTTTATTTTGCAATTAAAATGTATATGTGAACTTCTACGTGAGCTGCCTTATGTGGCCACTCAGCAGAGCCTACTGACACTTTTCTCTGCAAAATCCACGTGATGGACCTGATCCTCTTTTTCAGAACCTTTCCCAATGCAGCAAATTTGTCATCGTTGTTGTCCCAACCCACTGGGCTTATATTGAAGATCTTTAAAGAAGATAATATTAAATTGTCTGATGTAAGAATTGATGGATATCTCCAGGCACCTTTCACTAAGTTTATGTTCTGGATTCACATTACAGAGCTCACTTTTATTAAAAGAATTATTAGACCCAGCCTTAAGGCTACTGTGGGAAAGTTTTGAAAGAAGGAATAGAAATTCACATTTCAGGTCTCATTATGAAATGAAAGACCTATTAAAGATAAAAGTGACATGTAAATTCTTTCCCATACTTCTACACATTAATAGTATTTCTGCCTTAAGGATTTAAGGAAATATTTAATATTGCTTTCTATCATGACAAATAATTATTTATTTTTCGGTTTATATCTCTTCTTAAACAAACTGTGTATAATCTGTACATTTTCCAGTTCCAAAATGACTGTTTTGTAGCATTGTTTTATTCTTAACAAAAAATTGTTGTCAGCAGCCTCTGCAACTCCTTAATAACCACAAAGACATTCTGTGGCAAAGTATCTAACTACTTCTATATTTGTTTTACAGCTTCTGAGTATGAATACAAATAAAACAGCAAAGAATCAGTAAGAATGAAAGTAACAACAGAAATAATATTCACCAAAAATTGCGGGAGAAAAGTAGGGGCAGCAGAAAATTCATCTATCAATACATTGCAGGAGATTGCCTTACTGAATGTGTCTGCTTCCATTAATACCAGAAATAAAGAGACATATTTGGTTTCTTCTTTTCTACTTTTGTTTTATGCTCTATGCCCTCATTCAGCATGTGTTTACTTATCTATGGTTGAGCAGTTACATTGCTCTCTTTATCAAAACAAAAAAGGATATTACAAAGCTTATTCTGATAAAACCATTACACGTTATGAAAGTAACTTCCAATTTTTACTTTTAAATTTTTTTTTTTCTTTTCAAATGACACATACATTCACTAAAAGGTGGGACACAGAATGAGGAGCCAGGGTGCATCTGCTTTATATGAGCAATTTTCATTGTGGAAGAAAAACCTAACTCTTTGCCTCTTGTCTTCAGGAGAACAAGTGAGAAATTTTATTGCTTAACAGAAGATGCTATTTAGAGCATGGAACATATTCCTAGTACTTATAAAAGTAATCCCAAAAGATAGCTAGCAAAGTCACCCACTGAATGACCTTATGTGAAACTCTGTAGCTTGTCTATACTATCAATATTACATTCTTGTTTGTATTGTGCACAGTAAACTTCACAGATATTTTCTAATCTCAAAAACCATGAGGAAATTCTTAACCACGTGAAATTTCACAAACACCGTTTTGTTGCACATGATGGGAAAGGCTGACCTTTTTGTTGTCATAGTACAAACCTCTCCCTTGTCAGCAAACAAAAATCCATTATCTGTTAGTAATACAGAGCCTATGGCACAGAGAGAGGACCACTATTAACCCTTCTGTCTTGGTCCTGCATCCAGCCCAGGTCAAGCTTAAAATGTTACTGTTAAGTTCTTCTGTATCTTCTTTTGTGTAAACAGTCATGACAAGCTGTTTATGGTAAATCATACATAACAGCAGGGGAAGCAAAAGAAAGCAGATATGAAGTATTAATTAATTCATTAACTGATTTTATTCATTCTGATTAAATTTCCACTATCAGTGATTGCATGTTCACCTGGAACTTGCTGCATTATTTAGCAGTGAAAGTTAGGTTTCCCACTCCATCAGTGGCTCAGATAAAGCTGAACGAAGGCTTAAGAAATGCCTCTCCTATCAGATATTTTGGTTTTTTTCAGCCTACTATTAATTCATAACTTAAATTATTGTATTTGCATTCCTTATGCTGGGGTTTCCAGTCCTTGAGGTCAAAACTGATCTCAAGTCACAGGCAAAAGTTCTTGGTCTTGTAGTACCTGCTAGGCCGTGTGCAGAGTTGGAGACCAGAGCCAGGCTGTGGTGTGGGTGGGGAAGCTACACGCTGGGCCACTAAAGAAAGATGTGGCAGATTCACACTGGTGATGTCAGGGCCACAACTACTGAGCTAAGAAGCTGAAAGGCATCACAGACACCAGGCAGAGTTGTTGGCATTAAGGCTCAGGCAGCAGTGCCCTGAGTGAACATCTAGTTAATGAAAATTTAAAACAAAGTCAGGAGTTTATGGCCTGATGCAAAATCCATTAAAGTTGATGGAGAGATGTCTATCTAGAAGCATTTGAAAAGCTCAGATGGCAGGAAGAAATGGGAAGACTCTAGGGTTCCTAAGAATAAAAGAGCAACATTTGTAACTTAATGGACCTTACCAATGGCAATAAATGTGAAGAGGTTCCACTGAGAAAGTTGGTGTAGAAATTAATATGGGACAAATGACAGAACCTTATCCAAGTCTTAGGACAGCCTAGGAAAAAAAAAATATTTCACTGGAAAATGATTATGCATTTTGCCCTCTTACTTTGTCCCTATGACTCATAAGACAGTAAACTTAATAGGGGCAGAAATTCAATGTAGTATGAATGCTGAGCCATATTTTAGCTCTTTGGGATCTGACCCATTTTTACTGTTTCACTGACTGAGTAGCCTGTGGCTTTTGCTCTTTAAATCTTGATATCTGCATTTAGTGGACAATTTCAAATTGCTACATTTATTTGAATAGTGGGTAAATTTCTGTTTTGTTTAGTGGCTAGTTTTCAATTGTTTTTTCAATTTGGTTTCTTTTCCCTATGGTAATGGGGATTGACAGCATGATTCCCTCTTAGGGAAATTGGACATATGTAGTTTTAATTTCTTCTGGAGAAAGAAGCATCTAAATTAAAAATAGTGGGATGTTTCTCACAAAAGGAAAAATTTTCTACCCAGCTTTGAGTAACTTTGTGGCAGAAGTCCTACTTCCTGCTGGGTAACCAGCACATTCCCAGTAGGCACGTCATTTTATCACAGTTTCCCTAAATTTCTCTTCATTCCATGCATGACAGAGTCACCATGGTGCTACAAGAGGATTCATGTAAGAGAAAAGGTCCCAGTCATTCCCAATATTGTTTGGGTGACCAGTTCATGGTTTGGCCTTCAAACAAGGATGATCTTTTAGGTAAGATATTTACAAAACTCTGGGTTTAATTGCAGGGTATCTCATAGCCTCCTGTGTGGCCATTAATAAGACTCCTTATTTCTCCATGTCTTGTTTTCATACTAGCAATGATTCCCTTTCTTGCAGAAGTGTTCTGAAGAGTTCATTAATATTTGTGTGGTATTTAAATGAAAAACTTACTCAAGAAGAAATAATTCAGGGATGGGCACCTGGGTGCACGCTATTATTCCCAGCACAAAAGAAAACAAAACAAATCCCTAATTGATTCAGAGTGTTGAGAAAGTGTTCTTCCATTTTCCCCAGATGGCAAAAAAATCTCAATGTACACAAAATATCAATAGGACAAGCAATTGTGCTTGAAGCAGAAACTTTGATGCTGTGCCTCAACTTAACTAGAACCATCTGCTTGTGCATGAACAGTAGTAAACGACTTGAAAAAAAACAAAGCAGAGCTCATGCAAAAAAACAGGTGATGAGTAAGTATTAGTAAAGTTCACTTCATTGCAAAGTGACAAGAACAAATTTATCAGATGTATTCAAGAATAGGCAAACATGTCCAATTAAATAAAAAAAATCCTCAGCAAGTTTGACCCTTCAATTAATCACCATAGATTAGTGATGTAACAATTAACTGCGGCTTAAGTGATAGTCAGCCGACCAAAAGTGAGGTGAGGGCATAATCTGGAAAACAAAACTTATGAATTTGATCACTGATATCTGCAACTGGTATCTCAGAAAATAATGTTTGTAGTGCACTACCGAACCAACAGGGCTAGTGCAATTATCAGGTCAGACAGAGGTTCCTTTGAAATTTGGTTTACAGTTAGTTTGAAAAGATGTACAGTACATGACCAGAGGGGAAAATAGGAGATATGAATTTTAATATAATGGTCGAAATTTTAAAGCATTTATTTCTATTTTCCCTTAGATTGCCTTCAATGTTTGAAACCTCCAGCCTTGAATTTACAGAAAAAAGTATTTGTGGAAGTGAGGGAGCAGTCAGCATGTACTACAAAATAAAAGTATTTTAAGTTTTAGGTGGATCCTCATAATATGAAAGTGGCAAGTAAGGTAAAAGGAAATGAATACAGAATCTGAATCACATAAAATTTACTTCAAGATTTTAGCAATATTGTCACTGTTCTTCAGTACATTTGATTTCAAGTAATATGTTTTATATTTCATTATTCTATTACATTAGAACAGTTATGCTACAATTAATAAGAACTGATTACTTTCTCTAATGAGTCATTGTTTACCATTGTAGGCTATTAGTTTAGCTTAAGGTCTGGAGCCTAAAAGCACAATTTTTGCAAAACACTTAAGGCAATCATAAGTCCATAGAAGCTTTCCATATAACCTATTTTACTGACAAACAATTACATTTTAGATTGAAGAGGTGAAATGATTAAGAATATTTGACTTAGTTGCCATGACAGCATGCATTTTTCATCAGGCAGAGTGTAATTACTACAATTTCAATGATGTAAAATCAAGAAAGATGATAACAAACAGCAGAACCATGGAGATATTGCCATTGCAACCAGGTTGCCATGGCAACAGTGATAATAATCTCAGTGATAGATGTTTTCTCTTGCTCTTTCCATTTTGTACGGTTATAACATTCAGAGCCAGTTTTTACCACAGCTTTTTATAGTTTATTAGACTGTCAAAATAGTTTATGAGATGTTGTTGCAAAGGAAATGACTGAGTTCCGCAGCCTAATAAAAATGCCAAATACTCTGTTTACATACTGCTCCAGCATTTAACAAACATTAAAAAATTGTATGAAAAATGATTTGATATTGTATCTGTATTAATCAATTTGCAAGGCATAAGCTCTGTCACTGAAGGTCAAATGAATACCTTCCAAGCATTACTTTTAAAGAGTCCTTTTAAAGTTTATTCTTGACACCATGCTGCCAACTCCTTTTACCTGAGCTGTGCAAAACAAGCAGCTCACAGGAAATGTTTCATAATACTAGTAGAAACTTAGCTAGAAAAATCATATTAATGATTTAAATAATTTAGGAACATTTATTTACTTGACATCAAAGTGGTCAATGCAGATAAAATAATGCTTTATTTACTGAACCTGTACCATAGGCAGGATATAATGTAAAAAAAGTAAGATGATGTGTGCACATTTTTTATAGATGTGTATAAGTACACATACACACAAACTATTGTGTGCATGTGCTATTTTATGCAGTATGTCTGAAGTGTGTATAGGAAGACAGAGGATAAATAACATCTTCACACTGTTCCTTCCTATGCCATGGAGATATCAGAAGGCATGGATTAGTAGAGGAACCATTGAAATTTACCTCTGAAACAGAAACAACCCCCCTTTTTAATAAAGACTGACCTTCTAAATCTGAAACAAAAACTCTTAAGGAGCACTGTAATTTCAATGGGAATTTTTAGTATTGTTTGCAAAAGAAATAGTTAAATATCTGTTTTTATTTTTCCCTATCTTTTTCTCCCAAAGCTTAGCAACAGTCACTAACCATCTTAAAAAATGATTATGTACATATTCTGAGGAATAAACAGGTTTAAAATCTGAATAGTGTCCACAAAAAATTATTGTTCTTCATTGAAGTTGCTCCAGATTTATATCCATAACTAAAAGAATGGCTAGGACTGCAGCTTTTCCTACTACCCAGTCTGGCCATCTGCCTTATGCATTTGCTCAGCACTGAGACCTTCAGTACAGAACAAAATCCAGAGAGAGAAAGGGAGTGACTTGTGAAATGTTGTGGTTAAACAGGTGGATAATGGGGCAGGAAGATGCAGACAGGATATGAATGATCATGAACTGCTTTGAGGTGGTAATGGGGATTTGGGGACCAACACAGGAGACTTTTGCCATAATATCAAGACACTGCTGACTGATGGCATCTGTTTCAGTTATGCTGCTCCCCAAAACTCTTGTGTTAAGGAGCACAGCTCCTGCATCATTTGGACCTGGCTCTGCTCATCCCATAATATGTAGAGGCAAATGTGCATATTGTATTTTCTCAATGAAAATGAATATGTTTCCAGTTTAGAGAACTTTTCACAGGTCCTAAACTTTTTCTTCAGTGTTTGAGACAACTATGACCCACAGTTATCAGTCACTCTTCAATCTTGGTTATCTCTTTTGAAGGGAAAATAAAATAAAGCAATAGTACTGAAAAAAGCCAAATATTACAAAAAAGCTGATAGAACACTACTAAGTTCTACTGACTGCTTCTACATTTGGTGTTTATACTTTTGATAAACTAGAAGTTTTCAAATTTTGACTTACGCTTGGGGGAAAAAATTAATAAATATATATCTACCTCAAGCTAAATAAGAATTTAAATATATACACCTCATTACAGTTAATGGATAACATATGTTTACATTTGCTATGCTGCTTGGAAAACTTTGCTGTAGATGTTAAATATGTAAAAACCTGCATGTGTGGGTAAGAGAGGATGAGAAGGAAGCCTGGTCTCTGAGAAGATCCACTATAAAATCTGATTAATGATATGCATTATCTGAGATTCATAACTATAGATAAACTCAGAGATGTTTCAAGACCTGTTAACTTTGTTGAGACTACAGGACCTATCCTAACAGCATATTTCATATAATTTCTTCAGTTCAGTTTTATCAGATTCTGAGACTGGAACACTTTTTTTTTTTTTTATATAAAAAAAATTTGCACTGAGAACGGGATCCCGGTATTCAAATATAATTCCTTTCTCTCAATTTCACATTACTACATGTAATTATGCTTTCTTGAAATTAAATAATTTGGGTTTAAGCCTTGCTGTTGAAGATCAAAAACTTGTAGGTCAATTTTGTTTTTATTTATGATTTAATTAAACTATATGCACTAGAAGACACAGTCAGTCTAACAGAAACTTTTTGCCTGAATGTCCTTTTACTTTGTGTTTTGTTAATACTAAATATAAATTCTGAAAAAAAACTTTAAAAAAATCCCCCAAAATGAATTAAATAAAAAAAAATCTAATTGTGGGGTGAGTCAAGGGAGAGAGTAAGAATAGTTTAAGGCACTTTAATTCTTTATTTGAAACAAAGTAGTTCTTGGGATGGTGGCGTATCTTTAAATAAGCTTCTCTCACCAAAGATGCCTTCCCTCCAGCCAACTCACCATTTCTGCTGCTGTTCTTTAAAGCTCTTTCCAGATTCACAGTATCTTTTTTTGATAATGTGCAGCCAAAAAAACCCACCACCATGCAGGAGTCTAACAGGCATGACATAGAAGCTGCAGAGATACTGTTACTCGCCTCCTCGACCATATGACGTCTTTGTGCATGCAGCCTAAAATTGCACTGCCCTTTTTCTGGCAGCTGTTACACATTGCAAACTGATGAATACTTTGCTGTCCACAGCTAATCTCTTGTGTTTCTTGCACCATTATTACTTCCCAAGTTTGTCTCCTTCATCAAGTGAACATGCTTGCATTGTGTCTGCCAAATGTTATTATACATCATGCCAAATTTAATTTTTCTCTTTTTTTGTTTATGCAGTTGCAGAACACAGTGGTTTTCATATATTTCTCCTTGGCCTCTGAAGTGTTTAAATTTCTTCCAGTCTTTGAATTTCACTAATAGACCTGACTACTAATGACTTAACAAAAATTATAAATAACTTCCAGGTATCATCAATCCAGCTTGTGCCTCGCTAGACTTTCTTCAACTCAGTGCATTCCATTTATCATTACTTAGTATTTACTGAGTTTTTGGTCACTTTTCAGATCTCAGAACAGTCTTTCTTTTTGAGTTTAGCTACATTCTCAAGTCTTATTTGTATCAAGTGCTGGGTGCAAATGCTAGCTATCACCCGCCCGCCAATTTTGCAGTTTGAAGAAAATAAAGAAAGCACGAAAAAAAAAATTCATCTGGAAAGCCATATGCTTGAGACTTGCCTCGTTGTTAAAGTTATTCTTATGAATTGGGATTATGTTGGCAATTCCCAAATCTTCTTTTTGGAATATACATAAAGTTTCTGCTAATTGTAATGAACATTAATTACAGCCTTTAAGGGTCTGCCTCTGTTTTCTGGCATGGCCAAAAATTCAGTGCATATTTCCTATCCTTCTTTAGACAGCCTCTTGTAAATCATGTCCTTGGAGATTTCAAATGGTGAGAGGGCCTTTTCCTGGTTTTCCAGTCAATGTATGAATTGCACTAACATGAATAAGCACAAGGAAATGTAAACATAGATACAGAAATTATGGCTTTGCCTCTTTACTTTTATACTTCCACTTAATAGAAAATTCAGAGATATTCTGTAAGCTTTAAGAGTTCCAGAGTGCACAGGTAGTAAATTGGATTGATCACATACAAAAGAAGCTTCATGAGATTTCCCAAGAATGACCTGTGTGCCAGGGAATGGGATAACCCTCTGCCCCTCTGCCCCTCAGGTTTTGGTGCTGATTATCAGTTTTGGAGTAGAGATGAAACCATTCCTTTTGCTGCATGTCTAAGCCATTGCTGCTTTTGAATGGAATTACGCTATAGAATATGGGATTATCACTCCCAGCTTCCCTTGAAAAGGGAAGGAGTCAAAAGCACTGAGTGTCAGGAAGCAGCACCCTGCTTCAAACAGAGGAAATGAAGGCTCTTGAAAGAAAGACACAAAGCACTGAAAAAAAAGTGCATCCACACCAAAATGGTGATAACAAGTTACAAAGTCTGCAGGCTGCTCTGAGTTGCTCCCACTGTGTAAACCTCCATCCTTGCCCATCAGAAATGTTGCTGTTGTTTTGCAGAATATCCCCCACCTACATAACACTGTGAAGGAGAGATGCTGTTTGTCCAGGGCAGTAAGTGACGCCTCAGAGTCGGTGGCCATGCTGACAATTGATACACCTTGAGGCATTTTAATCTCCTGGCCATGTGCCAGCACCTTGCTCTATCTAAATGCAGGACACATCTGCTTCTGGTGAGTATGTGACAAAACCTGAGTTGCAGTAATAGAATAAGATAGTGTTGCTAAAGAGCTTATGATGGAATTTCTTTTTAGACAGAATTTCAGCTGTAATTAAAGTTCCCGCCTGTCCCTTCCTTTAATTATACCTGAAGCCTCTTGTCCCACAAAATGCTGATATATGGAACCACTTATTGTCACTTAATTTAAAGATTAATTAATTGTTGCCATTGTGTGCTATCTCACTAGGAACAATGTAGGAGAAAAAAAAAAATCAGTTAAGTGTGAATAGAAATCCTAAATGTTATAGGTGATGTTCTCTGTTGGTATTGAGCACAGTATTATTGAGCAAAGCATTGTTGATGTCATCTATAACAATTTATTTGGAAAAATATACAAGCCAAGTACATCAGAAAGAAGGAACTAATATGTTGCAATGTGTTTCAAAGCCTTAGTAGATGGTTTGCTATCATTTTCCTGAATTAAATTCTTCCTACCTGTCTTTTCCTTCACCACTTAAAACAGTTGAAGAGTGGATGTTGGCATGACCTTGTGATGACCCTCTGCACCTGAGAGAATTTTCCTCCAAACAATATTTGGATGATTTTTAAAACAGATGTGCAAGCCTTAAAACCCTCATCCCAATTGCCCAAGATATAGAAGAAAAACGAATTAAAATATAGATTGAAAATGTCTTTTGATATTAAAAATCATTTTCTGAAGAACATTTTAGAGCAATTTTCTGTCTTATGCATTTTATCTTGCCACTTTTCCAATTGACTATTATTTCCCTTGCTCTCATGTGGATATATCCTGAATAACATTCTGGAGGATATTAAGCCATGCAACAGTAAGAAAGAGCTCAAGGAAACTATTGCAGCTTAGTCTGCCTCTCATTCTACTTTGGATTTAAATGGCCATGGTATTTAATTTTCAGGGATCCCAGCTCAAATTTTTTCTTCTGACTTACAGAAATTTTCCATGCTTTCTGTCTGGTAACCTCTATAAAATCATGCATACCAATGTTTGTTGTCAGTGTATTTTCCAGGCACTTTGTCTTGTATAGGTTTCTGGATTTTTTTTCCTTTTGTCTTTCTATCAGAGAAAAGGAAATACATGTAATGCACAACCCAGAGAAGGTCTTCTCAATTGGGATTAAATGCAGTCTGTTCCCTTTTGTGATCCTAAACCCCCTGAATAGTTGTTCAGATCTATCAGTTATGAAATATGCACATTTTTTGCAATGTTAAAACCCTTGAATTTGAACAGATTTAGTTGAACTGTTCTTTTAAAAGACCCCAAATTAATAAAAATGATTGCTGCATATTTTTATAAGAAGGTTCTAAATTTTCCATTACTGGTTTGCAAAGAATATATCTCTAGACTCTTTAATATAGCATGAAAGCTTTGTTATGATTTGATGTGTTTTTCACTATCAAAGGTTACCTAGGAAAACACACATATTGCAAAGTCTAAATTACTTTCTTTTGAAATGATATAAAACAACAAAGAAAGAACAAATGGATATCATATAGAACAGGGCAAATAGCCTTTTAGTAGCACTGCACGAGCCACGTTTGAATTTATTTCAGTGACTGTTTTTCCTGTTGCTTCTATACATGTATTTGGAGATT
Organism: Lanius collurio; assembly: GCA_020086605.1. Taxonomy (NCBI): domain Eukaryota; kingdom Metazoa; phylum Chordata; class Aves; order Passeriformes; family Laniidae; genus Lanius; species Lanius collurio. The sequence goes on along the minus strand of JACBWW010000003.1, from coordinate 29,757,718 downwards.
ACTTGTGCTGTGTGTCAGTAGACCATGGATGTAAATATGCCAAGGGCATCTAGGGAGCAATTTTCAGTGATCATATACCCTTTGCTCTATCCCAGCAATCCAGAATGTCTGTGACATCTTCTATTCTCATGCTTCTGCGGGGAAAAGTGAGCACTTCAATGCTTCTCCAGTTTCTGTAGAAAGCTTCCAAGCAGTTGCACTGGGGAAAAGGCCAAAAGGAATAGCAGATGAGAAAAAAGAGAAGAAAATGCAAAATTTGCAACAATGAACATAATAGAGAAATACTGTAGTAATAATCAGTTGGCTGTGCAACCTCTGAATTACACGGATGCAAATTGCTGTGACTATTGCCAGTCTCCAGCTATTTCTAGAAGACAAAACATTTCTGAAATGATTCTGGACATTTCTTCTGCCTCTGAGACACTCAGAAATCTGTTCTCATCCAATTGAATTATACACACTGAAGCACTGAAATTGAGCATGAAAATTAGTATTTTCCTACCTTGAGGCTTCTACTAGAAAAACAGAGTGAGGTGGATACATCCAAGAAGCAACTCAGGTCACCTCAGACTTAAACCATAATTTAAAAGGTCTTTATCTTTCTTTCTTTGCATAGGAGATTCTGTTGGGTTGGGCAGTTTGTTTCTGGTTGGTTTTTTTTTTTTTTTTGCCAGCTGTCTGCAGCCTGGATAAGCACTGTTACTGGGGAAACACTTTGGTACACATTTGCTTCCAGATTTTTTCATAACTTAAAGTTCTTCACACTCTGTAGACACAGAGAAGTTAAAATACCAGCACTGCCTAAGGAGCAAATCATTGCAGAATAAAAGAGTAAGGTTAAATGGGGGATGGTCACCACAGGAACTTTGATTAGCAGCAAATGGCACCAAAAAATACCACATTTAAACATTTTGCATGTAAATCCTATCTCCTTACCCAGGCCTCTCCCTGTCACGGTCATGGCTTCTTTCTCTTCCCACTCGTTCCTTTGTCACCCCACCTTGTGGCATAAGCCATTTCGTAAACTGTGCTTAAGACTTTTCCCACAATGATCCTAAATTATTTAACCTGGAGAAGGATCAGCTGTCTCCCAAACTTCTAATGATTTTGTAAACACTTCTATGCTCTTTGTTTGAAGGCAGAACTATCTGACTTCAGCTCTAAAGCCATTTGCTCACAATAAATTAATGTAATGCACTTAAAGAGCCTCTTCATTAAAGTACTGGAGAGTAAAAGTTCTGTTTAAGTGACATGTTTAACTCTCCCTCTCTTTTAAAACTTTTATTTGTTGCTGATCTCTTCCCAACTCCTGCTGTTTATTGTACGAAATATGGTATAGAGATAAAACCATATTCCACTCCATAGGCTTTTTCTAAGATTTCTATATGCAGCAGGAGGTAAACAGAAGAGTCGGATAAAAAGAATTTCAATGGGATGTTATTTATGTATTAAAATATGTGGAAGAACAGGGGAATATGAAGAATACACTTATAAGAAATGAAAATTGAGCTTGACAAGAAATACATGATTCTTTAAATGCTTTTGCCAATCTAAATGCTGGAGATAAATTCCCCTTTCAAAGAAAAATGATACTTAGAAACAATTTTCTTTCACAATAAAATAAAAAGAACACGTGGGAGGTGAAAAGTTATTGTGGAAAAGCATAACTCAGAGCTTGTGAGACCCTATTCCACTCAGACAAGGAAGAGGTAAGCTTTTATCTGTTTATCAGATACTAATTAGGGGAAGCATGGAGAAGCTTCACTTCAAAAATGACATAGAATCATAGAATACTTTGGATTGCAAGACGCATTTAAAGGTCATGTAGACCAAATCTTGCAGCTTCCATAAGAATGATTCACAGCATTCAGCATTTAATGTAAAATGTTACTATCCTCTTCCCGATGGCCCACATCTCTATATTATGTTCTTACAATCCAGTTTGCCAACCTAAGACACTAGAAGTTGTAAACCACCATATTCAAATGTGGTTTTATTTTATTTTATTTTATTTTATTTTTTTAAATTTTATTTTATTTTATATTTTATTTTCATTTTATTTCATTTTATTCAATCCTAATCACACAGAATTTCCCAGTTAGCCCAATCCTCTCCGTGGGTCCAAGGAGGACATTTCACTGCCTCTCCAAGTCACTTATTGCTGTTTTCATCTTTTCTAAGTTATGCAGCACCAAGATGAAAACCACATCTTTTTAAAATTTTAAAAAATTTCTTAAAATTGCTTATATTTTTGTTTGTTTGTTTTTGCAAAACTGGGGTCATAAAGTCCAAAAAAAACCAAGCAGTGTCTGAAATTCTACTTTGAAGATTTTTTCTAAATACTATGAATTGATCTATTTACAGCAAAAAAGTGCTCAGACCCTGAGAGAAGGAGTACTGAAGTCAGTAAAATCCAGTCTGATAAAACCAGAAATGTTTTTCCAACAGCACTAAATAGGATCCCAGGGGTTTGCATATTTAGAAAAGTTTTAAGCAAAAAATCCAGCTATTTGCATCTGTACATGAATTTAAAAACCTGATTACACATTACAGGAGAAGAGAGGCTTGATCTCAGATGGTTTGACTCCTCTACTGTTCCACTCACTGGAATACAGATTTTCTAAGCACAGTAACCTCTCTTAGGAGACCTCAAATCTTTGGTTGGTTCTTATATTGTCTCATTAGCTATTGTTACATATAATTTTGTGCAGTTATTATTCCCACAAAATGGCCTTGGCACTGTGTTGGCCTGACTTCAAGGATTCCTGCTGTTCATTGAAGTAGGGAAGCCAGTAGTTGTACATCTTTGTCTTGCTCAATCCACAAGGATATGCATCATAAAATCATGTTAGAACAGAAAGAGAACTCAGAACATTTTGATAAGGAAGGAAACTCTGAGAGTTTCTTAAATAAGTGTTGGCTCTTGTTGTTTCCCCCATTGACTACACAAAGTATGAGTGCTCTGTCAGAGAAAGTGTCATCCAAATATTAGAAATGCATATAACTAACTAGTGTCATTTATCTGCCTGGAACGGCAGTTATGAACCAGCTTATAGGATGAGTACAGTTATGTGGGAAAGGTGGAAGAATTGATATTAAAATCAACTGAAATCAATTATAATGAAATGTAAAAAGAATTTTTATGTATTTATCCATTTTATGTATGAGTTTAAACTCAAGAATAAAGATGAGCTCTACAATTAAAATTCGGCCACCTTAACAAAGCTTCTTGTTTTATGAAACTTATAGGGAATAATTTTTTTCAAATATAACACTTCTCTCTCCTCTGTTTTGTTTGTTTTTTTGTTTGTTTGTTTGTTTTATTTAGCAGAGTTGAGATTTTTCAGTCAGATATATCTCTGATTTTGATGCCTTTGTGTCATTCTTGAATCTCAAATTCTGTTGTAGGAAGCCTGGGCTCTGTGACACCAGTGGGGAAAAACTCTTCATTTTTCTGGGGGTTCACATTTCATACTGTCTTCTGCCGTGATGCAGCTTTTTAATACAAACAAGTAAATGCCTTGTTAAGTAATAAAGGACAAGAAAACCAATTATAAAGCCTATATTGTCAGTATTAGCAATTTTTTTAAATTTTATTTCAGTATTAGGTTACGTATGAGAAGCTTATTAAAAGAACATTATATTTGCAAAGCCAGTTTCTGGAAAGTTGCTCAGTGCCAGGACAAGGGCTGCATAAAGAGATTCAGTCATAAGCAATGCTATGTTTTAATGCTGCATTAACAGAGAAATGTTTGTAACTCTCAGAATTCAAAGTCCAGTACAATCTTGTTTTTTGCAGGTCTATTGCCCTATGCAAACAAATATAAAATTTCAAGAATTATTCACGTAGATACTATTTCAAAACTGAATTTAAATACTTTTCTCAATTGATGGCTATGTCTCAGTTCCTTGACAAAAAAAAGCAAAGACAACACTATTTTTTACTGTAATTTTCCTTTCTCTTCTATGTAGTTTATTGAAACTGCAGACTTTGTGGCAAGGACTGTATTTTTTTGGGTAGGTCTACAAAAGTAGTTCCCATAATTTAGGTAGTCCTATAATAAAGATGAACAAATCAAGAGCAACGTGTTACAGCAAAACAATTTTTCAATATAAGAAATATACTTCTTAGACCTCAAGAACTATGTCCCTATTCATACAGTATGTGGTACATGCTTAAGGATCTTATGACTTTTTAATGACTTTCCTAGAAGTCACAAGGTACACAACAAACCTGAAGGTGTCCTTAAAATGGACAAGGGTTCCATCAACATTTGCTGTTAACAGCATTATAAAGTCTGCTTCTGTGGGAAACCTCATAAGCCAGACCCTTAATCAGAGCAAGCATGTTAAACAACTATTCATTATTTTAATTCAGTTGGAAATTTCTGAAAAGCTGCTAATGATAGCATACATGCCTACTTATGCTAAAATAAATTGCTGGATATTTTGCTGTGTTTCTCTGCATTTACTTTTGTTAAAATAGGATTTAAATGCTAAACTTCAAAAACAAATTAAAATCCAGGACAGACTCGATGAATAATTTAATTATCAATGTTCTGTTCAACTAATTGTCTCATGGAGACAGTGTGCTTAGTAAGAGGCGATTGCAAACAGATGAGCACACAGAGAGCAGAATAAACACATTCTACTGGCTTAGCACCTTGCCTAGAGTTTTGGCAGTTGACTCAGGTTTTACTCTAAGAGCATCCCTTTGCAGGATCTAAGAACCACAATCATGCCTAAAACTCATCTGAAAATTCAGAAATCATGAGAAAAATCTGAAAATTCATCTTTTTTAATGGATATTTTTGAAATGCTTGTAAAGGTACTTTTTCTAGAACAGTCCAGAGACAGAATATAATTACCTGAGAGCTAGACTAGAAATAGGGTCTGTCAAGCTCATTTCTCTTTGCATAGTGTGAATGGGGTTATGAAACACCCAAACAGGTCAGGTCTCTGGTCCTCTCTGGACACTTCCCTGTGGATCCAGCTCCTGGCTGTTTTGAGCAAATAAACAAACATGCAAGGAGACTGACCAAGAATTAAGGTATCTTCCCTGAGCCACTGTGTCTCACAAAATGCAAAGTTTGATGAAACATGTTTGAGGGCATCAGTAGATGGGAGGTTACAGGCCATCAGTGGAACTGTTTGACCTAATTCTGCCAGCAGATGACAGAACCATACAAAACAACAGATACTTCCCCCAGCCTGTAAGCACTACATGGGGTTGTTGTGACCCAAGTTCAGGGCCCAACACTTGTTGCCTTGCTGAACCTCACACAATAAATTGGCCTTTGCCCGTCACTTCAGCCTGTCCAGATGCCTCTGCAGAGCCTCCCTGCCCTCCAGCAGGTCAACGCTGCTGCCCAGCTTCTGATGTGCATGAACTGAGGGTGCCCCCAAACCCCCTTACTAAATCATTGATAATGATATCAGAACTGAGCCCTGGGGGACACCAGGGCTGCCAGCTGGATCTGACCCCACTCACCACCACTCCCTGGGCCTGGACATCCAGTCAGTTCTTCATCCAGCAAACAGTGCACCCTGTCCAACTCATGGGCAGCCTGTCTGTCCTGAAGAATGCTGTGAGAGACAGTGCCAAAGGTTTATTAAAGTCCATGTGTACAATCACAGTCTTTCCCTAACCCAGTAAGTGGCTCACCTTCCTTTTAGATTGCTCCTTGGAAAGCAGCAGCAAGACATAGTGGATATATTTCTCCAGGAGAATGAGTGGTCTGATAAGACTAGGAGGACCTGCGTGACAGAGTAGCATCCTTCAGCATTTTTGCAACATGAGAAGTGTTGTTTTCTTAAAAGTAGTATCTCTTGAGAAAGAGTTGTCAGTAGCCAATTTTCTGCTTGGTAAAAAGAACAGGGAATATTTGAAATTGTCAAAATATCCCATCTGAATTATTTATAAAGATTTTTTCCTTGTTAAATAGCAAGCTTAAACTGTCACTTCAGAAAGCTCATAGGAAAAAGAAAAAAAAATATATAAAACCTAATGATTTTTTTGTTAAAGTAACTGGGAAAACACTTTCATTCCTCTGAACCAATAGGATGGGGTTTCTTTTGTTGTGATTCCCCAGAAATATTGAATATTCATCTTTTTTTTAATATTCCTAATGAGCTTGGAAAAACACTTTCCCTCATGAATTTTCACAGGATCAGAACATTCCTTGTCCTAGAAATTTGCAGATTAGAAGACAGACAGGCTGAGGATGCTCTCTGAGAGGAGGCAGTGATATTTTTCAGTGTCAGAGTTTATTTGTAAAAAGGAGGTAGGTATGATAACTGTTACATTTATTGGGCTTTCAGGCAGAGAGATAGATGTAGATACATACAAGTAGTTATCACATTATATTCCAACTTCTACAGAAAGGGAATATATTTTATACAGCTTATTTTACGAATAGTACAAAGAAAATATGGTTCATACCCTGAAGAACTGGTACATTTATTTCCAAACACACTAAACAAGAAGTTTTACATAAAGTAGCTCCAAGACTTCAATCTCAAAACAGCCTTGAGTGGCTTTGTTTTCTTGTTTGCACGTATTATTGGAAAGGAGATTTTCGACATCTTCTTTCTTAGGCTGGCAGTCACTGACAAAGCTTCACAGAAGGATTTGTTAGGGGGGGATTTGCTGGTACAGGAGGTGTGCTGGTAGGAAAACAAGGGAATGAGTAAATGTAAGGCTGTGTGGCCCTAATCACTCAATCCTAACATTAAAAAAAAATAAAAAGGACTGAAATAAGTTATTTTTCAAGGAAAGGGAGAGAAGGAAGTAAGAATGACATGGGGCACACTGCGGAGGTTATAATGGAGGATATTTTCAACCCAGAAAAGTATTTATATTCTTCTGCTCCTCCCCCCAATCTTTACTGCAGAGGCTTTTCTTAAAACTGTTTTCTTGAACTAGAAAATCCCATACTCTTCTTCTCCCCAATAACATTATTTAATCAACTCTTTACAGCAACAAACACATACATTCCTACAGTATAATTCAAACAGATATTTTGTAATCCAAAACACACCAGAAATAATGTTGCCCATTCCCTTGCATTCAGGAATCATCTTTTGTGTAATTATGAAGAAAAACTGCTGGAAACAAATTGAAAAATGTAATAACTGGTTTGCTTCCCATGATTTACATGAAGGGTACGCTGACAGCACAACAGCATTACTAATTATGATGATCCAAATCAAATTCCCTTTGAGGCTGGTCTCCATCTCACTGCACCCAGCTGTAGGAGAGATATCTAAGAAAATCACCTATTACCTGTCACTTCAGTGCAACCACAGCCAACAACCTACACTGGACTAGTGGTCTCTCTGGCAGCCTCCCAGACTGTGCAAATGGCTGGTGAGCCCTGTGTTAATTCAGCCTGTCATTTGATCTCCATTCTTTCACTGTAATTCAAAAAGATGGAGTATCTGTGATCTCTTACAGGAAAACACTGCTCGGAGGAAACATCTCTCCAGGTAGATGTTACAAACTACCATGCAGTCTCCCTTCCAGATCTGCTGCAATTAACATGTGCTGTGACTTCCATATTAAAAAGAAAGGGCATCCTGGTTGATGGCAACTTGAATACCAGTCAGCAGTGCTCTGGCAGCCAGAAGGGCCAAGTGTGTCCTGGGGGCATCAGGCACAGCATCACCAGCTGGGCAAGGGAGGGGATTGTCCTACTCTGCTCTGCACTCACCTTGAGTCCTGTGAGTGTTTTTGGGCATCACAGAATAAAAGAGGCCTTAAGCTGTTAGAGAGTGTCCAAGGGAGGGCCACAAGAACGGTGAAGAACGTGAAGGGCAAATCTTATGAGGAGTGGCTGAGGTCACTTTGTTTGTTCAGCCTGGAGGAGACTGAGGGGAGACCTCTTAGTGGTCTTCAATGTCCTCATGTGGGGAAAGAGCAAGGCAAGTATGGATCTCTTTACTCTTCTGGTCAGTGACAGAACTGAAGAAAATGGCATGAAGCTGGGTCAGGTGAGATTTAGGTCGGATATCAGGAAAAGACATCACTCAGAAGGTGTTTGGGCAGTGGAACAGGCTTCTCAGGGAAGTGGTCACACCACCAAATCTAAAAGAGTTCAAGAACCTTTTGGACAATGCTCCCAGGCACGTGGTGTGACTTGAGGCGTCCTGTGCAGGGCCAGGAGATTGACTCCATGATCCTGATGGGTCCCTTCCAATGCAGCATATTCTAAGATTCTGTGAAAATTAAGCCTCCATACCAAGGCACACGCTCAAAACATGTCAGCAAAGCTTGGGCTGGCACAGAAATGCAAATCAATTCCACATCAGATCTGTTATCAAGGCAGAGAAAGCACACACTGCACACCACAGTTCCCAGCTCTGACATTGCCTGTCAAGAACATTTGTTCCTCAGATTTTTCACTCCAGCTCATCCTCTCTGGAGTGCTGCAGAACATCTACCCTATCCATTGTCCCTCCACATGCACAGTTTAGATTCAATTCTGAGGCTTTTATTTAGGAATACAATTCACAGAAGACTTTCTTTTTAAAGAATAAATGTTGCAAGGTTTGGCTCAGGATGTTTGTTTCTTATCTAGGGGATTGCTAAGCACACATAGCAATGGAAACATATTTTCCAGGAGACCATCATGGACTCAAGGCATGCTCATGCCAAAGTGGCACATAATTACCATTATTCTAGGAGGTTTTTTTCCAGATTATTTCTTATCCATATATGTGTTCATATCTATGCAGTGCAAAGTAACAGGATGACTAGCATTTGAGGAAAAATACACTATTTTCAGATCAGATACCAGCTGTCAAGTTAGATAGAGAATACTGCATCAGAAATTTTACAGCCCAGTTCACAAAATTTTCCTGTGTCTGTAATTCATGTTTTTGGGTGAAATAGTTGTTTAAATATGCCATGCACGGTGTGCCAAATAACTACATGCATAAAGACCAGTCAAGGATTGTCTTGGGTCAAAGAATGGTCAAATACAATCTAAAAAGAAGAAATATATAAAGTTAAAATGCCCTTTATTTCAGTGGTGAAAAATATGCATGTAAATTCTTACATTGAATTTAACTGGATTTCTCTAATTTATTTAAAAAAACAACCCCAAAACCCATTTTTTTTCATTTACTTAAGTGTCCCAGAGAAAAGTGAAATTGAACAAACACCACAGAAGTTAATCAGTTTTAAGAATCTCATATTTTAAGACCAGATCTTTAGTTTCTCCCATGTTTTCTCTGGAAGTCTCCAGATTCAAGACTCCTGCTGAGCAAGCTTCTCTATGAAGCCACAAATGAAGTCTAAACTCTGGCAATTTTCAGAAAGAAAAGTTGTTTAAGGCAGTTATACCTTGGGCAAACTGATAAAGACATGTCTGGCTCAAAAACAAAGATATCAACCTCAGAAAGCCTCAGTAACTTTCCATTTTATTTTTTGTGAAAAAGACATTCACATTAAATATAGAAGCATGCAACAGGTTCTGATTAGGAATTTATATATTACTTTTGCTGACCTCAAAGGTTAGATCAGCCTTGGAATTCAAGTCACAAATAGGTTGAACTTAATAACACAAAGACATTTAGAATGCAGTGGACACGGAATAAATTAATAATGTGGGGTTTATGCTGAATGTGATTTTTTTATTATAGCTATAGCATACACTCAGAGTTACAATAAAAACGCTATACCAAACTATTTTTCTTCATTTGCAACTGAATAAAATTAATCTCATCTGTAAAGTAATGGTTCTAACAAAACTAACTGTAGAGCAAGCAGTCAGCATTTTCTAGTCTAGCAGTTCCCAGAAGCACTGTATTTTGGAGGCAGTCTTTGTAGAATAAGATCAGAAATGCAGAGACATCTTCCAAGTTCTGATAAAGGTAGGGGTAGCAGATTTTGTAGGTGTTGATCACCTACCAGCTCAGCTCTATTGAAGAGAAATCTGTAAACCTGCATCCAAGCAAACTTGAAACTGGCATCATTTTCCCCACCTGCATTTTAATTTCAGCTCTCCAGCATGCAAGTGCTGGTTTACTTGACTCATTCAAGTCTCTGTGTCACTGCCACGGGTCAGCCTTTGTCCCCCATGTCCTTGCTTTTGGCACAATATTCTTGAATTTTCAGTCAGCTGCTTAGAAGAATGAACCTGCCATTTAACCCTCAGTTATGCAATTAAGAAACATCAGCATGGTTAGAAAATAATGTATAAAAGACTAAATGAAATGTATTTCTGGAAAAAAAAATTGTTATTTATATTAATGTTAAGGTTGTATACCCGTAATGACATTTTTGCTCTTTTTAAAGCAGTTGAACAAGACAAAGTGAGACAACTGGCAATTTATTAATTTATTCTCAATAGAGTGAGATCTCACACAGCCACAATCTGTAATGGAGGCAGCCACATGCTCAGACCTGCTGAACAGTAAGAATTGTAGGTCAAGTCCAGTAACACACACTGATTTACACTGGAAGATGAGGTCTACTGACAACTGTGAGAGCATGCATGTGTTTAAAGTGCTTTCCTGGGCAGCAGCCACCAGTGCATCCTACAGAAGTAGCATGCTCTTCCTTTCGGGAAGAGAATGACAGACAAAAGTTTCTAAATATGAATCTTAATGCTAGATGGTGTCAAATCAAAGCAGTCCCACTCATATGTACAGAGATGTCCTGATTTGTATTTTACCAGCTGAGGGACTAGCTCATTGCAGCTGCCCACTCCATGCTAAAAACCTACCTGTCTCTAAGATCAGTTAATTGGATGCAGGACACTATGCATTTCATTTTCTCTCTCCTTTTCCCTTGTTTTAAATTCTTTTTTTTCTCCTTTTGGCAAAGTGCCCTTACTATTTTTTTTTTATCTTAAAGCATTGGAGGTTAATAAAGAGAGCAAATGGAGAAGGAGATGGAAAGGAGTTTGTTTGTACTTCACTCTCCATTGGGCCATTATGTCTAAATCCATTATGTAGTTTACCTGATGCTGTGTTCAGAGCAACTGAATGCTGTAGTTCTTTTTAATACTGGTATTTTCTTAACACAATTTAAATTAAACCCTTTATTAGTCCAGAGAAGGCTGAACACGAAACAATAGTAGCTCTGGGAGAGTAATTATTTCTGTTCCATTGTCTGAGATGCTAGGGCTTTTGATTAGTTACACTACACAGTACTTAACAGCTAACCAGCCTCACCATGGTTAACAATACATAAGATTTTCCCTGTCCCAGCAGCACTCCAAGTGCTTCTGAAATGTTGGCTCTGTCTTTAATCTTGTTATTCACAAATACCTCTAATTTTCTGGAGTGTGTGTGGAAACTACAGTACTGCCAGCAGCATAGAACATCATGTGTCAGGCTCTGTTGGGAAGGGATCTGTGTAAAATGGATGCATGAAGCTGTGGGTTGTAAGCCATTAAGCTTTCTCAGTACGCCTCTAATGAGCTTATGATAGCCTCACAAAATGACTGCTTTTACTGCAGCCTAGTAAATTACAGTATGTACAAATTAAATCAGAGGGACCCAATGCAAGCTGTTCCTCATCAGGTTCAACACTTCTTTTAAGAAGTGAAAAATTATGACATATTAGAACAGCTATATATTTCAGTCATGTCATGTGCTGAAAGTGTGCAGTGTACTCAGCTAATTTCTACAATTATCTGTATAACACTTCTCACTCTGTCCCACAGAAACCAAATACTTCCTCTCTTATGCTGTTCCTTCATGTTTCAAAATTGGTGTTGTAGTGCATGTGAATAATAAATTAAAAGTTTAAAAAAATGGGCTGTTAAAAGTCAAAAGCCAACAAAGTAGCTCTCTGAGGCCTTGATGCCTCTCCCATGGAGGCCAGTGGCAAAATCCCAACTGATTTTTTTTTTTTTTGAACACTCACAACCTTCTGTATTACATTAAAACCACTTTTCTATATTACCTCTTTGGCAGTCACAGAGAACCATTAACAATGTTAATAGAAGTTATTTCTGCATCGTCACATATTGCCTCTATTCTTTCTTCTGTCAGTCTTATTTTGGTGTGACCTGAGTAGATTAGCTCCACTCTAAGTGACACCCCTATGAAAGAAACCTTTTGGGGCCCTGGTGTATATCTATTAGTGGAAACACTTGTCTCTCTCTCTCCTTCTCCAGCTTTCTCTCTGCTTCTCTTTCAGAGCCGTGGGATCTGAACAATATTAATTACAGTCGGAACAGTTTTAAAATTACTACTTAAGCACTGTTGGAAGTGGAACTGACTTGGCCCTGTTGAACCAATTTACTATACCTGAAGACAGCTTTGTGTATATTTTTAACAGAGCAGTCCATGCCATCAAGGCATAAATTCCTCAGAAACTATCCTAAGGTCAGTGGTGACGATAATACTCTGTAAACATGATGTACATTTGTTAAGACTGTGCAGAAAGCAAGATGTCTTTTACTGCAAGGGCTTGAGTCTGGATGATAATCCCCAGACATCCTGCAGGAGGTGATGCAGTGCAAACAAGCTGGTGATTCAGAAAAGTTTTCCAAGAGTCACTCTTGGAAGCATTTCCCAGGCCCTGGGCCATGTGCTCCTGCTCTGTCCAGGGGTACATAGGATGGAACACTGGCTGTTCCTCCCTTCAACACCATTCTCTGGTTTCAGAGGGATCTTCCTAACTCTTCTGTGGTTTAGCTGAGTGATTGTGAATGGACAAAGCAAAGGAAAGTTTGGTGAGTTTCTGATAGAAGCCTCGTCCTCAGGAAGTCCTGTGTGTGTTTCTGGATTCCTACTGAAGATTATAAAAATCAGCATATATCCCCAAAGAAATTTTATGGGTATTGATGACCATTTTTAAGAGCAGCATGAACAGATAAAGTTGTGGAACACAGGCAGCATTAGCAACTTCCAGCATCTGAGAAGAAGTAACAGATTTCTTTTTCCATGTGAAGTAATGAAATGTAAATACTCATAAAGAGAATAATGCTTTCTGCATTCCACTTTTCAAGGCTTCTTCTCTCCATTTTCAAGCTTTCCCAAAAAGCTCTGGAGTTAGAACTCACCTTTAAAAAGCTAACAATATATTGTCTTCTTATTCAAGCATCAAGAAAAGAAAACATCACAATAACACATTATCCATAAACTTTTCTGAAATAAAAATCAAATAAGTTGGAAAAAAATGAGCAACTAGACTGTGAATACTTCATTAAAGCAATGCTGACTGCAATGAAAGGGACAGATAAAATTAATATTGTTGCTAAATTGCTATATCCCTACCATGCTCAAAATTAATACATACATGCCAAACTGGAAACCTGTTAAGAAAGCCATTTTAGATTGTAAACAAAAATACCAACCAACCAACCAACCAACCAACCAACCAACCAACCAACCGTACTGTTAATAATACGTGTACTTTAAATTAACTAGTGCAATGAAAATTAATGTCAAGTGTTTTTCTGAAAGTCTAGGAAAACTTGGCATGATATCAGTTTCTCCTCCCATGGAAATGACAGCACTTTTCAGCAACTGCATTGCAGATGGCAGCAGTATTTGTGGCAGCTTTCTAGCATCCACAGCTTTAAGCCAGTAAGATATATTCGGTTTGTTCATTTTTCATTTACATATTGATCTGATTACAAGTAGCAATATTGGAATATTGACTACTATGTGACTATTTCAGAAATTTATGAAAATACACACATATATACACTTATATGCAGCAAATAAGGGGGGGCAAGCTTCCTCATTTTTTTTTTTGTTTACAAGTCTGTCTCTCAACTACTAGACTGCATCTGGCTTTAATTGACTTCTGAGGGATCCTGTCCACCACGTATAATAGGATGTTATATAGTTATCAACAGATAATTCAGCCTTCTTGACTGCCTTCCATACTTCTCCTCCTTCCTTTCTTCTTGCTTTCTTTCCTTTCTTCCTTCCTTATTTCCTTCCTCAGCTATATTTTAAAACCTGGCATCATATACCATGCATATGTGAAACATCAGAGATGATTAGTACAGACAGGGGATCGGAAAATCATGAAGCACTTCTGAAACCCTGATAGGAAGTGACTCTTCCTGGTTGTTGATTTATTGATGCTGACAACATTAGTTTTTTTCTCATTTTTAAAAAACTCAAAGTACCTTGGTACTTGGAAAAAATACTGAAGCCAAGTAAATAATGGAAAAAAACCCTCACAAACCTCTGTAGGATTGAATATCCCTGCTCCTGAAAGAACCTGCATGTGTAGCTTAAAAAAAACCCCAAAACAATAAAACCAAAACAAATAAAAAACCAAACAGAAAAAAGGAAAAGGTTAAAAATGAAAGGCTTTCAGAGATGTTTCATTACAAACATCCAATATAATTTTCACATGCTTACAAAGATCCAGCCCAGAAGCTATTTTATTTATTTTTTTTTTTTTTTTTAGAACCAGAGCCAGTATTTTTCAACCTCTGTCAAGTCAAGGTCTGGGAATAACAACACCTTTACAAAAGCTGTCTTCCAAGAGCCATACAGCAATAAACTGGCTAATGAGGACATTTGACTTTAGAGTGTCTGGAGAGTGCTGAACACATGAAGTATTAATTTTAAGGGTGAAAATTTTGTAGATATTTTCTTTTAAAAGGCATAAGAAAATTGCCCTTTTTTAACTAGTCCTTTAAAAATCACTTTCAGATCTGTTTTAAGTCCTGTTGACAAACAGTAAGATGTAACATGTGTGTCACAGGAGCATGAAATCTACCAAGAAACTAGAAGATTTCCACACCCTGTTTACTTTGGTAGTTAGGTCCATTCATGATAACAACACAGAAATAAAAATTATGTGATTTTACCCTATAAAATAAGACTAGGAATGAATGTTGTGGAGTAAAGGATAAAGGAAAAAAAATCAAGTCAAATGACAACTTAGTCTTTTATTGTATTTAAGCAAAGAATGTAATTTTTGAGCACTGAAACATGTTTGCAGACAGAAAAGCTCAGAACCATGGATGTTCGAGAATAGTCTTGGTCTGGCTTCGGTGGTGACAACCACACATGCCTTCCCCATATTTAATCTCTGGTGGGCTTGGAATTTTAGGCTCTGATTATATCAGCAATTCAAGTAGTTCCTGACCATCAAAGTGCTGTGAATATTGCTGCATTTTTGGAGTCTTGGCTGTGGCCAACTGAGTAGTCCCCTAAACTCTTCACAGGCACATTCTGTGAGTTAGCATGTTCAGGGCAGCTTGCATGTACCCTGCCCTGCATAGCAAGAGATCTGTAGTGTGGAAGTAAACCTCTGAATATGCAGGCCTTTGAACATTACAGAGGCAGCCAGCTGGCCTCCTTAAGAAAAAATATTTGATTTGGTAGCACAGACAGACACTGTAAATAGCTGCCACATACTCCAGCACCAGTTCATCAGCAATTCGGATCTCATGTGTCTAATGGGTAGAAAAACTGCAAGAGACATCATAGTAAAATATATAGTCTAGTTTTCCATTATATTCTCCATCAGATATTTCTAACAATTATAATATTTTCACCTTTTTGTGTTCATGTGTCTGAAGACCACATTCAGATATTCAGTGCAGCCAAAGGACCCAGCTAAAGCCATGCTTGCTCAAACTCATACATATCCTTTAGTTATTGTACTGGAGCTTAGTTCTGCAGACAGCTACAGCAGCAAAGCTCTACAGCTCTCCTGATTCTTCCAAAATGTTTTCCCTAAAGATGAAAGCCAAGAGAAATTTCTGGTGTGTTCTCTACATCGCTGATAGAGAATCCAGAAAAAAATTCCACTGAAATCAGTGCCTGAATTCATTATCTCCACTGGGTCGATGAATTTGCATATGCAGCCAAAGCCACTGAGAGAGCCAAATTCTCAGCTGGTGTCCATTGACTTGCATGGAGGTAGGCCAGGTTGCATCAGCTGGGGATTTTGCCAGATCTGTTGACAAAAAGACACAGATGAAGAGTCAGCTATGGGAGGCTTGCAGTTAACTTGGCAAATCTAAGAGTAGCCAAAGCACCCCTACAAGGGATATATTTCCTGCAAAGTAAAACAGTGAAAAAAGTATATTCAGAAGACGAATGTTCGTAATCCTCTTAGAAACCATAATGATACATCAGAACAAGATTTTCCCATGTGGAAACCATGGTAATGATGCCTTTGTTTTGTCCTAGATGTCTGTCTTTAAATTGTCTCCTTTCTTTCTGCACTAAGATTAATAACCGCAGCAGTAACTCAAGCAAATCATATGCTTTTTTGGGGAAAAATCACAGTCAGCAGCACAGTAGACCGGTTAAGTCATATGATCTTCCTGCCTCAAACTATGGCATATAACCTCTTGTAGGCTGCTGGAAAGCAGGGTAGGGTCTTGGGGCTCCCTTCCCGCCTCTGTGCTGAGAGTTTCATATGCAGAACTCCCACATAAACCATTTCTCTGTGTTCAGCCCAACAAAGGTAAACAAAGATGCACCAGGGATTTCGTAGTGAATCTACATATGAATTTGACTATGGTATCAAATTTCCCAAACCATAAGCATACATGTATCTTCTGATTTTGCATTGACCCTTTTCAAATGAAGACAAACTGAAAATTGCAGAGGATAAAACCAGTCATACTACAGAGCATACACAGTCTATGTGTTGGTAGTGGGAACTTCTCTGAGCTGAAATACTGACTGCGGCATAATTTCTGGAAGTTTCTAAGGACACAGCTGATACTGCCATCTATTGGAAACATAACACTGAAGGGAATGGATATTGATCTTGTCTAATGTGGTGTGCACATTGGTGTTGAGAAGCTTAAAGAAAAAATATATGCGTGCATTGATTTGTATTTTATCAGTGAAATAGTGGTTATTAATAATCTAACAATTTAATATACTGCTATATTTATTAATGAATATTTAATGAGGCATACTTCATTAAAATTATCCTTCAGTGGAAAGAGAGAGGAGGGACTTGAAAGTGCCGTGCCATGTGATAAATGGTAATAGGCTGAGGCATTTACTCCCCTCTCTTTTTCCACTCATTAGGTATCTGATTAGGTTGCTTATGTGAAGTTCCTGATATAAACAAAAAGTAGCCATATATAAAGGTTATTTGTGCCTTTGCTACAAATTAAAGTAGGAGATGGGCTAGTCCCATTAAAAGTACAAGCAGGGTTTTATTGTGTTGAACCTTTAACAGCCTCAAAGGGTTAATAAATAGAAAATAATTGCTAAATTTATTTAAATATCTCCTTCTCTCTTCATGTCCTATGTGTGCACTACTAGGCTTTAATATGGGTCTTTCACAGACATTTTCCCATTTTTGTGTGGTCTTCCCAGACTTGCATTTAAGTAGCATCCTTATGAGCTGCATGACAATTCATGATACAAAAAATTGATCTTCTGCTTCTCCTCTCCAGACAGCCACAGAAGGAAACAGAAGCTACAAACATGTATTTGAAGTGTATGCTTGTGTAATGATGCAGGATCATTCTTGAAATGAACATCCTTTAAATATTCACCATTTTCAAAATCCGTATTCATCATTTTCAGCAGTCAAAATATAGATTCATGGGCTCAGTTTAAGGATGTGTTTTGCTCAAGATCACATCATCAATGGGTTGTAGAGAAAATCAGAAGTCAAAACAGCAGTGAACTTGACTTTGTAGATTTTAATATGGGCTATATAGATTTTTCTGTGTTCATTTGCTCTCCAAAGATACTTGTATAAATCTCCAAAGAGGTTTGTACAGATGAGATAGTCCCTGTGCATATTTTTGATGGATCCACTCCTCATTCTAGTTCAACTTGACTTTGCTTGTAGCCCATCACCAATGTGTGACTTTATTTGAAAACCAATTATTTTTTAAAAAAATTAATATCAAAGCACACTAGAAGAGGATGATAGTCCCCAAAGCTTTAGTCTTCACTACCATCAACAGTCTTTGGAAAATAAGGTGCTTTGAATCCTCTTAGTTTGACAGTAATCAGATAGCAGCTACCTTCAATCAAGGCTAAGAGATTAAATATCAATCCTTCCAAAACTTTTTTCTTTGATTTAAAAAAAAAAAAAAATATATAGAAAAAGAATTAAGGATAATGTTTTTAAACTAAACAAGGGTAGATTCAGTCTGGGAAAGTTGCCCAGAGAGGTTGTGCTTACCCCATCCCTGGAAACATTCAAGTTCAGGTTGGAAGAAGCTCTGAGCAACCTGATCAAGCTCAAAAGGTCCATGTTCATTGCAGGGGGTTGGACTACATGGCCTTTAAATGTTCCTTCCAACCCAAACTTCTCTATGAATATGACTCATAAAGAATTTACCCTGCAGTTTAAATATATGTGAGATAGCTAGGCCATAGGACCCACAGTCCTTCCTAGATAATACTCATAAGCATTCTTAGTAATGTTTTTTACTTTCTCAGAAATATGTGAGTGAAAATATCTGCTGAACTACTAAACTCGTAAAATTATTGCGGAACAGCTATCACACAGTTGTAATTAAGTGTTGTGTTACTAATCTAAAAAATCTCATTTTTTTTTAACTGAAAGATAGTGCTTTGTAATGGTCAAAGTATTAGACTAAAAAGTGGGAATCACTAACTTTTCTGGATAGCTTTGAAGTCAAGTCTTTCTTTTAGAAAAGCACTTAGCCCCTTTATTACATTTTTTCCTATATCTGATACCAATTTCTTGTTGATTTCCCAGCAGTGCAATTCCATTCACTTCAGCAGAAGGCTTTATGATTTATGGTAGCATAAATGAAAATACAATCAGGTTCCTCATTTTAAAGATGGAAATCACAGTTATCATTCTCCCTTTGGGCAATGTAAGGATTAATTAGTATTACTCTGTGCTCATGAGGTGTTTTAAAAATATATAGTGGTAACAATGACAAATATTATTCTTTTTGTGTTGAAAGTTCATGCTGACTTGCAAAAATGTTTCTATGTTAGGTCAATGTAGCAGTAACTTGGGAAGGGGAAGGTCTAGCTTCTTGATAATGGAGATTTACAACCTTGTGAGGTTTCTCAACCTTGAAATAATATTAATTATAATAATTAATTCTTTAAATCATACTTATTCCTTCTTCCTATTTAAGAAGTTAATAATAAATCTATTTTAAACATTTAAAATACTTCTGAATAAGAAATAACCATATAACTTAACGTAACCTCTTACTCAATTCAAAGGCAGTTTTTATTTCACTCTGGCAAAGAGATCTAAAATTGTGAATTATTAATACCTGCATCCATTTTAAAGTCTCTTTAGAAAAGAGATAAGAGACATTGTTGTAAATGACAATTAGATCTACCATCTATGCAAGATCATAACCTTATCAAGTGGTACTAATGTTTGAGAGGAAAAAGAAAATTAACAACTTTGAAAATAAATTGTTAAAATAGACGCAGATGTTATCAATGAATTTGTTAATTGCTTTAAAGAACAAGATGTCTATGCCCATAAATTTGGAGCTGGGGTGAGTTAAAAACATAAAAGCCTATCAGGATGGCATACAAAATACTGAAAATAGTGTTTTTTACTGTGAGGGGTCTTATAAGGATTTTAAACCTGACTATCTCAAGTTAATATAAATCTTCCATACTGCAAGTGAATATTAAAACTCATAAGGAACAAAAGACAACAAACTTGGTGGCCTTCTAACAAGATCACAAACAAGCCATAAACAGTTGCAGTTACCTATTCAAAATGAAACTCATCCCAGGACATATCATTCATCTGCCCACTTTAATTAACTTTGTCTTAAGTTAAACCAATCAGAGAAGCAATATGCAACTGTGCATGAGGAATATGCTAAAATCAGTACTTTATTGTAAAGCCTTGTAGTCATCTAAACAGAAATGACAGTTTTGTGTAAAGACATCTGAAAAAAATAAAGTGAACTTTGATATTGTTTGTACTTGCACGGGAGCTTTGTAATCAATTGTCTGGCTTTTGTCTGTCAATGTGTCAACTGCTGATCAGGTAGGTGCTACTTTTCCATTCTGCCTTTTTGAAATGGGAACCTCAAACACCAAAACCACTTTATATTAGGGTTTTGCATAAGTCTTGTGAAGATGAATCTCAAGCCAGGAGTCATGCTTTGGGCTACTCTCTGCACAGTTCCAAAGTTAGGAGCCTTTAATTGCAAGTAATGGAGAGCTATAAAGGCAAATTCTGAATCCTGTCCTGGTTTCTGAGTCATTGAAAGAAGCTAGAGCTCACCAGTATATTTTTCTTTTCTCAACTGCATGAAGCTAAAAAGTTGGACCTGGACTTTATAGCATTTAAAGTTCTTTACTTATCAATCATCTCATTCATGTCAAATTCGCATTTTGCAACAGTTTTTAGTTTAAAAGGTCCTCCAGATTTTTATATGCCTCATTAACTAAGGTATGTTTAGAAAAACCTTTTAAATTTTGCAGACATGCCTACAAGAATTTTATATTGATGCATAAACACACTTCATATGTAAATGAAATTCATTCTCTCAAGCAACATGTATATGTCCATCGTGACTGGGATTAAAGTTGCATCAGGATAGACTTCTTTCACATGCACTGAAAAGCTGGGACACTAATGCAGCCTGAACATTTAAGAGTGTGCACAGACATGGAAAAGATCCACAAAATCAGTTACTGTGCAACGTCTGAACCTTGATCTAGGTCATCAAAGAAACTCCTCCTCTGTTTGCATCCTGCCAATAAGAAACAAATAACAATATGGTACAGCATTGTGAGAAAAACATCCTCCTCCTGCACTGTGAGAACAGAAGACAGTCATGAAAGAAAGAATAAAAACTCTACCAACACTGAGAAAGTGAGTGTGGTTTATGACCCCACTCAGGATAGGTGCAGACTTTGCACTTTTTATTCCAATTTCATGGAGTATTTCTGTTACATAACTGATTTTTCCCTCTCTGAATTAAAAAAAAAAAAAAACAACCAAACCAAAACATATATATACATTTTATTATCTGCGCATTTTTTCCTAGGAAATGTTAACTGGAAAAAAATAAAATTAGCTACAAAATACAATCATAGAGGCTCATGAGGAAGGTAATTCACATGTTGAATGATTTAGTTTTTAGTTTTCTTCCTTGGCCAAGTTCATTAGCTCTACTATAGCTCCCATGAGCCAGTTCTTAAGGCTGGGAAAGGAACAGTGTGGGTATCTGAACTTCTGCCTACGTGTCACCCACAGCCACTTAGAATCAAGCACCTGGGATGCCATAGCAGAAATAAATCTTAAATCCTGATACCACAGAGATACAACAGTGTGTCAGCTGGGAGTTTTAACTGTTAGAGTCTAGGTGTGCACACCTATAATAGCAAACTGCAGGGATATTTTGGAAGCTATTGACTGACCCTGTGCTGTTCTGTAGTGCACTGTTGCCAGGGCTCTGCTTGTTGCTGGGAAGGTACTTACATGGTTAAGTAACTGTACATTCTTCTTTCAGGTCTGTCAAATATGAGTTACATCATATAAAAGAAAATTGACCACCAGCTATGGATGATAGGTTAGGTAAGAGAGAAAACAAGTGAAGGAGATTGGCAGATCTATGAAATAAGTAAACATCAACCGAATATTGTGTTAAATCATTGAAAATATACATGCATCTTTAAAAAAGAACCATAAACCTCTCCTGGGTAACTGAACATAATTATTAACTATTGTTATTATTATTCTCTATCCTGTTCTTAAAATTTTATTAAATCATAGCTCAGTCTTTATTAGTAGGTATTTAATTAAGTGAATAGATTTATTGCATGCATTTTTATTAATCGACCAGTGTCAGGTACCTATAAGGAAAAAGCAGGTGTAACACTCAGCTCTTTATCTTTTGAATGTCAGCAATAGAATGATACAGCATTACAACACTTAGCAATTTTTTTATTAACTTCTATACTCTACCTTAGCCCATAAATAAAACAGAAGTTACACATAGCACATAAGAGAATGAAGTCAAACAGTATTATCAAATGAGTAAGGATATAAGCTAAGAATAAAGAAAAAGAAGAAAAAGCAAACAAATTAAAATAACATGATACACTGATTTATATGACATGTTAATCATCTATTATTTATCCTAAGTGCTTTTTGAGTTCTCATCTAATTTCACTATAGCATCATAGATAGACTTTAGTCACCTTTTCCTGAATGTTAATAATTGATAAGCGATATTTAGCTTGCAAAGCTGATGCACACTCTTTGGAAAGCCATGCAGTGCACTGGCTTCTCCCCTTGGGTGAAATCTGCTCCATCTGCATAAAATCATTGTATAAAGCTTTGAGGGCTTTGGGAAGCAGAAACCTTCCAAATATCTACAGTCCTCACAGCTGATCCTTACATTTTGTTCCTGGCTTACTTTCTTTTCAGCTTTCAACATCCACTTACAGGAAAAGAGTCTTTTTTCTGTGCACATTGTTGTTTTGTCTCATCCCTTTTGCTTCCAAGGGCCTAGAAAGACACTGAAAACTGCAAAGAAGAGTGTTCTGGATGTTTACACTAATATAAATTTCACTTCAAGTGCTTGTAAAATGGATGCCCATAGCACTGTCTATTATTCTGGGAATCACACTGGAAATTACTGATGAGGATAGGAAGCCTCTTATGGGGAGAACTTGGAGTCAACAAAGAGCTATCCAGACTCACATCAGCTGAGAATGCACCCGAGAGGTTAGGGAAGGCAGGGTGAATATTCAGTGTAGATGTGAGCAGTACATTTTATGCTTATGTTTGCCTTTACAAACTCACAATATCCTGAATGAACAACAAGGATGTTCAATGAACAACATTATAAATCCTGTATTTCTCATGAGGCAAATTTTCACACTTTGACAAAGTGAATTTCATTAATTTTCACCTTTTGACTCAGAGATGGTTTTGTTTTCTTTGTTATCTCATTCTGGGTATCAAGGAGAGTATAATTACAAAAGTCTTTACAATAGTTTATTGTGGTTACCTGCTGCTAAAGTTCTAGATAATTATATGGCTATGTCTGTCCTTGCGATATTTCAATAAGGTGACAAAAATCACCTCTAGGAATAAAATTTGTAATGCACCAAAATGTTCTGACTTTGTAGCTGAGCTATAACAATTCACACTACAGAATCCTGTTTGTAATATATGCATACTAACAAAATTTTTTGCTCCAATTCCATTTTCCGTATATGACAGTAACTACTTAGCTTTATAATTTTGCTCTTACCTAAGTCTTTTAATTCAGTTGACTTGTTGTCAAAAATTTATACAGCTCTTTTTTATAATTCAGTGAAGAAGAGACTCTTCATTATAAATATTTTTTTCTCTCTGTCTCTCTGTGGATTTGCCTTTAGAGCTTTCCATGTTACTCAAATTTTACTTGAGTCATACATTTATTGACATTTACTGTCATAGTGGCAACACATAGATTAGCTGGCAAGTATATTCATATTACATATTCTTTTGCAAAGAGGAGGAACAGTTCACTAATTCTGAAGTAATTGTCTCAATTTGTGAAGCTTATTTTGATATTTTACTGACACAATTAGAATGCCTACGAATTACTCTTTCATCATCATTGTTCCAACACAGTAGTCAGTATATTTAGTAACCTTGTGCCCAAACCATTTGATTCAAAACATTCATTGTTGACTCTAAATATGAAAATAACTTAATTTCTCAACATGAACTACTATCATAATGGACCAAACCCAGCTTAATTTAGTTGTATAAGTATTCCCATTGAAATAATTTTATCAGTAATGGCTGCAAATGAACCATGAAATTTAGCTGTTTTTCAGTCAAGTTTAATCTGGTGGAATATCTCATGTAATTTTAGATCTTGATATAGATTTTTCTCATCCAGTTTATTTAGCTGATTCAGAGTGTATGCACC
This sequence comes from Lanius collurio, assembly GCA_020086605.1. Taxonomy (NCBI): domain Eukaryota; kingdom Metazoa; phylum Chordata; class Aves; order Passeriformes; family Laniidae; genus Lanius; species Lanius collurio. The sequence continues at coordinate 29,733,899 of JACBWW010000003.1, read as the reverse complement.
AACCTGACAGAAGGATTTGGGGTTAATTCCTCTTAATACAAATTAAAATTGGGACAGGAAATGTCATCCAGCTCTGTGGAGACTGAGAAAGCTTCCCAGAGGAGTTAAAAGCTTTCCTCTTTCATAAAAACTCTTTAAAAGTTATTTGAGTATTAAATTAATTTCAAAAGTTAAAAGGTAATAGTGATAAATGATAGAGTATTCTAAGCCACATAAATATTCTAATGACTATTTCTAAACAAGCAGTTAGTAAATATAGTTTGTTCTTTCTTAAATTTTATGGAGCTTAATAAGGATGTAATTCACGGATCATGTATTTTTGGTCTCATCAAAATACAATATCTGCTGTTTACAAGTTTATATATATCAGCAATTACTACATAAAATAACAACAAAAATACCATAATACATACAAGTTTTTTATACAAATAGGATTAGTTCTCATAAGCTGATGAAAGGTAGAACAGGAAAGCCAAAACCAGCCACTGTCAAAATGATATTGAATTGATTTGAATTCAAATGAACTTGAATTGATTTCTTCAAGAGGTATTAACTTCAGTTGTAGTATTATAGGAAGTTGTTTTACCATTATTTTTATGGTCCACCATAGGATGAAGTTTTTTAGTGTCATCATGGATTATTAACAGACTGACCCTGCATAAGGAAAACCAGCTGTCTTCATGCCATTTATGTATTTCTGATATTTTACACAAAATCTGTGTTAAAACAACTTCACCAAAATTTTAGGTCACTCCTCTTTGCATTACGCAATGCCACAGTTACAGCAGCCTGGACAGCCTCAGTTCAGTCCCTGGTTTTATTAGTTGTCATTATTAATGTATTTGGCTTTATTAACAGGCTAACATATTGCCATATTTACATGTTGTCAATGATATATTTAGTTCCATGACCACTACCTACCTGAGCTTTCCACAAGATTCTTGCCCCCTTCTCTACACTGGCTGGGCAGCGTTCATTAAATAAATATCCAATATTTGTTTATTTGCTTGTTTGTTACTCCCTTTTCATGCATGGCCTAAGGCTATATATATACACTAAATAAACCAACCACTAAGAAATAATTATTTTTACCCTTGGGAGAATTACTATAAACAACTTTCCTGTATCATCAAAATACCTCTCAGAAGAGTTTAGATGAGTTTGTTATGAAACAAGCAGCTTACAGATGGAAATTTGAGGCATGCAAGGTTAAAGCAAACAGTGTGACTTAAATTTAGACTAACTTTTAAATTAACTTTTTTTCATATTACACAACAATGCATAGAGCCTTTCGTGGCTGGTATCATCTGCCAACTTCTTTCATGAGTGTGAGTGTAACATGGATCTTCAAGCAAATATTTGCATTGCAGAAGTCAGATTTCTGGCACCCACATGCAGTTCCTGGGATTCCAAAAAGGCAGGTCAAAAGGGAGGTTCGTACAGAGGGCAGATGATTCTCAGTTTTGGGTGGGCAGAAGAAAGAACCATAACTCTAGGGGAAGGTCTCCAAATGGCAGAGAGAGCTCAGCTCACTGTGAGAGTGATTACTGTGACAGAATGAAAGGTGACAGGGTGACATCGGTGAAAGCCAGAAATGGAATGGAGGGACACTGGCAACAAGTGACTCAGCACACATACCCCTAAAATGAAAACAAACATGAGATGAATGAGAAACAGAGCAGCAATCACAATGTTGCAGCTACTCAAGACAGAAAAGGAACAAATACGTATGTGTGTGTAGGAGAGCTTTCCAGGAAGGAGAGGCTGAGGAAAAAAGGTGTGACTGAGTGATACAGACTCAAAATAGAAATTTCAGACAGTGCTAGGAAATTATGGTATTTCAATTTAATTCAAGCATTTTATATTGCATTGGATACTGTCTCATTTATATGGTGTTAAAACATTGTGCAGAGGACTAGGAAAGTGTTCTGTTTACCTTTGTCCTAGCCAATGTACTTTGTGAAGCATTTTCTCCTGAAAAGCAGGACAAAAAGAAAGATTACTTCCATAGTAGCCCAAATGAGCTTGATGGGTTCTAGAAAACTTTCTGGAGTGCAGGTACTCCAGAGAGTACTGGCAGAGAGAAAATGGGATACTCAAAATAATGTCCTATCTAAAAAGGGAAGCAGTCCCAGTCAGGTCCCAGGAGCTCCAGGTGAGAGACTGTCCTGCAAAGTCATAAGGAAGGTCTGTAATGAGGCAGACTGGAGTTTTCCTTGAACTGAAAAATGCTGACTTTCAACACAATATGGAAAGAAAGGTAAACATTGTAAAGACCTAGTGGTTAGGATGTTGATTTGTTTCCAAATCCAACTTCAATCTGTCTCACTCAGTGCTTCTGAGGCTTCCCCTATTTAGTGAGTCATTTTACTGTAGTTTGGTTGATTTCGTTGTTCTTTAAATAAAACATTATCTTTAGAAATTACATGCCATTACTGCTTTTTTAGCAGGCTCTCATCAAAAGTGAGAAGAGGGGAAAGTGCTTTCACTTGGCCAAAGGTGTTCGCCTGGAGCCAGTTGCAATGTGATCCTCCCCAGCATGATACGAGAAGTAGTGGGCTAGGAAACTCTGCTGAAGCTCATAGTAAAGCAGTGGTAAATCCACCTTTCAAATACAAAAGTCCCAAAACAACACAGTTCGGGTTACTCTTCAGGGCAACTGAAACCCCGGAGGTCTGGTCATGGTTGCAGTGCAGAGCATAGTAATGGAAATCTATTTTTCATTGAATGTCATATCCTAGTAGGGTATTCCAACAGTTTAATGCCATGTAAGGAGATAGGCTAAGGAAAGGTAAAAGCAGTTTATCTTTCAATAGAGTTGATTAGGCAAAATCCGGATTCCTACACATTAAGTCAGTAACTAGTTTTGGTTTTGCAGTGTAAGAAGAAGAAACAAAGGAGAAGACAAATGGGAAAAAAAACAAATTTTGATGACTTCTATCAGTCGGATGCCAAAGAGGTGAACATTAATAGAAATGTGCCATTCACAGTACAAAAAGGAAAAAAAAAATAGGTGGCTATGTGTAGTTATGCCAACCAGTAACGCTTGCTTTAAAAATGTACTTCCAGCAGATAAACAGCTCCTAAAGAACAGACAATTTAATCACATACCTTAGACTAAATACACAACTTTTTTCTTAAACATTTTCTTATATTTCAGTGTTTATTTTGAAGGTATGAAACTGATTTGATAGTCTGAAAAAGATTAATATTCTGCAGAATTTCAAAAATCTTGAAAATAATTGGAAAAGTTTCTTTGGTGTTTGAATAGTTTAATACCTCACTGCATGTTCTAGTCTTCTTCTTACCAATGAACCTCTGAAAGAGTTTTATTTTTTCTGTGTTTGTAGGGTTTTACTGCTCAGGTTTGGATACAGAGCAGTTGCTTATCTTGATTGCCAGACATTCTTGCCCCATGTCAGTATTACCTGATTTGACTAATACAGTCTTTATCTTGGTTATCTCAAGACTGTTGTCAGATCTCAGGAGAGCTCAGATTTGTCCCTTTAGGCTATGTGATGAGGAACAAAAAGCATCACATTGTCCAGTTCTATACTTTCAATTTCAGAAAGAGCACAATGGCTTCTGTTTTCTAATCTTCCTTCCTGCTTTGTTCAACATTAAAAATCAACACTCTGTTTCAGTTCATAGATCTTTTTGTTTCAGCTTCCCTTCCTTCAGTGTTGCTTATTCCTTCTTCTGTTGCATGCACACGTTTGGTTAATTTATCCAATTTAACATCTATTGCATTTCCCTTTCGTTTAAGTCTCTCTCATGCTGTGAAGAATGACTGTCCAGGTCCATTTTATTTCTCTAAATATTGCAGTAATATTTGTAGGAGCTTCTTTTTCCCTAAAGGGCACTAAGACAGATGTGTTTTCCATAATGTCTGTGAATTCTTTTGAACAGTCTAGGTTTCTGTGGACTACATGACACTCCTAAATTGCAACTGTTCTTAAGGATCTGTTCCTCTACAGTGATCTTTTGCTCATCTCTCTCCAACAGTGGCAAAAAGTTTGGACAGAGAAAGAAAGGACTAAAAAGTTGAGTATTTGACTAGTTTGCATTTACCATAAAGCAATGGGAGACGAGCTCATAAAGTATTTTGGCACCTACCTGCAGTGAAATTCACAGCTAAGCCTACAGGTGCAGACTGTTGAGTTTGGTGGGCACCTAAGCCTTGAGAAGGCATTAAAACTGGGACACATTTTTCAGAGGCAAAGTGAATCAGTGATTTTTTTTCAAGTTCTGTTGAGCAATAAGCAGCATTTTGTTTATTCCTCTTGCCAGGCAGCCAAGTGCTGTATGCCATATATACAGCTGACTAGATGAAGGGGTAGGGGGATGGCTCCTAAATTCCTTAAGAAAGGCAGGCTAGGACAATGAGAAAGTTCAGATCAAATTTCATAGTAAAGCATGTCTGGATTGGAACTTGCCATTTTAGTAGCCTTCCATTAAAGCATGCTTAGTGTGTCCCTAATACTGACACTGAGAGAACAGGAAGCAATAACTTTTCTCTTTTATTAAAGTTGATAAAACACAAACTAGAAGGAATTAAGTGTTTTCTTAATCAGGAATTTCTTTCCAACAGCAGCTTAAATTAAAAATACTTTAAAATTATTTATCCCAGGTAGTCATATCTTTTTGTCACTTCATCTTTGAGAAGTTTCTGGCGCAGTTCCCGGTGGGTCAGTTTCTACTTCAAGTGTGATACCTTTGCTACAATTGCAGATGAAAACCACAAGATGATTAAATATGGAGAGGCTGGAGATAGTAATGGTCAGGGCTGAGTCTGCAAAAGAGAAGAAAATGTGAGATAGCGATACATATTCCCAATTTGTTTTTATTACTGATGCTGTGGCATTTTAGGGCATTTATCTGTTATCTTCCAAGTGCCAGATTCTCTCCAGGAAACCTGTATCATTTACATTCTGTACTTACTTTTCTTAAAATATTCTATTGCTTATTTCTTGTACTTGTGGCTGGACTGCGAACTTGTGGCTTGAACGTGAGACTTCGGAAAAATATGTAAATTATTCCCAGGATTAAAAACAAATGGCACGCTGTGATGGCCATACACATTTCAGGATGCCCATTCTAAGACTTCTGAAAGTGGCTTTGAGTAGGCTTAGTATTTCTCCTGTGAAATGGGGTCCATTTTTAAGGTCCTTCAAAAGCTGAGACACATAAAATCATTGGGCATTGTTGTAAATTGTGGTCATATGTGCATATTTATCTGCATGTAAAAGTATGTTATTACAAAAGTTTTAATCTTCTCTAACTTTCCTTAATAATTTTCTGGAACATCTTGTCTTATCACATGTAGTAATCAGGACTTACCAAGTAATTAAATGTGTGGTGATTTATTTATTTATACAAAATATTGTTTGTCAAATTACATGTCCACTGGGTTTCAATGAATGTTTACTGTATGTCTAGGTATCTAATTAAGTAGCTGATGAATTGCATTAGACACCTTCTAGAAACAATTTGTTTTTTCTAAAACCTGATCACTTTTAACACTTTTGAATTAAATCCCTATTTCTGTGGCTATATTTAAAGTGTGACTTGAATTCCCTGTCGTTCACCTCAGAGGCTTTTTATTTTTACTCCTGGCTAATAAACTAAGAGGCATACCACTCATACCAGTAAAACCCCAAGCAAGCTGCCCTGTATCATGCTTCACACATCATCAAGATTCTTCCCTGTGTAGTAATACTATTCATAGGGTTTTATATTTGTTTGCTTTGTTTCTATGGTTATTTTTCCACTTACATTAGGAAGCATGATTGGTTTTTCTCAGCTTCCAATCTGCACTAGAAGATTTTGAGTTGTCCAGAAAATCACTTAAAGCTCTTAGTGGTCAAATAGAGCTCAGTGAACAGACACGTGATTTATCTACATCTGCCTGAAGGAGGTGAAAACAGTCTTTCAGACTCAGAGAGAAATATTCAGAAACAGAAATGTTTCACCTCCTAAAACTTTTTTTAAATGGTTTTGTTCTTTTATAAATGGCATACATCTAGCATTGTAGGAATGACAACTGTCCTTAAAAATATATTATCTTGCATTATTTTCTAGAAAATACCTAAATAGAAAATCTCAGCTTTAAGAAGCCACTTATTCTTTCTCACCCACCCCATGTTCCAGTTCAAGCTATACTGTGTTATGCCTATGATGCCTTTTCCTGGTCTTAAAATCAAGAGTCAAACACAGTTAGAAGGGGAAAAGGGGTTTTACCTTGGTATTTATTTTAAGGGTCCTTAGGTGCACCATGTCCAGGTGGAATGCACTGAAATGCACACTGCAATGCACACCCACAATAGATCTGGTATAACATTACAGGTGTTACTGATTAGCATTTCTATCAAAGAGTCCCCAGTGAGAGGCTCGAGTGAGCCCCCCTCCCCAAGGAACCTTCCCCTGGATGGTTCTATCTTAGTTTACAGAATGTATTCTGGAGAGGACCTTGGGGTCTCTGATCCCTACCTACGAAGCTTCCAAGATGTTTAGTCTCCTAGCTTGACAAATAAGTCTAAGAATGCAGGCAAAAAAAACACTAAGAAACAAAAAGCTATAAAAGGCATATAAAAGGGATATAAAAGAAAAAGCAAAAAATCATCATAGCATCACCTACGAAGCCAGAAGAGTCTCACAGCCCTGTAGGACTCTGAAAGTTGAGCAGCAAATTGAGTTCCAAAGGCATGAACTCAGCACGATGGTTGAGAAAATGCCATTGCAGCTGTGTCCCTTTCATAGCTTCATTGAAGGACTGGAAACTTTAACTACTCCAATCATCACAGCATGATCTCTGTCACACTAGGATTATGACTCGAGTAACAAGGATGCGTACAGGATGTGAAGGATAAAACAACAGGAACACATCACTTAGAATTTAATGAGGAATTCATGTGTCTTGCAAGCAAAATGGGATTTTCCTCTTTGTACCATTAAAAGAGGCCAATATCCATAGCTGAAGCATGGTGAAGACTGTTCAACCACAGTAAAGTGGACACTGTTTCAGTCTCAAGTTTCTGAAGCATTTAATCATTACCATACTTCTTCACACCCTTTGGACTGTGCCAACTCCTACTCCCCAAAATGGTACAATGTCTCAGATCTGCACGTCTGCTAATGGCTGTGCAGAATCTTCATAGGAGGCTGCCCTGTTTAGGAAGGAAGAGAAGTAAGCATGAGGAAGCATGAGGTGCCACAACACATGGCTGTGGAGCAAGGGAGCAGATGTTGCCTACACTACTGAGCAACAGCTGTGAAGTCACGCATAAAGAAGTTTTCTCTTTGTTTTACTAAGAGTCACTTCTTTTTACAGTGGGTTATTTTGTCCATTCCTAAATTGATAAGGAATCAAATACTTATTAAAGAATTAATTACAATTTTCCTGCCAAGAAGTGATGAAATATACTTTGAGACTGCCACCACATGGACAATGAGAAAGATACAGAGATGTTAAGCTCCTCTGGAAGTAAAAAGGATGCACATAGACAAGCTTCTTCAAATTGTGTGAGAGAGATATCCCCTGTTTTCACAACCTACCAGCTTATCAAGCCCATCTTAGACATGAGTAGAATATCATAGAATTATAGAATCATGGAGTGGTTTAGGTTGGAAAGGACCTTAAAATGCATCTCATTCCAAACTCCTGCCATGGGCAAAAACACCTTCCACTAGATCAGGTTGCTCAAAGAACCATTCAACCTGGCCTTGAACACTCCCAAGGATAAGGCATCCACAGCTTTTCTGGGCAACCTGTTCCAGTGTCTCACCCCCCTCTGAGTAAAGAATTTATTCCTAACATCTAATCTAAATCTCTCTTCTTGTAGTTTAAAGCCATTCCCCCTTGACCTATCACTATCTGCCTGTGTAAAAAGTCTCTCTCCCCTTTTTTTTATAAACCCCCTTAAGTTTCTGTAAGGTCACAATGAGATCTCCCCAGAACCACTTGTTTCCCAGGCTGAATAACGCAGCTCTCTCAGCCTGTCTTCATAGGTTAAGTTCTCCATCCCTCTGATCATCTACATGGTCCTCTTCTGGCCCACTCTAACAGGCTCACACCTTTTCTGTGGTGAGGTCCCCAGACCTCTGTGCAGTACTTCAGGGGGTGTCACATGAGGGCAGAGCAGATGAGCAGAATCACGTCCCTTGACCTGCTGGTCACACTTGTTTTGATGCGACCTGGGATGTGGTTGGCCTGGGATGTAAGCACACACCATTTCTTCATGTCCAGATTTTCACCCACCAGAAACTCCAGGTCCTTCCCTGAAGGGCTGATATCAGTTAGCAGTGTGCCCTGCCACACAGGAGGACCAACCACGTCCTGGGGTATATCAGGCACAGCATTACCAGTCAGGCAAGAAGGAGGATTTTCCTGCTCTGCTCTCCCCTGAGGCATCCTCACCTTGAGTATTATGTGCAGTTTTGAGCCCTGCAACATTAAAAATACATTAAGCTATTAGAGAGCATCCAAAGGAGGGTAACAAAGGTAGTGAAAGGCCTTGAGGATAAACCATATGAGCAGTGGCTGATGTCACTTGGTCTGTTCAGCCTGGATGAGACTGAGGGGAGACCTCATCACAGACTACAACTTCCTTGTGAGGGGAAGAGGATGGACAAGGTACATCACACTTCTCTGTGATGCCCAATGACACTACCTGAAGGAATGGCCTGAAGTTGTGTCAGGGAAGTTTTGGTTAGAAAAAGATTTTTCACCCAGGAGGTGGTTGGGCACTGGAACAGGCTCCCCAGGGAAGTGCTCACAGCCCCAAGCCTGACCGAGTTCAAGAAATGTTTGGACAATGCTCTCAGGCACAGGGTGTGACTCTTGGGGTGTCCGACACACAGCTGAGAGCTGGAGTCAATGATCTTGGGGTCCTTTCCAACTCAGCTTAACCTGTGATTCTGTGAATTGGAGTACTTCTTCCAACTTGTACTTTTCTGAGTTTAAGAAAATTTAAAGAGGTGGACATTCTAAAATTAGTTACCTCCCCTTAGTTGCAACCAATCCTTTTCCACCAATAAAGTGAAATTAAATATGAATAGATATGAGTGAAAAAACAAGAGTTTACTAACAAGCAAAACAGCAACAGGCAAAAAGTAACAATGAATAATCCCATGTCCCCCCAAAAAATTCCATTTCCAGCCATGGTGTTGGGTCTTAAAGAGACAGTAATAGTTTTTTGGGAGCAGATAAATATGGAACACAATAACCTTTTGGGTTACACATGTCAATATTCATGCTTGGGATTGCCCTGACCTAGGTATAGCATCTTGCACTTGGACTTACTCAGCTTCATGAGGTTCTCATGTGCCCACATGTCAAGTTTGTCCAGGTATGTCTGGATGGCATCCTGTCCTTCTGTCACGTCAACTGCGCTGTTCAGCTTCACGTTGTCTGCAAACTTTCTAAGGGTGCACTTGATCTCATTGTTTATGTCATCAGTAAAATATTAAAGAAAACCAGTACCTGAACAGAACCCTGAGGGACACCACACATTTCAAGTAGTTGACCTAAATCAACATTCTCCATCATTCTCACTCAGGGTGAAAATAAATCTAGCAGTAGCACCCAGAAGATCTGAGGAAAGAATGGTAGAAGAGGTTGCATTAAACACTACAGATCCTAGAATTGTCTCCGTCTCCTCTAGTGGCCTCCTCTATATCCTGAACAGGTAAATAACAGCTGCAGGATGTTAAGAGTCACTAACAGCTCAGTCCTGTGTTTCAGGTATTAAATTACTCAAGCGCACAGAGACTTATTTTTGTTCTGATTTTAGACATGTTGACTAAATAAATCTCATGTTGACAAGAATGAAACCAAATTGGAAGCTAATTTGTTGCTGCCTGACATCAGGAAAAATATAACTTGTCCATTGATGCCACACAAAGAACTTTATTCTGAAATAAAACACTTTAATAAAAAGCCATCCTTCTCGTGTAATTACAAAACACAAAGGGCAAAGTGAGAATTTGAGTTTAAGTGGTGAAATAAAATAAACCCTTTTTGCAATCCTTATGACAAAAGGTTTACTGTAACACAAAAGAAATGGAGAATTCTGTTTCAGAAGCATTCTGAAAGCATGTCAGAGCTATAAATAATGAATTGTTTCTATATGCTAAGGAAGTAAAAAAATGTCAACATAGTTTGGCAATTTCAAACAATGTACAAGACTTTATCCTTCACAGAAAATGCATAATTAATAATACCCCAAAACATGATCTACAACCAGAACATATTTCAACTACAGAAAATCCCAGACTGATGTGTTTAAAGAAAAGAACTTTATTTCTTTGATTAAAATCTTTAGAGATGTGGTGGGTTGTCCTTGGCCTCAGTACAGAAAAGCACTTAAATATCTACTGTCTGGAAGTATGAAAGTCACCCTTTGTGTGTTGAGTTGTGAAGGGTAGTAGATAAGCTCCAAATTGCAGCAACAGTAGACAATATCCCCATAATCCCTGTCCTTTTCCTCATCCTACCTTTCCCTCTTATTCCATGACCTTCTATTCCTAGTATATGCCCAATCCATATTTGCATCCATGGTTCCCCTCACATCTGTTTGCCATGAACTCCTTTGCAATGCCTATGGGGGGATGAAAAGGAGGGAGGGAAGAAATTAATTGTCACTGTTTAGAGTCCAACAGGTACAGATGGAAGAAACCCTTTCCTGCCTCAGTTTCCCCACGAAGCATGTTCAGAGGGTTCTGCCAGACCTAAGATGCTCCAGAGAAAATCTGTTTGGACATTTGGGGACTCAAGATAGTGGCATCTCTTCCTTTGAAATTGTTTTGATATGTTTATCCAGCTGTTTCCAATGTTCCTTTTATTTAAAAAGAAAGGGTGAATTGTTGAGGTACCTCTTCCCCCGAGGTCCTGGGAGGAGGGACACTGCAGGGTACGGGTCTGTCCCTGTCCTTGTCCCCATGTCACATGTGGCCTGTGCCTGTCTTCTGATTGGTTGTTGGGGGCTCCCCGGGCTCGGAAAGAAGGGAGAGTCTCGTGATTGGGAGGGCAGTTGGCCATGGGACCTCGGCCTGATGGGGCTGGAGGGAAATAAACATCCATCAACATCCAGAAAATATCTCTTCATATTTCACTCCTACTCTTGTTGCTGAAAAAACTTGTTGCAAGTTATCCCCATTGCAACATTGAGTTGAATAACAGTTGGGTCTATGGCCAATATGGAATATCTTAAGTACTAGAACAGGTATCAGATCAGGTCTTTATTACGGAAAAACAATTACTCAAATATTGATTGGATCAATGTCTCCTTAGGAGGAAAAGTAGAGATAACATTTTTTCATCTAGTGAGTAGCTACAACCAAGAAAATAAAGTCTTAGGATCCCAGAAAAGATGTGGTTCTAAATTTGGTCATAGTAGTAATAGTGCACACAGCAACTCAAAAACTACTAGTAGGATAGCCTTTCTATAATAGGAACCACAATACAAGTAGCTTTAACACTTTGGGGTAGAAAATATGCTCAATACAGTGCGTGGCTTTGCAATTTCAAGAAAAAGAATTATGTAAAAAAAAGAAAAAAAAGACAATAAGGAAAAATAACAAAAGCAACAAACAAACAAACAATCACCAAAAAACCCCCACAAATAAACAAAAACAAAAACAAAAAAACCCAAAAAGTAAAACACCCAAATCCAAAAAGGAACATTCCAAAGAGTAAGACAATTAAAACAGCCTGGAGTCTGTAAGAAATAGTGTAATGGGAAAATGCTGAAATACATGCCGCCATTCAAAAAGAAAGAAAAACACCACAAAACAAGCTGCCATTGGATCAGTGTAAAAGCTTTGAAGACAATCACAGGGAAAAGCATTTAAGAAAATGAGAGCTTGCCAAAATGAGGAGAAACCCATAAGAAAATTATAGGTTAAACATAAGCAGGGCATTGAGAGCTCTAAAAATAATTTCAAGTATACCTTACAAAGGATTTTCAAACTGATAACAAAAGTTCTTTAAATACTTCAGAAACTGTGGAACTGGTGGGAATACTGATGATAAGTGTGCAAAAGCAGCACTTGTCTGACAAAGGCCACGGTGGAAAGGCTCAGTGAGTTCCTTGATGAAGGCAACCCTGTGTGGGAAATGATCTTTGCAGCAGAGCAGTGAGAGAAGATAGATCCATTTGAAATAATTATAACTCGAGTACAAGACCAAAGGGATTAATTGGAAGTCAGTAGGTCACCCAATCCAGGTAGCATCATCCAAGGCTGACTTTCCTGTGAAACTGCAGAAGTGCCACCCAGGCATGTGGCCATGGGGCTACAAACAGCCCCTGTGACAGCTGGCACATGGATTGCTGACACGTGTTCCTTATGGAATGAGGACCCAGAAGGATATCGTGGAAACTACAAACTGCAGTGGTATCTGTCTTAGCAAAGGTGGTGGAGTATATGTTCAAGAATGGGATCAAGGATTTTTTCAGTCTACTTTACAGAACAGGATCACTGAGCAGGCCAGAAATTATTACCTAGGCAAGAATCAGTGTGGGCTTCTGTGAAAGAAAATCCTATCTCCCTGTTCCATATGGATCTCTCTTAATTTTTCCCAAAGGACCTAAAATAAAGGGGGGTTGAATGTTACAAGTTTCCAGATGAGTCTAAATTCTTCTGGGAAGGAAGGTGCTGTGGCAATGGCAAGAAATTCCAGAAGGATTTCATAAAAGTGAGTGAGAAAAAACAGATGACAGATGAGCTTCAAAATAAATAAAACTATCTAGGAAAAATAGTCCAAACTACTTCTGCCACAATGTAATAGAACTACAAAGTGGGAAAGAGATCTCACTGAGAAAGAGTCATTCACTGCCTGAAATCATTGGCTTAATGGGCAGGAGTAGCTAGGGGAGACAACAATATGGTTTGTTGTCCATCCAGAATAATCTTGAGAAGAACATAATTTTGCTACTGCATAAAAATCTGATGAACTCATGTCTTGAGTTGAATGTGCATCTCAGGAAGGAAGACAACTTTAAGAAGGTAGAGAAGGTGTCAGATAAAATGACCAAGGATAAAGAGCAGCTCCCCTTGCTCACAATGGCAGGGATCTTCAGTTTGAAGTCAAGATGGACAGATACGAGGTTTACAAAATCCTGAAAGCAGGGGATAAGATGAATGTGGAACTGATCTTGCAGGCCTGCAACATGAGAACAAGAGAAGATGATTAAACTGTCAGAACATCTATTTAAATCAGTTTATATAAGAGCTTCCTTACACAGGTAGCTTGGAATTTACTACTAGAGAACAATGTGGAAACAGAGAGTGTCATTAGGATCAAAAATAAAGTAGGAAAAGCAACACACCGCAGCTTCAGGACTTGGAGTATGATGTGGCATGAGGACAGGGAGGAGGGAGTTATGCTGTGCACCTAAATTTCATTTCAACTTGAAATCAAAATGCATATATGCACACCTGGGAACAAGAAAAAGCTCTCAGCTTCCCTCTCCCACAGGGAGCTTAAGCAACTTTCTCTTAAATGCTCCAGAGCCCTGCAGCAGATTTGATCAAAAAATCTCCTGTATGGGAACATATGAAAGCTTGCTTAAATCAGTTATCCACCAGGGACTTTTAAGCTGGTGTCATGCCTACATTTTATCTGTCTTGAGAACGGAATAAAGTTCATTCTGAAAGAAACTCTTTACCACAGCCATTTCTATACAAGTGACAGCCAGTATAATGCTAAGTATAAATATTTTTGCGTGGACTATGTTTCCATTACTCTTGAGCAGTACTTTCACTGATCATTATTCATCATTACTAATAGCATTTCCAACATGCCAGGCATTGCATCAAGAGGACACTTTTAATAAACTTTCCATTCTTACCCTATAAACAAATTTTTAAAGTTGTAATAAATGAAGAATTATGGCTACTTCAGTGTTTATAATGTGAAGCTCAGAATTTCCATAGATCTTTGTTGGTACCCAAAATAAAACCAAATTATAATGCCCACAGGCAAGTCAGAGATTAGTCTGTAACTCTGATAACTCTATGCCATGTACCTATTTCATATATCACATTCCTTTCAAGTTCCTCTAACACTAGCTTTTTATGAAACTATCCCTATCTCTTCCTTATTGTTGTCTTCACAAAAAGTGGGAAAAAACCAGCCTCTATGCCTAGTACTATTTTCAAGATTTTCAGCCAAAAAGCATGTGACATTGACTTTGAGCTTGCAGTGATATTTGCTTTTTGATTAAATGTTACCCTGTTAATTAATACTGTTGCCTCTTTCCAATGGAAGACCTTGGAACGAGGAGACAGAGTATGATCTTTGGAGTAGGGTATTTCCACTTCATCTAAAGCTTCCTTGTTGCACAGTTGGTGTTTTGTTGGTTTTTTTTGTTTGTTTGTTTGTTTGGCGGTTTGTGTGTGTGTTTGGTTTCTTTCCTTTCATTTGTTTGGGTTTTTTGGAGGGGGGTTATTTATGGTTTTTTGTTGTTGTTTGGGTTTTGTTGTTGGTTGTTGTCATTTTTGAAGTGCTTATGTCCTTAGAATGATGACTTTCAAGCACTCTTTTTAGTGAAAGGTGATAATTATTGTTGTTGTCTAACAGACCTACAGAGGGACCAAGGGAGGGCTTGCTAATCTCTGTGATGTGCAACAAACAGTATAATCCATGCCTTGCAGAATTTGGTTGTACAGAACTTGTGGATAACATAGTTTATGCTACACAAAATTGCCAGAAAAAAAGGAAGAATATGGATAAGCACATGCAGTGAAGTTCAGTCTTCCTTACATATAATTACACCCACTGACAGAACAGAACTGGCTAGCAGAAGCTCCAGAGTATCCTTGATATCAAGTTGACATTAATGAATTTGTCAGTGGACCTTCAAGGATGTGCAAAAGGAGCTCGCCTTGAACTTCCTACATTGGAAAAGTAGGATATAAGTAGTTACATCAAAGTAAAGGCAATCTGCAGCTGTTCTGTGTCTGCTGCTTACCCCAGGCTGCTGCAGGTCTGTTGTAAATCATCTCAGTTTCAGCAGAGCATCTGTTAGTGTTACGATAATGCAGAGTGGCAAAGAGCCAGCTTCAGTGTGTGTCACCTTCCAGACAGCAGCATATTTGGTTGTGGACATTTTCCATTTTGTTTGACTGTTCTGGACTGAATGGCTCTGCAGCAGTGGCACATGTGTAAAGTAAAGTGTATACTGAGAAAGACTATGAAGCAAAACTTAACTCTTTGCTATTCAGAGAGTTGAATATATGACAAAAAACTGCAAGAGTTTACAAGAGAAACACAAGAGAAGATCCTGGTACATCAACTTTTGCTTCTCTCACAGTGCAAAACTCAGAAAATAGCTTTTTATATTTTTTTTATCTGAGCATTCCAACAGATTTATTACCTACTGACAGAGCATTAACAGTGGGCAATGCTGAGTTAAGCTACAGAGAAGTGTGTTCATACTCTAAGCATACTTCATCAGACATGATCCATTGCCTGTAAACAAGCCAGCTTTGTTAAATTATGCCTCCCTTTCAACTTTCTTACATGTGTTTTAGCGAGACAGGGAGAACCACTGCAAAATCTCTTGTCCCCCCCACCCCCCAAATGCACTCTTGCTTCTTCATCTACGTGTTCACAAGTGAATGGTTCTTGGAAGAAAGCTCCCTCTCTGAAGAATAACTTGGAGTAATATCTGTCAGTACACTGTAGCTGATGACACTGTTAAACCCTGCTGTTATACATCTTTATAACTTCACTTTCTCTAACCTGTCTAGTAGCAGAACCCTACCAGAGAGAGAGGAACTTGCCTTTTGATTGTGATGTTACACATCATATGTCAGCCACACTCTGAACCAGGAAACATGGCAGGTAAGCCTTGGAACTTTATGCAGGTCAGCTCTCCCTGCTCCCTTGGGGTTATTTAATTCACTTGTGCATTGAACAGCCACATGTGGCCTTTTGTTAGAGGGTATTGGTACGTTTGATGGCCAGCATAGTGATGAGAATAAAGCTGTTTTGTTATCATGTAGTTGAAATGCTATATATTTTTCCAGCACACTCTTTGTTTTAGAACTATGGAAAAGACCACCAAACATGGAATATAACCAGCAATATAATTGACAATGTTTTAGACTAACTGATATTTCATAGTTAAATTTTTATTTTTGTCTTCAGAAAAACTTTTTTCATATATGATTGTCCACTGGAACATCAGAAATGTTCCAGTTAAGGAAAATACTTTTCTGGAGCTAATTAATTTTGCAACTGAAGAAGTGCAATTAGACTGAAAAGTGGTTTCCTTCCTGGTGAGCATTCATGATACAGACTTGAGCAAACAGACATAGTTTTGTTTAAACTTCATTTTTGCCACAATGTCGTCACTTAACCAAACTACACTAGACTTGCAGGCTTATAAATCCTGACTGCCTCTCTAACTATGCACAAGCTTATTGTACATGTATTTCAGAGGCTGTGCCTAGTGCACTCCAAGCAGATCATAATTGGAGTTATTTTCTAAGATCTTTTCTTCTGTTATATCTGATAAATGAAAGATTAGATATTTTGCACATTCCTGGGGAAAAACTTTTTACTTTGAACTTAAAATCTTTAGAAAGTTGGGGAACAATGAAGAAAAAATAACAACAGCTAACCAAGATGAGGGAAAATAATTGAAATGCTAAACATCTGGTTTTGTCAGAAAATAGATAAGTTACAACTAGAAAAACTTCAGATGTCTTATGATAATTACTATGAAAATCTGAACAGAAAAAGTCAGCAGAATCAACTTTTCTGGGAACTTCAAACACACTTTGAAGAAAGTCTGTTTTCATCCTTGATCTGAGCGAGAGGAAAATCTAGTAATTGAGTTTAAGATTAGAAATGAGCATTACATTTAAAAATGTTAAAATGTGTAAACTGTCTCTAGGTGATGAAACTTCTTTGGTAATATAAAATGAGATTTTTTTTTCTTTAATATGGTATTTTCCTTTAACCTAGTCCATAATGATTACTCTTTAGTCTGCTTGCATGGAATTGCTATATCGTCACTCACGCCGTAGAAAAATAAAAATTTAGGTAAAACCATTCCAGATTTTTTTTTCTGAGAGGCAAGGAATCACATTTGTAGCTCATCAGAGGTTCTTCCCTCCCCCATTTCTTTTCCTCTACCTTTTCCAACATGAAGCCTGTAAGCTGTAGCCATTTTAGCTGCTTCAGAAAGTATCTCACCAACTCACCAAAAAAGACTTCTTCATCACTCATCCTTCCATAGCATAAATTGTATTTTTTTTCCTGAGAACTGGAGATGCAAAATATTTTTTTTTTTCTTAAATATAAAAATTCCAAAATATGGAACTAGCTCATTGATATAAAGATGCTGCTTGATATACAGTTTTGATCTAAAACTAGGATGCATTTTCTCCATTGTATCAAATATGTATGTACATCTTGGCAAGGCCAATTGTACATCAGGAAGAACATGTGGAAGCAAATAGAATTAATGCGTAGGTAGTAAATTGATAAAGTAAAGAAAAAAACAAAGCAAAACAAAGCAAAACAAGCAAACAAACAAAATAGCACACACACAGCCCAAACAAAAGTTGAGAATAAGCATCAAACAACACTCCACATCTCCAAATAACAGGTGATGATTTACTTCCTTTGGCAGTGTCACCAGGAAATTCAGTGGGGTGGGACGGCTTCAAGAATACATCCAGAGCACCCAGGGATGTATTATTGAGAATGTGCTTATTTAGCAGGATATGTATAGCAGATGAGTGGCAATTTTTATCACACAGCATATCCTACATGCCCACAATAAACCAGTCCCTTTGCCCAGTTTAGGCAAGCACAGGAGCAGAGCCATCTCCCTGCCTGTTGACATGCTCAGGACCTCCTGTTTGCCTTGTACATGTGTCACTGCCTCCTTGTCTCTACTTTTCATATGATCTTGGATACCTGTGTATGTCGTTCTCCCCAAAATGGACGTATTCTAAGCTGTTTTATTG
The DNA here is from genome assembly GCA_020086605.1 of Lanius collurio. Lineage (NCBI taxonomy): Eukaryota > Metazoa > Chordata > Aves > Passeriformes > Laniidae > Lanius > Lanius collurio. The sequence continues at coordinate 29,715,914 of JACBWW010000003.1, read as the reverse complement.
CCTTCTAATTTAGATTGTTTTCACGTTGCCAGTGGCCTTGCTGATCATGTAGCCTTGCAGGTATCTCTGACTTTCTCTGCACCTTAGTCCAAGAAGCAGTTGCCGCTGTGTTTTCTCTCACTCTCTGGCCTCCTGCCCCAAATGTGGTGCAAAAGCTGTGAACTCAGCATTAGCTGCCAATTTTATCTACTGCTACAGTATTTCTTACTCATCTGAAATTAATCCAGTTGACTGAAGCTGGGTAGGAGTAGTAGAGATCTTGTATTTGAGGACAATATTTTCGGGGTAAGCTTCACCCCATGACAGGCTGATTTGGTAAGCAGGTGTAGTAATGTGAGGTCCTTAACCAACACAAGGCACTCACACTCACTATATCTGTGTATCTACATTTATATGTAGAAAAGGCTCACTTTTCTTGCCTCCAACTCTGCAATGTGGGAGAGTTTTTACACTGGAGGGAGACCCTTAGGGTAGTTTGGATTTATGGGAATTGCATGTTTGCACAGTCCTTCAAAATGCTTGTCATAATGTGCAAAGAGAGAAATGACACGGCAGGAAGTAACAACCCCTGATGACTAAATTCTAAGCTGGGGCTTTCTTTTTGGTGTATTGCATTGAATTAACAACATTTTGCTAATGTTAGTATACTTTATAACTTGTTCAGATACCTTCTGCATAGCACTGTCTTGATCCTAAAAATGTGAAATCTATGGTGATAACAGTGTACCACATTACAGATACTCTTTTCCTATATACATGCAATATAAATTTATTTAGAATTTTGAAAGACTGAAGACTTCTCAAAGATTTGTAGAGAATTGAGGAGACTGAGGTTAATCTTTGGGTTTAGTGCTGCTGATCTATTATGATTCTTTCTCTTTTCTTCTCATTGCCTCTCTTTGGATTGCCAATATGGTAGATTTTTAGAAAAAAAATCCTTTTTGACTTACAAATATTTTTATGTACACAAATACTCCTATGACCATGTTGCCCTCATATTCTGTGACTCATTCCTGTAAAGCTTTTTCTTGCTGTACATCTCAGCAATTTTGATGTAGTAAGAAAAATAAAAGGGCCAGTGTTTCTGTAGTCTATAAAACTGGTGGGGTTTTGGAGATCAGAAGATGATCTAAATACATATGGGATGGCCCAGAGTAGATCAGGTCACCAGTCCATTTAGTCCCCCATCCTGTTCCAATTTGTGAAAGAGTGAGATTGGTGTAGGGAGAGATGATTCATTAACACCCTTCAATCTTCTTAAATTTAGGACTTTCAGAGCTCAATGCTACTTATAACATGCATAATAACCCTAAATTCATCCATTCTCTTCTTGAAGCCATGAAAGCTTCTAAATCAAATCAACTGAGAGAATATTTTTTATGTGCTCCAATGTCCAAATGTAAAAAGAAGCAAGCAACCAAGTGGGAAAAATGACACTGTAAATGAATATTTTTTTTTCATTTATAAAATATACAATATATGTCATATACAATTTCAAAATAAGTAAGCATTTTTTATAAAATCCAATTACAAAATATTGATAAATGTCCCAGGTGAATTTGTTTTATACAATATTCTTTTGGTTCTGATGCTTCCACAGAAATTGTCCTGTAATCTGAAATTAGCACCACTTGATACTTAGGAGCAATAAATAAAACCAGAAACATGCCTTGTCCTAGCATTTTCAGAGATTTAGATCTCAGAAATATTTAGATATGTAGTATACAGAATTGTAAGCACAATGCACTCAGAGCCTTTGCTACATGGACCTGGCACTAATGAGAAACAAGGTGAGAGCCTGCTCCACATGAGTAGGATGTAGGATTCAATAACACTACATATAACATGAGAAAATATCTGATAATAAGGGTGCCAATGAGCAATTCTTGTTAAAATCTTAAAGGGTCAATTCACAGATGAACTGAAAATCTCAGCTCCTTAAAAACTCTTGTTTTTCTCCAATTATAAAACTTTTGAACTTGAATGTCTCACAGCTGTCACAGTCATTTGTTTTGATTAATGCATCCTCCTTTGGGACAGCACATAAAACATTGCCAACACATCCCAGTGTTCAGGAACACGAGGAGCTCTTCCCAAAGACAAAATTTACTGTACATTCTTGTCAGCTTTATAATGTGGCAGAAACTGTCTTACCGTCCATGGTGTTGTTTACAATTCACTATGAGCTCAAAAATAAATTTAAACCTTATATGCTAGTATAAATGGTATTTTTTATTGCTGTTTTTGCAAATTACTGAGGCCTGGTACCACCATTATTCTAGTTTTCCACATGACATTATATACCACAATATAAGGCTCCACTACTTTATTCTGGAGACTTTCCACTAGTTTTCAAAACAAGTATCATTAACCCTTCCTTTTAAAAACAAAACTTGCACCTATGGATAAAAATTTTTCATGAGTGAGTTGAGTAGAAATTACAGTATTAGCCCAAAAGTATCTGAATGTGATGTTAGGAAACAGAGAGCTCCTTTTAACACATGCCAGTCATCAAATCACTGGTAATAATAAACCATAGGGACCCATAAACTCTAAGAAATACAGCAAAAATATCAGTTATAATGTCTTTCAGCTCTTTGAAGAATTGTTCTTGGTATGAAGAGGGTAAAAAATTGCTAGACCATAATAAATTGCATCTCAGTACTGCTGAAGAGTCCATAACTCAGTTAAGAGCAGGAAATATTGGCAAGTAGTTTTTTCTTGCACTAGGCTTCAAAGGAATAAAGAACCTCCCCAGAAGCACCTTCCAGAGGTGCTTCCTCTTTGCTCCTTGGTGCACCAGCCACCCCTGTCCTATATGTAGGAAAGTGAGTCCCTTTCCTAGAAACCTTAGAATTTTCCTTTTTGAGGCAGAACTGATCAATCTGGCCCTTTGTTTTCTGCCTCAACCCACATTAAACTCATCTCTACAGGGGGAAAAGGGAGATAATCAAAGAAGTGAATTGTGTTGTCTGGGCATTCAGCTCCACATTCCTCTCTGGTCCATTCAAGCTGTCTGTTTCAGGCAAGAATTTAAAGTGGTTCACATATGGCAAACCTATTCAGGATGCAACTCCAGCATAGTCTGATCTCTTTCTCAATATTATCTCTTGATCTCAGCCCATGTATTGTCTCCAGGTTTAGAATAGAGTAATTTTTCTGCTGACCTTTTTGTAGAAACTTGAGAGATTTTTAGAATCTGAGTGTTCATTGCCAGTACATAAAAAAGGAGAATGTTGGCCTGGCAGTGGAGAACATGGCAAAAAGGCAAGCTATTTGTGAGCTAGTTGGGGGTTTCTGGTCAGGAAATTGTGTATTTTGGGCAAACAGATCTCTCTGTAAGCTTTAAACTCAGAATATGGAAGGTTAGGTGCTTGAAATAGAGTTCATGTGGAGATTTTCCAGTATAAAAATAGCAGGTTTTTTACCGTTTGGTCAGGTGTTATTTTAAAAGCTTTGTTTTATTGAAAAGAAAGGAAATCTCTCTCTTGTGGAAATTTTTATGCTTATTAAAGTTATTATAGGGTGCTGAATATATTAGGAATCTGTGGAAGAGAGTATTGGATTGATTTATGTTGTGTGGGCTAAACATACTTTAGAAAAATGCAGTAAAGTTATGTGAGATTTTGTGGTGTAATTGCTTGTACACATATAGTAAGGGATCTTAAATGGAAATTTGCTACAAATTGATTATGGTAAAAAATAAAAGAAGTAAATATGATAGTATATATGTCATATTATGCAAAATGAAGTAAAAACAAATTAAATTTCTATCTTTTGGCTCAGTACTTTGCCATATGTTGTCTGAAACCTGTTGAGATTTGAGATTTGACTGTTATAAGTAATATGAAGAGAAAATGAATTCACCAGAGACACTAACAAAAGGTTTGACCCTGCATTGCTTTTCTACAGAATCTAGCTCTCCCAAACTTTCTATGAAACTGCAGGTGATCCAAAATATTATATTAAAAAGAGTAAACTCATTTATTTCAGTGAATTAATATTTTTCTGCTAAAACTAAGAATAAAATAATTATGTAAATATACCCTACCTATTAGAAAATCCTACCTTATTTATTGTGAACACACAAAAAAAGTTTTTCTAAGGACATGCATCAATATTTTATGCTCTTTGACTTTTCAAGATTCAAAGTATTTAGAACAGCATCTCAGCTAGCTTTTTCATTTACCAACCTCAAATATAATAAACTTCTATGTAATGAATTCTGAAAACAAGGCTGGTATACAACTTCTGAAGTCCAGTGTACAGAAAAAATAAGCTGTAAACTAAGAGGGTCATAAATTTTTGAAGGAGACAAGAAGTCCAGAATATATGGACTGGCTGAAGCCTGTCCTCTGTGCTTTAACCAGTCATTATTTCTCAGTAAGAGCTACTCAATGTGTCATTCTATACAGAGTGAATTCCAATCAATTACAAGTGATTGCACATCACTGTGCATCAATCAGAGTATAATTCTGGATTCAATGAGATGCAATGGGTGATGTCAATTATGTTTTATTGATGCTCTTTGATTGCATATTCTTTTGCAAATACTGTAACACCTGAATTATAACATGCTGACTAACCTGGCTATTCTACATTTCACAGGTTATGTCTGAAGTCATGAACATGAACATGAGAAATAGTAAAATATTGCCTGTACAGTGCCTAAAAATTAACAATAATACCAAGACATACTATGAAAGATTGCATTAAGACATAGAGAGATGAAAGAATCCACTGGAATATAATCTGAGGAAAAAGGGAGATATAATTTCTGCTTTTTTTTTCTTTAAACTTGAACTATAAGTCAGTTTTTTGGCTTCTTTTTTGGCATAATCTGGTTCTATAAGCTTGTGAAGGCATTGTTTGTACAAGCCTATCCTAAAGGGGTGTGTGAGTGTTGTTAATGAAGCCTTACATGTGCACTTCATATCCACATTTTATTTACTTAATCCTGTGATGTTCATCAGTCTGGTGCCAATGGAGGATAGGCTCAAGCTATGCTGGGGTTATGGAGACAGCCCAAGGGTATTAGGCACAGCACCTGACAAGGCAAGCCCTAAGTGAAGGAGGTGCTGCAGTCTTCTCTCACTCAACAACAGACTTAAGGGTGTTTGAGCTAAGCAAAGGCTACTTATCAGGCCAGAGAGAAGTACTACAGTCTGCAGAGATGCTTCTTCATTATGTATTTTCTCCTTTGAATTCATGATCTTGAGGACATGGAATAACAAGGTTAACCTAGAGAATTTCTTTGGGTTTTCTCCAGGTAGATTTGATAAGATGAAATGGACCCACAGACATTATGGGTTTACTGTTTTAGTACGACATGTGGGCAACAGAACTGCAGTCCAGAAGCTCAGTCAAAGAGCCATTATGTACATTGATCCAGAGAAGTGAAGATAATCTGTGCACTTGAATAGCAGTCACAGCAGTATAAATTACTAGTCTTTCCAATCATAACTGAAGGGTAGAAGCAATGCACAGAACCCAGTGAGATCTAATTCACCGTTTATTCAAAGAAAAATGGCCTTGAATTGGTGTTGTACACAAGAGGGTCCTCTTATAACCAAACCGATGGCTATCACCAAGTAATGCTCAAATGAATATAACTTCCTTCTCACAGCAGGATTTATTCAGTAATTAGTCTTTTTAGTGTTTTTTTTTCCCAATTTTTGAAAATATATTCATTATACAGAGAAAAGCCAAATCAAATAGATTTTAGACTGAAAGAAAAGAAGAGGCATACAAAAAAGACTGACATATCATATGCTGGCATAAAATCTGTGCCTTTATATAGATTAAACATTCTGCAAAGAGACAGTAAATTACAAAATGAAATGGGAGATGAGGATGATCAGCAGATGTAAAGGCTTAAGTCCAGAGTGTTCCTAGAAACACAAAACTGACACCTTCTTGCCAGCACAGTTGGTACAGTTTGTACTTTCATTCTGGGATAGAGGAACATCACCATAGGCCTTTCCAGATGACTGAAACACAAACAAATTATATAACATAATGATGTGATATTAATATGACATAAAGGTTAAGGCAGGCAAAAAGAAGACCTCTTCAGTTTACTGGTTTCCAAAAATTATTTTCTTGCTGAATAATGAGAGAGTCTGGCGGTCACACTAATATTCTTACTCTTGTTTCCATTGTGAAGGGATCCAATGCAACTTCAGGATTGAGAAGGAAATTTGAGACAGGTCCCCCAGAACCTACGAGCACAAAGTATTCCCAGCTACTAACCAATAACTTCTACGATGCACAAAAAGTAGGAAATAAAAATAGTAAGAACATACTGAAATTTCTGGCACAAGAAGCTTGGTATCAGCTTCTACAGCTGTGCTTCACTGACCCAGAAATCCTGAAACAAGCCAGACTGGGAGACCCCTGCAGCACAGGCAAGAGTAGAGTGAGTCAAGTAAAAGTAAACCAGGCCTCTCCTTAACTACATTTTTGGAGCTGCCACTTTTGGCATCTAGAAATTTAATTTATTTCTGCCAAAAATATCCATTCAACAGATTAAAATCTCTTTGTGGGAAGACAATCAGAATTGAGTAAGGAAAAGTTTCTGAGGGTCAGTGTGGAACCTGTACTGAAGCTATCTCCTGAATCAGTGCTAGCCTGCAATGTCTGAGTGCTCTTAACTAAATGGCTTGCCACTGTCTCAATCTGTTGCTTTTTCCACCGGTGAATTATACAACATCAAAAGGCAAGAGTAAAAGCTGTGACCTGCAAACAGTGACAGAAGTCTTTTGTGCCTGTAGGCCACCAGTCTCAAACTTCTGACTTAGACTGAGCAGGTCTTGTCCTGCATGTCTAGTAAATTACAGGGTAGTTTGGCACAGCTAATCTCCTTTCCCTTAATTTGCCATTTTGGGAAGTGTCTTCAAACTTTTTTTCTCATTTCAAGTTTTATGATAGATCGTTGACCAAGCAACAGCTATGAAAGATGATTTTACTGCCATCTAAATACTGTCATGTGTCCTATTTGGCCATGGAGTGTGTCTGCAGACTGTGTTGATTATGGCCTCCACAAAAGTTCCAAGGAGTATGATGTGGGAAAAATACAATTAATCCCTCTGTTCTCTAACATAGTTCTTATCAGATTGGAGTAGTTTGCTTTTTTGGAATTGGATAGATAGAGAGTCCCTAGATAGAAGTGAAATTTAGTGTTATAAAATGGTTTACAAAAATCTAGCAAACACTAGGTTCATCTCCATATTATTAAGAGACAAAAACAGCAGGGCAGGAAAGTTTTTCTCATTTGCCAGCAGCCAAACTGCGGCCAATTTGGATCCTCTTCTTCTCTGATGGAATCTCTGCAGTCACATTTCAGGCTTAAAAATCACTTAATTTTTGTTTTGTAAATGCTTATTTGTGCCTTAAATGTGCTAAATGAAGCACTTTGAAAATAAGAGAAGATTTAAAACCTGAGAGATAATCACAATGACTGGTGCCTTGCCCAGGAGAGCTGGAAATTCAAATGAGTTATTGGAAACATCAGTTATTGGACATGACCAAAGAGAGCATAGCAGACGGAGTGACTCCAAATCCTCTTGCATAATGGAAAATATTGTATAGCCAGTTCCAACTGTAAAAGGGTAAAAGAAAAAGTCATACTAGGCTCACAAGCATGTTAAAAGCAACCTGCTTGCTTTAAATTTTTTGTTTCTGTAATGAAGCATCGAACTGTTGACTATAATAACAATCCCCACATTCCTATGAAAATACTTTGAAAATAGTTCAGATTTCTTATGTGTATATAGATCTAGGATGAATCTCCTCTGCTTTTTTGTAAAGATATGAGTACTATTTTGTCTGAAAAACAGAAGCAAATTTAAAATACATTTGCCCCAGGAGAAAATGTCTCACTTCTAAAACACAAAGTAGGATTTCCAGCTTCTGATTCCTGTCATTCGTATAAAAAATTAATAAATCAAAATCCTTAACAAAACATGTCAAGTTTTGCATTTTCAAGGCAATATGATTTTCTGTAGATCTCTTAGCAGTACATTAAGTATATTATTTGTCCCTAACAGCCTCATACTCTAGAATACATAGTAACTGGTTCAAGCATCTTGAACATTTTACATTGAAAGTATGAGCAGCATATAATTAAACAAGTGCCTATGTCAGCAGGGAAATCTCCATTGAAGTGAGGATCTGATCACATAAGCAGTTAATTTTGCAAGTGTTTTCATGAATAGAAATGCTTCTGGTTATGCAAGTCTCAAAGATGCTTCTATTCAAGTCACTGAGACTACTGGAATCAATGAAATTTCAGCAGAAATAGAATCCAAGTCATTATTATTTGAGCTGCCAGCAATTCTTGAAATGCTAGTGTCTTTTTTCTTTCTGTAAAATGAAGTTTTTGGAAGAATGAAAAGTGAGTCATTTGGACACACAAATTGGACAAAGATTTTTATGTTACAAGGAGATGTCCTAGTGGGATTTCACGTACTTGCTGACCCACAGAGATATAGCAGGCAGTGTATTTACTTGTTCAAGAAGAATGCTGGATTTTAGAAGGCAGTACATGATTTTACTGAGCATCCACATTAGAAATTATCTTTGCGTTATAAGGATCAGTTGTCCTGAGATTGTAATGAAAACTGTAAATGTTGATCAGAAATGGAAAACATCAATACTTAAAAATAGTTTGGTTTTGATGGGGCATCACTGAGTTGAAAAGGCAGAGTAGTATTGCTCCCCCCATAATTTCATCTCAGGCAAGTGAGCTAAATTTAGCAAATAAACTGTGTACAAGGTTCTCCATGCTTGTCAAAATATGGTGGCAATTAAACTGGCATCTATTCTGTACCTCATTTTTTTAAGGAATATATTTTTCAAGGCTTTGACAGTTAAAAACTATTTAGATTATTTATGACATTTCCAATGAGTTAGTAACATTTTTTTATTGCATTGCATTTTGCATAATATAATTTGTCACTACTTCTTTATTAAGCTTGTTTTATATTCATAGTTGTCCCCCAACACTATATTTTCCTCTTTGTCAGCTCAGAACTTCATTATGAAGGATGAGGTTTTATCGCTTCCAAGTGATGCAAATGTCTACAGTGAATAAGTGTCATTATGCAGGAACAGAAATTTAGTTTTCCTCCATTAAGCAGCCAGGCTAATGACTCAACAAGTTTATAGCCCACCACAAAATTTGATAGCTTGGTGTGAGTTAAACAAATGATGGTTACATATTTATATGAAAATGAAAGTGGCTTTTTGGAACCTGATGTTGTATTTTTCTCATTTAAAGTCTAGACTTCCCTTTTTAATTTAAAGAAGGGACATTCTCAGTTACAACCTAAGATGAGCATGCCTTGTTTCTCATGTCTGACAATATGACAACACCATCATAGGGAAACAAATAAATATCTATTTCATGGCCAACTTTCAAATACCATTGACACCCACAGAAGCATCCCCATTTAATGGCTTTGAATTCTCATTATTTCCCATTATATGCAAAAAAAATTTAAAAGCTATTCATAATAAATATTACCTCCAGCTGAAGATGATATGTGCCATACCCTGAGCAATGGAATCCTTCTCTCTGGGTATGACACCCACTAAACACTGTCTCAGGGCCAGTGAACAACTATATTGGCAAAAACACTGCCAAGCTCTTTCTTTTCTTTATACAATCAGTTTTAAGTAATTAATAGAATGTGTGAAAATGACCTATTAGGTTGTCTAATTCATCTCCCCTCCAATACCAATTTTTCCCCACGGTATATTTTTTTCAATGCTTTGCCTAATCTAATTCTAAATATTCAGCATTTCCCATTGGAGACTGTTTCTCAGTTAAAGGGATCATGCTGTCATGATTCTTATTCAGATATTTAGCTGAAGTTTAATTTTTTTTCCTAATTTCAGTCTGTTTCTCCTGGGGCCAGATGCCTACCTGCCATAAACTGTCAGAGCTTCCCTAATTTCCTTTGGGTTTGGGCAGTGTACACCAGCTGAGAATCTAGTCAGGGTTTTCCCTTCCTACTATGCTAACAATTTTTTTCTCCTCTGCTACATTACACTATTAATCATCTTGCTCACACTTATTCATTGCATTCTTTAATAATGCTTTCAAATCCCATTTTCTAACACCATATTGCTTGCTGTGTCAATCATTCCATTCCATAATTCACTTATTAATCCATACTTCATGTTGAGATTAAAATCAGCTGCTAAACTAGATGAGACTTCTCCACAGTGATGGTAGAACAGCTGCCATGATCATACAAGAGGATTTGTACTGAGGGCAATGAGGTGAGATCCTAGTTTTGATAAACTTTGTTTTCAGATGAAAGAAAACAGAACCAATAGTATGATATGATTTTTTGAAGGTTGTTTTGTTTTTTTTTAAAGTACAAAAATTCCTCTGCTTTACATCTCAGTATTTGTAAATGAAAATTGGCTGCTGCAGAATTTTTCCAGTGGTGCTTCCTATCTATGATCTGCTGTGTGCACTGACATAGACTCATTTTACTTACTGATATAAAATTATAACCTCTCCTCTAGTTTGTAAATCCAATAGTTCCATAATAGATGGATAATTTAAAAATAGGACTGTAGAATCAGGGTGGGAATACATTGGCACAAACAGGCTTAATTACTGAACTGCCCGCAGATTATCACTCACATTTTCTTCTTTTGAAGGTACTTTCTACAGAATCATCAATGTTAGAAGAGACCTTCAAGATCATTTAGGCCACCCATCAAATCAGTGTCACCATAAGCACCCTTAAATCATATCTCCAAGTGCGACATTTGGATACCTCTTGAACACTTCCTGAGATGGTGAGCCCACAATCTCCCTGGAGGAGGGGAAATTAACTTTTGTTAACTTCTACCCTATCACTGAAGCAACACAAAAGGCAAAAAACAAAACAAGGCCAAACAATCTTTTCCACTGGCAGACTTCTGTGGTAATGAGGTGATGCTTCAGAGATATTTTAAAAGTAGCCAATGTTTCCTATTCTAAATGAATCATAGCTCTCCTGTGCCCCTAGACATGACAAATAGATCTCCCTGAAACCAGTTCTTGAAGTTTCAATCCAAATCAAAACATCTAAGTTTTGCTCTACAAGTTCTCACATCATTTGGACCAGTGGATAAAGGCTTTTTTCCTTCCAGTATTTCTTAGAAAGTGACAAAACAAGAAAGCTTTTGAGCATTGTTGAGCACATATTTATTTTAGCTGTATTTTGTTCAAGTCATTTGACATGCTGCCATGGCTCAGGCCTGCTTGATCTATTATTGTTCATGCCATCTATCATGTTTTATCATCAGGATTTGAGAAGATGACACCTATTGATGTAGGAGTGTCTAGGAGACTGTCTCATTGAAGACCTCCCACCGTGTCCTTAAGAGTCCATTGTCAAACTGACTCACAAAAGAAACTTGAGCCCAGCAGTCAGTCACCAGTAACATACTGAAGCCTGGAAAAATGGAATCGCTGCTGTGATGTGGCCAACCTCTTTTGAAAGGCAGAGGTAGATTAAATTTTTGAACAAAGCACTGATGCATCATCAAACAACATGTGATGAACTTTTTTGTGTGTGATAAGTATCACTAGCAGGAGCTTGGAGTTTACATTACTTATTAGAAATACTGCAAATTCAATGTCTATAGATGATAACTCTATACAGTTCAAGGGCGCTTGAGTGCCCTGACAATGCTTATCTCTAACCTAATACTTACAGAGGTTCATCCATAACAGGACTTACCGTGACAAAGTCAAGGCAGAACACAAGATTGAGCTATGCTCATGATGAGACCACATACACTCTTTGGGTCTATGAACATCTTCAGCCATTGTGCCTTTAGTGCTGGGATCCTAAACAGTATTTTGAGGGTTTGAGTAATGTGCCCTTAATGACATTGAGAAGTACATTAGATAAAATTTCAAACTAGTGGTTCAGTAGCTTCTAGTAGCAGTAGATCATTTGATCATATTCCAGACTGTAGGCTTAGATCAGTGACATTCTTTTTTGCAAGAGTAAAAATAAATCTCCCAGGTAGAACATATAATATTAGTTTTTATGGAACAAGAGAAAAAGCATGCACTAGCTCACTAATTCGCTTTCAGTTAGTTCTACATATTAACAGTCATGAAAATGAGGTTTGTGGCCTCAGGCACTGAATTCAATCACTTCATCTTTCCATGTAGAAACCTTATTTTTACTTCCCTCCAGGCACACACTCACAGGGCAATCATGCTGAATTCTCAATTCAAGTATGAATGGTTAGCTAAGCTTTTCTCTCAATAAACCATATTATAGAAAATTAAGGAAAAATCAGGCAGTGACAGAAAAGCACAAAAGCTAGATTTTGTTAATATAATAGCCGTAGGGCTTGAAATAAGAAAATCAAAGAGCTGATCAAGCCTAATCCGTGATACAGAAGGCATGTTTGATGCCATCTTCTAACAGATGTTACATACTATGTGTGAAGTGAGGAATGGTTCCACCTCTATAATTTAAAGTCAAGGGTCCAATAATAAAGTTGAAAATACAATTAGACTTTTTGTTATAAGTTTTAGAAGATAGATGACAGATATTCTAGAACCAATGAACTGGAGAAGGTACCTCCAATTCAGGTTTAAATATCAGTGAAGCATTCCCAGTGATTACACTGTCTTGGGCTGCAAAGATTTTAATTTCTTTTTTCAGAGTTGGATTTGTTTTTTCTTATGAATAAAAAGCCATATATCTTATAACAGAGATTTATCATTCACTGTCAATGCCAAATAGATGATAAACAGTACTGTCATGTTGAATGTCAAACAGGTAGGAAGGGACAGCAAGATTTAACACCATGAAAAAATCCAGGAAGGATCTGAGAAAAACTCTCATCAACTTTTGGAAGCGTGCCAGATTCACTTGATCAGTAACATAATTATTTGAATTTTCTAGTATTTCTTTTAACCATAGAATATTGTAAGGTGAGGATAGATGTAAAATAAATTCTTGGTGTAATAATGTGAGAACAAAATATAACCTTAATAACACTTTTTGTCTGTGCTATAACAACATTGCAAACATGTGCTATTACTTAACTTCAGTGGGGCATTTTGTGTTACAGAATTATTGCTTCCATTATATAGATTGAGAAATCAAGGTCTAGAAAGACAATGTGATGTTTTTCAGACACACAGAGATTCTCCACCCAAGTGAATTGTTGTTGGTTCTCTTCCCATAGGTCAAGTGTTCAGCTCATTAAAACGTTCCACCATCACAATTCATTGACCTTGCATGCAATCTTTGAAGAGGCTAATGACTTATATAACACTTGTATTGATTTGCCAGGTATGATCTGTTTGAGTTGAAAGACCTATAAATACAGCTTAATCATTCAAAAGGTTTGATAAGCTAGTGCCTTACTGCAGTTTTACATTGATGTAATATTATTTGGTTTATATGAGATTACTAAAAACACACAGTGATTTAGTATTTACTAGCTAATCTGTCAAGAACCTCAGAATCATCAGAGACTGGTTTCAAAGCTGCTGCTATCCACTGCCCATGGGCTACATGAACATCATCCAGGACTCATGGTTAGTCAGCACTTCTGTATCTTGGCATGCTGTTGTGAGGACTGCACACACAACACATCTAGACCAGCATGTATGTACAAAAATACCAAGATGCAAAAATAAATCCACTCAAGGAACTTGTTATAGGTACACACATCTCTGGAAAACTGACCTACAAAGATGGTTTTTCTTTTCAGAATCTTTAGTCAAATCTAAGTATTTTAGGGAGATCACTGTTCTTTTCCTCCTGCCTTTTGTGTGAATAGTCAGAAAAAGACTCCCATTTACCTTTGGCAAAACTGAAAATATGTAATTGTGTTCACAATCCTCATACTTCAATTAATTTTTATGGGAATATTTGCTACTTAAATATTACGCAAGCTGTTCATAGTTTAATGAGTTTGCTCCTGCTCTCAAAATTTCAAGGTTAGTGCAAGGTCAAGCTGCACTTCGCTGAAGAAGCCAGTTATAAATTTCACTAATGTATTTCATCATGTGATGTTTTTCTGTACTTACTGGTGATTGTTCTGGAGTAGAAAAAGGTTAGCTGAGCATACATGATACATTGATTACTCCTGATTTTATTCTCTTCTTCAATAAAATATATATATTGTTACTTCTGTGCACCTCTTTGCTATTGCTACATTTGAACTAAGAACTGAGTCATTTCTTATATGTAACGAAACTGCTTTGGCCTGATGGCAGTTAATAAAATAGATTTCCTTGTGTGAATTTTAGCTGTTTCTGGTAGTTTCTAGGGGTAACTCTGGTGACCAGCTTTTGTTACCTGCTTGCTAACTCATGGGTATTTGATTATTAACTGGTTCCTGATATCCTGGCTCTTGTCTAAAAAGAATTCATATCTTTAGTCTCTATCTGCCTGATGAGTAGAGGGCAGCTGAGTGGAAGACACTTGTTTACTTAGTAAGGGATACAGCAAACTCAGGCTTTGGGAGTTTGTGTGGAGGGCATCAGAAATGACTTAAAAAGTGTGGGAGCAGCAATGGTGGTTTTGGGCCAAAGTGTTCAGCCCCCCAGCCTTGAATAATGAAATCAGCCCTGGAAAATCAGAAACCATGATCCAAGTTTAACTCCAGAGAGGTGCTGCTGCTGCACAGGTCTCAGGCAGCATCAGTCTCAAGTATCTTTATATCTTTGTTATGAAAACTGAAAAATATGAACTCACGACTCTCCATTCAATTGAATGGAGGCTATCCAAGGAAAAAAAACCAAAAACACAGCCCCTAAAATGATCAAATGGTGAGCAGGCAATGATTAATTTGTTATCTCCATCTTCATATCCAGAGACATGTTTATCTGAAGCGTTACTCTTCCCCATGGATGTGCCAAGCCAAAAGAAGTATAGCATTGCAAAATACTATATGCTGCCATGCCTGTATCTTGCAAAGCTAATTCTGAATTAAAGTCTGCTCATCCAGACTCATGGACATGCTCACCTGGACATGATGAGAACACAATAGAGGTAGCCAAGATGAGAAGCATCCCTGAGGAAGATGCTCTGTTAGTGATGGAGCATGGACAGACTAAATTTTCTGCTAGATTTTTCGTGTGCATTAGATTTCAGGGAATTAAATCCTAAAGAGAAGGAGGAAACATTAATTTGCTAAATGGCCCTTTGGTTTGCCTGTTTTACATCTTTGATTGTTGTTCAGTGGGTCAGGACCAAATTAATTATTCTAGAATAATGGTTACTTTATAGGCATGGTAAAATACTTAAAACATTCTGCAGACATTTTTGGATACTAATGGTCATGCATTTTCCCACTAGCAATCTTGATTCAACTGACCATAGTGATTATAAAGAGTCAAAATTGTTGGTTGAGTCAATAATACACAAGTTGAAGTATTTCTTGATAGTATTCAGTAAATAATCAATGTCACTTTATTATCTGTCTGGTCAACTGTCCATGAATTATGGAGAATTAAAATAAGCCCTGACAGGTAGGCTGTAAACACCAATACAAGCTGCAATGTGGCAAGACCTTATCCACAGCACAAGAAATGAGTCAAGTGTGAATAGAAATGTCTGAAGTTTTTAATTATATTCCTGTCTTTTAAATATTTACCTGGAATGCTGCCATCATTTTCACCAAAGAGTTTTCAGGATCTCTGCCTTTGTAATTTGTATTAGATGTTTCAGCTCTAAGAAAAAAAAGTTGATTAAACTTGTTTAGGAAGAAAAAAGAAGCATGTAAAGTTTAAAATAGTGGCAGTGTCTTCCATGACGATACATGCTAGAAGCAGCCAGATATGGGGCCAGATCAGAGATTCCCCTGGAAGAGATGCTGGAAATAGCAGCATATGCCTACATGCTCACTGCCACAGCTCTATGCAGCAGGTGTCTATTTATATAATAAAAGTTCTGACCCAAATGTTCACTGAAAGAGCTCTTTGAATTTTTTCCCCAGTCACATGCACCGCACATTCATGATCAAATTGTGCAGAGTTGGCCTTGTGCCTGCAAGAGCCTGTGAACCAGTGGAGTCAGGTTGTGAAAAGGTCCCCTTAGAACATTTCACTGACAAGTGCTTGCACTGCCTCAAGCAGAAAATCACTAGCCTAACTACTGGCTTTCTGTTATCATTGCTAAGCAAACCCTGAGAGACTATTTTAGGTTTGTGTTTAAGGTAAAAAAGATGTTAGTCTTAATGTGAAATGTTGAGCTGCATTCTCTAAAACACATGCACTGAAAAAAAGGAATCTCAAATCCATAAAATCAAATAGATTAAAATTAGGTATTGTTATCTAAATAATTTCATCTGGAAATCACTACACATAAACTCAAAAAGGAACTGAGGTACTGCTTGTAGGCAGGTTGTAACACATGATTCCTCTCAGATTAACAGCACCTTATCTCTGAAAGAATATTCATCATCATTAATGTTTTGGATTCTAGGTTTTTGCCGTCATTGCATTTCTGATTATTGAGAAACATAAAGAAACACATGCTATGAATAATAAATTTAACTAGTCTCCAACCAAACTTACAAAGACTGGAAGTTGCAGTTTTTGGTGGTCTGCACAAGTCTCAGCTATCTGAGATTTAAATGTATTATTCAATTTTTTAATATCCTTTAATTTAATTGACAACAGAAACTACTTCACAGTAAAATATATATAAAATACGTATGTTATGAAGTATATATATTTAATAAGAATTCAAGTTTTCTCTCTGCAGTACAAGGCCTTTTGCATCTGGAAAACTAGAAGTGGACAAGATCACAAGTTGTATTTCTCTGTGACTCACAATAACTTTAGCTAAATAAATAGGTATTTGCACTGAGATTTTGCTTAATCAGTTCCACGGACAATTCAGTTGTGAAATTTAGATTAGTCTTCAAAACAAACTTTAACTCATCTCCAGGCAGAGTAATTTCCTCTAGTGCTCTAGGCTACATCTACAGTCAGTTAGAAGCATCCAATAACTATGGCATTTCTTATCCATGTAGACACAGCTTTTTTATACAGAAAACAAGAAAAGCTGATGGTCATTGACTGTTCATCTTTCCTATTAACTGAAAATTACAGGTCTTTAGTGGCTTTTAAAAGTAGACTGGTAAGTTTTTCCGAGTCTAAAATAAATATTTAATTTTCTTCAGTATATGCATTTTAAAGAATTAATGAGGATTTAATAGATTAATTGCAAGTATCACACATAAGTATATTAAAAACATATTTTCAAAGTAGGGTAGTTAAAGCTCTCAGCTGAGTACAAAGCTTTCACTTCGCTCCCTCTGTCTATGACATAGTGTTTAATTACAAGATCACCTGTCATATTTCTCACAGAATAGATGATGCTGTCTGACTAAGGAGCTATTCAACTCTGCCTTTTTTTCAATGTGTGGCTCTGTTGCCATCTCCAGTGCTGTTCCAGGCCCTCAACTGCCCAAGAAATCCTTGACAGAAGTAAAAAGTATTGTTTTTTCCCCAGTCACAGCTTCAGAAATGGAACAATAGTTTAGGCTGTAGATTAAGAAAAACACATAAGGGGCTGACACCTGTCATGAAGAATATTAACCAGAATGCATAGAAATTGGCAAATAAATAAGCAACAATGTCTTATGACTACCCAATACTTTAACAACAAAAGGACTATGAGTCCTTACTGCAATCTATTCTCAACAGATTGAGAATAGATTACACAATATTTCAGTGCAGAGCTATTACGGCTTGTAGTGAGGATGTGGTTTTCTGACTTCCGAGCAGGAAGCCAGGTTATGGCTGAGATAATTAAGAGAAGCCTCTGAATGAGGCAGTAGACCAGGTTAAGGGTCAGAGGTTTTTACCTTACTTATTATGAGGATCTTTACTGGTAAAGACTGAACCCCAGGTTTTGCCACAGAACATTCACTGGTTAACGTTTAAATAGCATCCATAGCGTAAAGCACATTTGAAAGCCAGTTGGAAATTGCAGATGCCACCCCCTACTAGGGGAACCTTCTCTGTTTGCCTTCAAGGCTATCTCTACTCAAGTGGAATGGAAAGTGTGCAGATCAAAATGCTCATCAAATGAAAGACCTTACTGTTGTAGCTCAGTCTATCATAAATCTCTTTCCTGGAGGAGAAGTAGGTTTTCTTCTGATATATTACAAAGGAACTAGGAGTAATGCCAATATCATAAATACTAGGAAGTTATAAATAGAATAAACTCATGTGTCAAAGATGAATCTACATATGAGAAAAAGAAAGTAATTTTGTGTCCCAAATGCAGCCCAAGTGGACTTGTGGGTGCTGTAGGTCATCATGACTACAACATGGTTGATGAAAAAAACATAAGAATCATGTATTTCTCAATCAAAAGCATGAAGATTGCATTTCTTTGAGGTTTTGGGGGAAAAAAAGTAGAAATGGGTAAAGTAATCAAGTAATCACTAAAAGCTATAGACAGAATCAGGAAGGAAGTTAGGACACTGCTGCTGAACATTACCAGCAAATCAGCCACTTGGGTATTTTAAATGATACGTGAGGGTCATGAGCCATGGAAACAACAGTTTGCAAGCATTGCAAGATGAGCATGCCTGATACCAGCCCCAGAGCTGGGGTGCACACAGAGATGCATGGGTTGCACTCTGTGTGCATGCAGATTGGCCAAGACATGTTCAAGTGTTCCACAGATGGAAGCAGGCTCAGGTTAGATGAAATGTCCAGAAGACTTGAACCTAGTCCAGGGGCCAAAATATCAAAATAAGCCAGTTAAAAAGTAAGATCATTGAAAAAATATGATAAGAGGTAAAAAGAAATAGAGTAAGAAGGAAGGAATCAAGAAGTACTTAGAATCCTAATTTAAGGAACAAAAAAAAAAAAAAAGTAGACAAACTTCTTAGTTTATATTTCCAAGTTTTTCAAATTTCCTGGGGTGGCAGAGCCCCTCATGCATTTTCACCGTTGTATATGCACAGAAAATTTCCCTCCCCTTCCTTCTCTACATTATGGCTCCCCACTAAAAAAAAATACCAAAAGTGATTTATTTCCTGTGTGAGTCCAACCTTATTCTCTTTTCTTTATGTCAATATTTTGTACATTTTCAAGGACACAGCAATGTTTTTTCCATTTATTTTTGTCATTTGTCTCAAAGTTTCAACATGACAGACCCTAAGTTAACCTAATAATATCACATTTAGTATGATAGAACTCAAATGATCCCACATGCCTTTGTGCTCTACTATCATCATTACATTTTTGGTCTCCATGGCTGTCTGAGCAAAGGAAATATTCAGGCTGTATATTTGATCTTTTACTTCAGTCTTTATGTCAGTCTTGATGAAAAATATTTTATTGCTATAATGCAATCTGTCCTGAACTAACTTGCAAGTGTAAGATTTTGATGATCTCAAATTTGCTCAGCAATTGTTCAGGTGACGCAGTTGTGGCTGTCAATGTAGGAAAAAATATTGATATCTGCATAAATTATTTTTCAAAATCCCACAGTCTAACTACATGCAAAGACATGAGAACACACTCCAAAATTGACTTTGCTTGTCTTCATGTGGAGAACTTCCTTACTGAGCTCAAACATATACAAATTGTTCTGGAGAAGTAAAATTCCAGTACAAGCCTTAAATGTATATTCTTGAAAACCCCAAAATTTTTCCACAAACAGCTAAAAAGTTGTCTGACAGTCTAAGAAGGACTGATATAAGATATTAATTAATATATAAATGAAATAAGCTCTGATTCTTCTGTCAGGTATAGTGTCAATCTGAAATTGGTTTCCTCTTTTTTTGGGTCAATCATTGCTCAGAATACCCCCACAAAAATGTTGCATATGATTTCCAGTTAATATATCAAGTTTTGCAGAATTTCCACTTCTGCATCATCAGTTTTGCTTGAATTATTCAGTTCCTTCAGTTAATGGCTACCAGCATGCTGTACATGCAAGGGTATTGTGTTACAGCTTCATTTACTTCATTGCATGTCCCAGTCATTTTTAATTTTAGATTTTTCTAAATGCTTTTCTAAATTTGTGTTGATGCCTGGTAAACAAGCTGTGAAGGATCAGTCACCATTAACACAATCTGTCTATCCTGCACCAGAGAGCCCTTGAAGGGAATTTCCAGTGTGATGCTGCAGGGTGCCTTGGCTTTTTGGAATGCTACAAAACAAACTGTAAACAGCCTTCACTATGCCAGCACAAGCAACAGCTTTGGTACCATTTTCAGCTGAATCTGCTTCACAAAGATGCAGTGAATGACAGTTGTTTAGGAGTAGTGGGAACTCTTTACCATCTTGCTTTAACAGACTATAGTTTTCCTAAAAAACTTATATACCAAATTAGTTTTATTAATCACATTATTCTGGTTTTCAGCCTTATGATAAAAATCATTCTAAAAATAATCAACTCTGTTTTAACTCTTGTCTTTCCATTCCAACTTCAATAGTTCTGAGAATGCTCCTCAGCAGCATACCTTTTCTAGATACTATAGATTCACCATCACCCTCAAAGGCAACAAGCCTATTCGATCTGCTTTCAAGTGAATATGGTATAACGTATTTCTGGAGAATTCTGTCTTGGCACACTGTCTGTTCAGGAGCTGACACTGATGACTCAATCTCACAGTCACTTCGTGCCTTCACAGATAATCATCTTAACCCTCTTCAAGGAAATTGTATGAACATCAGCATATCTGCTTTTGTATTGTTCTCCACCACTGTACATGGTATTTCTCTGTTGTATGACTGTCAAGGATTGGGTGAGTCATTTTTCTGAAGACATATTTTTCTCCAGATTTTTTCATCAGCATAAGGTCTAGTTGTAACTTCCTAAATAAAAGGGCCGCAGTCATAAGAGAGCCCTATAACCTGAGGAGGAGAACTGGTGTCTTCATATACATTCTGTATGGAACAACATGGGAATGTGACCATCCTATTCCTTCATTTCATCACCACCTGAACAGGATGATTCAATAACTGAAATCTGTTCTCTTTCAACATGCCATGTTTAAATACATGTCTTTATGTTAGCTGAAGGACTCAGAACTGCTTCCCATCATTTGGGTCTTGACATATTTGAGCTTCAGCTCCACTCCTGCTCCATTTTGTGGTGGAGTCCTATACATCACCCTTTCCCTGAGCTTTGATTGTCTGGATAGGGACAAAACACTTCAATCCAGTCAAATTCGATACAAGCCCAGTTCCTGAATGACAGAGATGTGCATACCCAGCCAGCCATCTCCTGTACAGCTTAAACAGAGGCCATCTGCCTTCTTCTCTTGTAGTCCTAGAATAGGTCACAATTCATATATTAAAACTGTAGTGGCAGGAGTGCAACATAAGCACTTTGTCTTTCACAGTATTTAAGCATTTCCTGCTGACTTACCAAAGCAAGTTCAAAACTTAGCAAAAGACCCTAGGATTCATGCTGTCTTTTTATTTTATTTTCTCCACCACTCTGCCTAGTGTATTTGTCACCAAAATAATTTCCAGGTTGTAGAAACTTTTAGTTGATCTGGAGAAGTTTACCAATGACACAGCTAAGCCTGGACCATTCTGGCCTCGATCCTCTATGCAAAATACATAAACTGACATTATGAAATATGAGAAGCTTCAGACAATGAGCAGAATGCTTTTTTGGAAGAGTGAACTCCTTTCCTTCTACCATGTATGTATTTGGCTAACAATAATTTTAACTACAGAACAGTGAACACTAAACTTATGCTCATATTTTATTGCTTGCATTGCAGTTGCATAGGTTTTATGCTACTATTATTCAACATATTCACCTAATAGAAGTTTCATATGCATAACCTACCTGTGATTTTGCTTTAAATTAAATCTAGTAATTCAAATTTTTTTCCTAGCTTCTCATTTTTCATTAAATTCCTACAATTTTTTAAAATTTAATAAGGTAAGCTTTTTGCAACCATTTAAGAATTGGGGTTATGTTGTTAAAACACTGTGCAAAAAATTTATATAATCAGACTAATATAACTTTAGTGTTACAGGCACTTTAAAAATTTTGAGATTGCAATTCAGTTACCTGAAATCCATAAGCAATTGTCTTCATATGGTTCTGGGTGACTGCTCCTTATATAATGAATTACTCAGGAAATCTCTTGTTCTTGGAATACATTATAGTATACAAAATAAATTAAGTTGCAGTTTTTCCTGAAAACTTAATTACTACAATTTCTTCTGGAATGTGAATGCTGGATTATGTTTTCAATACTGTATGTGCTGTCTACAGTGCAGGGAGAGGTCTCAATAGCTCAGTTATATGTGAAATATCTTCCTGAAAGATTTAAATATGTGGAATTCATCTCATGGGTATGGGAGCTACCCAATCACTCTGAGCAGAGCTGCAGCCAGTGGTAACAGGACCATTGTTATCAGGTGAAGGTTTACCCTGAGGTCAATATGCTGCCTCTGCTTTTCAGGAACTGATTATTGATTTCAAAGGATATTTTCTGAAACATCTGATAGTCTTATACTGTTCCTATTTTAAAGTACACTTGGCAACCTCGTGGTGTTGTGCAAACTGGTTGTCTTGTGGAAAAAAACCCCATAGTTTTGGCTATTAATTTCATATGAAATTATACCTTACACTATTTAAAATACTGTTACATTTTGTACATATATACATTATAAACAGACAGAAAGCACCCATGGGATGACCCTGCTTTTTAACTAATTATCTAAATAGATATGAATGCAGCTGTTGCCACATGCACTTTGATGACCTTCTCATACTAATTGAGTAAGACTCAGGAGCAGGAAAGACAAAAAGAGAGGGGGAAAAGGAAGTGCAGGAGGAGGTGAGGGTATGAAGATGAAGGAAGTGTCATGGGCTGGCCAGGTAACACTCAATGCTTTCCCAATGAGTCAGGAGCTCTCTGAAGAGCCACTTGAAATGGAGAAATCTTTTGATAAAATGGCAGCCACATCCCTGTGATGGCATGCAGTATCATGAAACCAAGGACAATGAGATCAGAATGCCTGTGACAGGTTTGCAGGTCAGTTGCCCCAAATTTCCAGTTATTAGTGAGTACTGGATGGCTAAGGCTTTGAGGACAGATCTTAAGCTCCATCCTTTAAAGTAAATTTCAGAGAGAGTTAACACTCAGATACAGTAATAATTGATGCTTTGGCTCACCCTTGAAAATCTTTGTTGCCTCCTTTCCTTCTGTAAAACAAAAGCAGCAGTTATTTGATCAGGTTATTCTGAAGATTGCCTAATGCCTTGAAGGTGCTAAAAATCTCATAAACAAGAAGCAACCCTGCTTCACAAGTGATAGGGCTGTGCACCCACAGTAACTTACTGTTTACAAGCCTGATGTTCATGGGGTTTTCTGAAATACTTACTGCTGTGGATTAACCCTGTAGGCAGCCAAATACCACACAGCTTCTATCTCTCCCCCTCTGTAGTGAGATGAGAGAAAATAGGAAGGGCAAAGTGAGAAAACTCATGGGTTGTGTTAAGATGTTTTAATACCCTAAAGAAGAAAAGACAAAACAAAACAGAAAGAAACAAGTGGGACAAAAATTACTTTCTCACCACCAGTAGATCAACATCCATCATGAGCAACAGCAACCTGGCAAAAATCCTCCTCGTGATAGGAACTACAATGAAGAAAATTATCTCTACTACAGCCAAAACTAGTACACTTATCCAAAAAGAATTAAATCCCATGTGCTTGTATGATTACCTGAGTACAAATCCCCTCAGTATTTAAAAATGAATGTAATAAATTTTCAGTTAAAGTTGACAATACATATTACTATTAAATTATTATTTTTAAAATGTTTGCATATTAAATTGGAAACTTCTAAGCATGAATTAGGTTTTCAATGAAAACAACCATTAGGTAACTAGGCAAATTTTGCTTTGACTAAAGGATGTACCACAGAAGTTGGCATAAATAATATATTTGGAACATTTTAAACACATTTCTGAGTGAAAAAAGAAAGGCCAAAAAAAAAGGTGGGGTCACAGTCCCCAAAAAATCAGAGAAAACTTTAGAAAAAGATACTAATGTTGGGGCAGGGAGTATTAACTCATGCAAAATTTGAGAAATGTAAAATAATGTTCAGTGGAAGGGATTTTTTACCTTATTTGTACTTACTGATGGGATCTAAAATATCCTAAAAGAGATGGTGAAGCTTAATAACAATTGCACCCTACACCTGAAAAGGAACAGAGGCTTAAGAGATGAGACAAAAGGAAGTCCTAGAAGATGCTTTAACAGAAATAGCAAATAGTGTCTCCTTACTTTCACCACTGGCAAAAATCTGGCCTTAGAGATGAAGTGTTAAGAACTTATATTGAGTTTAATGGTACCAGTCTTGGTCACTGTGTTATGTTTTTAGAAGAAATAAAACATATTCAAAGACAGATGATGGTTACAGACTACATGCAATCTCTAAGTGACTGAAGAAACCAAGATGATTTTGTCTGTTTAATTAAAAATAAAATAAACAACAAAAAAACCACCTGAATAAACCCAACAGAGAAAATATATTTGATTCAGCTAAAACAACAAAAGTTATTCAGAAGCTCAATAAGGAGCTTCTACTCATCTTCCAACAATGCAAGAACAAAAAGTTCTGATGAACTAGAAAAGCAATATACTTTTGCACAGTTTGCAATTAACTTGTGGAACTGGCTGTCATGGAATATCAGTGTGCCCAAGAGTTTAAGAGCCTTTGAAAAAGAGATGACATTTTATTTGTGTAACAAGAACATCCGCAGTTGTTCTGGTAAAAAAAATATAATTTGAACAGGATAATAACTTTCAGCATATTAACCATTTTTTGTCCAGGGGATTGAAATAATATTTGTCTGGAAAGATCTTTTAAAGATTCTCTGTGCATTTCACAGATAACTTTGTAGGGCCAGCAGCCAGCCAGACACTGCGACCACAATTGTGCAGTGTTACATAGTGACACTGGCAGTGTCATACACATATTGTACCCAGAGATCAAAGATTTCCACACTATGTAACATTATATTCTATGTTTTTAAATTATTATAAAGCACAGAGATCCCTTTTGGAAGACTTTCCAGGCTCTAATTTGCTACTGGTTTTAACTTTCTAATATTTTATGGATTTCAGAATTTAATTAGACCTTTAAATGGTAGAATTAGTGTCCAAAATCTGGAAGGATCTATTCCAGACTCTTAATACATGCAAGATTTTGGTCTCAGTCTTGCTTCCTGCTTACTACAAGAAAAATAATATTTCATTTTTTCTTATCAGTACAATTCACTATTTTATCTATTGTGTCTCTTACATTCTTTGACATCACTTTCTCCTGTGACTATTCTTACTCTAAACTTTTTGTTATTGAACACAATGGAAGATTTATTCAGTCCACTCTCTCTTTCCATGGTATTTCATTGTCTGGTTGTTTTGTGGGGAACAGTAAATGTGAGAAACTGTTCATTAAAATAATCCTTTCAGTTCCTACACGTTTCAGTTGTACAGATACTCACAGCACACATACAGAGACCTGCAATGTACTTGCAGTTATCAAGCTAAAGAAATAAACTTTCATAAGTCTGCTCTATCCCTGCATCGAGGTGTTAAGTTTTCACATTATTTTCTTAGTGAACACTAAGGGTAGGCAGGAAAGGTAAGCATGAATACAAAAAAAGATTTTCTACAAATTTCAATATTTTCCTATCAAGCAGAAAATAAAAAGGTTTCAAAATTCATTTTAGAAGGTGAAAGGCTTGAACAACCAGCCAAAATTACTGATGTCACACTGCTATTCCTTGTTGAAACTAAAGGCTTGACCCTTAGCCTTTCATTTTGCTAGTAACTGACTTAACTGCAACCTATTGAACCATTCTGGAAATGGTTGTCTAACAACTTAATCCAGTAAAACAATTTGAATAGCTAACTAGCTAACAGAATGGAACTAAGCCCATAAGCAGGTTAAGGATACTTGCCTGTTGCAAGTCTGCAGCTTTGCCTTTTTCTTTGATTTATTAATTATTCTGCTCTTGGGAAAGAGATGCTGAGGTTTTTAAAGCACATATGCTGAGCTGTTGCTCTGACTTACCCTTTTTAGAAGTCCATTTCTAATGACATTTTATGGAAAGCAGACTCCTAAGACTAAATTATTACCTTCATTTTTGTTTCTTAACATCACATTCATTTTAAATGTAAATGAGAGTATCTGAGTATTTGATGAAATTATCATTGAAACGACATGTTCCTTAACCCCATTAAATCTGCATTTGCAGATAAAAATATTCCATTGGAAAATTCCCAAATTACTTTTATTGTCAATACATCCTGTTTTCCTGTTTTCTTTTAGAACACGTAAAATAACAACCCAATGTACTCTGTATTTTGCACTCAAGAGCTCTATCCCAGTGTTCATGAGCCAATATTTGTCTTTTTGTTTGCAGTATAGGCATTTTAATTACTATTATATAGAATAACCTTCAAATATGGCATCCAGATTGAACAAACTGTGTTAAAACTCTGCAGGACATTTTAGTGCATTTATGGCCCTAATACAATTACGATACAATAAGTTGATTGAAAAAACTGAGTATGTGTTCATGCAAGTGATTGTTGATGACTAGAACTCGTATCATGACCAGGCAGATACTGTATAATGTGGAAATAAGATAGTTGCACAGAGGCCTGAGCTGTCTGTGGCATAGCACCTCCCCTGTGTAGGATTTTCTCAATGTTCAGTTGCCCTTTGGACAGCTAGGGAGGTACATTAGGATAGGGTGATGGCAGAAATGCCTCTTTCACTAAGAGCTAGTTTCCTATTTTGCAATCTTTTGGCTATTATCTCAACATAAAATTCCACTGGTTTGCAGGAGTTAGGTGCTACTGAACATGAATAAAGTGGTAAGACTTTGCCTGCTCTGAATTTTGAAAAAAAAAATATTCTGCACTCTGCCATTTTCTTTGGACTAAATCCAAGTCCTTATGGTCATATGTAGAATTAATACCCCGTAATTGGTCAAAAGCCTCCTTCTTCAGCTTATCATCAAACCATCTATCATGTAAACCCAACTGGATATGGGGAGATGGACAGAGATTCTCCCCATCCCTGCTGCTGCCTTTATGGACAATCTCTCTAGAACAAGCTCCCTGGGGTGCTCCATTAGCTTAAAACTTACTGCCTGGCTCTTTTTTTCCTGTTGCTGCTTTTCTTTTGTTTTCCAGCCAAAAATCTTCAAAAGCTTTTAAACAACAATGAGGCCAGTAGAGATTGTTGTCTGAATTTAAAGCGAATAAAAATCAGTAGAGAGTCCCCTGTACACATGATTTCTTTCATTCTCTGTTCCTTGCATTAAGCCAATTACTTAATGGACAGAAAGTTACTTTACAATCCTTCAGAGTGTGAGGCAGATTACAGAAAAATCTCCCCAAGCGATGGAAAACAATGTATAAATAATAAGAACCTAATCATTCCCTTTAATGAAAAACTGCTCACAAGGGAGGAAAGATACGCATGCATATGCACTAAAATTAAGTCATCCCACTTACATGCCCGTGTCCCCATGAAGCATGCTCTTCAAGCACCATTCTAAAGCTTAAATGCTGCTATGCCTCATGATCCAAGACATATGTAGGGAGAAGAGAGTGCTGTACTTGTGTCAGCTCATTTTGGCAGCTCTCCTGACTACAGAAAACAAGGGAAAACTTTACCGTGCTATTTCTGTTTGGCAAATTCCAGAGAAGCAAGATAATTCTCCTGCACCCCCCCCCCCAAAAAAAAAAAAAAAAGAGGAAAACAAGCAAATGCCAAGCAACAAATCAACCCAAACCCAAACAAAGAAGGCTCAAACCAGCTGATGAAGTCTGACACTCCCATACTTGGCTACAGGTGTAGATGACTTCAAGAGTTTAAAGTCTTCTGATATTAATCCAGTTGTACCACTGCAGAGCCAAGGCAGCTTACTGCTATTTATTTGGGGTTCAAAAAGTCCAGTTTTAAAGTGTCTCCATATCAGATGGGGTAGATTTAAACATTTAGCAGCTTTTCCCTGTGCAGTATTAATAATTAGTCTCTGGCTGTAGAGAAGCAGGAAACAAGAAATGGAGAAGCAGGAACCAAGAGATGACACAAACACTTTATATGCTTACCCAATAGCACTACTATCTATCTACCTACCTTCCCTCCAGCCTCTAACCACAGTAACAATTTCTACTGCTACAAAAAATAATTTAATGAAAAAATGTTCCAGTAATAGCAATCAGAAGGGAAAAAACCTTGGAAGGACCTGATAAATGTTAGCTGGCAATATATGTTTCTAGCCAGAAAATTTGGATGCCAGTTTCAGAAGTAATTTTGTAGTTTGAATTATATCCTAAAACAGTGCTAGAGAGCAAAAAGTTACCATTATGGAAAAACACTGATATAAACTCTCAAAATACTCAGAAAGTAGTGCTCGACTTCCTCTCTTTCTTGTACTGTCAAATAACCACTTTTTAATTAAATAGAATTTATACTGAATTTCAGAATATTTCAGTCAACTGTATTTCACCAACAGCTCTTGTCATTCTGCTTATGCTTTCTTGGTGTCCAACAGCAGCAGCTGTTTTGTTGGGAGTCATATGTTTATCCCTAACACCTTGTTGAGCTGCAGTTCCTTCCAGCACAGAATGGGCAGATACTTTCCAAAGTAATTTTATACAGATCTGTCAAAGTCTGTCCACATTTTGGTTGATGAAGTGAAGGCTTGACAGAAATACCTTCTCAATTACAATGTTTTGAATCATTCCAACCTCTTTCAGGCATTGCATCAGTGGATTCACCTTAACAGTAAAAAAAAGCATGACTAGTGAGCCATGGAGTGAATTAGGACATTTTGGTTTTAACAGCTTTAAACACAGTACAGAAAATATTGGTTTAAACAATTCATCGTTTTAGTGCAAAAAAAATTGAAGATGACAGGTGACGTTGAGGGGGTGGAGGAGACAAAACTGGCATCTGCAAGATGAAAGAAGGTGAAGATAATATTCTTCAAAAGCATGTTGTCCATAAAGGAATGAAGGTGTGTGGGAGCTGCAGCTGGCACTTTAAAAATGTTAAGTATCTGGCTGTCTTGAGTCCCATTCACATGATGTGAGCTCCCACTCACATCCGCAAGTTTTTATTACTATCTTCTTTGGTATTTATAAAATGTATAATTATTTAGTGCTGAAGATCTAAAGGAAGCAATTTTGACTCAAAACCTTTTTCATTGGGCTATTTTTGGACTACTAAATGAGCATTTGGGCTGACAAAAATGAGTTTCTGTTTTGTACCATGATACCTAATTATGTAGTGAAATTAATTCTATGTTCAAAAGACCTAATTGAACACCAGTCCACCAGTGTATCTATTTTGCACAGAATATCTGGAGATGATTTTGGCTCAATCTATTTGTGCCATGTAAGTATATTGCATCCACTACCACCCTCTCTTAAGAATGTGAATACAGCACGTAGTGATGGAGTTTGCAACTCTCAGAGATACCACTTGAGGAAGATGGGAAAAACACCCCCACCTAACTAACTAATCTGCTATTTTGTTCCCTAAATTCTTCTTTAATTGTTAGTGTGCATTTATGAAATGAAGTCAAAGCAGCCATAAGGTTTAGTACTTTTCGCTTGCACACCCTCTGTGAATTTATCACATGATAAAGAAAACTTTTCCAATCTGAACACAGCTATAACAATCCACTCAGCTGCCAGTGTTGCCCAAAACACTGTTTAGCCTATTTTCCCTACAGCTAGACTGGTTCCTGTGTTATTCTCATGTCTGATTGTTTTTCTAGCAGGCATCCCACTTTTTGGATCATATTCCCTATTTGCTCGTTTGATGATGCACAGTGTGTGTAATACACCGTATTTGGTTAAGGAAACTTTTTTGCTATTAGAAAAAGCATAATTTTCTTATATCATGGTCTTTCAAATGTATTGATTATACAGTCATCTAAACCTATGTTTGCAATACATATCATGAACATTTATGGAGCTTAGATCAGAAAACAGTTTGCTTTTTTTTTTTTCTGGTATTGCATGTACTTTAAAAAACTCTATTAAGCTAAACAGAAATTCACAGACAGCCTTGACATAATTCTAATTGTCATTTGATTCTCTTGAAGCATTCTCATATAAGATTAATTTAGAAGATTTCTTCATGACCCTTTTGAGCTCTAAAAGACAGTTAAGCAGCTGTTTTTATTAAAGAAAAAGGGCATGTGCAATGTCACTCAGAAATACAGGTGCCCTGTGAAAGTTTTTTTTTTCCCTGAGTACTGCTTTGGCTATGAGAACTAGGGTGGAGAGCCAGAGAGAGGCAGAGAAGAAAGCTTTTTCCAAGGTCGTTTCTATTCACATCAACACCTGCTTGGATTCTGGTTCACTCCCCACTTTCAGGTGCTTTTTCCTACTCCCAGATGCCTCCGCTGTTCATTGAATCATAGAATCACTTGGGTTGGAAAAGACCTGTAAGATAATAGAGTTCAAGCATTAACCTAACACTGCCAGGTCCACCATTAAACCATGTCCCTAAGTGCCACATCTACACATCTTTTAAGCACCTCCAGGGACAGTGACTTGACATTTTCTCTGGGAATTCATTACAATGCATGAATATTCTTTTGGGGGAAAAAATTTTTACTACTCTACAATCTAAATCTCCCCTGAAGCAACTTGAAGTGTTTTCCATTTGTCCTATTTCTTGTACTTGGGAGAAGATACAGACCCCCATCTCAAGAGGTTCCACATTGAACCAGACCAGAGAACTGGTGTCTGTTAAAAATAACAGGCTGCTTTTGACCTTTTCACCATGTGATTGTCTCACCATGTGGCCTCTTGGCTACTCTCCCCTAACAGAGGGGGCAGTGCAGGAACAGAGGATGAGAAGCGGGGGAACAATCATGGACAGAGAGGTTAAGTTTGTGCTGCTGCTGAAGTCTGTGGAAGTTTGGCCTGAGCCAGCCCCAATGTAGATGGTGTCATAACACTGAACTTCCAACAGAAAGGGGGTATTGGCCAAAAAAGACCTGAATACAAAACCTGGAAAAGGAGTTTTTCTTTGTCAAAAGAGTAATGCCTTCAATCATTTATATAAAGGAGCAGACCTGCATTGGCACTATTTCCCTCTGTCAGTTTCTGATGATTTTAAAAAATGAAAACACAAATCAGTGAAAATTACTGGAAAATAGTTGAAATAAGTACAAAAGTGAGAAGCCTGAAACATCACTTTGACGATTTTTCTGCTTTTCTTCATAAAATAGCATGAATCAAAAAACCAGATCAGCACATTATGCAGTTGAAAACAGTGCTCCTCACCCATCTTGCTTAGTAGGCCAGGACATCATCACACTTGTTAATGAGAAATCTTCCAGTGGATTCATTTAATCAGACCATGTATTGGTAATCCTATTGGCCAGTCTCCCAATATTACATTTTCCAGTTGTCCAACTGATGTAACCGGTGACAACTGATAATGGCAAGAGTGTGCTTATGTAATAAAGCTGCATACTTTGATAGGTAGTTTACCCTTTGAGAACTCTAGATTTTATTCTTTCAAAACCCAAGAGCTGTGTTTCAGACATTAGATACACAATGACATTACTGCAGCTGAACACAGGGCTGTGAAGCAGCTGAGTGTTGGTACCTGTTAGATGGGCTTTAACACAGCAGCAAATGCAAACTGATGTAACATACTTTTGCACTCCTTAATTATCTGCAAAATAATGTTAAAAACATTTTTCATGCCCTACCAAGAACTGGATCCTGACTCAAATAGGAATCTGAAACCTCTGCATTGATTTTTCATTACTCTTGCCTGATAACCCCTTCCTCTTTTGTAAAAATATTGCTTGATTCTTTTTATTTTACACAGCAGTTATATCTATGATACATCTTACAGAAAGGCACACTCTTGTTCTGCAGACAGTGAAGCACATACTTTAAGTTTGCAAATTGGCCACAGAATTCCAAGTTGTTTCAGTTTAAGAACCCACATAACTATCCAAAGGATTGGGTCCATAACCATGTAAAGATAAATATCAGAAATACAAATGAAAATACTTGAGCATATGCACAGCTTACTGTGGCATTACTAAATCATTAGGGGTGATTGCTTGTGCCAGGAACATAATATAAACATTAGATGATTTTGCATCTCCCTGATTGATCATACATTTGTTAGAGATGATGAGATGAATTTCATATTTCTGTACAGCCTGAAAAAAACTAATAAAATGGAATAGGGAGCTATGAAACAGAGAAGACCTTCTTCCAAATCCTGAAGGTCATTTCTTCATGAATACAGAAATATACCATCTCTTGGTAAAAAGTAAAATATATTCTGTAATGTAATGCTCTGTATTTATATTTTAAACATTTTAATGAAATATTAAACAGATTCAGTTTGAGATCCTGTTATTAAGCTATAGGAAAGGTCATGACTGTAGAAAGACTGCAATAGCTTCTCTGAACAAAGTATCTTGTTATTCAGTAATAACATGAAGTTTTAACCTGCAGCTGGTATGCAGTAACTAAAAATCATAAAATTGTAACTTTCTTCTTTCATATTTTCTTCAGGCAACGCTTTTCTCAGTGAGGGAGTGTGTGTGTGGGGGTGTTGTTTCTTTAAAATATTATGTTCCCAAACTCATCTCTTTCTTATCTTTTCCTCTATTCTTCCTTTCTAGCCCATTTTTTCCTCTGCATTCTCCCCTCCCCCAGTTCTCTTCAATTTGATCTCATCCATATGGTCTTAGACAAATTGGCTGCAAAAGATCTGGGTAAGGTGAGCAGATGTCCTGTGAAAAAAAGTCATCAGGGTGTCCATTTTTTTCCCATTTCTTCATATTACACTACTCAGTTGCACAGTAGGGGAAAAATAATAGGCAATTTACATAAGAAATCCTTGGATAAACCTGTGTTAAAATACTGAAAAATAAACTTTTGCAAGAGTTTGTCAAAATTAAAAAAGAAAAACAAAAAATGTTGTTCATTCTTTGCCGTTCTGCCAGCAGGTTGTCTAAAACATCTGCTCTGGTAATATGTCACAAGAAATAGCCTGTGCAGGTTAGGCCAGTACATAATAGAGGTAAATGTATTTTTAAATGCCAGGTTTTAAAAGAAGACAGATCTGCTTGGTATCTCATTATAAGGGAAATGGCTTTTCATGTCACCCCATCAGTAGTTGTGCAGCTTTGGGGAAAGTTTCAAAAGGTTACAATCCATGCCTTTTAACTCTTAACCAGCTTACAGTTTTTACAGTGAAAAAATTCTGGATGGTTTCAATTCTCAAGTAATAAAATTGAGTCTTTGCTTGTCTTTAAAAAATGAAAGGGAATTTGCATTACATCTGCATATGGAAGATATTCTTCCTATTTCTGGGCAGGAAATATTCCCCTTAAGAGAATAACTTGTGGGGTTCCTACTGTGTGTATTTGCTTCTCTGCATATATATATATAAACACCATTGTCAAATATCTTTTGGGGCTGATTCTGACTTAATGGCAGCATACCACTAAAATAAAATCCCTGATTTCCCTAGAAGGAATGCTTTCTCTGGAGGCTGCAGAATAGCCCTGTCAGAAGTCAATAATCCTTGCATAAACCTGTAAATTTGGATCTAAATTCAGTAAGTCATTAATAGGTGTTCTTAAATTAAGTATGTTAGCGGAATTTTGCACAAAGAGAAATATTTAAGTGCACACCCATATAATTTACTAAATCATGGATTCTCCAGCAGAGTACAAAGAACTGTTAGGTGATACAGGTTTCCTGACTGAATTCAACATTTATATACATGATTCCCTTGGAAATTCTTAGAATCTTGAAGTTAGTCAAGTACTTAGAGATTTTGTGGAATCAGATGCATATCCTTATGTCTACAACACCAATAGACGTTAATTTCCTTTTGCTTACACTCGTTGTAAGTATGTAATAAAAAATAAAATACAAATTACACTGACCCAAGTAAGAAGGTAATATCTTTGTAGGTGGACTATGGTTATCTCTGAGGCCAAAATGTTATTAATTTAAAAAGTTGTTCATGGGGAAACACACAGGTTCTTACCAATTTTGAATAAATTTTTAATGGGAAGTCAAGTATATATTTCTGGTTAAATCTTTCGAGATAGTAGGCTCAGAGTAGAATCAACCTCCACATTTTTTCATTTACTACTGAAAAGTCCATGCTCTACCCATTTTGGAGAAGATTTTTAAAGATATCCCCATGCACTCGTATTGACTCTTGTGGAGGGTCTCCAACTCAAGGTTTTCACTCGCAAAAATCCTATGTTGAAGAAGATTTTTCTCTTGTGGATATGTAGAAAATACTAAAAATCAAAATACTTTTCAGATTATAAGGACTATTTCTTCTTTGCTTGATTGAAACTGAACAGAAAAAGCTTCTCTCTTTCATTTGTATAGGCTAACTTTTATATCTCTTTCTTTTTTTTTTTTTTTTAAATAAAGCACTGTTTCCTATGTTAAAAAAGTTGAACATATTTCAAAACCACAAATAAGAAGTGTGAGAAATAAGGGAAATGAATCATGAAGTATAAAAATGTGTCAGAAAAATAGGACCTGATTATCTGGGGAGGCTTCTGCTTTGCATTGATATTACATAATAGTACTCTGGTCTGAACTACTCTCAATTTCTTAACCAAATTACCCTTTAAATTACCAAGCAAGGGCCATATGCTTTCCTCATTTATGCTGCACATATCTCAGATTTTCACTTAATTTAAACAAGAGAGACATGATAATTGTCTCTTTAGCTTAAAGGAAAACCATGTGCTCTTCTTTTAGTGCAATTTTGTCAAAGTTACCATGGTGAGAAATACTTTTTCACAGAGTCCTACTGATCTCTGACTCAGTCTAGAAGTTGTTCCCTTTTAACTTCTTTACATGATCATCTTTCTAGTCAAGGACTAGTCTTTTTCAGTACTTCACAATGGCTACTTTATTTTTCTAAGGACAGTTATGGTTGGATGAGTAGCATTTGAGAGAAGAAAAAAAATAGGTTTTAAAAATTAACTTTAATTTGCTCCAAACTTCAAACTCATTCACAACTCAGAAAGATCACAAAGATTAATAATGAACCTACAATTATGCATCATGTTTAGGTAATTCACTAAATCTGGATTAATTTCCTTGAAAATATTGTAACTGGACAGGTGTCAGAATGCACAATTTAAGACTGCTTATGTCCATATGTCTATAATAAGATCAAGTTAATTGTTTTTCTTAGTGTATTTTCACATGATTTGTTGTACTGAAACATTTGGTCCACTGTTTCACACAGTGCCAGGATTGTTTTTCTAGTGGTGCTGTTTTGCGTGAGAGAACCAAAATGGCAAAACCTCTAACAGGAACTGAGGTTAGCCACTTGCATAAATAATATTAAACTGTTGGGCAGTATTAGGTTTGCTATGGTCCATTTCTTGCCTCCACAATATAATTTCCTACTTTTATTTCCTTAAAAGGTTAATAGATGTAGTGTAAAAGGAGCATGAATAGGCTGAATTAGAATTTATCTGCAATGGTTTATGGACAGCTTGAGGTTGGTCACGAATAAGCAGATTTCTTGACTAAATAATTACTGTGAGTGTAGGGAGAGGGAAGAACATCACGTACTTCTTCCAAAATTTCTCATAGGACAATATATGGATCCTATTAAATTCAACCCAAATGGTGTTATGGAGCACATCTCTGTCCATGCCTGTACCTCCCTTATGCTAGGTCAGAGAGAACACAAGGCCGTTAAATCGTGAGGGTTTCTATTTGAGTGGGAATGTGGGATGGTCATGCTGGGGTAAGACCAAATTCTCCAAATCTTTCTGTGGGGAACTGACCTGAAACTCTCTTATCAGGAGGACTTGATTAACACATACTAATTAATGAAGGTTTTGTAGTACAGAGCAAGTCCTCACATTTTCCCCTCTAGTATACAGATCTGTCATTCATCTACAGCACTATAACAGAAATCCCCTTTGCTCTATAGCACCACATGCCCATGCTCTAGGGTCTGAAATCCATCTGGACCTAGTGCTTTGGTGCAATTGTTTTGCTGTTGGGAACATGCTCCCTGATAGAAACTCACATTTCAAAGGATGGTTTCCATCCATTCCTTCCCTACTGCCGCAGCCAAGCATGGACAGAACTAACCTGCTCATTGAGTTATGAAGGGATCCAGCTCTTGGCTTCTCACACACTGGAAAGGAGAATATTGCTCTCAGGGACAGACAGCGAGAGGAGAGATAGAGAGACATGATTTTTGAGCTTGATATCTCATTTAAATTTGAAGACTAGCCAAACAAAATGGAAACTGTAAAATTAAGAGAAAGACACAGATAAGTGGAGAAAAATACTCAAATTGGCTTTGCAGGGTGTTTTTTTCTACTTCAATATAATTTTTCAGTTAGATAAAGCAAAAAAATACTTTTCAATGATACCTTTAATGCTCCAGCATCCCTGAGTTTTAGTTTTCATTGAGTAACAGAGTGTATCATGAGATTGCCAATAATCTTGATGCCATGAGTGATGTTTTTAGGCTTGTGTACTTCTTAGGGGGAGTGGGGGAGGTTTTAAACTCTGGTCCATCAGCACTGTTCTGTGGGCCTGAAGCAGCTGAGTTCCCCATTTTATAGAAGACTTCAGGAAGAGAAGCTCATAAACATATGGCAGAGGTCAAAGGATGCCAGTGTGACATCCTATTGAGTAAAATCCTAAGTGAATCTTAAGAATACATACAGCAACTTGTTGGCACCCAAACTCAATCCAGAAGAGGAAAGAGATAAGGGACAGTACCATGTCTGTGTGATGAGCAACTTAAATTGTATTAAAGCTATGGCTAGGAAGGCAAATCAGTAGCAGAAATCTGAATTTAAACAGAGCCAACAGCAGGGTTTTATATCAAAAGTTTCTCTGCCACTTTCATAAATTGTGTGTCATTTCCTACTTTTCTGTCTATTCACAGTATCCTTTGTGCCCTCTATGGAAATCTGATGGCAAAAGGCCAGTTCAGTGAAACACCATAAAAATTTTATCTTGCTCTGGTTTACTAAATTCAGTTGCCTTGAGCAACACTTTGGTAGAAAGCAGAGATCTCCATGCCAAATCTAGAGAGACAGTCAGACTGCCATTTTCATTTTCATCCTCAACAGACCTTCTGCTTTCCTCTTTCATCGCGTGTGTTCCATCCGTATATGGGGATAAAATTGTGGCACTATTCTTGTACTGATGTGGGTATTTATGCTGTTCAGGTGACCACTGAATATGTCTGCTGTAGTTATTCAACACAATGCAAAAAAAAAATTAGTTCAATTTTGAACTTTGAGTTTCATGGGCTGGTGGAGAAGAATAACACTGGAAGGGTTCAAAGAGTGTGAAAGGCAGCAAAAAGGATTTATGTGCTTAATTTGGTCTAACATACTAATTTCAACAATTAGGAGGTTCATTCAGTGTGGATCTGTGGCATGGCTGCAGCACCTGCGCAAATTACTTGGTCTGTCTTCAGTGCTTCTCACTTTCCTTTCTACCATGATACAACAGTCTTCACCTTGTGTACAAAAGGCTCTAACTTTTGTTTTGGCAAGTGGTCAAAAGGAAATAAACTCCTTTCACTCTTTGTGAAAATATTATCAATATTATGGCAAGTAAAATGGAATTTTGTGGTTATTCTCTATAGTACTCTGTATTCAGTATAGTACTCCTATAGTAAATATTTTGCCTTCTGTACCTCAAGTAGGACATATACAGACTGCAGGATGGGGATGTGTGGACCTCCATCACATGCATGTCACAGACACACAGATGACAGGATTATCAAACTGATGGCAGAATTAATTTTGTTACCTTTATCTGTGGTGGAGGTGGAAAATATGCAGCTGGTGAATAAATAGTGTGAAGAGATAATAGAATTACTCAGCCTCATTAAATGGCTACACATTGTGCTATTTAGTAATTCATTCAATAGCAAGGTGTCTTGAAGAGCGGGTACAATGGATTATTAACTGTAGGGGGACTGCACACATAAAGACATAACTGTTAAGGGGAATCAATGCATTCTGCTCAGCACCATATGCATAGAGACATAGAACAGTTATTATTACGACATCATCTCAGCTTGTTTAACACAGCTATCCCTGTCCTTTCACTCTGTCCTCTTTTCTCTGCTTTCCTCCTTGTCCTTTTTACAGAATCTAACTCTATAGAGGAACATAACAAAATCTTTCAAATTGAAATCTCACACCTCTCCACACTCCTTAAGAAAGGAAGCATGCTATCAACAATACGCATTAATCAGTTACAAATGAAAGTAGTAATAATCTGCCATGCTCTTCTGCCTATTATCATAAGTAGCATGAAATGATAATTTAATAGTATGTAGTACTTCACTTCATCAATAAAAGTATCCAAGCAGCAAAGCACAAACACTAACAAGTGTGCGGCACAGTCAATTCTCATCACATCCCCAGGAACTGGTTCATTTTTCATCAGCTCTAATGCCAGCTTGACACAGAAGGGAGGAATGAAAGCTGCTGCTTCAGCCTCACTAATGTGTGAGAGGGAAGAAGGCTGCCACTTCCTTAGCACTGCCTGCCTGAAAAGTTGTAATGGCCCCATAGTGTCACCAGCAGGGACTCTACTACCACCTTCTGCTGCTACTGTAGTGTTTTTTTTTTTTTTCCAGTTCTATACAGTTGCTGAGAAAAAATAGCTCTTCCTTTTCTCATCATCTTATCTCACCTTGGAAATGAAGATACTTAGGTTTGTCTCTTACTGCATGGAAGTTAGTGCACCCTACTCAGCAGCAGACTGACACGCCAGCACTGCCTTGTTGGGGCCCCATTTGCAGCTTGGGAGTCCCTTTGTGGAATTGCCATCCCTGGAAGTGGTCAAAAGGCATGTGGGTGTGGCCCTTGGGGACATGGTGTAGTGGTGGACATGGGGGTGCTGGGTTAACAGTTGGACTTCATGATCTTGGAGGTCTTTTCCAACCTTAATGATTCTGTGATTCTATGAATGGTCAGGTTATTACAGTGGTTCCCACTCACACAGATGGTCGTCCTTACACATACTGGTTCACCAGGTGAAAATTTTCATCCTGGTGAAGCTGGATGAAAGTTAATATCTCTCAAAATATCTAGCTTGCCCAAAGTGAAACAAAATAAGAGTGTTTTCTTACAGGGAAATTGTGACTATATCTTACCCACTTATCTCCTCAGGGAAGACTCTGTCCCTCAAGGGTTATTGATGTCTTTTATCAGCTTTGATTGACAGCACTCTTATTGTAGGTACAGCCTAGGCAACAGAGCCACAGAGGGGAAGGCAGTTCTTGGCACACAGCTGCTATGTAGTGCCCTGGCAGCTGCATAAATTGAAAATATTTCCACATTCCAAAACTGATACTTTTTTTTGAAGCTGACAGCCCTGCAAATGATTTTTCAGCACTTTTTCATTTTTTTACAGTTGTCAATACACTCAAAATAATAATATAAGAAGATTAAAAAAGGAAAAAAGGCACCAGAGTCCTGTGTATATTTTAATTTTGAGAAATAAAACCATGTCAACTTGTCCACTCCAGTAGCAATTTCCAAGTACGACTATGACACATACAGCTCCCACATAGACAGTAACATTGTGGTAACTCACTCCAAAGAACAGTACTCGTGTTTATTTAAGGTTTGGGATTTTGGCTGACTATAATCTATTTCAAGTAAGACTACCTAACACCCAAGGGTGAGCTCATGTGTCCCTTGTCATTTACATGTGCCTGTAATTGAGCCATCTAGGAAATTCCAGGCAAAGACCTTTTCTACAGTCTTACAAAAGGGTTGAACATAAGATGTAATAAGAAAAGTAGGAAGTTAGGAAGACACATTCATAATCCAATAAAAGTTACAGGAAAGTGGATGAAAAAATTAAGGAATGTTTCCTTCAGAATTCAAGGTTCTTTCTTCCAACAGAACTATAAAAGACCCATGTTAGCTGCTAATCTTATAGTCAATTAAAATTTATGTTGCAGTAGTTAGAAGAAGCATTTTCCTCACCTGATTTTAGTAACCAGAAACCTGGAAAAATTAAGGCAATATAAAAAATTGGATGTTCAAAAAACCAGATTGTGTCCATTATTAATTTCCAGTAAAAAGGCTTTTTTAATGCAAAAGATCTAATTGGATATATATATATACATATATATAAATGTGTTAGTCCAAATCTAATAAGGCTGAAAAGTAACATTATCTTCTACACAAGTTCTAGCAACACTCTATGTTCTCAAGTTACACCGTGAGTGAGACAAGCTACTGCAGCTCACACATTCAGTTAAAAGTTGTCATGTAGACAATTAAACACAGTCTGTGCTCTGTTCACATCATGCCTGTGACATGATTTATGGGTACCTTCCAACTCGAGATACTCTATGATTAAATGATTTCTAGTTGTGTTGAGTTCCATGCAAGTATTCTAATGCTCAGCACAGATTTGCAAGACCCAGGGCTTAATGACAATTTTACAAAACTCCATTCTCCTCTTCCTGTATCAGCAGTAATAGTTGCAAAGAATCAAATCACCATGCTGCTTAGCCATTTGGCCAGTAAGAAGAGCATATTTTGTATTTG
This sequence comes from Lanius collurio, assembly GCA_020086605.1. Classification (NCBI taxonomy): domain Eukaryota; kingdom Metazoa; phylum Chordata; class Aves; order Passeriformes; family Laniidae; genus Lanius; species Lanius collurio. Next base: position 29,675,283 of record JACBWW010000003.1, on the reverse strand, counting down.
CTGCTTGAAAGGAAATTCTCAGAGGATTTTAGTCTGTGAAAGGCTGGGCACTAGTGCTCAAAAATATACGAATTGGTTTAATATGCTTGGAAAAGGGCAGATGTGATTATATTACTCCATTACACATAGAGGAAAACTAAGGCATAAAGATATAGAATGACTTCATAAACCCAGAAATGAGTACTGTGAACATTTCACTTCTTTTTGTTTATCACTTCAGCCACCTGGTACTCCCAGCAGCTAACCCAAACTTTTGGCTAGATGAGGAAAAAGTATTTCTTCTGGAAAGCCATGTTGCATTAACTGCCCAATATGTAACCAAGTGGTTGTGTCAAGTGGAAAATAACAATTTTATGACAACGGTTTCTGTACCACTCTCTCATAATGCTCAACAATTTATTATATGTAATGGCATAATATTGAAACACTAAACTTCTTTTCAGTAGTCACCACAATTACCTTTTTGCTTTCCATCTCCATCATTTGGTTCTGATTTTAAAGTGAGAATTTATGACAATTCTCGTTTTCACTATGTCTATTTAACACAACCTGCCTTGGTGACTTTCAAATTAAAAAATCTTAGTTAAATCTATTGCCATAATAATAGTTAATACTTAATATTTTTTGTTTTCAATATCTTTAGGTTTCTTTAAAAAGATTTAGTTCATACTGAAATAGTAGCTATTTGTCAGGTTCCCCTGGAAAGAAAACTCAGCATTTAGTGAAGATTTTAATGCCTGGGTTCTGGACGAAGACCATCTTTGGCTTACTGAAGAAGTACCTTGCCAACATTACTTTTATCTCAGTATTATGGGAAATTGCACACCAGTGTTCCAGCTTTACGCCATGTTGTTCTGTGACACAATTAGTATCATAGAATCGCTTAGCTTGAAAACCACCTATTATTATTACAAACAATCCCTGTAAAGCTGTCTCTTATCCTGTTAATAACTTGATGATTAGCCTTAGCCACTCACCTAATGGAAATTTTCTGCCAAAGTTAAGAAAATCCTTTTCCAAACAGATTTCAAGTGAGAAATCTACCACTGTAATATTGAGCCCAATATCTAACTGAGGATTTTCTGTGTTGAATGCATGCATCACCATACCTAATTTGTGGAGATTTTGACACCAGCTGAGGAAGTGGCACAGAAAGTGTCTTAAATAGCACATCCATAACACACAACAAGAGAAAAGTAGATCTAATGATGTCTTAGTATTCAGCTGGGACCCACACATTTCCTGTGGAATATGTTAGCAATGTAAAAATGGCCCCTTAACATCACTTTTCCTCTCCTGTATGCAAAAAGAAAGCAAAAAAATGTGTATTTTAAAAACATTGCCAAGGTGTTCTGAGCAAGTAGAATTGTTGCAGAGGTACTGTTATATTTATCCTAACTCCTACTTTTATGATCACTGCAATGGGCCTGTGTGTATTTACAGTGTTCACAACACAGACAAAGAGCATTATCCAGTTACTCTAACAATAGGAAAAACTACGGCAAAACTTCTTTTCAGTCTCCTGCAATTGCCATTGTCATGAGTTAGAATAATAATATAAAACAGGTCTAAGACTTTAAAAAGGCTTTGTGTGGCTTCCAGTAGTCCTTCTGTATGAATGAAAATCATGAGAAACCTCTGTGAATGTCAGGGCACATAAGCACATATGCTTATTGTTACCTCTTAATGTTTGATGGTGTTAACATTAACCATCAAAGCTTTGCTGTTCTGCTTCTACTTCATCGCCCCACTTTGCTCTGAATATTTGTCTTCTTCCAAGGCAATCAGTTGTTTTTCCATAAAGTCCATTTTAGAAGTCTACACTCTCATGAGTACCGATTGTGTGCCACTTTCATAAAAGTGCCATTTAATGCACAAAGGACAGCTTTTGCAAGCCATGCAGCTGTTTAGCTCTTCTGATGGTTCTGACCCATTTGTACTCTTGATGACTCTTCACAATGGATGGTACTCCTTCACATCTGCAGGGCTACAACCATAGAAATAAGTTAATACAAGTACTGATGCAAGTGGAGTTTCCTACCATGAAACACAGAACTGGGTGTTTTGTCTTCACAGTTGAGTTTCTTATTGCACATAATGCTCACTGTTTTGCTAAGCTTTCAGTGTAAATTTTTTTAATTCTGCCTTGAAAAACATCTTGCCATTTTTAACTAAACAACAGTTTTCAGTAGAAAGGATTCCTCTGTGTGTTTCTGTGCTGCTTTTACTGGTTGCTTTGATTTTCTCCTTCTTTCCTTGTTTTCCTGGACTACCATCAGGGGATGGCATCGATAAATGTAATGCTTGTCTCTTTCACGACATTAACACCATTAAAAGTAAGTTCTCATGAGCAACTCATTGCTTTCTCCCAGGGAGTAGTGTCACAATATAGATTTTCAGACTCTGTGTTGAAAGTAAAATCAACAGAAGAAGAAATCAGGAACAAAATAAAAACTTCAGGGAAATGCTGGGAGCAATCAGAGACTCTTGTTTACCATTCTGGTGTTGTAATGAAGCTTCATTACAAACAAAAAACCCAGTTCTGTAATAAAATGGAGGGGAGTCCTCTTAAACATAATGCCTTTTTACCATTCCTAGCTATCTTTGGTGCACCAAAAAAATTAGAGAATGAAGGTTTTACAATGTTTGGCTAGACAGTAAAAGTAGGTTCAGTGATAAGGTCATAGCTTCTGCCCTGTCCTATTCTAGCTGTCAGAGCAGCAATAGAAAAAGTAGCCACATCTGTGCTAGACTAATAGGAAGACTGGCCATGTTAAAAATCTGAGCCCAAGTGAGAGAAGAAAAATAGCTGGTAGTTTGATAAAATAAAGTCAGTACTTTATTATTTCTTTTATCGGTCTTCCTTTTGACTGAACTGTCAATAAAATGCTCTGAGCACTCTGAACAAAAGCTATTTCTTGAAGAACGTTCGTCAAACATTTTTTTTTTTAAATATGATGTCTCTAAAGAATAAAAGAAACAGTTTAAGTGATACAATAGCAGGCCAGCAAACAGTGTAAAGTTCATCATTCCCAAACAAGCTCTGAGCTGTTGCTCTTTAGCTTTGATGTCACATTTCTGCTTCTTCATTACAAGGACCCTTTTCTATCACATGTGGATGTACTGAACAGTAGGGTGGTATAAAGATTTTCAAAATGGTTTTTACCAAGGGCTAGTGCTGCCTTTCATTTTTAAATCTCACATTGAAAGCTAGTTACAGACCACCTGCCTAGCCCAAGTAATCAGCAGCTTTTCTAAGGAACATTGTCTCCAAAGGAGTTCAATCTACATTGTTGTGCACTCCTTTTTACATTTACTCATGTATCTGGGGACATGTTTCTCAGCTTCTTACACAGAGATGCTCAAGAATTCCTCATAATAAATTCACTCTTCAAAGCTGTCCCCCTACCATGACAAACACAATAAAATTTTTGGGAGACTACCAGCACCTAAGTAATTTTTTACTGCGAGGACTGTCACAGTCATGATTATAATGTAGTTCAGCTATGTGAAAATAAAACCACGCTTGAAATTACTCTAAATACCTATAGCAATTCTTCTGTCTATGTAAAATGAGGCTGGACTGAAAAACCCATTCAATTTGGATTAACTGGGTAGTATAGACTTACGCTTAAGTCACAGCTTGCTTTTAACTTGCTAGTTTGCATATGGGTGGCAGGCCAGCCACAATCTGACCACCTGGAACTTGGTATCATGTGCAAAATCCTTCCAAGAAGATTTAAATACTTTGAAAAGGTGCCTCTGCTGAACATGCAATATCTCAACTAGATTGGAGCAAGAATGTTAATTATCTCTAAAGCTGAAACTGATAAACTTCTATATTATACTTCAACCACTGTAACTTTTGCAGAAAGTATCTTGAGTCAGTACTTGCACAGGTATAATTTTATAAGATAAGTATTTGTAAGCAATATAAGATAATGAAATTTTAGCATAGTAAGTCACTGGACTCATCAGTATCTGTATATTTAGCAGCTTTAAAAAATCTGTACTGTTGCAGAATGGTATTTGCAAACTGATTGCTCCATCCAATACAATTGCTAAATTTCCATTTACATTAAAAGAAAAAAAAAAAAAGAAAAAAAAAAAGAAATTACATGGAAGTACTTACTCCCATGTATTATTAAACAATTGGACTTTTTTTTTTTCTTCAAATTCACAGATTAAAGGAAAAATCTCTGCATCTGTTATTGCAGCAGTTTGTTTTGGACCTGCGACTTTGATAATTTCAGTGATTCTCAATCTCTGGACTATATATATTTGCCATCATACTTTTAATTCAGAACAATACATGGGTGATATTGTTCTGCAAACCACTGAAGACCATTTGTTGCTATAGACTATCACTTGGGAACTGATGGTTTATTCTCCTGAAAATAACTTTTTTGTACTAATGTAGTCTGATGGGATATGGAATTGACGGCTTTGTTAATGGCTGTTGCCAGATGTTTAGTCTCTGTATTTTCATACATTTTGTTTTGGAGCTAATTACCTACAAGATAGTTCAGTTTTACAGGACTGCTGACAAAAAACAAAGAATAGAGTGCAAATGATGGTATGGCAAAAGATACTGTGCTGATTGGAGCTTGAGACCAAGCTTTTAGTGCATGGAGCACCTGGACTCTTGGAGCATCAGCTGATAACCCCAACACAACTTGATTCCAGAAGCACTCCAGTTCAACAGAAGCTACTCCTCAAAAGTTAAATTTCCAGTGAAATTTATCTTTTGTTCTAGAAAATAATTATTGTGGATATATACAATTATTGAGCAAGCAGATGTGCTTCTAGTTGCTAGTGTATTTTGCAATTTGAAAACTAAGTTTATGTTAAGAGAAGAAGAAAATGAACTCTCTTATTTATTGCCTGATCAGATAAAATGAAATGTATACATAGTTGTACCTTTGATGTGCAACTTATTCTTGTATCTATTTTATGCTTTAAAAGGTTTCAAAATAAAGGACTACACATTAATTTCTTTCATCTTTATTATTTATTTTTTTAAGCTTCTAAAGCTGTGCTTTATTTATTGCAAGTCATCCATACATAATTCTCTGTAGTTTAGAAAACTGCATCTAACATTTTCACCCCAACTTTATAAATTGCATTGATTTATTTCTGTCTCTGAGGCCTAAGACCATTTATTACAACAACAAAACATCCTCCATTTCTGGTGATCAAGGAACAAAGTCTACTCATTTACTGTGTAGTGAGAATTGACAGATGGCCAAATGGGGTGATAGATTTGATTTTAATGTGTCTTAAGAGAGCAAATGAACCAAAGGCAATCTTCATCTCATGTGAAAAGTTGGATTTTTGTGTGGCTTTTCTGCAACAGTGAGGTGCAATTCTCACAGCACTTCATTGATTTTCCAATCAACCATGACCATTCAGTTGGCAAAAAGCAGGGTCAAGGAATTTTTATAAAGGGTTTTTTTATTGTTTTTTTAGAACTGCACAAACAAGAGTGATTGTACATAACATAAAATAGTCTTCAGTGTTTTGTGGTGGTTTTTTCTCCTCCTGAAAAATCTTTGCAAATTTCACAGGTTATACATTTTTAATTTTGCATCAAATGAAAAGATTTTGTCAAGAGAATCATCTGCATCATAAGGATAATGAGAATAAAATTTCCTCATATCTCTCCACCTGTTATTTTAGCATATATCATTGATAACAATGCACTTTTCACTTCTCCCTTTAAACTTTGAGTAGGTATAGATTCTCTATTTCAGAACACCAAATAATGCATGGAGCAATGCAATAAAGCCAAAATGCAGTAGATCACAAGAGTTTGTCACTGTGCTCAAACACCAATATATTTTTAACTCCTTACACATCATTAGGGACACAAAATGTAATTATACAGTGTGTGCCAAATAGTGTGTCGGTTAGACCTCAGCGTGGTGGAGGCCTGGTGAAAAATCTCTAAGGCAAGCTTGAAAGTTGTCGTATGGGAGCATAAACACTTCCAACCACAACCAGCTATATCTGAGAAAAAGGGCATGTAACACCATTTTTAGATTTGAGTGTTTACCAGAAGTGAAAGTATTTACAAACTGCCCTTGAGCTAGTTGTTTGGGTTTTTTTGTTTGTTTTTTTTTTTTTTTTTTTGTTTGGTTTTTTTTTTTGTTTGTTTTTTTCTTTTTTTTGTAAAATTGTTGCAGGTTTTGTGAAATATTAATGATGCTCTAGAAGAGACATTATTTTTCAGTCAGGTGAACCTATGCATAACTTCACCTAAAATGGTGAATCACGAGCACATGGGCATTTGCCTGAAAACTGAAAGCTTATCTGTTTTTGGTTTTGTACACAAAACACTTCACAGTATCTCCACATCGTGCCTTATACAGTGGGTCATGCACATTCAGTGCTTATTAAGTAATGCTTAGTATTTAACTTGTATTGTGTATAATCCAGTGTTTTTTCACATCTTGGGCAGCTAAGACAAAATCCTCCCTTTTTGAGAGAGAAATTATGATCCTTTAACTAGCTGGAGAAACAGGCAAACTATTTCTTTTCCTGGTCTGTGGAAGGAGTTTAGACATTTTCTCATGTTTCATATATGAAAACCTTGTTTTTTTTCAAAATTCCTTCACATTTCAAAATTGAAAGTTGAAATTTGGACTTTGGAGATGAGAATTGATATCCAGAAATATTTTTTCTCTAATTGTCCATCTACAAGTAGGATTAAGATACTTAAAGAGCAGTTCATAAACTTTTTAAATTATCAGTTGGAAGACCAGAGCTATCAAAGTGTATTATTGCTAAATTAAAATTGCTACACATTTTGCCATCTGATCCTCATTTTCCTTTTCACCCTTAAATAGAAATATTAATTTTAATTCCTCTGAATTTTTAAAGGAAATTATGTATGCAAAAATAAAATTCTCTTTGCATTGAGCTCTTTAGAAGCATAGACTTCAGAAGAGCTTTGGATCAGGTTCTAAGTGGTTCCAGTGAGAGATGGAAAGAAAGCGTGAAAAGTTTGAGATTAAGTTCCTAAATAATTTATTATCATTGAAATTAACAGAAGGAAGTCTGTTCTTTTCCTTGATACAGTTTCACTACTGTACTGTACTGAAGAAGTGGTAGGAGGTTCAAGTCTTCAAGAATCAGATGGGAACTCCTCCTGCCCTGGCTGTGCCTGTTTTATCACTGATGAATTAGAGTAAGCTGCTCTTTAACAGGAAAAATTGGCTAAGTCTGAGTAAATTTGATGAAATAATAATGGTTAAATAAGTCAGCTGGACCATGAGAAAAAATACTTAGAACTGGATTTAGCTGACCAAACCAATGTATAGCTATAGATATTGGCAGTAAAGACAACTCCAAATATCTCAGAATCCTTTTGTCAACAATGTAGAAGATAGGCGACTCTATCTAATAAATTACTGTAGTGTAATTTATTTCATCTTCAACTTGGTGTTCTGTATAGAGGAAAGTAATCATGCCCTAAACTATCTTGTTTCTCTCTCTCACCTATGAAGATATTCTAGGCTCATGAGTTTCCATGTGGCACTAACGGGTTGCTAATATATAAACCTACTCAAATCCAGTGGGGACCTCTGTATTATGGGACTTCAGGTAATTAATTGCACTTACTATGTCTATCTAAAGTCAGCTTTGTTTCAATTGTCAATTTTTATGGTAAAGGTCAAGTTTTACTGTTGAAAGTATTGCCACATCAAGAAGCAGAAGTTTAGATCAGACAACTTATCAAATGTCAATATTTTTCCTATGTCTACTTAATTATGTCCAATCTATCTTCCAGTTTAAAGACTATGCTGTAGTCATAGTCATAATGGTTAGAATTTATAATTTTGTGAGATTGCCTTGGAGAAGGGATGATGTTGCATCTCTAAGGAAATGTTTTTATTATGTTCAACTTGTACCTATGATTATGAGAGTTTTCTTGAAGAACTCTTACTTCACCATTATTATTACAGGCATGAAAATATGTATCAAGTTTTTGGTTAAAGTATGTTGAGTTCTCTTTCTCTGTTTCTTGAAAAATTTCTAGACTCTCCCCATTCTCAAGGCACTGCCACAATTATGACAGGATGCTACTTTGTTCTCTGGTGTGTTTCATAGTTACCTGCTTGTGCCTTTCAATTTGTCTTGGAAAAAGGTTTTCTTATTCATTTGGCAGAATTCACATATTGTTTGCAACAATGCACACTAATGTCATGACATTCAGGCTAAGCAAATGGCAATAATTTTCAACCTCACTAGTTATTTGGATATATCCAATTATTTGCATGGGCAAATGTGTCCATGTGTATGTGTAATACTGACTAATAATCCCTATACTCTTATTGACCCATCATACACACTCTGATTGAACTCAATAGGAAATGCTCAAGCAGAATAATTGTGAAATCAGACTAAGCATATAATTAAAAAATAATCTGTAAAAATTAGAAATTTAAATACAGAAACACATGCACAAATTTTATTTCCTGAAATAACTGTACTGTTGACAGGAAGAGGAACGTTGGTTCCAGATTGTTCATTTTGAAAACTCTCATATGTGTCCACCTCTCATATGTGTCTCCCTTCCTTCTGTTTGTTGCTTCTTGCCCTGATTATAAAAATAATTTTCAGTTCATAGTCTGAATACAGTTCTTCCTAAGAAGATAGTTTATGTCACAATGCATTTTTATCTCAAGTAAACTTTCCCCAAATGTTTAGGAGACGTTGACATGATTGCTGTTAATATTTATTTACCCAAAAATAATCTCTGCAAATCTTTTAAAGCTGGGTGTTACAAGTCTGTAATTTATTCTTTGTTATTTAATCAGCCTGATGAAATATCTAGCCCACAGAAGCTCTAATAAATCAGTTATTAGCCACAATAAATACTGGCTTAAAAGGAAACATCCTGATAATAAATGGAAAAAAACATACTAATAAATTTTAAAAGCACCAAATTATGCTTATTTTATTAAAAGGGAAAGGAAAAAAAGGATCAGCCTCATGGATGTGTTGCATCATGTGGTTCTCCTGTTACAGGTTTAGAGACAACCCTGCAAGGGGGGACTAAATCAGTCTTACAAACTCACTTTGGACTGGTGAGATGCTACCATCCCTCTTTTGATGGACTACAGTTGTAATTTCATGTAAAAGATTTTGGGTTCACTTGACCCACATCTTCACCAAACCTGTTTGACTTCAAGGGCAAAAGCTATTGAGCAGTTTGCTGCTGCCAGTGATGGAGGAATTTGATGAGCCTTACTTAGAAAAGTGAAGATTCAAGAGAAAATAGTAGGCCTCAAATGAAATAACATTATAAACAAAGGAAACAAATGGACTGGCAGTAGGAAAGAAAAGTATTAAATAGGAATTGAGAAAATATTCTGATGATAAAAGCGGGAATGGGGCACATGTGCTGAAGCATTGCAACCTTATTTAGGTAAGTTGTTAGTGACCTTATTGTAATAAAACAGACCTGCAAAATGCAGGGGATGAATCAAAGTCATGCATAGACAAAGTCTTGTTTTTCCCCCTTTAAGCTGATGACAATAATTCCTTACTATTTCACAGGAAAAGGAACAGAGAAAAACCATGCAAATGCTACTCCATCTACTTTTGTTACTTTTAGCATGGGCCAGTATAAATGAAGTCTATTCCCCCCAAATTCTCTGGGATGCATAAATTGATAAGAGAACCACATTAAAATATTGGACTTATTTTTATACCTTTGTATGAGAAGGTGATGTTATATATATTTTCACCTGCAAGGGTTTGAAAAATTGAAATGAGTATAGGTTTAGGTCATAAACTAACTTTCTGTAGGCTTCTTTCATTCACAGCATAAAGATTTCTGGAATACCTAAATATATCTAGAAGGAAAAAGGATATGTTCCGTAGCTAAATCAAATTAAAAGCCTCTGAAAAATAGAGGAATGTATCAGGAAGAGATCAGCTTATTTTTTAAACTCTCCCATAAACACAAACATATGATACATTACGCATAAATTTGTGATAGGACAATTTTAAGTTTGCATGTTATTTACACAACATAACTACACCATTGGAGACATTAGGATTTCTCATGTATGTAAGTATTTGCATAATTTTAAAAATGTGTATTATTTACCCAATAGACCATAAAGGCTCCATGCAGAGCAGTTACAGAGATCCAGGACATAATAACATCTTGGATAAATCTAGTTTGGAGTCATCTGAGTGCATTAGATGATTAAAAAAAAATATTTACACATGCGCATTGGTTTGGTATTTAAACAGTAATGGGGGAACCATTTTCCTTACCATTCATAGCTACCTCAAAACAACAAAGCAGACTGTGCTAAATTATCCCACCACATGCTTATGGGAGTTCTGCATTTAGTGAGGACAAAATGTTATTCTTCATTTGCACTGTAGACTTATACCCCAAAAATTAAAGATTGTTTTCAGTCATAGAGAAAAAAAGCTTCCAGAATGACTGTCTTTCTTTTGGCCCCTGCTACTGCTCACTAGTCTTAAGTATGAATTTCTGCAGAGTTTGCAGTGAATGTTGAAGACTTTATGATTCATTAGGTACTGTTCAAAATGTTCCATGAGGTGCAGGGCTATCTGTGCTTGACTCTCTTGGGATGAGAAGTTCCTGTAGAGGTCTGTTAAGAGAACTGACTTAATATAATACAGCTATTAAATATTCACACCAAACTATTCTCTAAAAATTAAAAGAAGTAGAAATTGTATGCAAAGCTTGGTAAATAATATTTAAAAATAAATTTTAGATACTATTTTAAAATAATATTTTCTGGCACAGTTAAGTGCCAGAAAAATTGAAGTTAGATCAGTTTTTAACAAAGACAAAAAATGAAATGTGAGAAAAAAACCTAAGTTCAAATATGAAAATAAAAAATCAAGATTAATTTTCTCAATTCTGATTAAAGTCACTGAGGTATAAAAAGGCTCACCAGTAACTCTACCTAATGCATGTTATCTTAAATGCAGAAAATTATTGAATGCCTTGTATTCCCACAAACTGATGTCTTCCACCTGGTTCCCATATAATGTATTCATGTAATGACTTCATGTGAGTTTTGGTGGGATTTTTTTACAGTCTTATGCTATTAAGGCATGACTTCAGACAAATATTTTCTTTGATGTTTTGTTAGCTGTTATCACAAAAATATGTTTACTTGCCACTGCAAAATAACAATGTTGGCATCACTGTGATGAGAGAGCAGTTTACCCCCTTCACAGTGAGAAAGAACAGTTCAGAGCATTTTTATTAGAGCACAGCTGAGATATGACTACCTTTTTCGGTAATGTCTGTCACAGAACATGCAGGTCTACACTCAGAAAATGAATAATGATTGTTGTCCACTGGTAGAAAGATCTTCTCAGCAAATCAGAACAGACCCCACTGTGCCTTAAAAAAACCTCACAATAAAACCACAAAAAAACAGAGAAACATCAGACTCACAGTGTTTTGGCAGTATAGTCAGAGAAATGTGAGATTGGCCCTTAAGGGAATTCTTATTCTCAAGTGGATGTAAATGTATTCATCAATGCAAAGAAATGCATAGTGTGTTATATACACAATACATTAATAAATAGCCATGCATTAAAAAATAATGAGATTTTCTATGAAAAAACATCCTGTGGTGTTTAGGGTCATAAAAAAGACAGTAAAGGAAGGTGGGGGAGGGAAGATTATGTGTAAAATCAGATTAAAATAGAGTAACCTCATCCTATATATAAGATAAAATAAATATTTTATTGTTAACTGTAAACAAAAGAACAAGTGCAGTAAAATGTAATTAAAAATGTAAAAGTGTGGGGAGTGATTTATTTTACCACAAAGATATTAATATTAGAAATAGCATGTAAATAGATAACAAGGTTCTGCTGCAGAAACAGTGGAAAATGGCTGTTCTTTTTCTATAATGAGCTTTCATCTTTTTGATTTTCCCTTTAAGTACTTCCAGTTATTTATTAGTAATGATGCTCTTAGCTGTTGGAATGCTCTAGCAAAGCTTCAAATTCTGGTATTACCTAACAGATATTACTCACAGTTTTTATGACTTTTTTAAACCTGGTCAATATGTTTAACAGAGCATAGTTTGGCAGAAATATAGACTGTTTCACACTTCTGCCTTGTCACGTAAAGCTCATGAGGCTTCTGTGTGGTTTGTGAGCTACAGGCCATGAGATCAGAAGACAGAGAGGTGCTCTGGCTCAGCAGCAGCTGGCACTCCACGGGCACAACAACAGCTCAACGTGTGAAGCATGGTGCCACCACAGGCATGGCTTTTCTGCTTTCATTTCATCATACTTAGGTCTATCAAACAATATCCTAGGGAAGAATATTCTCCATGTAGCCTATATCTTTGAAACACATCCTACAACTGGTGAGAGCAAGTTCTGGTTTTGTCTCTGGGCTGGCATTGTCTACACTACAGAGTAACCCAGGCCTTTCCTGACAGCTAATGGCAAGCTGGCTTAATGAGTTAGAGAATATCATAGGGAATTGTGGATCATGGTAAAATAATTGCATTTCTGCCAGCCCCAGTGTGAGGCCACTTTTTCACGGCTTCAGGGTTACATAAAGCTGCAGAAATTCAGCACCTGACCCCTGTTTTTTGAGATGGTGCAACACAGATCCAGAAGATAGGATGTGACTGCAACCAACAAGTGTTATCTGTTAGTTCAGACATTATAGTTATACAGATACTGGAAAGGATTCCTAATTCCTATGGCTGTGCATATTAGATCTCAGTCAAAAACATTTCACAAATAAAGGCTTAGGTGTAGTAATGAAATTTCAATATAACCACCACTGCTGATAACACATGCAATTTAATAGATCAAATTCCTTCTTCTTTCAATAACTTCTTGTCCTTTCTATTCCAACTCATTTTCAAACGGCCAAGGGAAAAAAAGACTACACAGCATGACCTGGAAGGCTACAAATCTGGGCTATTTTAGAATAAAGTAAGGTGAGAGTAACAGTACCTTTTCTATGAAAATGTAGTTTCATTGAAATCAAAGTACTGGAGGGGAAAAACGTCAATGGGAAACTGCTGAACTAGATAATTTAAGTTTTCTCACTTCATTATAATTCTTTGACACTACTGAAATAGAATAATTCAACACGGCAAATACGTATTCTCTTGATTCCTGACTGAATTTTAAAAATTTTTTTCTTCCATAAGAGGAAACTACCAAATAATTTTATTTTGCTATTCTAAATCTCTTCTTCAAGCTACTCCTTCTTTATTTCAAAACACTAGTGACATTTCTTCTGCATCTTCTTTCTTTATACCGTCTACAAGTTATAGTATATTGCTTCCCAGTATATTGCTGTTACCTTCTCAGAACTAAACATGGTAATTCTCCTACCTGTTGTTAGGAAAGAATACAGAGTTTGACCCTCAGACTTCCAACACGTTTGCAAGAGCTCCCTGGAACTCCGAGGCTGAGAATGTTCAAGTTCTATAAGGCTGTAAGATGAGGTCATTGGGTCACACTAACAGGTCACATGATGAGACCAGGACACTGGCAATCTTAAAAATTTATTCTGTTCTGGTTGAGTAAGAAAAGATTGAAATATAAAATTCTTCATAACATGCTGTTTACTAGAAGTCACTTTAATATTTTCTGCAAAAAACTGGTGAAAGCTTATGGGTTTAAATAATTTTACAGGCTGCCTAGCAGAAATTGGTAGAGAAACTAATTTCTCTTAAAAAGATGATTTTTTTTTTTTTTTTTGTTTTAGTACTTTTTTGGTACCATAAGTATAAAACATGATAATTGCTTTGAAGTTTTAAAAATCAAGAAAAAGGGAAGAAGGAAGGGAGATAGGGAGGAAGGGGGGAGGGTGAAAGAAGGGAGGAAAACCCAGAAATATAAATAACATACAAGATGCAGAGCTTACATTGCCTTTTGTTAGACAAAAGAAAGAAAATAAGCTTGTGCAAGAAATTTCCTATGACATTTTCTTCTAAGTAGTAGCAGATAAATATTTATCAATGCTTACAATCCTACTGAAGAAAATGCAGGGTATGTTTGTGTGTACTACATTGCCATAGTATGTATAAATGATCTATATGGTTTGCAAAAACATGATAGATTTTGTGCAAAATCTGTAAGTACAAATTGTTCATCAGTACATATTTGGTTGCTAAAAGCAGAAGACACTGGAATATTTTTCAGGAAAATAATGTCTTGTAATAAGAACAATGCCCAGTAAAATCTATTACTTGTTTCAGTCGTACCACCTAATGTAGTGGTTAACTAAATGATGGTTACAATGAAAAACTCAGTGAAATCACTTTCTTCCATGTTTTAATATTATGGCCCTGAGATTAGCTCAGCTGGTCAGAGCATGGTGCTAATAATGCCAAAGCTATGGGTTCAATCCCTGTATGGGCCATTCACTTCAGAGTTGAATTCAATGACCCTTGTGAGTCCCTTCCGACTCAGAATATTCTGTGATTATGGTGCTTTATCACTTTGCAGGAGATGCATTCCAGGGCAGTACTGCCTGTGAATGTCACTCTCCCTGTTGTTCCTTTGCCATAACAAAGTAAGGCATTCAGTGGGATTTTCTGGTTTGGTAAGGTTCTTGTTCTTACTGCTTTGTTTTCAATATGTACTTACTGCTATATGTTCATAATAGAAAAAGTAAGATCTAACCCAAGCTCCTGGCAATCATTGAGACTGATGATAATACTCAGCCTTGTGGACAGAAAGCACAGTGTCAAGGGTGAGCTCCCAAGACAGTTATAAGGTGTTGGCCATTGTATTCCTCTCTGGCTGAGTTCCTTTTTGCAGATTTGTAAAGCTGAGGCAATTGAGTGTCTTTAAAGAAAAAGCCACAATCTCAAATGTAACAGGTTTTTTTTTTAAGTTAGAAGCAATAAAAGTTTGGGTTTAGAGATTTAGACAACATTATTGAGGGGAGATGTTGAAAATAATGAATGTCACCAATGGTATTATGCTGTGCTAATATGAAAAGAGTTGGTTACTATATTATGATTGTATTACATAACAAATATCTCCCTAGAGCAGAAAGTCAACATAAAAAAGGCTATAGTGTAAACCAGATGTTTTGATATTATATTTCAGAGAAAGCATTTCAGGGAAAAAAAAAAGGAAAGCAAGAAAGGTCATTCATGATATATTTACATTAAATTAGACAGGAAAAACAAACAGATAACCTCTTTACTAAAGAAAAAATGTCTTCCAAGTACAATTCTTTCAGTCTTTTACTTTTAGGATGTTTTGATTTGGTACATTGCATGTGTTGCAGACTTTTTCCCAGTCACATTGTGGTGCTCTTGTCCATTTTGCAGTGTTGTCCGAACCTAATCAGGGCTACTATTCTCTTTCTTATGAAATTTTGTACATTTGCAGTATTTTGTAAAATATAAATCTTTCTCATTTCTAGAGATTAATGTGGAAAAAATTTCTCTTAATTGAAGAATAAATACAAAGACCAGGAACAGTGAATATGATTATTAAAGACTTTTAGGTTTTATATATTTTCCATATATTTGTAGATTTGTAGCTACTGCTAACACAGGGCTGTAGCTTCTAGTATTTTCTTACCCTTTTTTCTTACATTTTAGGACAACATGAAAACCTTCTAAAAATTCCTGAAATGCTGTTTAGTCTTGTTTTCAAGAAGAGAACCTACAACAAGGACATTTTATTTTCCAACCAGAATCTGAGAAGACATAACAAGAAATGGGGCAAAGAAGCCCCAGGACCAATTCCAGTTGGTCAGTACCTTAGGGAAAATTACCTAACCAACTGCTCTTCTAATTGGACACTACTTGATAAGTATACTAATCAACTAACCTTATAAAAATTGTAGAAATACTGTATCATGTGCATATTGCCATATTGTACACTTTGAAGGCTTTCAATTAAATATTTGTTTTTTATTTTCTTTTTTAACAATGCTTAGAAAAGTTTCATGTTTTATTCCAGGCAACAAAAGTTTGATCTTTCACATATTTTTGGAATGACACTTTTTATGCTTGAAATGCTTATTCATGTAGAATCATAGAATGGTTTGAGTTGGAAGGGACCTTTAAAGGTCATCTAGTATATATATCACATGTATAACTTTGTCCTTGTAGAGTCTGAACTCAGGTTTACTTTCAAGTTTGCAGTAATGAGCAGTCATAAGTATTTACAGCATCAGAGCTTAGTGATAAGTGTCTGAATTGCTAAAGAATATAATTTTATTGCCTTTAAAGAGTGCTTCTAGACCATTTTACCAGCAAATTACTTTTATTTTCCAAGGAGGCATAAGGTTTTCTTCCCCAAGAACTCATGCAATGAGGCTTTCCTCAACTACCACCCTCAAATGGAACAGAAAAAAAAGACAAATTCTTAAGTCACTCCTGTATGATAGAACCTCCAGACACTTCCATCTCTTCAAGGGGACAAGAGGTAAATTTAATCATTATTTCTATACTTGAGTAATGTGTAAACCAAATTTCATATATGAATACACTTTATAACCTCTAACACTTTCTGTTTGACAATGGTCTATGATATCTGACCTATCTGGAGCTTCCCAAGAGCCTAAACTGTGCACTTCTCACGAGTAAAAAAAATATTTAGAAGAAGCAGTGCCCAGGTAACCATGCTTCTTGTAATTCCTCATGATTTCTAGTGCAGTATTCTGCAATACCACAAATCCTTACAATTCCTACTGCAATACACAGTAAGCAACTGAGTGTCATTGCTCCTGCACAGCTTTCTAATTGGAGTATATTCTAGAGTTTTGCAATTAAATATGTAAAGTCATGGATTATAAAGCCAAACAAAAACCCCAACCAAGACAGTGGGCAAGCTATCCAATCACCTTGAACTGAGTTCAACAGGCAACATTTGAGCAAAATAGTTAAGTTGGGAGGAAGAGCGTTCAAACTGTTGATTCTGGACCAGTGTCATGGAATCATGGAAAATATTTTCAAAAATGTTACAGAAGTGTAAATATGTTAGGGTGCAGAGAACAAGACATTCATTAAGCTGGTGATATTAAAAATTGTGAATATGTAGAAGTAATATTTCAACAGCTTTGCTGGACAGGTTCTACCCTGAAATATAGCATGAAGGAAGCATCACTGAGCTTACCCTATTAAAAACAGGCACTTTAAAGAGGTGGCTGGGGCTCATGATAATTTTCACTACTACCATTATAATCATAATTGATTTAATATATTCATGTCCTGATATGTTTTTAGCTCTGCAACCTTTGCCTTGTTAGGCTGCAAATGTGAAAAGTCCCATACTTGCAGCAAACCACTGGAATAAATTTCACTACCTTTGCCCTTTGCTGTGCTTTGCCATTTGATTATCTGTCATTCTTGTTTCCCCTCTACAGGCCCCACAACTTTGGGGAAGGAGGAGGAATGCCTACTGGAATGCCTCATCAGTCACAATGCTAAGTCTATAAAAGGTTAAAGAAGACTGGCATTCAGATGTCTTCATGGGCATGAGTAGCTATTCATACTTTCATGTTTTTCTCTTGTGACAGCATCTGCAAGGAGAATATCAACTGCCACAACATGATTCCATTCTCATGACAGCAGCTGTAATAAAAAAAGAAAAATAATACAAACAACCCACTCTAGACTTGCCATTTTTAGATGGTAATCACTTCACCCTTCTTGGATTCTGTAGTCAAGAACTGCTCTCTTAGAGAGAATTCATGCCCTATCCTTAAAGGAAAACAATCACAGTTAAATCTGTTCTCTCTGGATATGTGGTTTCATCAAATCCAGTCTATAAAAGGTGACTGTTTTCTAAAAGAAAAAGGTACAATGCAAATCTTTCAATATACATTTTTCTTGGCTTACCCTGTAGTCAACTACAACAGTTGTTGTCCAAAACAGAAGGGAACTAAATTTACAATTCACATGAATATCATTACTGAGTATTGTTCTGGAGAAGACTAAGTGCTACTTTTTCAGTGCTAGTATGCAGTAGAGTATACAGTGTATAATAAAATGATACTTTTAATGACAAAGGGGAAAAAAATTAAAGGATGCAATGTTCATTTAAGCTGTGAAGCTTCTTCTGTGCCTTTGGATTCTTTTAAGAATCTCAATCTTCATGCTAAAGTTTCACACATCTTTAAGTCTGGAGAGTGCATGTCTCTTACATCTATCTCCATTAATGGTATCCATACATTCCCAGTATTGCCTTTTGCAATGTGACTAATGTGAAGTAACAGTGTGACATTTGTGAAAGTTAATTAATCTCTCCCTTGTATTATTCTGTAACAGAGTGTTTTACAGATGGATTTTAGAGACCATGTTTTAGCAAGAGTGAGGGACTTTAATAGTCTGTTGTTAGTAAGACTCAAATTTTGACATGTTTATTTTAAGGTTTGAAAGCAAAGCAGAGAATTTAATTTAAACTTGATATTCAAACAGTCCATCTTTTTAAATCCAGTGCCTAACGTTTAGTCAAAGATATAAAATGTTATTAATTTATTTATCTATTAATTTATTTATCTATTTATCTATTTATTTATTTATAGAATCAGGGTTATTGGGTATTATAAAGACAGTAATGTCTGCATGTAATCGGTGTGGCATAAATGATTGTACAGAGTGCAAAGCAAGAGACAACTACACAAAGGCAGCCAAGTTATAGTGGTAAACTACCATAGGGAGCAGCACTTAGGAGCCAAGGAAAAATATACTTCCAAGGCTTTTTGTATAACCATTATGGTGACATGATAAAGAAAGAATTAAAAAAATCAAGAAACAAACAGAAATTAAATGGAACTGAGTGATGTTTAGATCAGATAAGTTAGTGCAATATTTACCAGGCTTGATTGGATAACTGTAATATGATGTAGCCTTGAGAAAGTTGCAGTAAACAAGAGCATTGTAAATGAAGAATGGCCTGAAGTAATTTTATCAGTATTATTTTCAAGACATTATTTGTCTTAATAGACCTAAATTTTTGCCTGCATACACATTCAAGCAGGAAAATACAAGCAAATATTTTCTTATATTAGTAGAAAGAGAAGAATGGGAAAACAGTTGGACATATAACAAATCAACAAGCATTTTTGAGAGGAAATCATTATGACTCAAACTGTTGGTGAATTTACAAAACAAACAGAGATGTATTGCTAAATTATTCATGGATACACAGAGTTTAAGGACAGACAGTCAATTTTACCAGTAGCTTGACCTCACATGGAACATGAGCAATCAAATTGCATACTTACACCAAAGTGAATGTAAAAGCTTGCGTTTATGAAAACATTCCTCTCAGAAAGACACCTAGTTTTGATTTATAAAGGCTTCAGAAGTGGAAGAACTTAAAATATTCCTTGGTAGTTTATTCCAATATTTAGTTATATTTCCCATTAAAATAGAGAAAAAAATTATTTTTCCTGAATTTGCATATCTTTAAGAACTACCAATTGGCTCTTATTATGCTGGGTCTTTTCTGTCCCAGATTGAAGAGCCTTTAGTATCAGTTATTCTTCCTCATATAGATACTTGCACACCATAATCAAATCATTTCTTGATCTTCTTTCTGATAGTCTAAGCAAGTTGAACGTCATAAATATTATACTGCAACACATTATTTTCGACTTGCAATCATTTTAGAATATCCTCTCAGCAGTTATAGGAACCTTATGTATCACTGGGTAAAAATTTCTGAGCTATTTTACTTCAAATAAGAGAAATAGGATTCAGGCAATGCAATCTGTTGACTTAGGACAATTTCAACTGTGCAATTTAAAATAGTATGAGAACATGTAATGCTGAATACATTGACCCAGAATTGCATCTCTATTCTAAAAAATATTCTACATTCATGTTATTATAATGTTAAATTTCACAAGTCACACAGGTAAATCCAAAAATTATATAACAACCAGACCTTTAAGAAGAATAAAATTCACGGTGTGACAAAGGAGGAGATAACAGCTGACTGTGCAAGGTAACAGGTAACCTGAAAGTGCTAGCTGTTTTTGTTGGCTAATTCCAAGAGGAAATTTTAGACAATGAAATCCAAAATGTTTCTAATTCAGGGTCATTTCCATACAGTCTGTTCCAGGAAAATTGAAGCAGGTGGTCTGTGGCACGTTCTCATCAGACACAGGTTTTTTTGTGAGCCCTTGGAACAAATGGTTATCAGGTAAGTACAGTAGCTTCAAGTGGCTTTGCAAACTCCAAGACTGATGCTTGATTAATAAAAGCATTCTCCTCACTTGTTGATGGCTACTGTGCTTCCAGACTAAGTCTCACAAAAGTCAGTCAGAGGAAGAGAGGGCCCTGAAGGCAAGAGCCTTACAGCTGTAAAGTAGGGAAGCACAAAAAAATTGTCTCCCTTTGTTTTCTCTCTAATATTATTTTTCTCCTTAAAAATGCACTCTTCATTAATGACAGAGATTGGAAATTTTCCCATCAGTCACTGGGATGCAAGAATAAAGAGCCTGTCTATTCAACTAAAAGAATATTAACTAAAAAGTTTTGCTGATTCTGTAATTCTGATTCAAGAAGAATCACAATGGATCAAGAAAGAATTTATTTTTAAAGCAGGAAGAGGTATGCCAATAAAATTCTGAATCATCTAAATTATGCAATACTGTATTTATACCTGTAATTCCATTACAGATGTGTAAAAGTTTCTAAGAAGGAAAATTTCCAGACAAAGTTGTGGGGAAAAATTATAAATAATTGTCCAACATCCATTCACTGGAAGTGAATATTTCAATTTATAAACACAAGCTTTGTCTTTTGATGATTCAGCTGCATCCTTGTCTTTTTCTCCTATTTTGTTTCACAGGATTATTGAACCAAAATTTGTCCCTGAGACTCACAACAGTATAAGAATTGGATAATTTTAACAGTATTTGAGAACAAAGAACTACAACAACAAAAAAAAAAAAGTTGACAATCACTCAGTCATATACTCAGAATTTAAATCCAGCCCAATAATTTTGCTTCAAAATTCGGTTTCTTTCCCTCAAAACTGTTTCCTCCAAAAGACTTTAATTTGATTTTGAAACTATATTAACTCTTGAGTAATTTTATGCTTATTCTTAGACCTGAACTATCCTGCAGTTAAAATATTTTTTCCCATTTGGCAAAAAAACAACCTTTCTGCAGGATATCATGAAGTTAAAATCAATGTGCTAACATTTTGTACATCTCTGACTGTTGGATTTCTCTTTTGGATTAAGAGAAATTTGCTAATATGATCTTGGAATTTTAATTTCTGCTAGAACAGCACAGTGTTAGATGCACCTGTAGCAGAGTTAAAGATCCCCCCAGCTTCTACAACATACATTTCCTCGAAAATATCTCATTCTCTATATTATAATATATTATGTTTATATAATGTATAGAATATATGTATAGTCAGAGGTTTTTCAACCTTTAATACTGAATTGCCTGTATATATAATGTTGAATGTTGTTAATTTATAATAATAAAGAATAACTTGGCTCTGAAATTGCATGTGTATCTCAGTGTTCAAAATTAATCCAGTACATGTTTCTATATGTTTAGGATACATATCTACTTTCACACAGCTAAGGTGTGCAAATTTCCCTTCCCCTGCTAGAAGATGAAACATAACCACCAAGTTCTTCTCTGAGTTATATCCATGAAAATCCATTAGTTTAAATAGACATGCATATGTCAGAGTAGAACATAACTTACTAGGATACCTGCCACTTAAACTTACTGTCATATTCCAAATTTCTTAAAAATTAATAATATCAATAAAAGAGAGAGTTAACAGCATGGATTTTGGAGATTATACCCACCTCAACAAAAACAATAAAAATTTTGACAGCATTTGTTAAGTCCCAAGAGGAAGGTATCCTGTGCTGCATACGCCATCCTGAAGGAATGAAAAAAAAACAATAAAAAAGACTGCCGTACTACAACAAATTAAGGCAGCTATTGTGAAAACGCTTTCTCTCTCCTCTCTCACTAAGCACAATTAACAGCAGGGGTTTCTGGAAAATCTCTTGGTTTTAGGAAAAACAGATTCCTACTCCATTAACGTACTGTCATCATTATTGGCAGAAAATTATTTCAGTGCCTACTGGAGAGAGGAAGGCAGAGCTTACCAAGAAAACATCCCACCATACAAGTCCTTTCTCTTCTTTTTCCTAAACCCATGATATAAGTGATACTTATGATGTTTGAAGTAAATGACTTGAATGCCTCTTACCTGAAAGATAACATTTCATAAGTGGCATTGATACTTTATGTTCTTCGGGGGCAGACATTAGACAGTACTTTGGTATCTGGTGGTATTTAGAATGGGTTCCCCTTTCTCAGTGACATGAAATATCTGGGGTTTTTTTAAGTAGTATTTGCACTTGATTAAGAGTTATCACAGTGATCAGATATGAAGGGTTAGGTGGAAACTTGATTTCCTTTATAAGAAAAACGTGGGGAACCATAGTGTCTATAGAGTTGAAAGGGTAATTATTGCAAAAATAATCTAACTAGACAGAAAAGTGCCCAAGACATGTATTGAGTGTAATATTCTAGTTCCCTTATTATCTGTTTCATAAATAATGAGACACTAGAGCACACAAAATGTGGTCAACCCTGAGAAGACTGCAGAACTCAGTAGGGGTAAGTCAGGCTTCGTAAGATGTGTTTTTAGACCACATAGGGGAGGAAATAGTAAATAACTCAGAGAAGAGAAATACAAGCAGAATTGTTCATGAACAACTAGAATCCCAAAGACACTCAAAAGCCTGTCACCACCAGGTTTTTTATTCTGTCAATGTTGCAGTATATAATAACTTCTTGCTGGCATAACTTGTAATGTGTATCTTCACAATAAATATTTTGTCCTGAGGTGGTACCCTTGACTCCAAGAAGCTGACTGGCACCAGAGAAAGTACAACAGCCCAGTGAACTCTGTCAATACAAAGAGTGATTATTACTGTATTTAATTTATTGTGTTTTTGTCAAAATATTTCATGGCACAGTAGTGCTTTCAAATGTCTTTAAGTGTATTAAAGGAAATTATAGTTCCTTATATTTCTATTAAGTATTTGAGGATTTGCTGAATATGTCCTTGGGATATATACCAATATAAATATATAGGTATATATTCAATATATAGTTTATTTCATATATTGAGAAATAAACTACAGTTTGACACTTAGATTCCTCTGAATCTCACAAAGACAGCAGTGCTATTTTTCCTAGAAAGTTGTTGTAGCTAAGAAAAATAGAACTATCCAGGATATTTGTTTCAACACATTTTCTCAAAGGGAGTGTCCAAAGGAGGGCAATGAGGATGGTGAAGGGCCTTGAAGGGAAACCATATAATGAAGAGCTGGTCTGTTCAGCCTGGAAAAGAGGAGACTGAGGAGAGACCTCATCACAATCTACAACTTCCTTGTGAGGGGAATCGGGAGAACAGACACTGATCTCTGTGGTGATCAGGACCCGAGGGTATGGCCTGAAGCTGTGTCAGGGGAGGTTTAGGTTGGATATTAGGAAAGGTTTCTTCACCTAGAGGGTGTTTGGTCACTGGAGCAGGGTCCCCAGGGAAGTGGTCACAGCACCAGCCTGACAGAGTTCAAGAAGCATTTGGACAGTGCTCTCAGGCACGTGGTGAGACTCTTGGGGATGGTGCTGTGCTGGGCCAGGAGTGGGGCCCTTCCAACAGGCACGTTGGTCTGAAATGAAACTTTGCTGGGTTTTTGCTATGTCATTCTTAAAAACATACTTTAAGTAAAAGAATTACTACATTCCTAGTATGCACAAGTAGTTTTCTTAAAGCAGTAATAGCACTGGAAAACAATTTGGTTTTGAGTATCTCATCAAAAATTGGACTTCATCCTTATGAATAACTTGTCCTCAAAAATGAGAATCAGATTCCAAAACCGAATTGACACAAAGCATATTTGTCTTGGCTGTGTTCAAAGTACCCTACCCCAGCAAATTAACACTGGAATAACAAAACATCCAGCCAATGCAAAAAGGTCTCAAATTTCAGAAGTCTTAATGCTCACCCCCTCCCTCCAACTTATATTTTCTGAAAAAGCAAAAAAGACTAAAAGAGATTCAAAAGCTAGAATCCATGGCCAAAGTTGTTATTCTTTTTTTCCACTAGACTAAGATAGTGCTGCTATGAAAGGTGTTGATTACACAAGGATATCAGCACTTGTGCATCAGTTTTCCATACAAAAAAAACATGACAGTTCCCCAAATAGTTCTTTCAACTCCCTTATGTCACAACTATCAACAGATGTTCCTCAAAATGATTCAGGGAATAAACCTAGAAAATGCACTTACATTTTTTCTGTTCACATAACTATGAAGACAAAGTATATAAAATAAGTAGCATTCTAAGTTTAACTTAATTTTTGTTTGACTGTACATGAGAAACATCCTGAGAGAAATAGATTCGGCATGTGGAGTTTTTTTTCCAAAAAGGTCAAGCATCCTTTGAATGGAAACAGTGTAGAAGCAGTCTCCTATGACTTTCAAAAAGGTTTGGTAAATAGTTTTTTTCCACAGTTGATTTAAACCAGGTATGGCACCAGCATATGGTATGTTTTCCCCAAGAAGCTTTCAATAGATTTTCATAGCAGGACTGTGCAGAACATGAAGTGAAACGTTAGCAGTGCAAAAAGCCTCTATTAAATCTCTAAACTTTTCTGTGATGCATTTATTCTTCTCAAGAAAATCATTCACCATTTTTTGTACTTAAGTTGTCTTTCCTACTGTAGATTCAACTGCTTGCATCTTTCTCTTACACGAATATCTCTCATGTTTGTCACAGCTTGCTTTTTGTTTGCAATCAATGTTGTTATTACTGCTACACAAAAAATAATAAAAGGAAAAAGTAACATCACTTTCATGAAATGTCCTCTCTATATACTTTTCACTTCTCTGCTTAACATTTGTAGATGACACTTTGCTCACATCTGCTGAAGTAATTTTTTTACCACTTTTTCAGCTTGGCTGCATTTTCCCACCTTCCCTCATTGAAGCATCATTGGCTGGTATGCCTTCCACAGATAAAGCTTCCAACAGCTAAATTCCTATGTCACCAGCTGAGAAGCCTGCCCATGTGATTTTTCATGAACACAGAGCACATACTCATTTGTATTGAGTGCAAATGAAGTACATTCTTATATACACGTAAGACTTCAGTTTTAATTTAAAAAGACTGTCACAATCAGTGTAAGATTATAGCTTTACATATAAATATGTCTCCTTAAAAACCACTGGATTTGGCCTTACCTCCTCAACTAGTATATTAACAATTAACAGTTATCCATGTGTTCTCATGTCTTACTTAAAAGAAAAATATGTTTTTTCTTTTAAGCACTGCCAGTTTTTATTTTAACTTTGAAATGTCAATTTCTTTCAGGGATACATTTTTTAAAAATTGCAAATCCAAGGGGACAAAAAATCAAGGGATATCAGCAATGTTATACTTAATGTTTGTTAATAATCTTGACTTCCTAATCTTACTGAGCTTCCTCGAGTTTCAGAACTTCTCTAGGAGGTGGTTTTAAAGCCCTTCATCATGAAGTAGAAGTGGCTAGCAGTCGTTTCATCTCCTTTTCTAAAGTACAGCAGCCCCCCGTTCTTTCTTAACTACTTCAAACCATTCACTCACCTAATAAATTACCTTAGCAAGCTTAGGTCTCCCTGGGCTGATTTTGGCTGTGATTAAGCTAATTTTCTTCCTAGTAGATGGTGTGGGTCTCTATTGTGGATTTGAGCTTAAAACAGTGTTGATAATTCAGAGATGTTTTTGTTTTTTCTCAGCAGGGCTTACACAGAGCCAAAACTTTTTCTGCTATTCATGCTGCCACACTGGTGAGGAGACTGGGGGTGCACAAAGAGGCTGGGAGAGGGCACAGCTGGGACAGCTGACCCCAACTGAACAAAGGGATATTCCACACCATATGGTATGTTTTCTCCCTTCATGAAGACATTTAAACCAGAGGTCTTCAAACATTCCCTGATTCTTCTGAAAAGTTTTGTGGAAAAGCATCTTGATGCCCAGTCACTTCATGATATTATCTACTATAGTCTAGCTCAAACAATTTCCCTCTAAATATTTAGTGGGACATCTGATGTGGAAATATTAACATGAGGCAGACCATGTATACATTACAATGTCACACATATCAGAAGTGCTAAGAATTACTATTGTTCCTCTTTAAACAGGAAATAAGAGTGAGAATTCAGTACCTTCACAGTTGCATACAGCTTTGCAGTCCTTGGTTTCACTTTCATTGGTTAAGCGGGTTGAGTTATTTTTATTTCTTGAGGCTTTCCTGCTTCTTACATAGGTGAGAATTTACTGCTGTACATCCACCAAAATGTTTCTCATTAGACGTCTTAGACTGTTTATTCTAAAGTAGAAGCTTTCATAATTTTCTTTTAAAAAATGGGTCTAATGCTTTTACATAGGTCATCATTTGTTTTAGTCACACTTGCTGAGATTCAGTGTTGTAGAATCACTTTTTTATCTTTCTTCCTGAGATTTCTTTATTGGCAAGTCACAACAAACTATAAAATTTGCTACATTTACCATGAACAGCTTGTGAAACATGTCAACTTTCTCTATAATTTTCACAGGGCTTTAATTATGAATCAATGTGATGTTATGAATAGGGGTATTCATAGTTAATGCTTTCAACATTGCAGTAAGCAATATTTCTGTTAGTTAAACATTGCTCATATCCACAGGCACTTCATTCTGGGTTACTTCTTTTGTGAATACCCAGGCATATGCATTTTACTAAATCTGATGGTCAGGTTAAAAAGGAAATGATGCATTTTCCTTGGAATTTTACATTGCAAATAAGGATGAATTTTCTAACTGGAGAGTTGCAATTCCCTTGGGACAGTTTGTGACTGACATTATATTTTATCTGCACATTGAAACAACACACTTATCAAATGGAAAAGAAGAAGAAAAATTACAAGAGATTTGATCTTCTTTACAGCTTCTAATAGTAAAATACAGTGTATGATTAATGAACCTGTCAACTGTAATGGGAAGAATATGTAACAAGTAACTGTGCATTACTTGTTTGTGATTTTTATCTTTTATAAATGCAGCCATGTGTAGGATGATAAGATTAACTCTTTGTGCTTTTAAGTGAACATTATATGCAAGAATAATACAACCACTGCTGTTTCTTGTCTTTCTGTCAGTTCCCAGTCTTAAGAACTGGAGCTTTCTCTAATTCCAAAATAACTATATTATTATTTCATTTGGCATGTCTACACATCTACTGCTGGTTATATTATTCAGAGGGATGAAAGACAAAAGAGCCCACACAGCCTACCTGTCTCTTTCCATTTAGCTCCTTATGCTTTGTACCCTGCAGCTTTTCTGTGTCAAACAAAAAGATTTTTATAATTTCCTCAGGATTTCTATAGGACCTACAAGGGCAGTGCTGTGGATGTACACTGCAACCTGCCTGGCACTGAGGCAGCATGACATGAGGGATATATGTCCTACAGATCAAAATTATTTTTGAGATGCCTACGATATAATTTTGTATACTTATATCCTATACTCCAGGGATAACATTGAGAAAAAAAACATCTTTCACGTCCCACTGACTCAAAACTTGAGGTATCCTAATATTGTTTAAGTGTATTGCAGAGGTATGGCCTTGAGATGGGAAACAAATCAGGCATTTCGGTCAGTTTTCTCACCAGCTATCAGCAGTGAAAAGGAAGGGCAGGGTTTTTGCATCTAAGACTCAGAAACTTCATCATATGACAGTAGTCAAATATCCCTAAGGAGGACATTTAAAAAAAATGTTTATGAAGTTTCCATGTTGACAGAACATTGTCATTAAATGTCCAGCGGCATCAAAGAGGAAGTTATTTATTGCCCTTAAGTTCATATTTATTTCTTGCCTCTTAACTATCTCATTGCCATTAATTGCCTTGGTTAACTTGTACCAGTGACAGTAATACACATATGTTCCTGATCTACAGAAATTCTGTATGGAATATGGGAAGTGTTTGCAATGGGAATCAAATCTCAGTCTGTCACTTTGTTGTTCACAAAAAACCCGCAAACAAACAAACAAAGAAACAAACAAAAAAAACCCCAAAAACCTCACAACAAAAAAAACAACAACAACAACAAAAAAACAACAACAGCAACAACAACAACAACAAAAACAACAAAAAAAACCCCAAAAAACCAACAAAACAAAAACCCAAGCACTAATTATTTGATCTGGAAACAAATAATTCAAATATGCTTTAATGCACTTTAAAATGGGGACACAATGAAAGAAAATAGTCAATTTCATTTAACATTTGAGAATTTAAGTTTTAAGTTTCAAAAGACAGTTCATAAATCAAGTACATTTTGAAATCAGACCTAGGGATAGTGAAAAGCATTTGGTGTGGTGTGAAAATTGGGAAAATTACCTGTCATTTAGTTGTATGTTGTTATGAAAATAATATGTCACAATATGCATCTTTTATTGCAAGAAATTATTTATTGTAATTTCACTCCATCAAGTTAACCTACTAACATTAACAGTGCAGTATGATCATACTAACTGTAAAAAAACCTTTAATATCAGTTCTTATTTTTGTGCTGTCTTTACATTGATATTGGGAAAAAAAAAGTCTTATAAAATGAATTACCTCTTCAAGGCCCAGCAATATTTGTCCAGAGGAAAGGTGAAATGTGTCATTAGTACCATGATACTTCCATTATATATCTCAAGGAAATCTTCTGTAGTGCAAACTAAATATGCTCCTTTTTTATAGCTATCCCTTACCTCTGAATTAACACAAAACATTAAAAAAGAAGACAATCATCAAATATGGTTTCTACTGGATTTTCTTTCAGATAGTTTTGAATCTCCAAAGAGATTTTGAAGTCCTTCAGAACACAAAGAAAACCACAGGCAAATTAGGTCCACTAGTTATTAGAAAATTAACCATATGAAGTAGTGCAGACTGTACCATCCTGTGCCATTTTGCCCAAACAAGAGGTTAAATATGAAAGTATACCCCAACAAAGCTTCAGGAGAAAAGGTATCAGGACAGAAAAGGAAATTAGCAGACTTAAAAAAAAAAAAAGTTGAGTAAATGCACTGAAGTTCTACACCTAGAATGCTAGAATTACAAAAAAATCCAAAACAACTACCAGAAATGCAGAATGATTCCACTTGGGAGAAAACGTGCTCAGTAAAATACAGTAGTCATCTTGAAAAGGCAATGAAAGCAGTTTTAGGGTGTTTCACACAAGATAAACTAATGCTAGAGTCATTAGAATATACAACAACCATTGTTGCTGTCATTATTCTTAAACAATCTATCCAAAAATAAGTGTTGAAACGATAAGTTGACAAGAAACACAGATTTTGAGGACATACCATGTCAAGACTGTATAATTTTCTTCTGTGAGACAAAAATTGTTCTTTTTGTTGGTGGAAAATAATAGATCTAAATTAGTTTGGAATTAGTAAAGCTTTTAAAACTGTCTAAACAATACAAAAATAAACACACAAGAGAAAAGATAACCCAGATGAAAAGACCACAAGATAGAAAGTACTAAAATATTGGACTCAACAAATTAAACTGGGAGGACATATCAAGGATAATTCAGCAATCTCTTCACCCTTTAGAAAAGAAAATTGATAAAATATGAACACAGCAACCGAGAATTATAAGAGAAGTAGAAATCATAGCATAAAGAAACATGGAAAAAAAAATGATTTCTTAGCCTGAAAAGTGATTTTTCTTTTAATAAATATAAAAAAGACAGTGATCAACATTCTTTGTATCCAGTGAGAGTTGTAGAAGTAATCATCTTGATTTGTAACACGAGACATTTATGGCAGCTATTAGGAGAGAAAAAGAAATGTTCCATCTAGTGTCAAAATAGTTGACCAGCATTTAGCAATGAAATACAGTGATTTTAAGAGACCCTCTGCTTTTCAAAAAATTTTTATTTGTAAGCATCTGTCAGCAATGGTCTAGGTTTGCATGTCCAGCCCAGCAGGAGGGGAAGAAAGAAGATCTCTTCAAGGTAACTTCCATGTACATTTTTTTAAATTCTCTCTAACTCTAGATTCATCAATACCAAAGGAGTGAGCATACACCCGCTCTTGATGAAGTCTCTTATGAATTAGGAGAGTCTTGGACTGCCTTGAATAATGAGTACCCTGTGGTACCTGTACACCAAAGAGGGCAAAGTAGCTTAATTCTTTCCAGAACAAAGAATGGCAATGGGAAAATGTAATTGTCCTCTACCAGTCTACTTTTATGCTCACTTCTTAATTCAGAGCAAATTGCGAAGGGCTTACCCAGTTTTTCTGGCAGAAAGTTCCATTTATAGGCCATTCCATGCCCATGCAGTGGCCTCTCATATGGTACCAACTGTATCAGCAGCAGAGGTATTACATGTAACAGAATCACTAAAATGCAGTCCCCACTGCCTGACACAAGATAAGAATATCTGAAGCTGTGCCCCACAGTCTGGGTCAACAGGCAGCAGCTCCACAGACCAATCTCAGCCTCCTTTCAGCAGAACATACTGACACCAGTTGCCTTCACAGGATGTTAAACTTGACAAGACACCACTGACATGATTTGTGTGCTGCAAATGTCCTGTAGCCAAACTGTCCTCTTCTATGTAAATGCTTACTGAAAGAAATGTCTTAAACTCCAGACTAAGTGCTGATGTAGCACTTCAGAGACTGCAGAAATCAGACATTTACCAAGTTGTCTGAGTTGGTAAGTAGCAGTTTATTTTTAGTGCCTTCAGAAGTGGCGTGAAATGCCTTCCCTGGTTAACATCCCTGCTCCGACTATACGAGCAGTCAGTTAATATGTTAACATATTACACTTGCCAAAATAAAACTCCTAAACCGCACCCACTGACATTAATGATAGTCTGTGGAAAGGTTATTAATAATCTGAGTTCAAGTTTTGCTACCAACTGTCAAATAAAGTGTTATGCTACTGAATTCATAATACTACACTGGAGTAAGGGAATTCTCTACATTTAAAAGATTTATTGTTGCAACTATATTAGTTTTCCATTGGGTGTTTTATGTCAAACAGCACAAAGTTCTAGTCTCATTTGTACCATTATTTACAGTTCTATCTATTAAAAGAAAAACAGACTATGAGCAACATCCAGTTAATATTTTGGTTTTAACTCTTCACTATGCAAGGAAATTTTTTTTCCAGTGTCCTCAATTGACATGAAAAATTTTCAAGTAGTAGCATGTACAGACATGTTTTCTTTTCCTATACGTGTTCATAATAAAGTTTGCCTTTTTATTCCATATAAAGCTGGCTGCAATTTTTGTTTGGTTTTGTTCTGGTTTGGTTTTGGTTTTCTTTTTTCTTAATAAATGGTATCTAGCTAGAGAACTAGATTTTATGCAAAATGAAGAATTAGTGGTGAAATTCACCAGTTACCAAGCATTTAGTTTCGAAATTCTGCAATGAAATTCTTGGCCTCTTAGTTTGGCCACTGATACATGAATCTGAATTTTCCATGTACACCACCTGTCCTCAGATATTAGCTTGTTCTGAAGCTGATAGCTAATTCATCTCCAGTTCTCCTCCGCTCTGGAAATCACTGACTGAAGTGATTGCCATTACAATTCAGAAGCCACTAAGGCACTAAAAGTTTGACTTCATAGTTTGAGTTTGGTTTCCTAGAACCAACTCTTCCATTTTTGGGATTAAGCACCCAAACACTACTCTGTTTTGAAATGTTTATCCTTTTGACTATCTGACAGTGACAGTAAATGGTTTTATTTCTAGTTAGCAAAAGGCTTAAGTATTCTTATTATGATTTTCTATACTCCTCTGGGAATAAAGCACAAAGTTTAGAGAAAGAGTAAGCCATTTTTCATGTTAGAGGAAGGTTACAGCAAGTATTTTAAGGCTCTTTCTGTTGCATCAAAAACTTTCTCACTGCTGGTTTTTTTTTGTTTTATAGAAGTTGCAGTCTAATTAATTGAGTAAAAGCATCATCTTTGTTTTTCTCTGCAATTTACAGCTTGTGACTCTGAAAAACTCCTTTGAAGAAGTGATGGTAGACCTTTGTTGCCACTCTAGATACTGAGTTTATTCCAAAACATTTTTTTTACAAATACTACTGGAAAATCCACCACTACCTGATTCCAACACCTTCTTGGGTTTGTTTCTTACATAAAAAACCCCCAAGCTCCCTACCCCCTCTCCACAGTACCTGGGAGCCTGTCAGCTAAAAAAAGTCTGTGTAGATATTTGTAAATCAGAATAAAAGCATCAGAATAGGAGCAAGAAAAAAGAGAATTCAAAATAATTCAATTTTACAAAATTTGTCACTACTAAATCACTTTCAGTAGTGCAAGTCAGATGGAGGAGAAATTTCTGTGGGGAAATGTCAAACTTGGAATTGTAGAGGACGACGATCATTTAAAAGTCTGCCACAGCATTCCTCTCCTACTGCACTACAGACATGGTTAGTGCTTGTGGATATTGGCAATTGTTACATGCAATTACTCATATTACTTTATAAAGTGCTCTGTAACTGCACTCTAGTGATTCTGACAGTGTTTTTGTGTCCCTTGGCTGTTTCAGTGTCTCATTGTATAACCTCATGGTGTTGTTTTTGGAGCAAAGCTGTATAACTGCAAAATGCAGAAATGTTCATGTACTTAAGGTGACTCTTGACGAGTTTGTTTAACTTTCAACGCATCTCTTTGAATACAAAACTCATTTCTCAGCCCTGAATGCCCATCCACAGCTGTAATAAATTTATTTACTCTCCTGATGATAGTCAGGGCTGAAAATAAAAGCATCAGAGAAACAAGTTATTCAATAATTTTTTAAGCTACTTTAACCCCTCATTTTCATCTTGTTTTGAGATTTATAAAAACACAGGATAGAGCTTATGTGACTTTGTAACATTCTAGAGCAGAGCATTGGCATTAAAAGGCCAAAAATCATACCATTTGTAATAAATCTACATATTGTTAATATAGAACAAGTATTGTTTTCACACCTCCGAAAGGTTATAAACATAAAATGTGGATTTAAACAAATGGGCAATAAAACACTTCTGAAAAAATGTGTGTATAGGCCACATATATTGCATATGATGAAGAGATGAGAGCATTCTGGTGGATGAAAATGTCCAGGTGTTTCCTAATTCTCTAAGTGGGCATTTTCTGAGCTTAAGAATTTCACACTTGACAGATGCAACTTCCTGAACCTTCTGGTAACACTGTAGATATAGTAGGGAACTCCAAGAGGCAACACTGGCTTTCAATTTTCTTCTCTCCACACCATGCAGGGTCATTCAGGTCAGCTGCCTGCTAAGTGCCTCCTCCAGACAGCCTACCAGGTCCGATGTTGTGTACATACAAAATGTAAAAGCTGTCTGGAGGTGGAAAACACTGTAAAGTTGTAAAGGATTATCATCTTTTCGGAGACACCAACACTGAGTGCTAGGTTTTTGGTACAAAATACTGATTAGTTTCATGGTAGTGGCTGCTGATAATTGCTACCTAATTAAAAGAGTATTACCATAATTTTCTGCTGTGCTATGAAGATGCACTTCTCTGGAGATTTGTTGTCCCAAGGATGGCTCTCTTTGTAAACCTTAAGTGAAAATAAGGATCATCACCAATATGAAGACTACGTAGTAAAAAAGCTCCTGAAAGCTTCAAACTCTTAACTCCACCAAGGCTGCTACTCTTTCCTCTCAATATAAATAGATCATCTGTAGAAAAAAAAATCTCTAATTTTTTTTGGATTTCAGTTCTGCTGGTGCAGCAACATGGTGTACAGCTTCACACTTAAATTACGGTTTATTTTGCTCACAAATTTGCCCCTCAGAGGCACACACATCAGGAAATCAACAGGAGAGTAATTTTTCTGTGTTCTCAGCTGAGACAATAGATGCTCCCTAATAAAACATAAGCAGAGCCCCTACTCTCCTACCACTGCCTGTGAGGCAAAGATGAGCATGCATTCCAGACTTATGCACATTCTTTCACCTTTTTTTCTCCAACTTTGTCACCTTCTTCTTTGTGTGTATGGATCCACTTCCACTCCTCCAGTCAGTCACTTTGTTTGGTTCATTTGGACTTTTTTTTTGGGGGGGGGGGGTGGTGTGTTGTGGGTTTGGTCAGAATTAACTTAGTTTTTTCAACCATAAAGATGTAATGTTACCAAATCTGTGCTTGAGAATATGGAAAATGTTCAGATTCTGTGGGAGCTATATCAAGCAGAGGGCAGCACTTTTGTGACTGTCACCCTCATAGCCTTCATTTCATCCTAGCAATAGGTCAAACCCAGAAAACTGCTGCCTGAATACATTGAAAATAAAATTCCCTTATACTACAGTACACTATTAATAATTTAAATAGAAACGGTGGTAGAAAAATAAACTTGATGCCACACCCTCTTCACTGCTGAAAGTCTTGCTCATGGCAGCTGCATTAGAAAACCAGGGAGTATGCAGTGAGATCTCTACCCTTTGTAATGTATATTAAAGAAAGGTGTGATTATATTCTGAATAGGTCAGTCTCTGTGCCTGGCATTTCTTCTCTTTTTCCCATGACATTTACTAAGCAAGTGGGGTTTTTGCAATCTTTTTTGGAACTGTCCATCCATTTGAGGCAATGAATATGAGAGGCACAGTTTGACCATATCAGAATTACTGCAGTGGGTTATTGCAAGGGCAGAAACCACCTACTGTGGGTGGAACTGCTTCTTCCGTAACAGCATGTCTCTAATTCAGGTTTAACTTTACTTTGTCTTCTGTTTGTTCATCCACATTTCTAAAGATTTAAATAAATGTGCAGTCACATTTGTTCATGGAAAGTAACAAATGAATAACAGTGCACTGGACAGATTTGAGTTTCACAATGTATGCCGAAACAGATGTCTTCTTTGCAATGGCTCTGGAAAGAATTATTAATATGGACCTTCCTTGGTTATGAAAGAGACAATTAGGAGCTTTAATCCAATATCTAATAGTTCAAAAATGTTATTTTTTATTAGATTTCAGCAGCAAAGAATACCATTTAGATAGATCACCAGAGTAATAAGCAACATGATGCTGGGTTCCACCCCATCTGTGATATTTTAAAAATACAGTCTACAAGTGCCAACCTTCAGATTTCCCATGGGAATATTTATAAGAATACAAAGCTCAATAGGCAACACTGATGCTGTATTAAGGATTTGTGTCATTTCCTCTACAGAATAAACATGTGTTATAAAGGGGCATGTTGGATTTTATTAGTAGAGAACTGAAGTTTGACTTATATGAAGGATTTGATTCTGTTCAACACAGCACAGAGCTATCACATTTTAGATTTTTTTCTGCTGTACCAAGACAAAGGCATGGTGAACACTTTTAAATCCATTGTTAATGAACCAGATTTTAACCCATTGAGAAATAATTTTAAATATGGTTTATAATCTCTTCAATGAATATGATAGCTTTATCTTGGTCCCTACTGGATACTTTTCCATACTTCAAAACCCAGTCTTCTTCCCCAGTTTGGCACAGCAGCAATTTTTGGTGATACAAAGCCAAGAACTGAAATTCTAGGGTGTTGGAGATTGGGTTTACGGACTATTGGAGAAGCTGTGAAGAGGAGAATATACAAGGTCTGTCACAGCCATCTGTCCCCACCCAAACAATTTAAGGAGCAGAAATGCTAAGTGATTCTCAAAACGAGTAGGCCTATCGAGGCTGCCATACAGGGATTCCAGAACTGATCTGAGAACATGCACTCAGATAATCCAGTGTAGGACCACAGAAAAGCATCATTATATAATCCAGATACACAAGGTTGCATGCTCATTCTCTCATCAATAGATCCAAATGCTTAAACGGTCAGTTCTTCATGGACATGTATCAAACAGCTCCAGTTAAGCTAAGGGTTAGGCAGAGTTGGGGTTCAAGAGTTACAGTGAATTGTAATCCCCAAAGCCACAGATATAACTGCCAGCAGAGTGAAACACTTCTTGAATTTCTGCGGCTCCTTTGGATCAACGAATATTAGAAAATCCTACAGCCCAGTCTGTGGTGTCAAGAGTATCAAACACAATGTGATATATGGACAGATCCTAAGAAATCTTAATTTCTAGATAGGTGCTGCTCCCTTTATAAGTTTTGTGGCACAAATGTCCTGTTTGTGGGGCTCGGATGCAATGATGACAAAGGTTTGACAGAGCAGAGATTACAGTCACTTGGTCGCATCACAGTGACAAAAACGGGCCTTAACTAAATTCTATTTTTTAACAGCTAGCTGGCTCCAGCTCTCATTCTAGTTTCTTGCCTTATGAATGCAAGGAAATAAATCTCTTGTTTTCCTGGAAGATGAATCTAGCACAACTATAGACAATGATCCATACTGCAGATCGTGAGCAAGGGCCCCCTATCAGTTTGGTTTCATGTTCAAAATATCAGACATCAGTGATTTTGGATGGATGGTCTGGGACTGGGGCTGTGGTTAGTTTTCAGAAGACCAGAGATGAAAGATCTGTTTATGCCATTAGGTTTTTGAAAGACCAAAATCTTGAATGCAGGCTAGAATCACCTGACAAAAAGGTTTATTGATGAGAGATTTAATAGGTATGGCTTAAGTTTGTTAAGTAGTTACCTTAAGTGAGGGGGTTTGGCAATATGGATAGAAGAGCTGGCTTTATAGTTTGACTCTTTCAATAGAACTACAAATATTTCTGATGGGGACTGAGGAAAATATATTCCTACAATATCTGCAGCAGGAAGGATTTTCTAGATCAAAGTATGATTTGATTAGGATGCCAAAAAAAAGTTGAAGTCCTTGGGATTTTTAGGTTTTTCTAGGTCTCTTGTGGACTTGGAGGAGGTCTGAGCTTAGTGAGGCTGAATATTTTATCTAAGACAGAGCAAGTATCATGCAATATAAGACAAGGATTAGGCCAGGGGTCAGGCTCATGACAAATAGTTCTGAAATGTGTCACTGAAAACACACTATATTTAAGACTACCATTCTTACCAGACAATGAAGATCCTTCTAAGAGGCATATGGATCACAGGGCTATGCTTTTACTTAGGACGAGTTGATATCAGGGTGAGTGTTTGGGACACCATGTGAGAAGAACTATATTTACTGATAGAAATTGATGTGGCCTATGTAGGAATTCACTCAGAAGGAAATGCTTACAAAGAAGTACGAAATACAGTTTTCCTAGATCGCTCATAATGTACCTTTGACATAACTACCAAATTTAGTATCACAGGTGGCCTAAACTTACCACAGCTGGTCAGAACTGTCCCTTTCCTTTACACCTTTTATTGATTGATCAGTACTATTTCCATATAGGTACACAAAGAAATTTGGCAGCATTTACAATACCGTCCTGGAACAGAAACAACAGCATATTAAATCTTGGAATCCAGAAAACCAGTCAGCCATGGATTATATTGGGTCTGCCCTTCCCTCCTCACAGGATATTAGGTTATACCTTTCACTCTCAAAAGCTATACCTCATGAATGTTGCAATAAAATTATATAAGGTTCAGAAAAGTAATCTACCATCATGCACCAATATACAGACAAAACAACTTCTCACACATATCTGACCTGCTATATTAGACAAGTTTCCATTTTGAAATCCCATATTTGCAAGCTTTTTTACTCAATGCACAGTAGAAAATTGGCTGTATGTGCTGGGCTTGTAAAGCAATTTTCTGTGTACTTAGGACAACTGTAGCTTAAGTCTGACTGCCTGTTGCTTCTCTTCTTGTTTCTATTTAGTGTCCAGACAGATTTACTGTTTTTCTTCACATGAAAATTACGGTGCTTTCAGTGCACTGCTGAATGTGTAATGTCCTACAGGCTGGCACACACAGTGAAAGCATTTCCCTGGATCATGTCTGACAAAACAGCTGGGGGTATTTGTAACAGGGAAGGGCTTAAAGGTGATAGCTGGGACCACGGTAGGTTTGGTTCTCTGCAACCACGCCTGTATCCCACACTGAACACAAGTGGAGCCAAATTCTCTTCCCTAAAGCCCATTTAAGTATTTGTGTAAAATATTAGACACAGGAAAAGTACTAGAGCTGGAAGGCCTCTAAAATATGAATTTTTGTCAGGACTGACCTATGGCAATGTTCATCAGTCCTCCTGACCCTACCAGTCACTTGTCAAAGCTCACAAATGTACCAGAGCCATCTAATGTATTTAAGTAATCTCAAAATTCAAGAGAGAGAGGGAACTAGTACCCTCTCAGCCTCAGGCTGCCCTGTGCAGGAGACAACTGTGCTGCATAGATACCCCTATACAGGGAGGTCTGCATTGTATGCATATTATACAGTCTAAGTCAGGGAACTGCACTTGGACTGGGCCATATCTACTTCACAAAAAGTAACCACAGCTCCCAGGGCAGAGCAGAGTACAGCAGTGCTTGCTAGGAGAAAGGAAACTGGAGGTCAGAGTGACACTATTTCTCTTTCAAATCTCATTTTAGCAAGGGTCTGGCTCCTCTGAGCATGGTGAATTATGTGTGACTGTGAGCATAGGTGAACAAAAAACCTATTGAGAAACACACAGAAGTCACTTGTAACTGCCAGATCCCACTTAAAATTAAACACATTCAGTGGATCAATAATATTAGATTAAGATTTTGCTCTGTTCTCCATTTCAAATGCTATACCCAGTACATGGTTTAGGAATAGGGAGTATAAGTAGTTTTTTGTATTCATTTTGCAGTTACTAAATAGTTCTAAGAAGAAAATTGATTTCTATTGGCATACTAGATGTAGGTCCTGCTGAAGCTTATGCATATAATCTGCTAAAGAAATATTAATTATATATATATGTTTTTTAACCTTCTTGGATTTCTGTCTAAATTTTTTGCAGAAGACTATATTATACCCAACACTTTACACCAAAGCTTCAATGGGAAGGCAAATTCCTTGCTTTCAAAAGTAAAGTAAGCCCTAAGAATATATTTTCAAAAGTTTCAAGCTGCTTCTTGAAAAATTCTGGACTATGTAACTAATTTTTCTCCTAATCTCCATTTACCCTTGCCTGATGCTTGACTCAGAAGGGAGTTGTGAGTGTTGGGTGTTCCAGGAAAGAGCATCTCTTGACTTTTGTAGTAAGAAAACAAAATTGAATGAACTATTTTGAAACACCTGAATGCTTTCAAAGTTTGAATTTGTAGGAAAAAACCCTCATATATTACAGAATGAGTGTTGTGTTTATTTCAATACTATGGACACGTTTTAGACGACCTTAATAATCTACCAGTGAGGTAAGTTCTTAGGAGTGACCCTCTTTTTCAGAGTCAGGCTATTCCACCTTTTTACAACAGGCTCACTTAGGCAAACAAAGCAGAAGAGGTATTAAAAGATATTCTTGAATCCTTGAAACTTATGTTGAAGTGAGTTCCTGATTGGAATGAACCTGAACACATGCTTGAGGTCTTTCTTGGACAAGGGGTTACATCACACCATGCAATCATGGAATTGTGGTAAAAGGATAGAGATATACAAAGAGAGACAGATAAATTTCTGCATTATTTATATTAACATAATAACCATATCAGTGCTTTAGAAGCATTGAACATCTCACCATGTTTCAGACTTTCAGTTCACGAGTTTCATTTCTAAGCATATAATTGCATTTCTTTCTTAATGCCCATCAGCTTATTAAATATTCCATGCCCTTATGAATTTAAAAAAGAAAGTAATGTATTGAAAGGAAGAAAAAGCATGGTAAATTCCACACCAAATCTCATGTATTTTCTATGATTAAAAAAAAGCTGTACGGTAAATTGAAAGGAAAAGAAAAAGAATATAGTGGAGAACATACAGGTGTTCCCAATGCAAAGAGTGGAGCAGGGCCAGGGATGATGATTTGGATAAGGAGGTAACCAGACAGGTCCACAGTGATGAGGCAGGTTCAGACAGGAAATCACACTGGCAGTAGAATCTGGTTTCAGAGATCTGTGGCCATGCAGAGACATGACCACAGCAAAACTCAGGTGAGTACCATGGTCTGGGGCCTGAGTTAAAATGCAGTTAAAATGCAGCTCCTGAGCAAAGCAGAGGCGGGCCTGAGGAGGTTTTTGAATGTTGTCTCCCAGCAAACTGATGCCAGTCACAAGTCCAGGAGTGGGAGCTGGTGCTCACACTGGCAGCCAGACTCCTGCCTGCAGAGGAGGCTGCTGAGCTTGTAGGGTACTC
This sequence comes from Lanius collurio, assembly GCA_020086605.1. Lineage (NCBI taxonomy): Eukaryota > Metazoa > Chordata > Aves > Passeriformes > Laniidae > Lanius > Lanius collurio. The sequence goes on along the minus strand of JACBWW010000003.1, from coordinate 29,635,053 downwards.
ACATTTCTTCCTGGCTAGATAAGGATGGTTTGGTGTCAAGGGCTGGTATTCACCTATTTACACCAGATGCCTCATCCAATCAAAAGGAAATGGCAGTGACTGGATGAGTGGGTCTGAAATCTTGCAGAGTAGGCATCTCTCTGAAATTCTGAAATAAGGCTGGTGTATATAATTGGGACTCACACATTATTTTCCTGGAAAAACCCACTTATGTAACTTCATAGAGAGATGGCAATGGTGCAATCTTTCTCATATCAAATTCTGCAGCACATGCTGATATTTCTTACTTCATCTACTTAAAATGTAGACTATGTCTCAATGGTGCCTTTACTGTTGGTTTAGCAGGACATTCCCTCTGCAGTCTAACTGGATTCTTGGACTTGAAGTTCTGGAACAAATTCCTCAATTTTGGTTGAAGGTCTTCCATTTGGACTGAAGAGGGGTAGTGGACCATTTTTTCACCTCTACTGCCTTCCTGATGGTCCAGGAAAAAGCATAAGGTATGAATTCCAGGAGGACAACTTTCCAAGGGAGGGGCAAGGATAAACTTTTACATCTCCTTCTAAAGTAAGGACTGAAAGCACAGAGCAACTGTGTAAAACATGGTCACCACTCTGACACAGTGGCTTCCCTAAAAGCATAAATTTTTCACACAACTTTTAGACTTCATTTCATAATGAGAAGAGTGAAAAAGAAACCTCTTTAAGGTATAACCAACTCCTAGGAAAAAAAAGCCACAAAAAATGTTTGGTAATTAATGATTCATGATGAAGCTGATGTAATAAATGTGTGAGTGCATGGAGAACAAACTAGGACACTGACAGAAAGGCTTTGGTAGGCCACTTAAAACAAAAGACAACACAGTCCTGAATGTAGGAGCTCACTGGAGACCATCTGAGATGGGCAAAACTACTGCTGTCAAAAGAGCAGAATGAAAGGAGTCAGGCACAGCTGGTGGAAATACACAGTATAATTTCTTGAGGATAATTTTTAATTATATTACGATGGTCACAAGAGAGAGGCTGAACTCATGTCCTGATGGAAATTGATTACCCTCCACAAGGTGTCCCTAAGAGAGCCTCCAAACCGAGCCAATGTTTCAAAAGACAGTCTGGCTTCTAGTCCTAGCAGGTTAGCAATGTCCTGTCCTTCTAGCAGTGTAAAAGCCAATCTAATCAGGTGTGAAGCATTTGATGTATGGAAAAATTAACCAGCATCTAGAGGGAGAACCTGGCACGAGATGAAGAAACCTGGCAGCTGAGACAATAGACCTGGCAAAATCTACAGGAGTTTCATTCCAGTTCTGTTGAAGGTAATGCTTTTCTGCTTTCTAGTCTACATAGCCTTCCTTTCATTTTCATTCTAGGCTGTAAATCCAAATAAGTAAGCAAGCTATTCTGCTGTGTGCCAAGACAGCATTCTGCAGAAAAGCACAAAAAGAACTTTCCATTTATTTATCTCTAAACTCTTCATTTCAAAACATGGCTCTAAAACTAATTTTACAAGCATCTTTTTATGGAATGCAAATAATATGACTTAGAATATCTGAGGATATATTATTAACAAAGTAAAGGCAAAGTAAAGCCTTACTAAATTCAGTAAATGGTCTCACAAACCAATGGAAAATAGTGTTAATTTTTAATAAAGCACTTAGCTAAAATCAGTGTCTTGCACACTGGAGAATTGCTGAGGAAGACAGGCAGCTTTTTCATATAATTATTTGTCTACCCAAACAATGTGTGCAATATTTTGTTTCAAAACAAAACCAAAAGCAAGTACCCACACTTCAGATTTATCTAGCACAGTATTTTACCCAAAGACACTCTCTCTTAGCTCTTTTTGAAGACCACCTCTTCCTGTCTGTCCTTGGATTTCTTCCGCCTTTTTCCTTGTCACTTTTTTCTTTTTCCTCTCTGCACAATACTCCTTCAGAAAAAAGAAAAGAAATTACACCCATATCTCTCATCTCAAACACTCTTCATTTCATCTTCCTGAGTATGGGAAAGGCTTTGTACTCTGTTATCCACTTCTCACACCCCCAAAAAATTAATTAATTTTTTTCTGACTGACTAGTGGAGCACAGCTTGGCCTAACTGGGATTTTCATATAACTCCTAGAATAAGAAGATACATTTAGAAAAAATAACCCTTTCTTCATTGCAAAGCTTACCTAGACCAAGGTGCTCAGTGATGAGTAGTTTTAGTTTTATAAAGGCACAATCGAACACCCCCACTGCATACCAGCTTGATTTATATCCATGTATTTTCCTCCTAAAACGATGTGGTAACATGTACTACTAATTAACATCTTTAGCAGGAGGATTAGAGCATCATTTTTCACTAGCTCTAGAGGCTGATGTCCTTTCTACAAAGGCAATAATATAAACTCTAAACTTAATTTTCTCAAGGAACTGCTATCACCAAAAGAGAATTGTGTTGTACTGTATTGATCCTACACTGGCAGTAATTACAGCAGCTGGCACAGTTGGTCCCACACGTGGTAAATGGGCATCCATGTGAGCACCTCATCAGCTTCTGTTACAGAGGAAATGTGGTGCTGTATTTACTTACATGTATTGAGGATATAAAGTACAGGGTACATGTATACCAATATCATGAGACACTTCTAGGATAAGAATGCCATGGCATGGATCCATCATGGGGCAAAAGTGCAAAGGAGCAGATAAATATGTGGAAGGAAAAGGATGTGGGACAGATGGGAGGATATTCCAGTACAGACCCTTTGCAAGGACATGGCTCTCTTAAAAACTAAGCACAAAGAAATCTGAATACATTGCAATCTCTGTGTTTTCTCTAGTCTAGGAAATAGAGGAAACACTAGGAAAAGGTTTTGGCAGGACAATTAACAGCCTGATGATATCACAACATCATTTTTACTAATGAGCAGTAATAAGAAAAACTTCCAAAACTGCTGTGAGACAATTTTAATGAAGTTGTGTGAACAGCTGCCTCTGACCCTCTGCCATACTGGCACATGAATACTTAAGGATATGTGCACCTACTCACAAGCTAGGGACTGCTGACATCTGGAAGTAAACTCATCCAAACCACTACAAGGCAGCAGCTGACAAATTCTATACTGACAAGGAAACTGTCAATATTGAGACAACAGAAGCTTGAAGACAATTGTTGATGTGATTTAATTTTGAATGCTGAATTTAGCACACTTCCTCCAAATTAAAAATAAATAAATAAATAAAAAGAAAGCAACCATCTCATTGCTGGGGCTAGGTTCAAGGCAGAAAATAAGAACTATGTACATTTCCTTTAATGAACAGTCATGGGAATGGAGATGTGTGATGTGCCAATGGGGCAAAATTACGCTGTGCTGTTTCACCATTACATGATGTGCTTGAAACTATTTGGAGAAGAAGCTCTTCAAAATTTACAGGTTTTCAATGACACCATGGAATCATAAACTGGTTTGGATTAGAAGGGTGAGGATGATCATCACACAGATGACTAGTTCCAACCCCCATCATAGGCAGGGAGACTTTTCACTAGACCTGGCCTTGAAAACTTCAAAGTATTTATTTTTAATATCTAATATAAACTTGCCTTCTGTCACTTTAAAGCCATTGCCCCTTGTCCTGTCATTACATGTCCTTTTAAAAAGCCCCTCTCCAGCTGTCCTGTCCTTTAGGTACTGCAAAGTGCTCTAAGGTCTTTCCAGAGCTGTGGTGGTGCAATGTTTTATTATATATCTATATTTTCGTATGTTCTTTGCACCCCAATGGTTTGTCCCTGTTTCTCCCCATTCCCATTCCCATTCCCATTCCCATTCCCATTCCCATTCCCAGTTCCCAGTTGGGTTACCCCAAACCCAAGCTGCTCCCCGGGTTCACCTAACATGGTTATTCTCCCCACCTACGGAACCCATTGGACCCAGGGTGTGTCCTTCCCTCTAGCACCCCTCGCTTCTTTCCCTCCTAATGGTCTCCAGTCGAGCCACTCCCCTTGTTCAAGCCTCCTTTAAAAGAGTTGTACCCACCTCAGCTGTTTGCTTGTTCCTCGTGGGCCCCCTTCGATTAGAGATGGGGTTGTATCCCCTGCAAGCCTCGCTACTTTTTATCTTTCCTCTCATCGAGGGCTGCTGACAGCCACGGTGCCTGGAGCCTTTGCCCCCCTGGGTAGAGCCAGAGGCTCCAGAGGAGCCGCTTTAAAGCTGAGTGCCTGTGGCTGCTGCCCACCCCGCTGGAGCTGGCCAGGGCTGTGGTCAGCAGCGGTCACTGCGACACAGAGCCTTCTCTTTTCTAGGCTTAACAACCCAAATCCTCTCATCCTGGCTTCACCAGAGAGATGGTCCATCCCTTTGTGGCCTCCTCTGGGCTTTGTCCAGCAGATCCATGTCTTTCTTAGTTGGGGATCCCAGAACTGAATGCAGTTCTCCATCTAGAGTCCCAAGAGGAATAGAGGGGGACAATCATTTTCTTCTGCTTTTTCTGGTACATAGATCTGTGGTCTGAACTTCGTTCAGGTCACAGAATATTTTTGTGACTTTTACATTTCTTTCTATGTGGATTGCTATTGCTTTACCTTGTAGGCTGGGACAGAATGTTCTACCAAAGGTACAGTCATTTCTTCAGAAGAAAGCAAATTCCCTCCCTGAGTTGAGATGAAGGCAGTGATTGATACTTTTTTCATTTTGTGTTCCTATATTTCATCCCTGTACAACTTTTCAGATATCACCCTACCAAGTATGGTAGATGCAACTAATTTAAAAGAGATTGGGACCTGCTCCATTTGGGGACACTGGGTGTCAAGACAATGAGCCGTACTCTATTCCACTGGTTATATTTTAGTTATTTCAGGCTTGAGATGCTCCTTGAAGTGTTAAATAAGCTGGAGAACCTTGAGCAGGTCAGGCAGCAATTTCCAAGGCCTTTAATTATACAGACACACTGTGAATGAATGACTGAGAAAAGACAGCTATAGGAACAGTGGTAAGAAACCAGCAAGAATCTCTGAAACTTTGAATTTAACTTTTAGGAAAATCCTGAGATTTGACAGCCAAGAGAATAGATCTTTTTTGGTAAAAAGAAATTGGGTTTTGAACCAGCATAGGGGGGTTGTGGATAAAAAAGCCTTCTCTATTTCTTGGGGTCCATATGCTGGACAATGTCACAAAACACAGTTCCTGTGCTACGAACAGAAAGTGCCAAGAGGCCCTGAAGGGACCTTTTCACTTGATACTACCCCTGGGATTTATAAATCAAACCCTTATCTCACCTGCACAAGCAAGCCCAAATTCCAAACACAAATAAGGCCAATTTTAAAGAACTTGTGGCTGACAGGTGAAATCCAAGGAAGATTCAAAGAGAAGCATGAAAATAAGTAATAACTGAACAAAACTTAATTTCTTTCAAATTTTAACTTGAAATACACTTTCTAAACTTGTATTTTCCTTTCTCAAGAGCTTCTCTGCCTGCATCCTCCTTCCTAGTCCCTCTTCTCCTAAGACTAGCTGGGAGTCTGTAGGATAACCCAAGAAAAGACAATAAAATTAGACCATATTTAAGCTTGGTGTGAAAGTGCTTTAAAAATCTATGCATATCTACAAGAGTACTTAATTAAAATAAATTATACTTTATTACTGGTAACAATAGCTATCAAAAATTTAGTTAAAATAAGTTTGGGATATCTTCACAACTCTATTTATGTGAAGATTATTATTAGGTACACAAAACACAGTTAAGCTTACCAACAAGGGAGAGAGATGTCAGTAAGAAGAAGTCAAAAGAAGCAAATGCAAAGATATAGGGTTATGTTTTGTTTTGTTTTACTTAAATTTTCTGAGAAGTCAGTTTCTGGGTGAAAACTGGCATTCAAAACTTCACGTTCAGAATACTGGAAGTGTTATTGAGGTAAAATGAAAGTTTACAGCTCCATGAAGTCCTAAAAGTGTCCGTCTGCATAAAGTAAAGTGAGCATTGCTATGTCCTTGATGGAGAGGACTGCTGAACAGCACATCCACTCCCCACTGCATTGGGTGCTGTGTATAGTTATGTGGGCAGGCCACGGAAAGAAGAAGGTGGTGCTGCTCTCTTTGTTGGTTTTTGCACCTGGATCATTTAGTTTTGAAGATGTCCTCTGTGCATATTACATACTCAATTTTTTTGTCAGACAGACACAGCTCCTTCAGACACTTGCAAAGGCCCAGAGTAGACAGGGATCAACTCAGAGCCCCCCATATCTGCCACACTCCTGCAACAAGGGTACAGCAGGGTGGGCCAAACAGGGACACGCAGCCCCACAGAGCTGAGGAATTCTGTGTAAGGAAGCTTGGGCTTACCCTGGGTTTATGCTCTTCAGTCTCCTGCTGTGTGAGCTCCAGAGTGATTTTTAAGGGCTGCTTCATGGGAATTGTGTTGTCATGGCTGGAGTCAAGGTATGCAGCACTCATCTGTTTGAAGAAACAATGAGGGAGAAATCTCTAGTAGATGAAGCCCTTGAGAGTTTCTTTTGACTTTTCCTAGCTTTTTAGAACTGAGAAATCAACCTTAATTGGAATTTAATGACATGATATGGTAGGAATAACCGATGAAACTTGATAGTTGAACCTGAATCAAATGCACAAAAAATGTAATTTATAGGAAATATTCAAAACAGTGCACTTCTATATATTTAAATATTTTCTCTTAACCCCTCAGCTCTTTAGATCATTATTCATAATTCATAAATAATAGTATAATGTCCACTTAAATACATATGAGAAAATGTGCTTTTCCATGGAGTTGTAAAAACTAATGTATTTTTACATCCAGGTACATTCCTAGAGTAAATCAAATGTTGCAAAATGCTCTTTGGTTTAATTGCAGGTACAAACACACAGATCAAATGAGAAAAAAACCTGAGTTTATTCATTGTCATGACAGCTGTGGGCAAAAAGATCATACTAGTTTAAGGGCAGTCTTTCTTGACCCTTACTAGTTTCACTTCCCATGTCAAAACTAACTTTTAAACTACAGAAAAGTAACTTAGTAATAATAACTATGCTCTTTTTAAAAACCTATTTTTATTTTAAGCCAGCTAGTCAATTTCTGACAGGTAGCGTAAACACAGAAAACTGTTCTGTAAACTCAGAAATAGCCACCCTAATAGAGTACAGTCATCATCTACAACTTATATCAGACTTCATCTGACAAAACTCACTTTCGAAAGGCTTACACAATCATTACAACCTCGATGAGGTACTGAAAAAAAAGGTAAATAAAAACATCAAAAAACATTTCCACCGTGGATTAGTTCATAAATTCTGTCAGTCCACTATGTATTGTATGTTCTTCAGAGATTATGACTGATCCATGACATTTCTGAGACAGCCCATTGCAGTTGTAGTATTATGGCTTTAAATGTAATATTGGACATCACCATGAGAAAAGAATACCCCCAGGAGTCGAGGACAGAAGGTAATACAGTGGCTCTTTCAGTGGTGTGGGAGACATGGCAAACTGCTGCATAGCTGAACAGTTCCCCTTTGTTCTCTGTTCAGCTATGGATCCGATTTCTCTGAATTGGGCTTATTACAATAAATATAGATGCACAACATGATTATTTATGGGAAGAAAACAGACAAAAGAGGTTGAGTTGCTGGTACCTAAAACCTCATTTTCTGAGCTTCTCCCCTTGAGGCCCTTTTCATTTGTTGCACCATTGTATTCTCATTGTTGCTCAATGATACAAGCCTAAGCTGTTCATCAATTTACCCACTCCCCCAATCTCTTTCTCTCTCCTGTATGCTTCCTCTCTCTTCCCATGTTAATAGTTCCCCTGAAATCCTATCACTTTGCTGGAGGATTGATGTAAGTCTCCAGCAATTAACATAATTACAAGCCTGATTATCTTCTAATTGCATTATGAGTATTTGGTTATTCACTACACAAATTAGAGAAAATTAAAGAGGAGCAAGATCCTGTGGTGTGGGCGGTATGCTTTCTAAACTGTTATGATCATCTGAATGTTGTGAGATAACAAGGTGAATACGTTTTATATTCCTATTGGCTCACAGTTCTTCTTGCCATTGTGTAATTTCTTTATTGTCTTTCAACTGTGTTTCATGTCACTGAAAGATGCTGTCCTACTTCATTTGTTTGGGCAAAGTTATTGACAACCTACAGTAAACTACAGTAAATGCCATATTTTTTTATCTAGATTTGGCAGAGTAAAATGATAGAAATTCAGACAAAAGGCATCCAGATGATAGGCTTCTCTACAACTGAGAAACATCAATAATTCAAATACATAATTAAGGGATACTCTTTGTGGTGACAGGGGAACATAACAATAAAAACCATCAAGAATTAGAGGTTCTTGCCTGTCTCTTCTACAGTTTTTGAAGTTATTGCATTAGTTAAATAATCAGGGGTAAATTAAAATAGCAATTGCCAGAGGGCATTTTTAAGCCAGAATAGGACTTTGATGCAGCATAATCAATACAGGATGGAAGTAACTTTCTTGTCAGCAATGCCAGCGATAAAAAAGGGTGCTTGAAATGAAGAGAATGAAAATTCAGAGAGAGAAAATTAAGTAACTGGATATATTTTAAAATTTTATTTTAAAAAGAAAATAATTGGAGTTTGACAAAAACATGGAGAAAAACATATGACAGGGAAAAGGAGCAGACTTACAGCTGTAAAACATTGCTGTTTTTACTGTTATTTGGGTTGAAGATTGTAAATGCTGCTGGAAAAACAGCCACCTCGTGCCTCATGTGGGAGTAACCACCCTGTTACACGCACAAAATCAGTGAGGTAGGAGGTGGGGAAGTCTGTTCAAAGCTGAACTCTCCTGAGCAGCACTTTGAGCATCATGTGCTGACTTCCACTCTAAGTAACTGCCAACTCTTCTTGTTTTGGGATAACTCAGTATTTGTCCAGTTATGAGCCAAATCCTGTTAATGTTCTTAATTTTACAGATGTGTTTTTAATAGAAGGTAACTTGGAAAAACTGGTGTCTCTGAATGAAATTTACAGGATGTAGCAGTGATCTAATAACAGTGAATATAACTTTGTCTTCTGTACCAAGGGACCTGTAGTGTCCTCTTGGTCCCAACATTCCCAGATAGTGCAAGTGACATCCAGACACAAGGGAATAAATTCATGACATTTGCTTGTTTCAGAAGGGTCAGCACACAGTCTTTGGGCAGAAATTTTGCTTTCTGACCTGGGAACTGCATAGTGTGGAATTCAAATGTGTGACCTAAGGCTTTGTAGCTGTGAAGTGTTCACTATGAAAACACATTTCCATTCACATGATCTCCTTGAACCTACCTGGTGCCTTCAACTGCATTCCCCTTTGGGTTTGGCTGGAGAATTAGGAGCTAATGAACATAACTTTCTCAACCAAGTAAAATATATACTGAAAAACTTGCTGCTATTTGCATGCAAAGAGAAATGTAGCTTTGATCTATTTCCTGTATCTCCTATCACCATATGATTTGCTGTCCAGACTATTCCCAAAGACCTTCCATCAAAAAAATCACTAACACTCCTTGTCTGCAAATATCTCCTATTGCATAGCCAGTCGTTGCAAAACTAGAAGCGTGGATCCTAAATAGGGCCACAATCCTGCAGGTAGCCCTCACTGTCTTGATCTGTTTTATTGGAACTTCTCTGTTCATACCTCCTTAGGATGGGCAGGAAAAGAACACCTCTTTCCACATCCTTAGGACATATAAGTAAGTCTTTATTTGTAGAGCTCCTAAAGTCCATAACTCCTTGACATTTACTGATGAAAGAAGCTGGCCATTATTGTAACATCAATCTAAGACAAATTTAAAGGGGAAAAGAAAACAATCTTAAGTATCTATCACTCTATGACAGTCATTAAAAAAAACCCCTCAACAACAGAAGAATTTTCTTATAAACAAATGCATACATATTTTCATTTGATGCTGCCAAGTGTGTACTGAAAATTCTGGGAACAAATCACCAGATCTATCCAGACAGAAAATAAAGAGACAAGCCACAGACCATATGAGTCCTTAACAGATAATTTAAAAGTATTTTTCAAGTGGGTTTAAAATAGATCCAACATTATACTGAATTTTTTCAAGTAGGTAAAATTTCATGTAACTTTTTAAAGCTGTATAACTTAAATAGCTGTAGACAGTGGGCCAAATTCAGCTTTAATGTAAAACACACTGAATTTAATGAAAAGCTTCATTGAATTTACTGGCAATTTGCCCAGCTGCCACAGAATTCAGTTTTGCACCGTCTTTCACTCTCCTCCCACTGCTTCTCAAAGCTGTCATATGTATGTAGTGTAGAAGTTTTCAGAAGTCCAGGACTGGTAGTGAAAGTAGATTTAATAGTCTAATATCAAAGGGCCTATGGAGAAAAGCCACCCTACAGTTTTGTTAGAGAAAGTAAACAACAGATCACCATTTTAACTGCTGCCTTTATAAAAGGCCATTTTTAAAATTCTACAAATACTTTGTGCTGAATGGCATCCTTGAAATTTAAACTGAAGCCTGGACTCCCAAGCAAAAGAATGAATTAGAAGGAAATAAATGAGGATTTTTTTTTTGCTTGCACTAGCACTTGACAGTCCCACTTTTACAAGAAATTCTGAGCATCTGATTATGGACAAAGCACACAAGTATTTTCTTTTAAAAATTCTGTGCAGTACATAGATAAAATTTCCACAACACAGTGACTCTGAGACACAAATAAATTGTCCATATGTATTCTTTACAAGTTATGCAATAAATTTCTAGGAGGCAATGCTCATGACAGGATAGTCTAGAGCCATTTCAGATTGTTTTAAAACAGAAAGCAGTACATGACTTAGGAGGCAGACGGTAATACCACACCACAGCTATGCTCAAATTTGAAATGTTATCTTCCCTTTTGATGTAAACCTCCTCCACCACAGTGAAAAGAAAAAAAAAAAATATTGTTTCCCTGCTTCATTACTTTAGTAAGAAGGATTGACGACATGCTTAGCTGGCAGGAAAAAATAATTTATTTCACTGTCACCATATTTGTTCACCTGCTGCAAGGTAAATAAAAGCTAAGTCACTTTTTATTTATTTAGCTTTTGCAAGACACCCATACTGAAATAGCTGGCATTATCTATTATATACAACCACTCTATTATACTGATCACAGAAAATAAAAACAGTGCAAGACCATCTATAACCAACTTCACGCTTAATAGTTAATACTTGGTGAATGCCTTATTTTTTCACTCACCACTTTTCCAATTTATAATGTATTTTGAAAATAAATGTAATTTAACTTATTTAATGTTCAAAATGTGCCAGGAAAGTAAACAGTCTACAAGTAGGAGCTTTCAATGTCTGGTTTTTATCTTTTTCAAAGATCTATTAGTATTAATTAGTAAAATCTCTTTGTCATACCAGTACAAAAAAAAATTAACCAGTAAACATATTTGAAAATGCAGTTAAGAGCCGATTCCCATGTTAATTTCTCAGAGAAATTTCCCACTAGGGCGTGGCTGAAAGCAGAGAAAGTGAGTTGGGATTGTACAGAGATTACTATGCATTAGCGTAAGCGTATTTTTTCCTGTGAAGTGTAGAATGGTATAAATTCCACACTCAAAATGAGAGTATAAATTTGACTCAACAAAGCAGCCTGCTTGCAGGAGCTTGCTTCACTCTCTCATTTCATAGCACAAATAAAATTCTTTTTTATCCTGCCTTTGCAAATAGAGTCAAATATTCTAAATAAAGTAAAATGTTCTATCAAGGAGACAAGCAAAGGAATTATATTTCAGAAGATTGCCTCATAGTGAAATGAGATGCAGGGTAAGAAAGTAATATGGTGAACTCATACAATACCACAGAAGTGAATGTAGTGGCTTCACTTTTTTTCTCTTTCATGCTGTCTTCAGCCCATGCTGCCCTGAACTCATTGTCACTGGTGAATCAGCAACTGGCTCCAACATTCGGCTGCCTGCTGCAGCTAAGCTAAGTGGGGTGTGCTTTTCCAGAAGTCTGTAGAAAGGATTGAATTCATACTCTTCTTAGCCATTACAAGAAGTTTTCACTGTCTCCACAGATTACAAACACGGGTGACATTTCTCCCCCTGTCATGTGAATTCTGATATGCACTGCTCCTTCCCTTAAAGCAAATAAAGAGATTGCTTACTGTTGCAGTGTTTACCTATTGATATATTGTTATTTCAATAATGCATTAATATATTCCAAATTTCCTTTTTTACTTTCAAATCCTTGTTACCTTCAAATTTGTCAGAACTCTGATTTTGGAAATATGCAAAAGTTTCCTGAGAACATGAACATTATTTCCTCCCCCTGAGTTCCCCTGTTGCTATGCTAGAACAGGTCTGAGGCTCCATATTTCAAATGGTCACTTACATATTTAAAACATTTGGTGGAGGAAACTGAAACTACTAGCAAGAGGGAGGGCATTCACCTAAGTGGAAAATCCAGGTTCAAGCCTCTTATGTAAAACAGAAGAACATACTGACCTTTGTTCCCTCTTGGTTCACAGACATCCATTGGCTGGTAGTCTATGTTAGATTTTATTCAGGCATAACCAGAAAATCCTTATTGAAACTGAAATTTTGCAGAAATTGGTATATTTCTGGGAAAAGAAAAAAGCCTTCTCATTTCAGCTAACCAATAATTTTACTGAGAGATTCTGACACAGTTCTTATGGTAAAAAGGTATTTTCAAATTTTTATTATGATTCAGTAGTGCTATATTTATGTACAGTACATTACAGTCTGTGTTTACTTAATCTCAGAAGATATAACAGTAATATATGGACAGTTATGCACAGTGGGAAGACTTTATGTATACATTTGATATATTAACCTACTATTGTTGTATGTTAATGGAACACCAGTGTAAAAATATAAAATACTATAACGCTTGATCTTTGATGACATTATTATGCTAATAGATCTCAGATTTTGTCATCTGAAAAGATTTTTTCCTTTCCACTGTAAAAAATCACCATCTCCCATTATTTTTTTCAACACTGTTCTATACGCATTTGCCAACAGCAGATTCTTCATTTCCCACACAATTCTGGGGCCAAAAAGGCAAGATGTGTTCCAAGGTGGACTTGACATCATACTAGATCACACTTACATGTGCACTGTGAAGAATTAACAGCATCCTCAGCTTCTACCAGACACATTTGAATGCTCACTTTGCTATATTTTGTAGCTCTGGTCCAGCAGCCACAACTTTGGTCTCCACTTTCAAGCTAAAACAGGAATGCAGAAAGCTGTCTCCAACGTTTCTGTTGGATAAGTATAAAATCTTGCTTTCAGTATCTTTTAAAAAACACTGGATTGTATTACACCATAGTTCTGGACTTGCTGTGGTCTTTCGGGCTAACAGTAAAGGATAAAAACAGACAAATTGAAGAGCTATAGACAAGTTAAAGAGAAAATATTCTGGCAGGAGGTCCTTGCACAAGAGACCACGGACTTAGAGTGAGAATTTGATGCTTTCCTTACACTCATAATGTCTTTTTTTTTGGTCAGCAGTTGAAAATCTGGTGAGCTGTCTCCAGAGCAGTTCTCTTGGAGCGCATTTACAGAAACCACCAATGAGCTAATAATAGCTGGGAAATAATACCCTAGCACCCACATTTTATCTCAGGACTGCAGCAGGTGGCAGTCACTGTTGTGGCAGCCATAATTTTCCTCTATTTTCTAGAAAGGGTTTCTCCAGCAATCTGTGAAGAATTCAACTTTAGTATCAGTAGTTCTCAGATGAAATTTATTTTTCTCCATTCACTGCACTCTGCTATTAACAAGAAATTTCCTATAGACACAAAAATGCATCTTGCATTAATGTTCATTCTAAACCACTTCAAGTATCTTATTTGTCCACATTATCCTCATCTCAAGCATCTGGTTGAAATGTAAAAGAAAGCCTGAGCAAAAAGCTAACAACATCTCCAAAATGCTTTCAAAATTTGAGTTATTTTACCATAAAGGATGGCTGCAACTTTTTTCATAAGTTTAATTTTTCTGCCTTTGTTTGTTTTCATGCTGCTTACAGCCTCTTTTGGGGTACTTTTGTTGATTTTTGTCACCTTACTTGAGGATGTTTAGAGCTTCTGAAAACCAGCAGGAAAGCCTTATGTAACCATGGCTGACTTGGTGAAGCTTGTGAGATTCTGGTTTTCTATTCCACCACTTCAGTGGACAAACTTTCTTTCTTTGACACTTGATAGATGTTGCAAGAGATTAGACAAGCTTCTGGAGGTTAGGGCTACCAGAAGGAACTACCGAGTGCACGTGGACATATCAAATGAAAGAACATGCTGTACTTGCACAGTTTGCTGTAATCTACTTGTACCCTCCATGGGTTATTTTCAGAGACAAGAGGAAGTGTGTTCCAGCACAGGAATTCTTAAAAACTAAATTTAATATCTAGAAATTTCTTTGCTGTATTTTGAAATTAGCCAGCAAACTTTCTGTCTTAGTAATTAGGCCACTATTCTTCTAAAGAGCATCAGTTTGCTTCACTTTCAAATTTACTTATGGAGAATTACCTAATGCAACTGCTCCAGTACATTTAGGTCCCAGTTCACTATATTTTCTTTCAAGTTATTTTGATAAATGGACATACTGATGTTTCCTAACCACAGCAGATGATTTTACAGAGCATCTTTGAGATACAAACCAAGAGTATTCACACATGGTACAATTCAAGTGAAAAACACTACATATAATAAATCTATCCTTTGGAGAACACATCTTAGTGCAACTCTGGGCTACAAAAATACAATGTTATATGGAAAAACAAGTCACTAGCCCAACTTATACCTACCCCACTGTGGTAAAACACATCCTTTTAACAAGAACAAAACCTCATGGATTTGGGATTACTGACAAAAGCCAGTGATAGTGATTTCCATGTATTTCTTCTTTTTCCTCTAAAATTCAAGACAATTTTAAAACTGTATTGTTGCTTTCTTCTACGTACTGTAGTCCTAAGGGAAACTTTAATAATATAACTGAAAAAGTAAATAAATAAATAGAAAGGTGAAATGTACCCTCCACCATCCTACACTCATTCTTATACTTTTTCTCTCCCTTTAAGTCATTCTTTCATCACACTGACTAAATTTACTTTAGTCCATATTTCACTCAGATACCTTTAGAGCATCTCTCTCTTTTCTCCTATCCCCAAAAATTAGCTTTGTCACTGTAATTTTTGTCACAGATCTTTATTTTTAAAATCCATCAGTTTGCCTCATTTACCATAGCAATATGCTTGAAAATAATCATACTGATATTTTAATAATTATTAATAAATTAATTACATTATTATACTATCCCTGCTGATCATCCACTTTAACTTGTCTGACAAGGAACAGCTGTAATGAAATATGTGAACATAGCAACTAAGAAGGAGGTTTTATGACATGGCATAGCCACTAATTTGTCTAAAAGAAATGGTGTTGGAGGGTATCTTGTGTCTTTCCCATTTCATTTGAGATAACCATGATGTTTTTTTAACACAAGACCTTAGGCTCCTTAAATGGCTACTGGTCCATTACATTTGGAAATGCTTCCTAAATAGGGTATGAAATCATATATTCATTTTTTACAGAGACACTAATGGGGAGCAAACAATGACAGCTGAACTTAACACTACTCAACTTTTAAATTTAGCTGGGGAATTTCCATCCTAAATTCAGAAAATATCTTCTTAAAGATGAACACTGAAATATATTGAAGATGCATATTATACCCGAAGTATTTTATTATTAACTTTGTCTGACATCTAGTAAACACTTCAAAAAAGCTCTTTTGGCCTCTACTTCATTGATTTTAATGTAAATCAGAGATCTATTCTTTAAAGTACATATAGAAGGCCATATACCACAATGCAAGTAATTTGGCATACATCCATAATTCTTGAAAGGAGAAGCACTTAGAAGTGTGAATGTGAATTGCTTTGCAATCTGCAGTGTGGTAATATAGCTGTCAACCATATTTCATGTTGTGCAGGACTATGGATAGAAAGCATCTCTGAAAGACATGATTTTTAATTAGCAGAGACTGAATGACTGACATCCAAATACTTGTTTTTTTTCTACTGGGGTCTAAAATCCCTATGAAGAAGTGCAGTAAAGAAGACTACTTTTCATAGAAGGTGAGGGACTTACCTAAAATGCAATTAAAATATGAAAAATCCTTCTATAGAGTGTGCATGCAATATTAAAGAAAGAGAAGATCAATGTACTTGCATACAGCCAGAAATGTGAAAGTTGGTGATTTTGGAATGGAGGGTCTATGACTGCCTAAAAGATTTCAATTCCTTCTGAGTTTGCACCCTTGAGTTTTACTTTGGCTTATGGGGTGAAAAAATTATACTCAAAACAATACCCATCAAGCTACCAAGATGCTCCTTTCTTCAAGATGAAATCATTAAAACCACTAAGACTTGGCAGTATTTCTATCTGAAATTATCTGTTCTATAATATTCTCTGGCTATTTAGCTTCACTGCAAAGTTTACAAATTCTGGCATATCTCATCTGATTCCTAGTTTTTTACCAGATCATGAATGCATGAAAGTCTCTATTTGCTTCTGCTTTCATTATGAAAGTTTCCCCACCATTTATACATGGCCATCTAAAATAGACAGTAGTGCTGAATTAATGCATTACGGTAATCTCCAATGTGTTAATTCATCTGTAATGCACCTACATTCATCTAAAAAAAGATGAATTTGACTTCTGTAGCAAAATAACATGACTTATGTTAAAACTTCTATTTTCTCACACAATTGGTTATCTCACTTCCAACTGCTCTTTGATGCGTTACATATTCTGAGCAAGCCATCAGATTTCTCTATGTTGCACTTTCTTCCTATTCTGTAATATCAGGATAGCATTTACTTACCTCTGTAAAGATGCTTAGACAATTTAGGACAAATTAAAAATAATTATTACTTTTATTTTCTAACCACTGCATGAGTCATATATAGGAAAAAGGGTGTAGCATTCACAGAACAGAAATTTTAAAATGAAACAAGTTTAAAGTATTTAGATTCTGTAATGAGGGGAGGGTTTGAGTTATATACCCAGTAATATTGCATTGAATGTAATATTGCTGCTTAGATGGAATTAATCTTTCAAAAACCTCTTCACCCCTAGAAGACTTAGAATTTAATAACCAATCCAAACTAGTCCAATTCAGGATGTAATCCAAATAACTCTTCTCAAAAAATTATAAAGAAACTATCCCTGCATGTTTGGTGTCCTACAGCTTCTACTACACAGTAAGTTTCATTTTATATTTCCCTGCTTTTCAGAACTCAATTATAATTAAAAAAAAAAAAAAGTTTCAAATTGTTAAGAAGGAAACCAATGCATTTGACAGTGGATAAAACCAGGCTCAGTGTCTGATTCGCTGGCACTTTCCCAGGAACGAGACATGTTTTCCCCTGGGGTCATCAGGTCCAAGCAAGCTGCATTCTTTCTGCCAGGCACTTTGTAATGTGCAATGAACAGTGTCATTTATTTTCATTTCCTCATACTTAATTGCATGCTTCTTGCTTCCAATATTAAGTCAGAAGGCAGGTGGTAGAAGCAGTAAACTAAACTACTACTAGCTGTCGGAGTTACGGACCATGCTACTCTCCTTTTGGAACAACCTGATTGTTTACAATTCAGCAGAAACTGCTGAACTGGAAAAACACTTGCTTCCATTGCACATTCAACAGAGATTTTTTATTTTATTCTGAAAAAAAAGAAAACCAAAAAATGCTTAGCAAACAGAGGCTACTTAAATTTAACAACACTATATCTCAGTAGTAGGAAGCAATAAATAAAGTTACTGTTTTTTGTAAATGTACCAAAAATATTTTTAAGGGGTAGAGGGATGCCTGCTTTAGCCAAGTAACCTGTCAGTAATGATACTTCTGGAATTAATGAATTCAGTAGTAAGCTAGTTAAAAATTTAATGATCATGCCTGAATACAGAAACAAGACATTTATTAGGTATGCAAAATTTATGGTTACTGTATTTGGAATAAATTATTTCATTTATTGCAGAAGATAGCATTTATTTTATTTCCCCCTATTATAATTTACAAAATAAAGTTTTATCAAAACCTCACTAAAGAACTTACTTAATTTCACCTTCATGCTGCACCTGGGTTTTATATCTGATGTATTTTGAAGATGGATATGTCACCTATACAGACAAGTCATATATATTGACATATTTATGTCACTTATGCAACAGTTGCATTCATACATAGCACTTTATAAGGTACAAGAACTTTTTCAAGTAGTAACTTTTTTCACAGATTTGTGTTATTGTTAAAATATTCCACTGAAACAGATACTGCAAATCACTCTATATTGTTAAAAAATGACAAAGGGGAAAAACTAGAGTAACAATAAGTATATTCATGATTCTTTAAAAAATTTCAGTTCTCACTCCAGTGATTTCTAACTCTACACATGTTTTTATAAGAAAGGAGATGCCAGCTATTCCGTCTGAAATTATCTAACAATTGTAAGTCATAAATACAGGATTTCTACAAATATTTGCTTATTTGCATAATAATACAAGTGTTGTAAGATAAATATGTAAAATTCGCTATATCAGAACACACCCTCCATTTTAGTTCATAATTTTTCTATGTACATGTCCTTGCATGTTAATTAGTAACTCTAATAGTATACAATTTCCTGTTTAGCATAAACATAGAGCTGTTCACTTTCTGTAATACCCTGCTAAAAGATTACTGATGCTGTTATTACAGGATAGCATATTCCAGATGCAAGAAAGACAAATACAGGCAAGTTCAGGCTGAATCTGGCAAAATTATTCATGGAAAATTCTACACGGAACTTTACTCCTTGGCACTACACTCTCTTGAAGTCAGCAGAGCTATGAGAAAATGAAGTATTGCTGTGCTTGCCCAATGAAATGGAATTGTGGAGCTCCATATCAGGAGGAATGAGACATCCCACTTAGAAATAACAGCAATACCACAGCAGGCATACTTCATTAAACAAAAATCCAGTCCTAATCTCTTGTGTCTGTATAAAAGATATAGGCAGGTGGGCAAAAATTAAGTTACATTTTTAACTTTTCCCACTACCAGCAATTCTTGACTGAATTTGTTTATTTTTATATTTTTTTTGTCTTTATAAAATCCTGTGGTGCATCCAGACCATCTTAAACAAACTGAAGATCCAATTACTAAGAAATAAGTGGGTAAATGTTTAATATTTTGAAATCCAATGAACTGTCTAAAACATCAAATTTTGATTGTCTTGTATGACATGGCTTTTAATATACTTAATTTTATTTGTTTTCAGTGAAACTCAGCTTTGCAGACATAGTTCCTAAAGGTACTCAGTAACCTCATTAGATTTCAAAGAATTCATATAGTACCATTAAAATCAACGGAAGTTAAACATCTTCTGAAAATCCCAGTCTTTTTTCTTTCCATTCTTTAGCATTAAAGCCTAATAGGAAATATGATCTTTAAGGCCAGCGTTTTAATCTCATTAAAATACCTATTTCCTAAGTGGCAAGATAATTTGTTCTGCCTTACATCAGTGGTTAAGGACCAAGAAAACTTGAGGTAGGGTGAGCAATTTGGAATTGACCATCACTTTTCATATCCAATTGGAAAAATTTAGAGTGACCCCCTTTATGCCCCTTACTTATGCATCTGAAATCAGGTGAGATGCATCAGATCTTACAGTCTAAAAATAAGTTCTTTTGGATGTATCTTCAAAATATGGAAGACCATCACTCTGACTGATGTTTTTTGCTCCACCTCCCATCCTCTCTTGTGATTTGTATTTTAAGACAAATTAAAGACAATCCCAGGAAAAAAAAAGGGGGAATTCCAACTGAATATAAGGGAAACTTTAATTCTGAAGAAGAAAGGGTTTAAGACATTCCTCTGTTCTCAGGATTCCCTGTTACCAAGTTCTTGATAGCAGTACTTTTGAATAATTTTCCATTACCAAAGTCCACCCACATAATGAAGAATAAGCCTAAGGAGCAATTACAGTATTTCCCTACTCCAGTAATGCACTATATAATAACTTTTTGAATATAATTTTTTTTTTTTTTGCTGGAGAGGGAAGGGAGAGGGAAGGGGACAGTCTACCACTTAATAGAATTTCTGGCATCCAGCTTAGCTAGCAAAATTTCTTAACAAGTCCTGGGGAGATCTCGGAATGGCACATGACAGAAATGACCTAGGAATGTTAGTGCATTTAGGAGAAACTGGAAATATCAAAGGGAAGGTACTATTCCAGGTCTTTAATCTACACAGTTATATTACATTTAGCATGCACGGGGGAACAGACTGCTGTCCACCAAAGAGTCACAACACACAGTCTTATTACAACCACTGTTTTCATAATCCAAAGGGGAATGAGTCTTTCCTCACACCTCACACAGTGTTTCCTCTCAAAGACAGCTGGATGCAAAAGTATTTTCCAGCTCCTGTCCTGCCAAAAAATTTCATTAGGAGAGACAGAGAAAGTAAGATGGTAGCAAGGTGAGCAATGTGGATTACAGCTTGCAGTAGGAGAGACACAGGACTCATCACTTGATTAAAAAATAAAACACAGTAAATTTTTTCAAAATTAAATGCCTTATACACAAAAGACAACTAAGTCTCCATTTCTATAAGTGAAGGCACCAGCTATGAAGCCCTTAGCAGTCCCTTATCCCTGGATACTCAGTTAGTTGGGAAACTTTTTGAAGTGGGAATGCTGGAGGGCAAATCATCCACACATATAATTGATAGACCACTAACAGCTACCGGTTCAGTTATGTAGGGTAGTTGAGGAAAAGAATGCTTACTTTGTGAATTCCAGTAGGGCTTCAATAGGATATAAAAGACCATGCTGCTCTGCATGGTCAATGCATGGTTAAGATTGCATTTCTCCTGGCACTATCCAAAAAAGACGTCTCTATACTGCAAACACTGATAACTCAGGATGCAAATGATCCTGGCCTTGTTCTGCAGCTGATCTGAGGTATTTAGAAATCAGGCAAGATAAGTGCTTACAGTACTAAGCACAAAAGTCTGTCTGTAGAGTCCAGTCTGACATGTTTTTTGAAATTAAATTTCTTTCCCAAAGGACTGCACTGTTTGTATTTTTAAAGTCAATCAAAAACATTGATTATTGCAGACTCAAGACCAAAGGCCCCACTGAAAAAATCACACCATTTAGGAAACTGATGATCCTCCAAAGACATATTCACTGGACTTCAGCCAAGAAGACTGCTGAACATGTCTACAGCACTAGCAGAGACAGGTTGCCCTGCCTGCAACTCAGATTGCTTTGGGTTAGTAAAGTCAAACCATCCAAACAGCAAAATCCCCTTCCTTATACCTTTAAGGACTCACTCCATGTTTTTTTGACTGCCATTGTAAAATGGTGTTTGGAAGCATCCAGAAATGTTTGAGGGCTCATTGCAACTAAAAGTATCTCAAACTTTAAAAGAAACATCTAATATTTATGCATAGGAATGCCTTTCATGTTGCCATTTGAAGCACATTCAGTGTGTAATCTTGCAGATCACTCATTCACAGGTCATGTCCAATATATCTATAAATTCCCAAACTGCAGTGTTTGTTTTACATGTATCCAGATGAATACCCCAGAAAAATACCACTTACCCTTTGACATGATAAATGACTTTATGGGGATTTTATTGCTGAGATGCAAAACTCTGGAGAGTCAGGCAATCATGCAATCTAATTAGTCCTTTAGATGGTGCAACATCATTCAGGGCAGAGATACTTTGCAAATAATGTTATCAAGATTCTCTTTTCCCTACCTCTGCCATTTGCATAGACAAATGTGCACAAATACACTGCCATACACTATCCAAATGACTGTCCTGGATCAGATCACTTCTGCTTAGACAGAACATTGGTTTTTGCTGAATTTCATTTAGAAAGGCTTTTTGAGTTGTAGACAGAATCTTTACAGAGTACACATTGATGAGTACATGTTGAATAAAAATAGAAAAATATTTGTAAGTTCTGTCAGTCCCTATACTCAATTTCAATTTCATTTTTATGAAGGCATTTGAAAGCAGTGGAGAATCTAGTTTGAGCCTTTATTTTTATTTTAGTTTTCTCATGTCCAAATTATAAAAGGCAGATCCTGATTCTTTGGGTACTGCAATTTAATTTACCTCCAAAGATGCAATTTTTTTCTACTTTTTGCTGTATAGTTGCTCACAGCTGAAATTGCTCAGTCATAACGAAAACACACTTACTGCATTCCAAATGCTTGCATAAGTATGCATTTGGGGAATAGCTTCCTTTTATTTAAAGTTATCTTCAAGGAAAAATATTGGCAAAATGTGCCATTCTTGAAAGAGTTTTCAGAAAAAGTTAAGCAGAGTTAAAACAATATATTCCAGGTGCCTATTCCATTGAGCTCTAATTTGAGTAGCTCTAGTGTAATGCTGATGTCTAATTTTGCTATCATTTCTGCTCAGGATTTCCCCCTCACCTCTTAAAGAACCATACAAGAGTACCATGCAGTTTCATAAGAGGGCTGGATATGTTAATTTATCCTTAAATTTCTTACTCTTGCCCCTTGCAAATTGACTGCAAATTAGATAAAGTAACTACTTTTGTCAGACTGTGATACAGAACACTTTTCAAGCCATTCACTCACTAGAAAAGAGTACAACTTCCTTGAGCTGCATTATCAGCATTGTTTCATAATCTACAAAATGACATGTTTATTCTGTTTGTGTACTTAATTCTTTAATTTGCTCGTTCATCCATGCCTAACAGAAAAACTCTCAGTCAGAAGCAACAACTGAAAAATAATTACACTGTAGCAAAGGCACGAAATTCTTAAACCTTAATGCACCTTCCAAAAAGTTACCATGAAGTTCTCAATTTTCTTTTTTTCTTTTTCCCCTCTAAACCCTTATTTCAGTATTTAAAGTTCATTTACTAGCAAAATTTATCTGCTGAATGGAAGCAACCACTTATACTTTATCAATACCTTTTCAGCTAAATTATACTGAGGGTAAGAATACTTATTAAAACACAAACATTGAAAAAAATTTGGGTGAAGCATTTTTCTGTAATCTTTAAAGTTACATAACTACAAAAGATAATGTTAGTAAATGGAACATATACTTAGCTAATTAATGCATGCAGTTAAAATAGGGTACATAATTGTCTTTTAATTCCCATTTATTCCCCTATTCAAAAAGCACTTAAGAATATCCTGCTCTTTAATGTGCCTCCCATACTCCTTTAGGCATATGACCAACCAAATATTTAGGGATGCACTTAGACATGTTTTTAAGAGGTCTGCTGAAACCAGATGTTAGTCTAGAAGACCATGCAAAGAAGAGCACTCATTCCCCCTTGGATTGAAGAATCTATTAAAAATGCTTCTGAATCAAAAAGAAGCACAGTAAAAAAGAGTAAATGTTCATCCCAACTGAAAGCAAAAGCAGGAAATGCTCTCAGAGGCTGACAAAACCTGCTGTTTCTATCACCAAGTCCAAAGAAGTAACCAAAGAAGTAAGTCAAAGTAAGAAGTAAATGCAGAAATTTACAGCACTTGCTGCACAATCCTCCTCAGATTTTCTTGAAATTACTGATTAAAATTTTTCAAACTGAAGAGGACTTGAAGGCAGTCATTGCACTAACTAGTATCACAACTAACCTCTACATAATTTAAGCCTTTTTTCATATTCACTTTGTTACTTAGAAGACTGACTGCTTAGTAAACTCATGATGTAGCGTAGACTGTTTGTTCATAGTTTTGCTTTTTTCACTACCACAACACCATAGCAACATAAACACCAAATATTTATTTTCTTTCTCAAACACTGCAAGTTATTTTATGAAAAAATTTATGCAAATTGGGCAATGCATTGACTCATTCTGTTTGTCTCTCTTACATGTATCTCTAAGGCATCTATCACCAGGGTGCCTAAATGCTGTGGTACCGTATATTTGCCAGCTTTCTTGTATCATAAGTGGTATCACCATTTTTGTCCACTTTTATATAGCCTTTTTATATAAACTCTGAGGAAGTATTAACTAGGACAGAACAGTCATGGATTAAATGCAAAGACATGTTTTCTGTACTAATCAGTATAAATCATTACAAATCAGTAGTAAAATTAATCGTCCTCACTGTTTCCTTCAGTCTTCATTTACTCTGAAAAGAAAGCTTCTACTAGTAGAAGGTGCTTTGTTGATGAAAGTCCTCTCTGACTTCAAAATCCTGGACTCCACTTAAAATCACTTGCATTTCACATCCAAACTGGCTCTTACAGCCCACACCTGCCCACACAACTCTGCACTGTCCTAGCAATTTTTTGTAGTACATAATTCAACTTATTTCCCTCCTTGGAACTCACTCAGAGTGCATCATCCCCTAAAACATACTGTGATCATTTTTGATCCAGACCAATGTCTTCCTACTAACAAGTTGTGTAATTGTGAGACCCATGCTGTGTAAACAATTCTGCAGAGCTTCCATGCTCTTCAAACCAGATGAGGGACGAGTAACAGTGACAGTTGTAAAAATACACCTGCTGCTGATGGTAAAAGTTAAGACCTTTTTTCCCCTCCTCCTCCCTTAATAGCAGTCAAACGGAGAGAACAGGAAACTGCAAATAAACTTTATATTTGAAAAAACTAACATGGGCCAAAACATTGTGATGGTATATGTGGCTCCACTCAAAATAGAATGATTTTTCTCCTGAAATATTAAATGGAAAAAATGTAAGAAAAAAGAAGTGAAATGGAAAATTGCTAAAGCTGAAGAACATTACACAGAAAAAAACCCCAACAACATTTTTTCTAACAGCTCTGAGATTACATGAGAAAGAAAGGGTGTGGAGGAGGGGGGGAGAGAGAGAGAGGGAGAGGTAAGACATGGGAATATGAAGCAGACTGAAAACAGAATGTGAAATTGTTATGGAAAAACTAAAGAAACTGAGAGAGTGTCCAAAATCTACAGAGGCACATTCAATACTTTAAATATGCTGTAGAGTTGATTTTCCATAAAAAACTTAAATGTAATTGGACTGCTCATCATTTATAAAGCTGGATTTTTTGTAGTTCATCTTGCCATGGGCCAGACTGCTTCTACTTCTCTTACCTACAGCATGTTTTACTCTGTGGAGTTTATCTTATTCCCTGCAATGCTACATCATAGTTAAGACATAATTCTTAGCCAATGTTTTAATTTAAAACATGCTTTTTAAACCATTGATAAGATAGGATTATTAATGGAAGATAAGCACCTCCAAACAGAAAAATGTCTCATTTTTTAGTTGTTACTAAGGATGGCAACAAAGTTTGACAGCTGACATTTGGCGAAGCAAAAGAGCTTGAAATACTACATGAATAAAGCATATTTTGTCTTTCTTAATGGAACATATACAGTAAAATACTCTCCTCTAAATTTAATATTCAGATTCTTCATTGACTGTGATGCTTTATCACCAATGAAATGTACTGCACTTTTAGCACATCCAAAGCCATAAGAAAGCGATGATTTATATATATACAGCACCTTACATCTTCAAAGAGTTTGTAAATAGCAACACCTTCATTCTCATCCTATTTCACTAACGCAAAATGCAAGACTTTACATCACAAATACGTAAAACAAGAAAATTTAGATTTTTCAAAGTTCAACTGATATTAGAGAGATCTAAAATTTCCACTGATATATGAGAAACTTTGCCTAGATAAAAACTAGGTCTCTGTGAATTTCCACTCTGTGGAGGTGGGCTCAGGCACGAAACCTCTTCCTTTGCAGAAAATAAATGAACATCACCATTTCTTTTCAGTATGACAAAATTTTTTTGGTTGACCAAAGTGTTCACAATCTCTGGCCCCTAAGGTATTGAATAATATCATTGATCATATATAAATGAATCAGTCAAACTTGTTCAGCTCATAACTGACCCTTTTTCTATGTTCTAGAAATGAGTGGTTGTATTTCTGTATAACCCATGGCTACATATAGAGCCATATAACTAAGGCATAGCTTAAAATTCTGCCATACCATATAGGTTTATATGACTGTATATGCTGTGTTTCAATACATTTTTGAAATTACTTAATATGATGCATCTTCTTGCAGCAGGCCTACTGCAGTTCAAGATTGCCAGTTGCTGTAAGAGTTCAACACTTTTGTACAAATGACTGATAAGACTGGGACTGCTGTAAAATTCCTGTACAGATTAAATGAAGCTCATCCCCCTCTAGATCTGAAACCTATTCAGGTTGCTTTTCTTAAAAAGCCACATAACAAGTGTTTTGTCCTTACATTACCATTCCACTTTTTCTTTCTTGTCTTAAAGGAATTTTCATTCTTCTAGTTCTCATTGGAAATTGTGTTAAAAGTCAGGAACCTGACCTTAGATTGCATTGAATATTCCCATTGACTTCAGGCCATAAAAAAGGAAAACTGTGAAGAAGAGTTATATTCTGTCAGGAAGAATATGGCTCCAAATGCTGGAATCATCCTGACAGCTCTATTTCAGAAGTTAGCCAAGGAGAAAAAAGAGGCCAGACTTCTTAAAAATTACATACACATACCTCACACACATGTATACACACACAAAGCATGAAGGGGATTAGAAAAGAGAACCTGGAAAGAAACCCTGCCAATTTATCAAGTGGCAGATAAATTATTCCCAAGATTTTCATATAAGCAGCAGCCACCCCATTTTAAGGTGAAATTTTATTTCAATCTCAGTTGCAGCATAATCTCAGATCCATCTGTTTCCCCCATTCCCCCTCCCTTCCCCTCACAGTCCCCTTGCTCCCTTCCCAACTCACATGCCAAATAACTTTGAGGCATCACTTCCTCTCCAGTACCACAGGTTTCATGGGCCTAGGTAGGAATGTCATGTCTAGGTAGGAATTACAGGAAGAGGAATTGGATTGATTAAAAAAACAGGTTAGTAACACATTTATTTCAATGAGTTTTCATCCCAGTTAAAGCTTATGAATTGTGTGCACTTTTTTTGATAATTTTTGGTGTGTTTAAGAGTATTTTCAACATTCTCCTCACCAATGAATGTTCTAGAGAAAACTTGAGGAGTTATATGAAAAAAAATTGGAAAACTGGATCTATGTGAGGTGTCTAGCTCTTAGTATTGTTTCCACTCAATATCTACTATTTATTTTTCCTGCATGATGGCTCTGCTTCAAGCTCTCTGGAAATTACACTACACAGAAAGTCTTTAAAAAAATATATATATAAAAAAAAAGCAATGGAATTTTCCAGTGTTTGGTTTTCCCTAATACCAGAAACAAATTTTACCTCTGAATTTAGCAAGCAGACTCTTAGGTGCTGTTTCATTATTGGCTTAAGCTACCCCAAATATGGAGTGTGCCAAGAGGCAGGCCCACTCTCACCACCCTCCCCTCCCTCCTTGCCTCAGACCGAGGTAAATATTCCTCACTTGCTTCATCATCCGCTCTCATGCTGCCTCAGAGTCAGCCAGATCAAAAATACCAAAATGATCCACCTGAGATCTGAGCCACACACTAATTTTCAGATGGTTCCTGACACAGCTGACCTTGAAGCCAGAAGTACACTCATTCTCCCCAGGGAGACAGCAGAATATACAGCTGGAGCAAGGAGAAAAAGAGAGCTGTACCACCATTTTCAGTAGCAGCACAGATTTAAATTTGCTGAAGCTTACTGCAAAACCACAGCTTTGTTATGCTAGGAACAACTCCCAAATGAACCAAACTGTACAAAAGAAAAAAGCAAACCTTGACCCTTGATTTTGAGTGTTCAAGAAAGACAAGAAAATAGAGAGATTCTCATGAATCAGAAATGCCAGATGGCATAGAGGCGCATTTGAGTATGTTTCCAAAGCAGAACTGGCAATAACACCCTACACCTGAATGCTGTGCCTGCACTAACTCCTGATTTACAAGCAGCGCGAGTAATTATGGGAACACATCCCTTAAGCTGTGTGTGAAAACGTGTACCTCAACAAATTTCTTTCCTATAGGTTAAATGAAAAATTGTCTGGCCTTTTTGGGTGCTCATGAGGAGCACTTTGAGGAGCTGCTGGAAAATACACAATAGACATGGGCTGTAGTCTCAGCTTTCAGCAGCAGTGATCCCATGAGACTGATTGGATAACACTGCTGGTTTATACCTTTTGATGCCCAGTCAGCTCAAGTTTACTGCACTCCAATGTTTGAGTTGGAATGTTATGCAACTGCATCTATTAAAATATTTGAATAACCACTGCAACACATTCAAATGCAAGAGATGTCTTCATACCACTTAAGACAGGCAAAAGGCTACACAAGCAGGGCAAACACAAGCCTGGTCCAGCCTGATTTTGTTGCCTTAAACTGTGCCAGTGGGCTAGTTCTGTGACAGGAGGAAAGCAAAGTGCCCTTGTGCAATTCAATGTCACAAGAACATCATAGTTTGACTCAGAAGTATCCAAAGAACCTGAAATGCTGCAGAAATCTCTCCAGTTTTAATAGTTGACAACAGTTACTCTAAGTATTACATTTATATTTCTGCTGTGATACTTCAGAAGATCTTATCCTGGAACACTTGTGTCTGGTGACTAATTACATAAGAATTGTTCATTTTTGTCCTTATTACCCCAGGAGAATGGTCACAAAGTTAGTCCTTTATCTGTGACACACTTCTGAGAGAGAAAAACAAAAAGGCAGAGAAGTCTGGGGATTTGATTAGTTTCTTCCAAGATATTTAATTGCTATTACAGCCAGAAATATGTAATACCATATAATGTAATTTTCTTTTTGTGCGTAAAACTTGGGTTAAATACTAGCACAAATTCCACATGATAGCAAGTACTCTCAGGAGTTTTAAAAAACAGAACATGGCAAGCTAGACTTCCACTGGTTATTTGTGGTTTGCTTTATAAATTTTGGGCACAGAATCAAACTTTAACATTCGACATAGAAAGCCAGAATCTTTCTGAAAGATCTTTTACAAATCAGCAAGACTGGAAACAATTTGATAGAAGACTTACAGTGCATGCTCTTTCAGCCATTTCACTAGAAACTCATTTTAGCTTTCTCTGAGGTAGAGATAAACCACAGCTAAGAGACAGTTATTAAATCTTCTTTATACATTCTGTATGAAATGTATTAAAGTACAAAAATACTATATTCAAATCAGGTTAAGGGTCTGACTTAAACTCACAAAGACATGGAAATTCAGAAATATTGTGTCTTCCTACCCTTTACTCTCTTCAGTGTGGCTAGGCATTGTAGCAAAAATGACTTGTGCTCAGATTTGTTAAACTTCTTACTGGTACATTTCTCCTTAAAGGTATTTTCTATTTTAAGTTTCTTTCAGTTTGCATCCTCTTTGTGGGTTGAATTCTGCCCTAGACAGTCTGGGGATTTTTTAATTTGTTTGTTTTGATTTTTTGTTGGTTTGTTTGTATTTATTTTTTAGAATTTCATTTTTTGTTTTGATGCTTATAGAAACACAAAAGTGAGAAAAATGAAGCAAAATTATGTATGTAGTGGCCACTGGATATTCTTTTATTTTTTAACACATACCTTACAAATCCCATGCTCACAAGAGGCAGGCAGATGTAGGACTTGCATGACTCTCAGCAAGTGCAAGCACATGCTCAAGTTCTCTCCCTGCCCCCCATGCAGTTTCACTTATACATATGTAAATACCTATTACATATTTCTCCAGTGAACTAAATAGGAACCTTGCAGTTGACACTACAAGACTTTGTACCACAAAATGCCTTACGGCCTTCTTCCATAATGGACTTTTTCCCCTTTTTCTGAATACAATAACAACCAGTGGAGGTCACACTTTATTCAAAAGAAAGATGCTTGAAGATCCTCCTTCCAGGGGGCTGTCAGCCTTGAAACCACCTCATACACTGAGGTACAGTAGTTTGGGCCTACAGACCTCTTGGGCAAATTGCAAACTGTGTCTTCTCAAGATAACTTCAAAGTAGGGAACTTCCACTGCAAGAGGGGGAAGGATATCTTAGGAGGATGGTGGGGTTTTTTTTCTACATTCTACAACCATGAACAAGTCTGAGTTCCTTCTCATTTTCTCTTATTTCAAAATATTCTTTGTTTTTACTTGATGAGTGTCACTTTATTATGCAGTCAGGCAACTGTCTCCATGCAGCTCCTTTAAATCTACATGCATTCAACAAATTGTTAGAAAGTTGATAATTTCAAATGTGGCCTGGGGTTTGCCCTCCACATGTTTCATAGCATATGATTAATACATATATTCAACTCTGTTACACTTACACATTCTACTGAAGAGTCCATTTTCAAAGATAAACAGCCAATCCAGACTATACATTCCCTTCAAGCGGTACTCCTGCAAACTGCTAAAAAATAGGGCAATGGTCATTCCAATAAGAAAACAGTGTTGATTACGCTCTGGCAGCCAGAGTAAAGGGAGATGATTTGGAGAACATCCACAAACATTAATCTTTGCAGTTCGACTGTGATAAAAGTAAACCATTCAAAATCCTCAAGCAAATAATCCTCAACAAAATAGTGTAAGACTTTAAAATAATACCAGTGATGTAGATTTATCTTAAGATACCATAGAACAAGACACAGGGGATTGAGAGATATTCCTTAAACAGATAACACTTAACAATAGTAGACAATCTCTGTTAAAGAGTAAGAGAAACAGAAAGCAGTAGCCTTGACCCAGAAAAAGTATATAGCCTTATACAGCATAAAAGACAGACAGTCAAGAAAAGCTCATCCATGAGAAATGGTGATCTTCTGTTGCTGCCAAGGTCAGTGAGACCTGTTGTGATATGTTCTGTAAATGCCGACTCTATCACTTACAGTTTTCCAAGGACTTCCTTAACACCCAGAACATTTTTATTTTTATTGCGGAACAAAGCTATGACACGAAACTGTCAAACTAGAAAGCCCAGAAAAGGAAGACAGAGAGTTTTTGTTAGACTTGAAAGTGACAGCTCCATTGAGAAAAAAACCCATAATAGTTATAAGGAAGGGGATCTGAAGTTCCTTGAGATCCACCAGAAAAATGCTGAAATGTCAGTAAGGAAGGAAATTTTGCTCTCAATCCAGCAGTCCAACAGTTTATCATGCTCCATAAAAATTGACTGCAGATGACATGTGAATGACGTATCTGCATGAGCCTATCAGGTGTGAATGGGACAGGATTTTTTGCTACAACAGGAGGCTCTAATGGAAACTTCCAACATACTTTTACTACACCTCAGTCACAACTTTTGCACTTGAAATGCCAGCTTGAAATGTACCCCTTGTGTGGTACTTTTCTGACAGAAAACATAAATCCCTAAGGGGAGGAAAATAAATTCAAACAAGTCATTTTGCTTTCTCTTTACTTCTTCTGTTTTATTAAAAAATAAAATGAAATAATAGGTAAGCTGTAATACCTTCTAACCTTAAAAATAATTTTTCACTCTGTGAACTATGCTGTACTTACATGTACTCAAAGAGAATAGAGTTTGGATCTCTCTCTCTATTAACATCTATAATTCTGAGCTTGAAGTGCTAATTAAAGTCACACGAAAGAATGTACATAGACTACTTTTTTTACCCTGCTACTTTGAGGTGGGAGCCTCCTGCTGAAACACCTGCCTTGCCTGGAGATTTAAGAAATATCCCTCTCTTTACATAGACCTTGTGAATATAAATGACAATGAAAATTTTCTCAAGAAAAAGATAGCTGAAACAGAAAGGAAGAGGTTTTAAGTAAGCCTGTAACGATCTCCTCATGTCAGGGGAGCTCTTGCAGGGGCAATTCAGCTCTATTTGGGGGTTTAACAAATAGAAGAATGATGACATCATTGTTCTGAATTGAAAACTGATTAATCACCTGCTTGGTATCTGTCTTGCAGATGAGAATTCCCTCTTGAATTCTCTGTTGGATAAACTGGTGATACAGACTATTCCTGTCTCTGCTTGTGACCAGTCCTCTTGTTCTGTCTTTTCTTTCTCCTGACTATTCAGCAGACACATTCATATGTACATTTGTAAAACACCTGAAAATACAAATGCTTATTTTCAATGGTATCAACCATTAACACAGATTTGTTCTCAAGACATCTGTAGATGATGCAGTCTCCAGATCACATTTTCACAACTTATATGAATCCTCAATTTTTGGAGGAGAAACCAAAATGCCCTTAGACAGGTTTTTAAACTGTAAAATAAATTGTTGAAAACACAACTTTCCTTTAAAAAGTCTAAGTTTCTGAAGTTCCAGTACAGGCCTCCAGTATGCTTCAGAAAAAAAGCAGCATGAAACCAAAATTCTCGATCCCTTATACTTCTGGATGTTTCATGATTGATTTAACAAGATAAGTGGAAGACTGGAAAATTGGCAACCTTAGCACTTGGGTATATCTTGCAATTGAGAACTAGCATACATCACACTGTGATGTATTTTTGAGCCCTCCTGCATGCCATGTGGACAGTGTATCTTCTATAAAATCCTTGATAGAATAGGAAATACAGGAAAAGAATAAAAAGAACTTCATGTTTCCCTTTGTTTCTCTGACCATGAGAAATAATCTAAAGCCCAGTAAAATGTTTTCTTTTGAGGCTGAGCTACCTTTCCTATGTCTGCAAGGCCACATTTAATTTGGTAACTTGAATTGAACCAGCTGGCAGTGTCTTTGAAACATATGGGAATGGATCAAAGCTGCAAATATGCAAGGTGAATTTTACATTTTTATATTTCTCTCATGGTTATTTAAGTTCTTGATTCTCTGAGATATTCTGTGCTTAATTCCTACTGTGGGCAATGGCAGATGAGTTGTAAGAACCTTTTCCGAGATGCAAAACAAGAGTTCAGCTTCAACCCATGTGTCAATTCCTCCTCTAGGTGTTAAATTGGCTGTGTATCATTTGTTTGGACTGAGAAGATATGGCAATGCTCAGGTTTACTCTCTGCTTTGTAGCAAAAGAACATTAGGGGCTTTCTTTAACTGTTAGAAGTAACCTGTACTTCCTTATAGAGATAAATTTATTTTCATGCAAGTGTGATAATTTGGAGCCCATCATTTTCACCAAAAACAAATTAAACAGGACAGGAGCAATGGCTATAATAATGAAATAGCTAGCTCTTTCATGACATGTTTGATAACACTTTGTTTGGCACACTATTAGGTAGCCTTACAAACAGTTTAAATACTCTGAAATATATATTACCCCTATTAAGCTTTTATACCATATTGAAGATCTTTCTTTTTCACATTGATTTATGCTGACTTATAAATGCACACACAGAATGTCAACACTTAAAATGAATCAATTTCTTAAAGGATTTGAGTTCATTCTGATGAAATGACCAGATTAATTACATTGTTTAAAATATTCTGCAATCTTAATATCATTATTGTTTGCATCTTCCCAGATCCAAGTGTCATATCCAGTTTAAGAACATGAAACAGGACATCCATACAAAAGCGACAGACCCTTCATCCCATTATTATTTAATTAACTACTATCTAGAAATTGATGAGCATTGACCTTTGTTATGAAAGGTAAACAGTCCTGTGAGTTAGTAAGTAAATCAAACATTTCAGCAGGAGGGATTTTCTCAGCAAAATCTCATTGGTCCCCTTTTAGCATATCTGTACCTCATGGCTACCCAGAGCACAAAGCAAGAAGCAAAATGATTTTCCAATCCAACTCTTAAAAAATATGCAGGAGAAAAAATTTCTTTAAAGAAGAGCCAGCCTCATGAAGAGATTCTTGTGGTGCCTAAGCCTATGTATAATAAACACTAAGCCATCATCACAGTCTCACATTTCTGTCTTTCTAGGAAAATCAGGAAGTCTGCTCTTTATAAGAGATGATCAAATATCTAGCGCTCCCAAACAAACCTGGGTACATATGTGTGAGATTTAAACAAAAAAATGTTGGACTATTCTTTGGGAAGCTAAGACACTTTATTTCTCTTTGGCTGAGAACATGAGTTATGTCTGCTGATGGCCCCCCAACACACCAGACAGACCAACTGGGTCAGACAGCAGAGTACACAAGAAAATAACCTGTCATGTCAGACATAGTTACTTGTTTCATTTAATTCTGTTCATCTGACCACTGCAGAGACTCAAATGAGAATGTGCAAATGTCTGGGCTGGTTCAGACCGAGGCTCTGCCTCCAGTGATGGCTCGAGATGTGCCAGCATGAACTGAGGTCAAACGTGTACAATACTTCCCACCATTCCCTACCCCAATATCTCTACCTCCAGCTATTTTCAGCCCAGGGGAGATACTGATCCATTTATGGTTTGTCTAAGGACCTCCTTAGGTCTCCAGCCTGCTGTGTAAACCTCTTGTGTCCACAATGCTGTTTGGCAAGGAATGCCATATGAGTTCTCCATTGCATGGAGAGTATTTACACTGCACAGTCTAACTCCAGCAGACAGTATTTAAAAGAATAACTTTTTAGTATTGGCAGATCATGTTCCTCAAGGTATTTTTTCCTATTTATATGAGAAAAGCAATGACACTCTTCTCATATGCTGGTATAGCAACCTCTTTCAAGACTATTTGGGAGACATCCACTTGAATGTTGAATGGCCTTAAAAACTTAGTGCCCTTCTGAACAAATGTTCCTTCCTTTTAAGCTTCTAAAAACTGATTCCTTCTTTTAAATCTGTTTCAACTTTTTTTTTCTGGAAAAAGCATTTCCATGAGCTCAAGTGGCCAAGTTTGATATCCCATTGAATTATCCTGCAAAAGGCCTTGCTTTCTCAGTCCATAAAGGCAAAGCCTACAATATTATTAACATTTTCAGTTCCAGTCTCCACAAGTGCATTACTCTGAAAACCCTAGAGAAAATGATCCCTACAAAACAAAAGAATACTTAATAGATTAATATATATAGCTCTTTAATTTTTACAAACTGTACACATAACTGCCACAAATCTCAGGTGTTTTACCATCT
This sequence comes from Lanius collurio, assembly GCA_020086605.1. NCBI lineage: Eukaryota > Metazoa > Chordata > Aves > Passeriformes > Laniidae > Lanius > Lanius collurio. Next base: position 29,600,104 of record JACBWW010000003.1, on the reverse strand, counting down.
TGATGATTAAATCATCTCTGTAAGTAGCAGCAAAAATTTTATAACTCTCAGGGCCTGCATCATTAAGTACTGAAAATAACTTGAAGTGCTGTGCAAAGCAAATGGTACTGTTGTAAACTCCTACAGACTCCAAGGAACCTGAAGCCCTTTTTAAGGCAATAGTCAGTAGTATTTCACATAAATAAAAAGCTAATTCTCTACTTTTTATTATCAGACATTCTAGTCATTCTGGTATTGACATCTCCAGCTCTGCATTAGCATTTCTGTACCTGCATACACTTGCATGCGCCCGCACACGCTGGTTGCCTAGATCAACACATCTCAAATTGCTATATCTCTACCACCTCTCTCCACAACAGGCTGAAAACTAATCCACTGTCCATGAATAACAAGTTTCTCAACAGCAGCTTTTCAATACGGAGCTTGCAATCTGTCTTTCATTCACTTTGTCAAATTATGGTCCACATATCAGCCATTTGCAGCAGTGATATATCTGTCAGGCGTCAAGTACATCTCTTGCAAAGGAAAGTCTTTTTTAGGATTTTTTAACTTTCAAAATGTCTAATCCCAAACATGTAAAATAATGAGTCAGATGCCAAAAAATCATGAGGGTTTTTTATTTTCTTTTTTTTTTTTTAAATATGGTAATGTCTTTTCCTTTGCTTTCTGGAGCTTTTTCTAGGTCATGTTTTCAAGCTTTTCTCCAAGGCCAGAAGGGTTTTGAACATTATTAAAAAGAAAGCAACTGAGATCCTTTGTAATTGCATGTTTAAGAAAAACATTTATTGCTATCAAACTTAAATTCTGTTGAACTGACAACCAAGAATCTTCAGAGATGTGCTTGATCAAATAATCTTGAAATAGGAATATTGCTTCAAACCTGTTTTCTCTAGAGTTTCATTTACATTAATTATGTACTTTTTTTCCAGATAATTAAGCTTTAACAAAAGCAGGTTGTTAGACATGGAAGAAAGTCATGACTTAACACTGTCTTGAAGGACTGTACAATACCAAAATATCTGAGGTTTAGATTATATATATCTGTGTATACATAGGCAAATCCTCACACAGTGATTTCTTCACCTGAAATTTGTGATTTGCTGCCCCTTAATACCGAGTCCCCTTGAAACCTTTACAGTGGATTTTTTTTTTCAGTGATGAGAAGACAGTTTTGTGGGACAACATGTATTACAAATCTTCTTAGATTCCAACTGGTTTGTGTTGGAAATGTTCATGAGTATTGATAAGTGTAAGCATTCTTGTTCATCATCATCATCTCAGCTTATTTGGCACTCAGTAATTTGTTTTTATTTAAAGAGGGAAAGGCATTCCTTTCTTTCCATAACACAATTCCTCTGTTGGGCATTATCTAAATTCAGCATAGAATCCTTCCTGTATCCTTTCTCTTCCATCCTTTCTGTCCTGATTAAGACTACTGGCTACTCAGCAGGAAACCCGGTGGGATTGCTCATGGTGTCTTGAAGTCACCCTTTCTTTCATTGTTTTTTGCCTGTTAAACCTTGTTTTGCTCATCAATTCCTCCCCAGCATCCCACTGGTTTCCCAACTTTCCTTTGTCAGCATCCTTGTTTGCAGCTAATTGAGCTCCTCTTCATTTTCCCTAGCCCATTCTCTCGTCCTTCCTTCCTCCCCTCTCAGTTAGCCCATCTCCTCAAATGTCCCTCCTCCATCCTGTGCCTGGTGTCACCCTGTGCGGCCAGGCCTGAGCACCACGATCCAATGGGGCAGACCCCAGATGATGAGGTATTTCACGGGTGCGCTTTACTTTCAACTTGTTTCCTGTTTTCTGGGACGTGCTCATGGATCACAGAAACCCTGGGCGATGGTTTCCACTCTACTGGGACTGGAGACAACGGGCTCTGCTGGCAGCTCGACCCAGATCAACCTCAGAGGGCTGCCAGGGCAGAGGGGTCGCCTGACCCCAACTTTGCCAAGCGGCCGCGGGAATCGGCCCGAGGGTCTCACAGAGGCACCTCAAGGGACCTGCCCGCGGCCACATCGGCAGCCGGAGGCCGGCCCAATGCAAGCAGCGGACCGAGCCCCCGCTCGCTGCAGCCAGAGCCACCTCCCCCTGCCGCCCGCCCCGGCCCCGAGGCGCGGAGGGGGTGCCATAGTAACGGGCGGAGGCCGGGCGGCGCCGGGGGCCGGGCGGGAGGGCGCTGGGAGAGGGCGGGGACGACGGCGGGATGGCGGGCACGGGAGCGCCCCCTCTCCGCGGCTCCCAATCCGGCCCCGGCGGCCGCAAATGGCTCTTCTTTCCTCGCCGGCCCCTTTGTGTGAGGCACACTCGGAGCCGCGGCTCCACGGCGGAGCGCGGCGCGTCCCCTGCCGCCGCCAGCCCAACCCAGCCGGGCCGGGCCGGGCCGGGCCGGGCCGAGCCGAGCCGGGCAGAGCCGAGGCGAGAGAGCCGGGCGGCTCGGGGCGGCCATTCCAGCTCCTCGGCGCCCCGCTCCCCCCGGGGGTGCGCGGGGGGCCCGGCTGCTCTCGCCACCTCCCTCCCCAGTGCCCCCCAAAGCCCTCGCTGTGGTGGGCAACCAAAATACACCACCACCAAGCCGAAGCAAATAAATAATAACTCTCTTAATAAGAAAAAAAAAAAAAAAGGAAAAAAAAAAGAAAGAAAGAACGGGAAAAGAACAGAGGGAGCGAGCGAGAGGGAGGGAGGGAGAAGCGAACCAACTCCGAGACTCCCATAAAGAGCGGCACGCACGGAGCGAGCGCCCCGGTGCCGATGCGTGGGGGAAACAATAAGTACTCGAAGTTACCTGCCCTGCCGTAGAAGAAGGAGGGTTCGTGGGTTCTCTCGCAGACATCTGCAGACCGGTGCTTTTTTGGAAGAGATTTTTTTTTTCCTCTCCTCTCTCTCTCTCTTTACAAACCACAAACGGATGTGAGGCAGGGAAGGTGTTTGACTACTGAAGTCAGGCACCTCTTTTTTTTATTCTTCTCAGTCTTGTGTGTCCCCCCCCTTCCCTCACACACACACACACACACACACACGCACACACACACACACACACTCGCGCACTCACACACCCCTTTTTTGCACCAACATTAACGACCAAAAGAAAAGGAGTTTACTTGATGTTTTAGTGAAATGGACGTAAGATTTTATTCACCACCTCCTCAGCCTGCAGCCGCTCCTGATACGCCTTGTTTGGGACCTTCCCCCTGCCTGGACCCCTACTATTGCAACAAGGTGACTCGTGTTTTGTGTCGTCCGAGGTGTTTTATCTGTGCTGTCGGTGTGTGCTGTTGTCGCGGCGCGTTGCATGAGCGGGCGCTGCGCTCTGGCGAGCCGCGCACCAAGTTCCCCGGTGAGGCGGAGGGAGGGCAGCGGCACTTGCTGGGCTTTGGGGAGCGCAGTGCCGCCCGCCGCGGAGCGGTGCCGCCGGGACACAAACCCGCTCCCCCTCAGGCACCCCAAATTAAAACCCCCGGAGTAGTCTGGGGGCGGGCGGCTGGAGCGGGGGGGGGGGGGGATGGTGGGTGGTGGGTGGGGGAGGCATTTTCCATAACATCTTTTCGGAGAAACGGCGTGGACGAGGATGTTGATGCGGGGGACTTGAATTTCCAGGGCTCCTGTTAATGAGAAAAATCGCGCCCGCCGCCAATGCGCAGAAACTCTGCCCCGCAGTTCATGTGTCAAAGAGGTACTTGGCGGTGCCGAAAGCACGTTTGTATGTGTATGTGACATATGTATACACACACACACACTCACACGCATACACATCTCTCTGTGAGCAAAGTAAGTCTGCGTAGTGTTGACAAGTCGGTTCAGAACATTGGCTCCACTTTGTCCCGGCTGTGCAACTGCCTTACCAATTTCTCTGTAACTTGATTAAACCTCTGTAAATCGGGTCAGTACCTGAGGAGAGCTAAGTTCTATCGGCACATAGAAGGGGGAACCGCAGAGGATACTCGCGCTAGCCCAAATTCTGAATCTGGTTCCGAGAGTTTGGTGCTGCGATCCCGGAGCACTTTGCGTGACTTTTGCTGCCAAGGAAGGGGGCTGGGGTTCCTGCATTGTTACTGCCGCTGTGGCCTGAGCCAGCTGGTGCTTTATGTATGAGCTGCACTTTCTCTGCTGTTATGGAATGGGCTTTGCACACGAATAAAACGCTGACCGTAGAAAATGGTCGGAAAGTGCGAGTTAACCGGAGCACTCCTTTGAGCACAGCCGAGCCACGGGGAGCAAGCCGGGAGAGAGCGATGTGTTCAAACCTGCGCGCTCGGGCGCTTGTTTGGAAGCCCGCCGTGGCAGCCCGTGGCGGGCTGCAGCAGCAGATGGCTTTTCGCAGCGCAAACTCCGCCGTGCGCAGGCTCCGCAGGGCCGGCCGCGGGTGCGGAGGGCGGCGGCGGGGCGCGGTGGCCGGCGGGGCGCTGCCGCGGAGGGGTACGTACCCGCCCGGCCCGGCGGGCAGCCCGGTCCCGCGCCCGGTTATTGTCGTGACGGTCTCACGTGCCAGAGAGACGTTCCGAGCCGTCCCTTTCATCCCGGGCAGCTGCCTCGATTCGGAGATAAACAGCAAAATAGAGTGTGTCTGTGCTGAGGCGCGGAGGCTGCGGCGCCCGGGTGAAGCCCTCTCAGTTTTCAGGAAAGGTTTCCCACATGGTCGCATCTACCAATCACAACAGAAAGGACCAAATTCATCCTGGCTGCATTTCACATATACTCAATGGAGTTATAGAATCCAGGGATAAATCTGGCCCTTTGTGGTGGATGCCTCAGGATATTTCAAGAGAGATCCCAGAGGTATGACTGTTAGCGTTGTTTTAAGTAACTGTTTTGCAGCATCTGGCAAACGTGCCCTTATATATTGGAGTTTGCGCCAGGAGTGAACTTGGTTCAGCAGGAAGAGTTCAAATGCGAAGGAGCATTTATGTGTTCATTAATTTTCTGTTAGTGCTCTGAGTAATCATGAGGCTACTGCTACTTTTCATCTGTGGTTTGCTGTTATTTTCTCTATTGTCAGTTTTGTAAATTGTAACAGTGAAATGTTGCCATGTGAAAAGCTTGGGCTGATATTAATGGCATAAGAACCAAAGTGTCTGAAGACCTGTTTGGCAGTGAAACTGGACAAACGTTATTAAACCTATCAATGATTTAAGGCTTCAGAAAGAAGGTAATGACTTGAATACACATTTCACTCATCAGTCTTGAGATAGTGGGCCAGATTTAATTTAAAAGTTAAATGCTTTGGAAAATCAGGAATTACTTTAATATATTAAATCATTTTCCAATTAAGTTCCTTAAATAATTTTTGGTGTGTTGCACTCCAAATCGAATAAATTAATTTAGAAAGTAGTTTTTAGAATTTCTTTACTAGCTGGTTCAAGCTTCTTTCAAGTCATGCCATGTATGAGGGAGCAAACTGTTCTTTTTAAATGCAAATGAGACACTCATTCTGTAGACAAGTTGCAACTCTTCTATTTCACTTTGCTTGAACTGATAATGTGCTTAAAAGTGCACAGTCATAAGACATATGTTTTATGCTTGGAAAAGACTTACCAGGAATGTTTCAATATAAGATATCTGGTATAGAACAAATGTCTTTCTCAGATGTCTTTACCACTGACCATTGATAACATTAAATGGACAGAGTTGATTTGCCAGGCCCCTTGGAGGCATACATTTAGTGAACATTTCATTTTTCACCCCCTTCACTCTCTCCCTTTGCCCAGCATGGTTAACATTGCTGTGAAAACTTATCTGACTTGTTCTAAACATGTCGTCATGTTACAGTATTGCTCTGTCACTCATTTTCAGGCTGTGTGTATTTAGGGAGTTTGAAGGGCAAGAGGCCTGCAGAATTTTCTGTTCAATATGTTTGGTTGAATGTTTGCTTTTAAACTCTCTCAGGAAAGGAGATGATGGCTGGAGTGTGATGAATCCATGTTCTGGGTCAGAATTGGGGTCTTCATTAGGTATTTATCTGCAAAAGTCATTCAGAACTCATTCAGGACCCTCAGGAATCTTGTTTCTTGTAAAGTTAGTTAAAACTTGCTTTTGGCACTTACTAGTGGATTTGGCCCTATTTTTCATACCTAGGTTTTGGTGGTGTTTTTCCTTTTACAAATTTGCCAGACTTTGATTCTTTACATTTGAAGTCTGCTTGAGCTACTGGTAATTTAGAATGTATTCCACGAATACTTAGGCTTTTAAGTTTTCTAATTGTTCTGTTAGCACTAGTTTTTTCCCTGATCAGATGGTTGGTTGTAGCATATGAGTTGCCAGGCACATGCATGGGAGGTATTGATGATGCATTTTTCTGTAGCCAAAGGAAAATAATGTAGATTCAAACAATCACCTCTTATCTTACGATTTTGAGTTGGCAGGCTTTGTTTCAGAAGACTGCTTAGATCTTTACTTCATAAACCTAAAATAGCATTCTAAGCATCTTAACCTAATATTTCTCTATCTGCTGTGAAAGCTCATTATACTCTGCATATATTGTTATGCAGGCTTTTCCTTGTTTCTCTTGCATTACCCATGGAGAGAGAAAAGTGAAAGAGCAATGCAAACAATGTTGGTTATGACAACTGTGTGAGGTATCTCTTATACAAACAGACAGAATGGACGGTATGCTTTGGTATATAGGTCAGCCTTTGAAATAACATAGTGGAGCTCTTATGCTGGACAGATTTAGGGTTGGGGTTGTACTGTTCGCCTCTTGAAACTTGAAGCATAATTGCAGTTCAGATATGTTCAGGCTAATGCAAGTAGTCTGTTCAGTTGAAGTTTATTTTAGGAAGCGTCACGTTCCGTAATTGAGTTGAATGATATAAAAGAAATAACTTTGATAATCCAAGTGTCTCAATTTGATAGAATATGGCCAGTGTTTTCATGCTGCCTGAAGAAGTCAGATGATAAGTTTAAATGTTTATGTGGAGAGAAGTAAATACCAGCCTCATGGCTTTCCCTATTGAAGTGTCACCTCCAAAGACCGCTTCAATCAGTACTGTAAGAAGGGTTGGTATATTTTAATTTTCATACTTGCAACTTTACGGTGTTTTCAGCTATCTGCTCGCATAAAGCACAGTTATATAATTGTAGTTTGACACAGCTAATGACAGGGATGCTGACCTCTGCCATCAGTAGGCAGAAAATAATGGTCTTTACTGCTTCCAATGGTTAGCCTTACAGAATTATGCACTGGATTCTTCTGTGATTTGCTACCTTGTTCAAAAATACCGGAGCCTACAGCTCATCTTTCTTGTATTCACTGGTAGTTGTCAGTGCAGTGGAAAAATACAGCCAGACAGCAGAGGTAAAATGATAGACTGTAGTTGTTTTTAAAAAGAGGAATAAAGAAGAGAAAGGAGGGAGAGGGAAGCAAAACCTTTTAAAATGAAAAAAGCAGATTGACATTGGGTAGAAGTGGATAAGGAGACATAATACAGTGCTTTGTAAGCAGGTAACAATCCCGCTGGTAATCAGAATTCCATGGAGCAAAAGTGCATATATTTATACTCAGCGTTTAGAGTAGTTTATTGTGTAAACTTAACCCTACCATAGAGACTCCTCCAAATAAAATATTCCATGGCTGTTTGCAAAGTGTACATTATTTCCAGGGGCTTTCTTCCATCCAGTCTCTGTCTCAAACTCAGAAGTGTGGCAAGCAGGCTCTCTGAAAGACAGCTCTAAAGCTGAAATACTGTTACTCTTTTGAAAGTGTTTTAGATTATGCTCATATTGTTTATCTTGAACACATCTTTTCCCCCTTGAAAAAAACCCAACAAACCCTTGTCCTCTACTGCATTGGAATCATACTTAAATTTGTTACCATTTCATATAGGAGAGATTAAACAGTTGCATCACGGCTGACTGTTGATTTTCAAGTGTTAAGTTACTTAATTTCTAAAATTCCACATATGAAGAATGGAAATGGAATTTTCTTTCCTTGGTTACTAGACCTTAGTATGTAGTCTCAGAGTTGAGACCAAGTCTCAAGTGTGCCTCCTTAAATTCCAGTGTTTCAGAAAAGAAGTGGTCCCAATTTTAGTGGAATACAGAAAATGATTTATGTATGTGCTTTGGAGAAATCTTTCTCAAAGATGTCTATAAACCAAAGCATTTGCAGTAATTTTTTTTTTCTTTCTGCCAGACATCAGTACCTTGAGAGGAATTATGTTTTGTTCTCACACCAGAATGATGCGTTTCATCTCTAGAGCATTACCCTCAATCAGCCTATCGTGAGGTCTTATGAAAAAAAGTGAAAACAGTTAATTATTAAGAATGCTGAATTAACTAAACACTACAGCACATGCAGTACCTTTGGTGTTTACATTAAACCAAAGAGCAGCTGGAGCTGACTTTGAGAAGCTGGTGCTGTGCAAGACTGGGCGGTTCCAGCTCCTGTTGAACTCAGGGTGTGTTGGGGATGATCATGCTTTACTGTGAAGAACTGAGCACCCTCCAGCCCTCAGATTCCCATGTTAGCAGGAGTTTCTTGTCTTGATAAAGATGCAAGTGTTTGAAAAAGAACTGTGCATAAAACACAATTTATATTTAAGCAGAGAATTATCCTAATCATTGCAGGATTTAGATAAAAATTCTTGGATATTTAAATCCTGTATTGATGGTAGATATAACAAAGCTTAGATGTTGGAAGTAAAAAGCTTCCTTTGACTGCACTCTCAGCACGGCTCAAGAGTGACCTGAAAGCACCACTTCGTGTGGTGAGAGGGTAGTCCCTGGATCAGTGCAGACCTTGGCTTCTGGAACTGACAGCAGAGGCAATTAGTGGCAGCTTTGTTTATCTTTTTGAAGAGGACTCATACTCTTTGAATGTCTAGCATGGACTGCATGCAAGAAAATACTTATTTTAAAAATTACCTAAATTTAAATGTTTTGTTGTTGCAGTTGTACTATGTGATCCCTTCCAACTGAAATAGTCTATTCTGCTGTTTTAGCTACGCAACTATGTACCAATTTTCTGCCCAATGAATGATTTCTCATTAAAAACGTTGAGTTATAAACTGCTTCAAAACATGGTTTATAGCAGAATCGCCAAATGACTCTTAATTATAGCAATGCTTCCAAAATACTTTCAGGCATGGAATTCACATCAACCCAAATGAGATTTTCTTGGTCATAACACTTTTCCCTACAGCGTTCAATTGGAAAATGGCAGTGTTGCATTATTCTATGGTTAGGCACAGATTTTGTAGCCTGAGCAGCAGCACCAAACTCTGCCCCTCCACAGCAGTGAGTGCACGTAAGGATCTCTTGTCCCCGCTTCTGCCTGACTATCTGCCATTTATGTTCATTGGTAGCAATCAGTTTCTTGTTAGTAAGTCATCAAATAAAATGTTTAGCTCTTGATCTAGACCTTCAAACTTAAAACTGTTTTTCAGCAGACATCTTGGTGTAACCCACATTTGTAATGTCTGTGGTTTTCTTTTGCTTCTTATGTTTGAAGTAAGTAGTTTATTTTTAGCATTTTAATTTCATATGGCTCTAATAATATTTATATCTTATCTTTCAATTGCACATATGCTAACACTGTTCCTGAACTGTTCATTTAGTATTTCTCACTGGGCTGCTATTTGATTTGCTACAGACCCCTGTTGAACGGTTTCCTCTGAAGGAACACGCAGCTTTCTAAGTTGCAAAACATACTTGAATTACATGAGCATCTGACAAATCCAGGTTAGTGGAAATGTCAGAATGTTTTAGCATTCACATTCTTGACTGTTAAACCACTCTCTACCAATCAAAAGTGGCACGAATGGCTTTTTTCAAAGGTACTGCTGGCTAAGCATGGAAATTGAGCTGCTGTGGTAGTACTTTTGTCTTCTGCTATTGTTGTTGATGATTATATGGTCTTAAAGGTTAAATGGAAGTTACTGTAGCTGGTATGTATTTTTGTTGCATTAAGAAAATCTGCAGTGAATTCCAGTTCTTATTCTATATGCAAGAAGAATTCAGAACTCTGAAATCAGACAGTGATAACCTGTACTTAGGGAAATGGGTCAATAAAGGAAGCATAAATTCTGCAATGTGGAGTAAAAGATTTATCTAGACAGCTCCTGCCAGAAGAGAAGATTATATAAACATGTAAATTCCTGTTGTATCTATGCTACTCTGTATGTATTTACACACGTAGATTTCTTCTTCATTATATATTGCTGACTTTGAAGGAAGTGAACTTACTCTGAGAATGCATCATTTCTGTCCTTTACTGTAGGTAACTGTCTTTGAAGTCATATTCTGATCACAATTGCCAGAAGTGGGTAGGTTTGTGTTCATGAATTAGAGAAAACATTTGTTTCTAATGTGATCATCGTGTTTGCATCAACCTGAAATAATAATAAATAATAAAAGGAAAAATAATGGTGAAAAGGGATGATAACCTTTCAAAAAATATAATTGATCATTTGGCAGACAAAGTTGTGAACATTAGTCATAGAAACCTGCAGATAGTAGAGGCTTAATATCAAAGCTAATGATTTATTTTATGTTAATGACTTTCTGCTAGGGCATAAAAGACTGCTCATAATGGACTCTTAGTGCTGTGTTCAGTTGTGAAGGCTAATGGGATAATCTTACCCAAAATTAAGCTTTTTGAAGTAAATCATGGTGTTGTTTTTTCAAGTTAACTCTTGAAAATTTGTTGTCAGACTGATTCTTTAAGAACTGCTTATAGTCTTTATAGGAAAATATAAAGCAAGTTCTTTTTTCTTCACTGGCAGTTTTCTTAATTGTGTTGGAAATGTCTGTTTATGTTTCTTTTACCATTCTGAAAAATAATATTTGAGATGTGGAAGTCATTCAGTCACCTCAGTGTTTTTATCATAGGGCAATAGGTTTTTGTGAGACCCAGTTGTTTTCACAGGTTGAACAAAGGAAAAGAAGAATTATTTTTTTTAGTGGCTTAGCCACTTACTAGCTAAATGGCAGTAAAACTCTTAGTTTTGCATTGAGAAGTTTTTAAAATCATGTTTACAATTAGTTATAACCGACATTATATTTCAATAAGAGATAATTTGCCTACTAAAGTTCACATAATGTGCTAATCATGTGTAGTGGTTAATAAAGGCCTCCTATCTCACTCCCCTGATGGCTATAAAAGGCTATTATGTTCATGGCAGCAGTTCAGGTACAGCTGCTGTGTGTTAATAATGCATCATTGTCCCACTAATAAACACAGCAAAGGTCAGCAACCCTGAGCACCTAAAACACCCATTCTCTTTCCAAAATATTTATTAACACCTTAATGGTGTATCTATTCATTTTGGTTAGGATTATATCAGTTAATGACCCTCATGGAATACTGTGTGTTCAGGTTTTGCAACCTACATGCTGTTGTGGGCTGCTGCACTCATCTTTCCTCTTAAGTACTTCTTTTTCATCACAACTATGTGTTGTTTTTGAAGACTAGCATTTCATGATCGCCTTATGATTAACTTGCTTTGGTACTTAGTTTGGCAGTTTTCATTTTTTTCCTCAGCTAATTTAAGACTGTCTAGAGGCTGAATTTTCATTACTTAAGACACTTTGTAGAAATTCTGTGTGCTAAAAAACTATGTGACCGTGTAACACACGTTGACGCATGCACAGAGAGATGCATGTATACATGTGTGTACATGAACAATACTTCCCCTAGGTTCCACACATCATTTTATACTAGTTACTTATGTTTTCCTTTTTAGCATAGATTGCTGTATTCATAAAGGTTTTTTTTTTTTAATGCATTTTCTACAGACAAAGAACATACTCACATGGGATTTCCATTTTGCCAGGGAAACATGCAAATCAATAGGCCAGCACTTATCTACATTAAAATTAGGTACACTGTAATTTATGGGTGTAGTGATATTGTATTTGTCTTGCATAGCCTCAGATACTCTTTAAGGTAGCCTGGCTCTGTGTCCATAGAGGAAAGCAAAAGTGTTAATTGAACAAAATCTGATTTTCTCATCTTGTAGTATTGTCTTTTGTTTTCTGGTACTCATTTTGATTTTTTTTTCCTGTGCTGTGTGATTTACAAACAAATGTTTAGAGGGCAGAAAAATACCACTACATTTCTATCAAGAGAAATGAAAAAGCTTAACTAAATGAAGGGTTTGTATTTGGTGTAGCACATAGCTTCAATGACACATTTGTCATGCTTTATATATATAATACATACAATAAAATATGTACAAGCACAGTTGTGATATATGTAGTGTCTGGCTCCATTGCTATTGTTTGTAGTCTCTACGGTTGTCATACATTGTTCTTTGCACATCATACCCTTACAGCAGAATTTGACACAATTTCTAGCTTTCAGTCCTGCACCATTTTCATTGCACAATATACATGAGTTTGACAGGGTGTGTTGAGGACAACTCTGGCAAGCAATTGATATTTTGAAGTGGCAAGCGTTTCAGCAGCTGCCTGCTTGTGAAAAAGGAATGATAAGGTATACTGTATTGTTAGTTTCAGGCAAAGCATTAGGGTTTAAGCTCTGTAAAAATGTACACATTATTCGTCAGTGGTGAAGCAAGCCTTTTATGTTTTTTAGAGCTTAGCTCTCTGGCTGATGTGAACTAGAATGACATTGGTTTAATGGTCAGTAAATGAATAGGAGTACTTTGAATTTGAACCACTGCCAATTTTGCACCGACAAAGAGACTGACAAAAGAAAGATTTTATGTGAAAGCAAAGCACAAGCAATGTTTGGGGAGGTGGGGAGAGGGGCAGAGGAACCCAACAGAAATATTCTCCAATGTGGCCTTGTAATTATTCTAAAATTGTTAAAACACATCCATTTTGCATGGCTCATCGGCTACGAACCTAAGCTGTTTCATCTAATGTTCTTTAAAACCTGTTGTATACACATAGTCTTTTAGAATATATTCATATGGAATTTACAGTGTGTTTTTCTAAATACCACACTGTGCCCCGAAGGCCTGTTGGCAGAACATCAGAGTTGTCCACTGCTGGAGTTCCCAAGTCTCTCTCTATCTGGTAGAGGGAAATTGTAGTTTAATCAGTTATGGCACTTTCAGTGTGTAACATTCATTAGTAAGGCAATTTGTCATGACTGTTAATAGTTAGGATGCATCTGCTCTCTCTTCAGTTATGGAGTGTGATAAGCAAGAGGGCAAATATTTCAATATTTAATTATATTAGCATGTTTGAAAACTGTAACTCAATGCTAGTGCTCAAAACACAAACATCAGATTACCAACAATCTGTGTATTTTTATTGATTTTACCTTTACAGATTGGATTTGAAAGTACCCTAACTCTCTTACGAGTTGTGCATTATGTGACTGGGTATTAGAAAGCAAATATTAGCATCTTCAATGTTTATCAAAGACTTTTCCTCTCTTTTCCTCTGTAAATTGAAAGTTAGGATATTTTCAAGGAGTTGCAGTTACTTAAGATTATTTTCCACTCTATCAGTTATAAATTGTTCACAGTATCATTTTTGTAAGTAGTGCATCTCTTTCAGTGTTAGTTTTGTGTCTGGGCAGCTCATAATGTAACGTTATAAAAGATATTCGATGCCTACCAAATAGACAACATGCAATTAGAATAATGTTCTCTTCTCACTAAAAACCAGCTTGTAATCATTGTTCATTGTTCTAAATATGAAAGGATAAATTGTTTCCTACAGCCAAGAAAGGTTAGAGAGGGATTTTTTTCACATAAATCTGATAACCCTCATGTATTACATAATATGATAGCTTCACACACAATAGCTTTGTGACACATTTTAATTTTTAATGAAAAGCCCCCAAAATTTTAACATAATTATTTCTTTAGAAACCGAGCCCAATCTTGGTAAAATCCGTTCTTGCCAGTAACAAAAGCTGTTACTGTTTAAGTTCCTGTTCAGCAGTTAGTTGGTACGCTTCACTGGATGTTGTCAAAAAGGCTTTCCTCTTGATTGACAACCCCGTAGGAATGTGAATGGAGATTTTAATTGCATATCATGTGTGCATATCAGAGTGAGTGGATTCACTGACTCTGCTTAGCTCTGTATCTCTACAGGTCAGCCATGCCAAAGTACTTCTTTTTTTAATAAGCAATTGATATATTTTCCAATGAGAGAGAAAGGGCATGCAAGTAAAGAATGGACTGTAAAGCAAAAGTTTCCTCTGAATTTTGGAAGAAAAATGTGTGCAATAAATTTTAACACAATTAAGAGGTGTTTTGATGATGCAAATTCATATCAAGTCTACAGTGGTCAAAGACTGCTAAAATAGACGTATGTTTTTCTTTTCTCCTTTTTTTTTTTTTTTTTTTTTTCCCAAGAGTACTTTGAACAAAATCAGTTTAAAAAAAAAGTAAAATGAATGGAAAAATTTACTGAGGCAAGCTTCCCTTGAGTCTTTCCCTTTATAGAGACAAGGGGAAGTGATGGGAGCTTCTTCCTTTTTAGTGAGAGCTAGTGGGGTTTCTTGTTCATACTGGATTTGATCCACACTTTTTGGGCAACACTGGTAGTTTAGGGAGAGATTATCTCCATAAGGACCTCAGTTTTAAGTCTGATACTAAAACCAATTTTGATATCAACTGTAATGCAACCAAAATATTTTTTTTCTTAAGAACAGTAAATGATACATCACTACAAAATAACACTGCTAAATAGACCTCATTATTTTCCATAGCCAAGAACATTGAAGGTGAAAGTAACAAAGCCAAATATTCATTATTATGAATAATAATTATATGTTGATATCTTAAATTAGATTTCAGAATTCATTTTGCATCAGAAACCATGGCCTTGGCTGTATTCTTTTTAAAGCTCATAAAGCATCAGCAACTGAAAGCACAGCTACAAGACAGTTGTGAGGGACTTTTAGCTGAGTTAGTGTTTTGTTCCAGTACAGGGACATTAAAATCTAAGGGGGCATGACAGTTGCCTTTTTCTGTGAGAACCCCTGGGAAGGAATTGTTACTTAGTGACAAAGTTTCTTTCCAGGTTTCTCTTGGTTTATTTTGAATGAAAAGCAAATTAACTGCCTTTTGCTCTCTCGCCCTTTGTGTAAGGCCAACTCTGACTTTCAGGTTATATTTGTGTAAAAAGTGTAGGAAGGAAGAATGCTCACCACTTGTTGAAGGCACATCAAATGGTCTGACAACACGCTGGCACCTATATGGAGCCTGTTTGCTCCTGTGCTGGATTAAAGTATATCTCACACACAATTGCATCTTAAACATTGGTAAACTCTCAGGAGCGCTTAAAATAAGTAGATACCTTCAGAAGAAAACCAGCAAGAGTTGCTTTATTTCTGATGAGACACTTCTGACTTAATATATGATATCGATGTATGGTTGAACCTATTAGAATCTGACACTTCTATGGGTTGCAGGATTTTTGAGTAAAAATAGAGAACCAGATCCACAAAACTCCCAAAGCCCGGGAAAATTCCAGATTTTGAAACTTTAAACCTGTATGAAATGAAGAATTTTCAGATATTTTTATAAATGTTGGGGAAAGAATCTACTTGTATTGTGCAACATTAAATGCCAGGGCCATTTTTGTAAATCACCATGGTAGCATTTGAAATAAAGTTGAAAAGATTGCAACATTGATGTCATGAGGACTTCATTTCTTCAGGACTTTGTTAGGTTACAAAGTCAGACACTAATATTGGGAATGGCAGATTTAGGGATGTCTCGATTTTGCCGTTTATTATGTTATTATTGGCAGGAATTGGAGTGAAACAGAGGGTGTAGAATGAGTGATCATGCCATTGCAACTTTACCATTAACGCAGTTGCAAATGGCACCAGAGTAAAACTTTCAGGCAGCCTCATATTTGGCACTTGTTACATTTTCAACTCATGCCTTTCTAACCCAAATAATATTTCAAAACTAATTCTTTTTGTGTGTGTGTTTTGCTGATTCATTGGATCATATCCATGCCATTCATTGCTCTTGTCTGTTAGGAGTGTCTGAGTCTCTTCAGCATTGCTGCACAGATTTTTCTGCTGCTGAATTAACTCCTTTTTAGTAGCAGGGAGAGCTTTGTCAGGGTGAATGAAATCTTGGTGTGGCTAGGAAGATCTTGGCCTCTCTCTTACCAATCCTTTCCTTCTGATGTTTTGATGCAGGCTGTTGTGATGCATGCATTACATTCTGTGGATTTTGAATGGAGCATGAGACTACTTGTGTTACTATTTTGTCACGATGCCCTCATTTTGGGTTGAGGAACTCAAACATAAGTTAAGGCCTTAGTATTTTCAACACTTTATTTCTGAACAAAAGGCACTTCTCTATCTCAGTACCTTTTCTTCTCCTGAATTTGAAAGTTATCCTGAAAATAATGGAGCTGGTTGAGTTTCCTTAAGGCTAAAAATACCCAAGTTCTAAATACAGATATTGTGACCAAAATTACAGTCACATGTACTATAGTTAAACCTACAATTGTGAAGTAAGAGAAAGCCTACTGTGCTTGTATTTATTATCATATATATAGTTACTATGCTTATTGAAATAATTGAAGAGGCATCTGTTAAATGTATGCTTATACTAAACTTCCTAAATTTGTATAAATTATTTCAGTTCTAGTAAAACCAGGGGATTTAGTTTATGAATCCTTAGGGCTCGTCCTATAATATATTTTTTTGGAGCTAGAGAGGTGTCCTAGTATTTAATAATGAAAGCCCAGAGAAAAAATATTTTTGAAAAGGAAAAATATATTACTTAGCAGAATCCACTGCCCTTTTAAGAATGTTTTCTCAGACAGAGGACTTTCTCAAACAGAGCACTACAGTGGAAATACTAAAGTAGCATTCTTAAACTTGGCTGTGGTTTTATTAACTCTTTTCAGAAATACAAAATTTAAATGCTAATATTTACTGCAGAGTAAAATAGTTCTGAATTTAGAAGGAATCTAGAAGGTTTTGGTTGGAGGAGAGGACTGCTTTCTAGGAACAAGTTTATTACAACAGAGACAGCCCTTAACCTGCTGCTTCCTACATGGTTGCCTGGAATTCTAGCAATGATGGAAGCTCTTTGTTTGAGGAGTAAGCATATTCTGAAGCAATGATGCACACAGATGTACCAGGTCTGGAAGTTAATTTTCTACCATTCACTCATCAGAATCTTTCCTTATTATTACCACTGAGCTTGTAACGGACCTGCACAAAGCTAGTAGCTAAAAATAGAATCACAGAATCACTGAATATTCTTAATGTAATGATCTTCAGGTCCTACTATCCTGGGTAAGGATGAAATTTTTTGAGGAAACATGAGCTTTTCACACACACTGGTAGCTGAATGTTCAGTCAAGTGTGAGAGAGGAGAGCAAGGAAGGAGAGCACTGAGTGTTTAAGGAACTCATCTAAGCAAAAGAGCTGGGTCTGTGGTCCCTTGTGCTGGTTCAAAAATGTTTGTTTTTACCATCACTGAACACTAGTTTCTGTTCTGTCAGGACACTCCTTTCTCCCTTTATGTTTCAAGTATTCGCCGTACACAGATGCTGAACTTGGAAAGATGGGTGAATTGCATTCTTAGAGTATCAGAAGAGAACAGAACAGAGTAGAACAGAAGAAAACATGAAGATATTGCGTAGAAAGAAGATTTTCTAACTGGTCTTGGCTAAAGCTGGATACCATTTCCACCAGTATGGACACCTAAACTATCTCCAGCTGACTCTTAGATGAGAAGGGATGCCACCAGAGGGTCCTGAAGCACCTGTACTGCCAGTGGAGAAAGGGTTTATGGAGTGTGGGGTGTGCTCCAGGCAAACTAATTATCACCCTGAATTCTTTTGGATGACTCAGAAATCTCTGGTTCACAGATCTTGTGCTTTAAGGAAAATAGCCAAATTCAGATTTAAATGGCAGCAGAGCTATTTGAATCAGGACAGATCAACTGAAATAGTGCTGGATGATGTTAAAAGTTATGTGAATGTCTTTACAGCAGAAGTCTTTACGGTACATATATTGCTTTTTCTGTGAACTTGCAAGACTTTAGGCAATGCTTGATGGCTCATGGAGCAAACTCCCCATGCTGCAGTGGTTTCTCTGTGAAGTGCTTTAGTCCATGAAAAGTCATGTTAGCTATCCCATTGCTGCATTCATCTGCTACTTTCCTCACTCATGTTCTTTATAAAGTCCTGACATACTACAACAGAGACTAATTTACCATTTCCTACCAGGAACTTTCTTTTAAGAAGGTAGAATCCAAAAATATCAGGAAATCCTTTTTTTTGACCATTATATAGATGAGATCATGTAAGAGAAATGGGGAAAAATAATGTAACCAAAAATATATCCTGGGGAGAGAAAGAGCAGTGTCCAAAAATGGATGTAGAGATCCTTCAACACATATTGAATTGTGGTCTACAGAAACACTGTAAGATGCTTGGTCATCTCCTGTCCCGTTCCCCTCCCCTCCTCCCCCATCTCTGAAAAAAACACTCTTTTCCACATCACAATTTGTTATCTCGTAACTTGGATGAGAACCTCGTTCTTCCTCAACAGCAGATCTTATTTCAGTCCTTATCTGGTAGTTCAATAAATTATGCCTCTAGCCCTTAGAAAAAAAAAAGAAAGGGCTAAAGATGAGTTTGAAGTACAAGGAGCAGACTGCTCAATTATGTGAATTCTTTTTCCTTCAAGGCCACTCCCCAGTACTCCATAAAGATAATTTTACTATTTGGGTTTTGTTTTTCCCTCTTCTTGGGGTTGATTGTTTAGCTGAGAACCTGGCAAATAAATTCTTCTGCACAGAAACAGTTAAAAAGAATTAGCGTAAGATTATTAACCACAAAAGTGCTGAAGTCATGAAAGGACTTGTTTATACCCATAAAAGTAGGGAAGAGAAAGGTAAGAATTAGAGATGGAATTCCATATTTAGTTTGAAATTTCTAGTGATGGCAACATATTTTGTATATAGGATTATTACTTTTTGGCAAGCCCTGCTATATCTAAACACTTTTGGGTGGGCTAAGGATGGAGTTTCATTTTAACTCAGAATTTTCTTGCTTTGTGGTTTTAGACTTTAGATTATAATAACATTTCATGAGCTCAACTTTTATGGTACAATTCCTTTGTAGAAGATGCTGTTTTTACACAGAACTAGTGCTAAGTCTAGATTTTAAATCTAGATTTTAAAAGGTGAACTTAATATGTGTCCTGACAAAGATTTGTATCATCTAGGATGCAGAACTGTGACAAGATGTTTTTGAAAGAATTAAACATATATTGTATTTTCTTACCACTTTTTTCCCATTATCCTAGGAAGTAATGCCACCATGTGCAAAACTTTACCCTCTCGGTGCCTCATTATATGGGCTGAAATACACTCCTGAATATCTCATTACATTCTGTATGAACTACTTGTGTAGGACTGCCAATGTCTGTCACCAGTTCTGCCTTAATACAGTTTCCCATTCTTAGTATCTTGTGTTTAGACTCAGTGCAGCACAAGTACAAAGCTGCTGTCTTTTTGGTGTTGAATTTTTAATATGTTTCAGCATTTGTAATGATTTTGTTATTGAACAGAATCAGACTCTATTTTTGCAGATACCACTGCATTTGAAAAAGTCCCGATTCTTTCCTCCCTTGAAGTGTTTATAGTACACTGTGTACTTCTCAATGTATCCAAGTCTCCAAATTAGTTCTCTGTGTATCTGAGTCTTCAAATTAGTTTGCATCACTTGTGTTATAAAACTCCTTTTCTTCCACCACTACTCTGAAATTGCCTTTCATATTCAGTGTAACCTATGAATTGGTCCTGCAAGCGAGTCATTCCAAGGTTGTTATTCTTCCCTTATAACTATATTTAATAGAAAATACTGTGCTCTATGCTATGTCCATCTTGTTCAGATGGAACAGTGTCAGCTGAGATGGAAAAGCAGAATGCAATATCAGAATACATTTAAATGTAATAACATCTCTGGAAAATTTCTTTTTATGGTACAGAAATAACAGCTCTTCTGCCATTATCACTGCTTTGGCTTTTAGAGGCTTGTAGTACCAGAGTATTTCAATGACGGGCTTGGCCTTTCAGCTCTTACCCTAGGAAAAATGCCACTGATGTCCAGAGGAGTTTTGCATTCTTAAAGGACTGTGATTTGCCCTCAGGTGAGCTCTATAGCCCTGTCTTAGGTACCCTTTTTTCCTGCATAAAACATTACATAAAATTTAGCAGTTTGGCTAACCTGCACATTTCTTCTATTAACAAAACGATACACCTGGGGTTAATTTTAAGGATTATTGCATTTTATACTTACTGACCCTAAAGAAATCTTACCGAAAGCTTAAATTAATTTTCTACTGAGAGCTGTTTTTCCTATAAGTACATTAACCAGTATTAACTATTACACTTAGAACATCACATTTTGTCTGGCCCTCCTGCAGTTGCAAAACTGGCTGAGGTTCATTTGAGTTACTCTCACCTCAAATACAATGAGTTAGTTTTATTTTCCCTGTGTAGTGGATCAATGCAAAGAGAATTTCTTTATCAAAACACAGGCCCACACAAGCTGTGAATCTGGGGTAAGAAACAAATGCACAAACCCACAAACCCACTGCCTCTCTGCAACAGCCCTGGTAAGATTCCCTCCAGGTCCTTTTCCTGGTAAGTAGGATAAAGGGTGTTGGTGGCTGGTCTTGGGGGTCCACTGCAACAGTAAGGGAACTTAAACTTAACTTCAGCAGCTGAGGGAAACTCATGCCAGAAAACTTATTTTTGTTGTAAAACAATTACGTATCTTTCCATGTTCTCACCGGATCTTTCAGAAATATGTGACTCACAAGAAGCTGTGATGCTCTCACAGTGTGATTCAGGCTGCTGCCTGCCTGGGACATCTCGAAGACCAACTGTTACTACTTGTAAAAATTTCCTCCTAATGTTTCCTTTAAATCTCCATTTCAAATTCAAAATCCTTGCATAAGTAGATACATGTAATTAGAGAATCAGTGTATTTTCCTGATACAGGGATTTTGTCATGTTTCTTTGTTCTGTCTCTTGACCTCTTTCTATGTTACAGTTTTGTTGCTTTGATCTACAGCAGACTGTGGGAATAGTTGAGTGCTGTGGGCCTGGATGATGTGAATTTGTGCTACTCTGCCTATTGTAGAGTAGCATTCCATGCAGATATATCCATGCTCACATAGGATGCCTTTGTGTAAAGATACTCTGCTTTGAAAGCATCTTTCATACTAAGTTTGTTGTCTTAACTGGTGAGCTGCTCTCATTTGTCGTGTGGCTGTAGGACAAGCACCACACAAAGAGGGGGCAGAATTCACCTTTTAGTTACAGCTTTACATGGGTTTTAGCCAGTTCTGAAACTGCACCCTAAAGTTACACGGGGATTTTTCAAAACAGAAAATATACTTCAAATTGATATGGGTGCTAATGTGTTGTGTGTGCAAATCCCATGTATATGTCAACCTTAGGCATATTTTGGAAATAGCCTATATATGCACTATTAATGCAGATAATTCAAAGGTGAAATGTCCTAAAATTTACCAGTGTATGTGATTCTAGTGGCAAGCAGTTCTACTTAGAAAGTGAAATTGAATATGGTTCAGCATTGGCAGGCTTGGCTAACTGGAGTGTACAGCAACCAATCTAGTTTGCAGTAGTTCTAAGTCTGGCTTTAAAAGTGTTTCAGGAATCATTTTGAAGTAGAAATCTGAGAATATGAGATACACAGAAGGAAGTGTATCAGTCTGTCATGAAAAATCTGTATCTAGCTAGAGGCTGCAATGATTGTGAAGAATGACAGTATCTCAGATATGCAGTATGCATTTTTGACTGTCAAAATTTGCATGTATTTAATGCACTGAACTGTTTTAAAAACACTATTCTTAGAATACTTGTCAAAATATTTTCTATAATGGATGAATTTAAATCTAATTAACATATTCATGTTTTAAACTTATTGCCGTTTTTTTGTCCAAAGAAGTGCATAATTTATATTCATATATAAATATCTTATACATACTATATTCAGAGGTAGTATATAGCTCAGGTTTAAATTGAACTTGGATGATGTTCAGTCATAATACATCTTACTCATCGATACAACTTTCTGTAGTTGTTCATCAATATTCTCTGAAAGAAGACGATAAATGTTTTATACTTACAACCTATCTTATAGTTAGGGTTTTTAATGGTGGAATAAAAAAAAATTGAGGCAAAGCTGCCTCAGAGACTTGTTTCATGCAAAATTTGTCTGTGTGTGCAACACTTATAAATAAAGGTGCAAGAGGAAATAGTTTAGATGTCAGGTAAGATGACGTCTATATAAGCTCTTTGCTGAGTTCTGAGTAATCTTTTGTTAGTTCCCCCAATAACTCAGTCTAATCAAATACAGGGATGTAAGCGATATCATGTAATAGGTTTTTGGAATCAATAAATATGCCAAGGTTTTGAATTACTAGCAGTGTAGATGTGTCTGATAAGCTCAATTTTTGGAAAACTGATCCCCTAAAAGTGAAAAGTGAGATCTTTAAAAATAAAATCTGATGAAAGCCAAATATTTTATGGAACAGAAATTAAATGTGGTTAAGTTCTACTTTTCACAAATAATTAATGATATGATAGAAAGAAAGATGCGAGTTTAGCAGCAATATGTTTTCGGATCCAGGTTGTTAACAATGGATAAACAAGACTTCTGGGTTAAAGAAATGAGATACCAGTTTTCTTAATCTTCAGAACATCTTCAAAAAACTGCCTTGGTGTTCTTATTTAAATTAGAAACGTAGGTGTGATTGTGACAAAGGTCTGTACTGACTGCTTTCTAAAGATTGACTACAGGCAAAGCTTTGGGACAGGAATGCTCCCTAAAAGTGGCATGGACAGTTTAGCAGTAGACATAGGTAACTTATGTTTCCTCAAAGTATTCTCTTCTTTGTTCATCTGGCTTGCCAGTGTGCCTTAGTTTGTGACTGCCAAGCATCTAAAATTAATGTAACATCTTATTAAAAAGATGGTAAAGGTTATGCATGGTATGCTAAGCTTGCACATAACCATTGGTACATAATTTCCATGTTGAAGGCATCTGTGTAGCAAAGAGTTTTCTAACATTGAACATCTGGGATTTTTGGTGTGCACTACTGGTGATTCCTGAAGTGGCCACCTCAAAATAGAGACTAGACAAGAGAAAGGGAATAAATGTAGGTATTTATTCGAAGCACCTTCAAAAATACCCTTGGGGAGTCCAGAGGCTGCTGCCAAGATGGACCCCAAGATGGATCGCAGGTCATGAGTTCTTCACACATTTATAAGTTTGGTTCATTTACATATCAGAGTTAATTCTGCAATCAAAGCTTCAGTTTAATGATGTAATTTCCCCTCTGCTTGCCCCCCTTAGAGGCTCTTTGGTTTATACTAGGATGGTCTGGGTGTCCTTGAAGAGCAGGCCCAGAGAGGCTTTGTTATGTCTACCTAGCACAAGAGAGCAGAAATTACCAGGCTACAAGAAACTTCAGAGTTACACACTAGGCAGTACAGGATTTCAAAAATATGAAAGTTAAAACCTAAGGCTTTGCTGGTCCTCCTTGGTTGAGGTTCCGTGTTGTAACATCCCATTCTTCACTGGATATGGATTGAACTGTTTTTGCCCCTCTGTTTTCCAATGAGTTTCAGACTTCTCGCTTTGGTGATGTAAGAGGTCTTTTTCAATTTACATGGCCAAAGTATAGAATTGATATAAACAAGATATCCAACATATTTCAGATAGTATGTGAGCTTGCTAAATAAGTTTTGTGGTAGCTGGTCTTACCTGGGATGTTTTTAGAATTGGGATCTGTTAATCTGGCACCCATCTGTTCCATGGGTGCTGGTATTTCTGTGTTGGTGACTTTATTTGTACCAGCGCATGATGTGGAGGCTGTCTGAAAGGGGAGCTGTTGGGACTGAGTGTATTGTTGGTGCACTTGCTGTGGAGAATGGGTAACAGTTTGATGCTTCCATCCCCACGGTATATATTTTAGTGGAAACTCTGTGTATAGTGACATTTGTAGCACTGAGACATATTTAATGAAGATAATATGTTTTGTAACTTTGGCTGTTTTGGTTCAGTACTCATAATTTATTTATATTTATATCCATATTTAGTGCTGTATAAATTAATAACACTATATTTAGTAAATACAAACTATAATCATTGTGCTATTTAATTTGGGTCTAATAAGTACTTGCCAGACTAATGTGCAGTCATGTAGTTGGGCAGATGTACAAAAATGTCATTAACTTGTTTTGATTTGCGGACAGTAATGTATGTGGCAATGTCTGTGAATACTCCTGCTTTTCTTACACCACAGCTACCTCATTTGCCAAATATGGCTATGATCCTTTGTCCATGTTAATTGAGAATGGCATCCTTATTCATCATGTGCAGGGTTTTTTTCAGCCATTAAAATGCTGTCCAAAGACTACTCAACTGAGGAAAACTACAGAATAATACAGGGTGCTTGTTTATCTGTTGTTGTAAGCCTTCTGTTTTATCCCATTGTAATGAATGGGAAAAGGAGCTCTCACATGTGAATGCAATGCTGTTGCTAAAGAGCACAAATTCCTTTTAGAACATCAGCATTAATAATTGGACTGCGACTGGCCTGAAATATTTTCATCAGCCATGTCTCTGTTCACTGTTCCTTCTTCTTTTCTTTGACCTTCTGAAAAATAAGTGAAAAATGGATTAAGATAATTTACATTAGTTGTCAAAAACTGTGTTTATTTCTTTGATAATAAAGGTTTCCATTCCTTGATGAAATTTATGTTTATATTTGACATTTTCCAGGGTTGCATAAATTCATATGACAGTTAAAGTCTACATACTCCCAATACCTAGTGCCAGGTTGAGTTGAATTTGGACACTTCACATAAATAAAAGTGGTTTTATGTTTCACCTTCATCTGGTAGGTGAGCATTCCACCTTTTCTTGTGAAACATAATCGGTTTTGACATGCCAAAATTAGATCCTGGCTATTTATTATCTGCTGAAATCAAAAACCATAACTGGGAAAGCATGTGGTAAGTCCATTGGAACAGCTTGCATGCAGAGAAGAAAAGAGAAGGCATTCCAATTTTATAAGCTCAAGGTGATTTTCTCTAACACCTAAACCGTTTTAATTAATTACCCCGAAAGATTGAGTAAATTATTATTTGAATACTTTATGGCATTACATGTTAACATTTCAAGGACAAAGTGCTGTACTTAGCTTTTCAACAATGCTTCATCTGTCAGAATATATCTTCTGAATTTATGTAGTATACTGCAGTGTAAAGGGTAGTCAGAATTTGAGCACTATGAAATATTACAAGGAACTGGAGTCAAATGTGATCTGCTGAAATGGGAACCCTAATATTTATGGAGACCTGATAGAGACCTACAAATTAAGAAAACCAAGAACTAAGATTTTTAAAAATCTTTTCCCTACATTGTTCTTGGTATTTTTTTGGGGGGGTGTTGTTGGTTTTTTGTTTTTTCTTTTTTTTTTTTTTTAATATGAATAATGGAATGCTATTAAAATGTTGATTGTATTACGGGTATAGGCTTTGCTGCTAATGGCATATCCATGAAGTACAGCCCTGCATACTTGAAGGGTGAGATGCTGTTTCACTTGCCCTGCTTACACAATATGCAGAGTATCTGTTTCTCTTCCTTTATGACTTCCACTTTTGTCATTTTAGCTTTGGAAGGAAGGTTTACAATATGCAACTGGTACCTGCTTGGTGGATATACCTATGTGTTTGATATAATCTTTTTGAATCAGTGGAGTTTGTGAAATGTGATAGGTTGTTTAAATGGTGTTTGTAACCAAAACATCAGCTGTACTCCACAAACATAATCCTTCTTCCACTGGAAGAGCATACAACCTTTTAGTAACTTCAGCCTAGCATCAGTAGATTAGATTAAATCCCCATTTACTGCATTATATTAATATTTTCAATGGCACACTAATCCAAGAAATAAATGTGTCAGTTTCTATGGCTACCCTGTAATGGCCATGGCCATAAGACTGTGCCTTAAGGCCACATAAAAGACTTAATGTACAGATTGAATAGAAGCACATTATTTATTACTAAGCTATCAAGCTGAGAAAATTTAGTGATCTCATTTTTTAGATTTGCTCATTTGACCTGGGCCAATTTGCTTGGATGATAGTGCTGACTATTTAAAACCACAATGTTTTCTCAGTTTTAAGGGTAAAATGATTCACACTAATCTTTCAGTACAATTTTGTGGAATTAATGATTTTTATGCTCCTATAATATTTACTGATGGATCTTTGCATTTTTTGTGGTTTGAAAATTAGGTAAGACTCTTTCAGCCTTTGAATGAACATGTTGGAGTTCAAGTGTACTGCTATACAAAGTAAGGGAGATCCTCCTCCTCTCACATCCTCCCCCAGCCCCCATGATATGTTGAGACATTTGAGCTGTAAATAACTTACCATGAAGTAAGATGGGGTGACCAGCAAGAGTCACAGGGCTTCCCCTGACCTTAGAGAGTCATTGCTTGTTCAAAGATGGAACACTGGGACTGCAGTGTGCCATTATATTTTCCTACCAGGGGACCCACACATGCACCTTACCTCTCTGAGATGTCTGATACAAATCTCTTCCCGCTTTTCCCAGGATGACTTTTATACATTGCTCATAGGGTAATAAAACCAGCCACCTTTGATGTACATTAATCCCCACCACAGCTTGGCTTCCAACAGCAGTGATGGTGTGTGCAAGTGAAGAGGAGGGAGAAGGTGCAGTCCAGGGCATTTCTGTGCTCGTTCATACTAGAAGGATCAGTGTCCTTAGAGATGGATTACAGGACTAAAACACTCAGGAGACCTCTTTGGCTGCAAGC
Organism: Lanius collurio; assembly: GCA_020086605.1. Classification (NCBI taxonomy): domain Eukaryota; kingdom Metazoa; phylum Chordata; class Aves; order Passeriformes; family Laniidae; genus Lanius; species Lanius collurio. The sequence goes on along the minus strand of JACBWW010000003.1, from coordinate 29,573,308 downwards.
AAACATAAAATGTCTGGAGGGCCTGTTATTAGAGAAGGTCTGGGGTCAGAGCCCTCAAACACTTACCTAGCAGATGGGAGATGGTGGGAGAAATGAGGCAGAGTGTTGTGAGAACGGTTTCCTTCTCAGAGTGTTACTCCCCCTAGCAATACTTTGGGAAGTGGTGATTATATCAACTTGAATGCAGACTATTGAGTCACCAAATAATACAACTTTGCTAAAAAAATTGTTTCTTAAATATGATTTGAGGAATCTGCAGTTTATTTTCTTTCCTGTGCAGAATTTGTGGTTATCACATCATTTCCAAAAGGTTTGTTGAAAGACAAAATTGTTCTTATAAAATACTCTTTTACACTTCCTAAGAGAACTACTAATAACACTTTTAGACTGTGACACTTGCCAAGAGCTGACATTTTCAGAATTTCAAATGTCAATAAAACTGCTTAAAACCTTGTAAGGAGGCTGAGTGAAGACAAGAGAGACTTAGCAGAACATATTAGTGGTTTTAACACGTGTCTGCTTAAGCCTTAAAATTTATGTTCTGAAAAGGCCCATTCCTAGTAAGTCAAAATAACCTTCACGACAAGTTTCATCAACATAAATACTAAAGACGAGTGACAGATATGTATAGCATATAGCTTACCTGGAATCTAAATAGAAGTTTTAAACCATTGCAAAAAAAAAAAAAAAAAAGAATGTGTTCATGAAGTAATATAGACCTAGAAAAGCAGAAGGTAACATTTTTGTCACCTCATAATAACTAGCATTTACATGTTTTTTTTGGTGCATGTTTGCCATTACAAACACTACATTTGCTCTTAAGTATGTTTGTTCATTCAGGCACACCTAGCATAACTAACAAATGGTTATTACAAAGTCTCACTTGAGGTTAAAATTTCTGATAGGAAAATATCTGGAGCTATTTACAGTGTAAATGTTAGAGGAAAAAGGAGACTTCTGGGCCTGTACGTGTTGAGTAAAAAACCTAGCAATGTAGGTAGTTTGTGTTATAGAAAAGCCCCTGCAATGTGTGAGATGTAGTGTTTTCAAACACTAAATTTACTTGAGACAAATGTTTTGTCCTTCCCACGCAGCACCTTTATGCAATGTGTTCTGTACATGGAAAGCACCTGGTGTGCTGAGCAGGTCATTATGTTAGGGAGAAAGGCTTATGCAGCAATGCAATTTAAATTGCTGTAGCTTCTCAAATTTTGTTTCCTGTCTCAAGAGAAAAAAGATTTCAAGATTTCATCAGCTACCTGATGTAACTAGTCTTTACATTCAGTCCCAGTAAAGTGCTTTTATCAGGACAGTCCTTTTCAGAAAGTGTTCAGGGTACAGTACGAGTCTTATGGTCACAGCCATTCTGGCAGTGCTTTTCACAATTAGTTCAGATGCTGTCTTGTACTTTCTAGTTTAGCAATGTTGGTAGGGGAATGAATGGCAAAGAAAACAATCCCATTTTAAGCCTTCTGTTTGAAAGAAATGTAATGCTGTTAGGAATAAAATTACTTACCATGTGGACTAAATCATCTTGTATTATTGTATTCTGTAAAATGCTGTGTATAGCATTATTATAAGCAAATGAGATTTTCCAAGTAACAAGTGCCCTCTGTTTAAACAAATAATTTTCTAAGCAAAGGTTAAACACTGAGATATTTTTCTTGTTTGAGTCATGCTCATGACTTTGGAAAGTCACCAAGCAAGTATGCTTAAAAAAGAAAATGTGAATGGAAAATTCTGAAGCATTTTGCCCTTTTGGTTCCTAAGAGTGAGCTATCGTTTCTCTCCACTGTGGTCATTAATAATGACAGATGTATGTGGTGCAGAGTTCACCTACATTATTGTCAGTAACAGGGATAGAGAGGGAATATTTATTACAGCAGAAGAAGGGAGGGGAAAGACATGATGTTGAACCAGAAGACAAGAGCAGAGTTCAGTGTTTTTCGTTTGGGTGGGGAGGAGGGTTAGCAGAGAGCATGCGCAAAGGTTTCTTGGAGACTGACACAGCTCTCATTGAAATCACTTGCAATACTGCTACAGGCTGCTGTGAGAGGTGGATTGATTGGATCTTTAATATGTTGTGCTTTACAGTACTTCAGCAACACAGATTTATTTCACCTCAGCAAAAGCTGTTATTGCTTTGGGTTTGCAAACAAGTATGGCAACAACGTATTATTTATTTATTTATGTTGAACTGGTCAAGCATTCAGTCATGATCATCAACTGATAAAAGGACACTCACAGCTTTCATTTTAATTAACACCTATTAATTTTGAAAATATAAACAAGTATAGCTTTGAGTTGTGCACCTGTTTTGTAGCACAACTTCCAGATTTTTTTAATTCTTAGTACATTGTCCTTTAAAGTAAAAAACAAACCAAACCAAACCAAACAAACAAACTTATGTTCTCTGTTATTTTAATATGTGAAAAACAAACATGACATCCCCCCAGACTAGTGGGGAGACTGATGAGCTGACAGTATGTCAGCACCACTGAAGGTTGCCTACCCATTGGCCTATGTTTCATGCCACCTGTCTTTTGTCATCTTGTCATCTTGTCTTCAAGAATACTTGGAAGTCAAGGAAGAGAGACTGCATCTCCAAAATGGCCATTTAAATATTAGGAGCTTGCATCAGTGACTGATCTTGGAAGAATTCAGGCCTGTAGGTTGGTGTACAGTTTAAAAATGCATTGAGGGGATGGGCAATAAGTCCAAAAGTTCATTTAGTAGAAAGTGATGTCTGGATAGAAAGTTTGGGAATATGAAAACATGGTGTAATTTATTTATCACCTGAAAATTTGTTCTATTTAAATTATTCACAGATGAACTTAATGTAGCATGAAAGACAAATAGGTTAAACTGGGATGTCTGACTTTTCGCAGAAGATTGGACCATCGTACCTCATCCTTTAAGTGATTTATAAATTTCCCACTTTAAATACAGCCTTCAACTAGTCATTGTATCACAGAGTTTTGTTATAGTAAGTAACAATATTAAGTTACTTTAGGTCTGGTATTGTTTTAATCTACTGACATAGAGTTTTGGAAGCATGAAGGGGAAAAAAAGCATCCTTATGAGCCATTTTTATGATGGTAAGCGGTTATTCAAAATGTAAAAGTTGGAAGAGACCCACAAGGATAATAGAAGTCCAGCTCCTGGCCCTGCATGGGACAGCTCCAAGAATCACACCATGTGCCTGAGAGCATTGTCCACTGTGACCACTTCCCTGGGGAGCCTTCTGGATGAAAAATCTTTTCCAAATACTGAATGTAGATCTCCCTGACACAGCTTTGTGCCATTCACTCAGGTCCTGTCACTGGTCACCAGAGAGATGGGATCAGTGTCTGTCCCTCCTTTTCCTCTTGTGAGGAAGTTGAAGACTGCAGTGAGGTCTTCCTTCAGTGTCTTTTTCTCCAAGCTGAACAAGCCAAAGTATCTCAGCCATTTTTGATGTCTTCCCATCTATGCCCTTCACCATCTTCATAGCCCTCCTTTGGATATTTCCTAATAGCTTCACATCCTTCTTGTATCATGGCACCCAAAACTGCACACAGGACCTGAGGAGAGGCCACAGCAATGTGGAGTAGAGCAGGATAATCACCTGTCTCCAACCAGAAGGCTGTGCTGTGCTTAAAGCATCCCAAGACATATCTGGCCCTCTTCATAAGCAACTTGGATGCAGGGCTGGACAGGATACTAAGGAAGTTCACAGATGATACAAAACTGGAAGGAGCTGTTGACTCCCTCAAATCCAGGGAAACCCTACAGAGAGACCTTGACAAATTAGAGGGCTGGGCAATCACCAGCTGTATGAAATTTAACAAGGGCAAATATCAGATCCTGCACTGGAAATGGGGCAACTGTGGATGTCCAGACAGACTGGGAATGAGGGACTGGAGAGCAGCATGGCAGAAATTGACCTTGGGGGTTCTGGTCGATGGCTCATATACAAATACTTCTCTTTAAGTAATTTTCAAACTATAGTAATACATAATTTCTGACAAAAGTTTTGAATTTTCTAGTGACTATTTAACAGAGAATAACATAATAAAATAGAATAAAATAATTACAGTGCTTCATCCTTTATGAATGACAGCATAAACAACATTATAATTGAAAGCAACATTCAAAATAAATACTAGAAAGGGGCTGCATGAAAAATATAAGTAGGTCTGTTATGTAAGAACTGTCTAAAAGAATTTTGGACAATCATGAAATATTTCATATACTTCATGCATTTGAAAGAACTGTGAGTAGTTCTAGAAATTGAAGAAGCGAAAGAATTGAGATGTGTGCTTCAAAGGTTGAATTGTACTCTGGTTTGTAAGGAAGCAGTAAGAGTAGGTCTCGCCCATAACACAGATGACAATAGTTGGAGGTCTTGAATTCCCCAGGGCAGACAGTTGAACAGATCCTAAAACCTGTCACTGACACTGCTGTAGACCTCCTTGTGAATAGTCTTGCTAAAAACAAGGCTGGTGAAGGTGAGGGCTGGAAGACAGATTTGTCTGTGCGTACCTAACGGGGCCCCCATCAGGTCTGAGTAGTAAATGTGAGTCTGTTTCTCTCTATGCAGCTGACACATGGCTCAAGAAGGGACTTCTGCATTCAGTTCTGAACTTGGTGCCATATCAGCTCTATCTTCAGGCACCAGAGCAGCACTGGATCCCTGACTCCTTTTGTACCTTTTAGCTTGTGTTTAATGTGTGTTTGAGCCCACTTATTTTCATTTATCTTAGTCATGTTTTCCAATTCGAAATGTTTGCTTCTCTCTGCTGCTGCTTAACAATCAAAGATTACTTCATGAGTGAATAATGAAATACTGAGTTGAGAGTTATGGTGATTGTACAAGCAAAGTTAGCAGAAGATCTACAATCATTACAGAATCAGCTTTGATATACTAAGCTTTGTCATTTACATAGTTCCGATAATTCTGAAAACATATGAGTTGTAATTTCTTTTAATTTTGGAGAAAGATCTAATGTACAGATAAGTTATTTTCTTTATATTAAAGAGGCAGCACAGAGGTCAAGTAATTCTTCATCTCCATGAAGTGTGTACATGTTCTTATATTTTTCTGATCTAAAATACATTGTTTTCTTTCACTTTTAAGTGAAAATCTGCTCTGAGCTGTCTTGCCAAGTTGTACCAACTTTGCTGGTAGTTCTAAAAGACTATCATCACAGGGTTTTGCCAAGACTAGGCATTGTATGCATAGGGCAGGTCCAAATGAGTAAAACAGATCTTGTCTTCAGGAATTTAAAGATCAGAATAGATATAGAAGAGAAGGAAAGAGTCATCTGACCTTTTTTATGTTTTCTTGGTTTAGTTTGTGTACTGACATATATTTACACTGAATTCAATAAGAAGCATCTCGATTGTAATTTAATATACAGAAACTCGTATGAACTGTAACCAAACATTGTGTTACATTATGTCTACAAGGGAAAGGTAGAGAGTTCCAATTCTGCAGGAGTCACCTTCTATTAGGGTTTCTTTCTATCCTTATTCTGTATGTCAGATGGATCACTACATTTAATTAAGCAGTAACAATTGAGGTGCAGATTATTTCCTGGGGATTAATGACCAGCTGGACAGAGTTGATAGCCCAAGGTATTGGATAGATTATGCTACATAGCCTCATGGATTAAGTATGAGCTCTCTATTGTAAATGTAGTCACTTTGAATAGTGTAGGAGAAAGCATCACATTGAAGATAAAGTCTATATTTTTTATCTTTTGTTCTTCAGCACCAAGTAGATCAGTACACATCCAGTTCTTGATCATGTTTTATTTTTCTTTATGTTTAAAATTACTCTTTGTTCAGGAATACAGCATACTGTTTTAGTTTCACATTGTCCTGTCGTGGCTAGAAGTGACTATGGAAGTAACATAGAGGTTTGTAGAGAGAGATTTCACCCTTTTCAAAACATCCTGCAAGCTTTTTGGTGCAGAAGTGATTTTCCAAGTTTATTCCAGTTTGCGGGTGGCTGATGAATGATTTTGTCCTTATTTTCCACTACAGCATGAATTTAATTTTAGTTTCATAGACTTTGTTTCATTCCTTTTTCCTGTACATTTTGGCATGGCTGGTTGTTGTAACAATGTTGTGTCTTGACTGAAACTGTACACATCTAGATGCCTTTTACTGGCCACCAGTGTTTGAGGGTGAGAACTTATACTGAGTCCTTACACTTTTTGTTTGTGCTTTTAGTTTGCCTGGAGTTTGGGAGAGGGGGTCATTCTGAGCACATAATCTGGAGAGCCAGTGGCAAAATCACTACAAGCTTTTTTGTGCCTTCACATGCTAAAGAAAGGAGCATATCTAAGGATGGCCCAAAGACCTGGTTTGTAATCTAAGGACTAGATGGGAGATCCTCCCCCTTTTCTGTAGATTTCCCTACAGGTTCATTTCATGAGCTGGGAGCTGGTCACTCTCATCTGTCTTTCCATCTTGGAGTCAGGACATGTTTGAGGGCTTGCACTATGATGCGCACTAGAGCACACCTTTTTTTGTAATGTGTTGTAATACAGCAAAAATTGGCCTTATCCTATTTGCAGTTGAGTGTACCCCAGATTAAAATGGTCATCTCTGGGAGTTTCTTCTGGACTGTTTTTTCTCCATGATGGGGTCATTCATCATCACCTCCTGAACCATACTTTCCTATTTATGGCCACAGTTAGGTATTTCTTGTTGCTGTAGATAGGTAGTTGAGTTCTCAGGGTCACACATATCATAGAGCATGTAATTTTGTGTTTGCTTCCTAGGTACAATTAACAGAAATGGGAGATGTAATAAAAAGTCAGAATGTTGATAAAAACAACTGTTCCACGAATGCTTCCCTCTCATTCCTTTCATATTGGGGTTGTACCGCCAGCACTATATCTAGGCTCAAAATGCAATATGTAAGAGAAGCACATCAGTTGCTGTCTGTAAATTAATGATTTTCTTCACTAATTCCTTGATAGAAAAGGAAAAATTAATAATGTCCTAAATACACCATGAAATATTTGGGGCACTTTTTCCAACTTGAAAAAAGGCATATAGTATGTAGTAGTCCTTGTCAGCTGGTGTCTGTTCTGATGTAATTTATGTTATAGTGGTAGCAATGAATGATGTGGAGGACTTAGATGGTCCAGGCTGGGATCAGCTCTGCCTCTGGATCTTCCTCTTGCAAGGTGCCTGGGACACTGCATATCCAGGTAGCTCTGGAGACACTGCTGTGGCCTTCTGCCAAGCACATTGCCATGGAACAGGGAGTGCCTTATGCCCCATGACTCCTAGTCTCTGAGTGCCCAAGAGCAGTTGAGACTACCCATTCTCAGGGCAGAAGGCCATTTATCTTTTATTGTGCTTCCTGTAAAAAAGCACACTTGAGCCTATGTTACATCTGAGTAATTGGCTGCAAAGTGCAGGCTTCTAAATTGTGAAAACATGAGAGCCTCCATCTTGCCAAGCAGTAGGAATTGAATTGCAGACTGCCAGAGCTGAAAACAAAATACTGCTGGACTGAATCAGTCAGGATCTGATACCATATACAGGCCAATGTTCAGAAGAAAATTTCATTAAAGAAAACATTCTAAAAAAGAAAAGAAAAGGCTTTATGTGGAAGTTGCTATAATGATTTTCCTCTGTGCTTCTTTCACATACAGTATATGAGCCTTTTTTTTTCTCTTTAGTACATGGTATTTTAATTAACCGATGTCTTAATTTTAGTTTGCTAAGTACATAACTGTTGAGGAAAAACACATTTCTAAAATTATTTCTGGTTTCTATATTAAATAAATGTTGGACATTGCATTATTTACTTTAATAAAGCAATAATTCAAATAAATAAATGAAGCAACTGAGCACATTATTTCTCTGGATAGAAATGGAAGGCAACTTGCTGTACAGAGAATCTGATGTATGTTCATTCAGGCATTAAGAGACCTTATGCAATCATATTTCATTCTCTATGTGAATTTGTGTAATTTGGTTTTCTTTGTAATTTATACTATACATTTCAATATCTGAAACACGTCAGACAAATATCAGATGGATGTATTGCCTAATTAAAATATTTCTCTGTCTGAACATTTGTATATTCAGGAATGTTTTAGTTTAACAGTGAATAAATTAAACATAGCATTCTGAAAAGTAAGGTCCAAAGGAATGAAAACTCCTATTTGTAAAACCTGTGAAAGAAAAGAGATGAGGAAAGGAAGTGTGTGTCTGAGTGCATGGCAGTTCAGATGAGGATGTGAAGGTGTGACAAAAAAAAAAAAAAGGGAGAGGTTTAAGTGACATGAGCATCTGCACATGTCTAATGGGCAAAAATATCTGGAGGAACCCGATTTTCTGGCTGCAAAGAATGAACTCCTCGCAAAGCAGAGGAAGAAATCTAATAATGGGGAAGAAAGAAAACTAAGATAGGGACTTGGTGTACTGGAAATAAAGAAGAGAAATGAAGAGTCAAAAGATAGCTGCTCTGCAGCAATTTTTTGATATACTATCTCTAGAAAGCAAGAATGAGATAATAGAGGGGCTAGGAGCCAGAAACAGCTAGAAATTGCACAAGATAGGAAACTGTAAGCTACAGACTTCTAGATGATCTCCACCATCATCTGAGAAAGGCATGACATGCAGTTGGATGTTCCTTCTTGAAAAGAATCAGTGCATTTGGCACGAGAGGAGCGAAAAACAATCTATGAACTAGGGTTCATTTTGAGACAGGTAAAGCTGTCATCTGCCATAGATCCCTGCCACAGTCTGGGGAAAAAAACCTCAGAGATCAGAAAAAGAAGACTTTTTTTGTTAAGGAAACTTTGAAAATCCCAGTGAACCAATGACATTTTGCTGCAGAATGAGATTAAACTACAAAGAAATGGCCTGTATTTGTGTACACCTAGTTTTAGGTGTATACAAATACACAGACCAAATGTACCTCTCTGTACACTTATTTTCAAGTCTTATTCCTGAATTTAATTTTTTCAATTTGGAAATGGTAAGATTGATAAGAAAAGAAATCAAACTACGATTAGAGAACAATTGCAGCCAGTACCAATAAAGAAAATCCAGAGAAGCAGAAAGCAAAGCAGTACATTGAGCGGTTATAAGCTGGTAAATTGGTTAAATCTTGGCATTTTTTCTAAAGAAAGAAATACTCTGTTGTTAAAAGTAAGGATTTATTTGAATAAGACAGGTATGTAGGGACAGGAGTTCTCATTTCCCATTTTGATACGAGCAAGATAGTCTTTTGTAGTGTCTTTAAAACTCATCTCAAAATAAAGACCTCTGAATTGAAAGATTAAATGTAAGAGAAACTGGGACATTTTTGCAGTCGAAGATGCAGACATTGAGTTTTATTTCTAAAACAAAAGTTGAAAAAAGTTTTAAGTTCTGAGAACTCTGGGCCTGGTTGAGGAATCATAGAGTCATAGAATGTCCTGAGTTGGAAGGGACCCACAATGATTGTCAAGTCCAACTTCTTGTGTCTTGACCCACACAGCACTATCCCCAAGAGTCACACTATGTGCTTGAAAGCATTGACCAAGCACTTATCTAGCACTCTGTCAGGCTTGGTGCTATGAACACTTCTGTGGGAAGCCTGTTCCAGTCCCCAAACACCCTCTGGATAAAGAACCTTTTCCTGATGTCCAGCCTGAACATTCCCTGACACAATTTCAGGCCATACCCTCAGGTCCTGTCACTGGTCACCACAAAGAAGAGATCAGTGTGTCCCCCTACACTTCCCCTCACAAGGAAGTTGTAGACTGTGGTGAGGTCTCCCCTCAGTCTTCTCTTCTCCAGGCTGAACAGACCAAGTGACCTCAGCCACTCCTTTTATGGCTTCCCCTCTAGGCCTTTCCCAAATTCTCACAAGAAGACTAATGCCTCTAGGAGAAGTAATAGGGATTGAAGTCTCATTATGGAGGAGAAGATGGTTAAAAAAATAAAGCATGTTAGACTTTGAAAATTATATGAAGACCAACAGTCAAGGTTTTTCAACTTTATAAATAAAAACAGAAAAAGGAAAGAAGTATAACAGCTGTGCAGTTCAGAGAGGTAGAGAGTAGAAATTGTTTATAAGCATCTCACTTGAATAGAACGTGTTATATTCAGTCAAGAAAAATAACGTTGAGTAGTTGCAGAGTATGGATATGGAAATGACAGACAACACTGTGCAAAATAATCTTGAGAGAGGTTAAGGTACCACAATCAAGTCAATAGGATTCTGAAAGGACTGGTGAAAGAAATCACAGGATTTGTTGGACTGATTTTGAGATCTTATTGAGTGTTTTCTTATTGAATGCTATGATGAGTCATATAAATAAGAGTGTCTCAATTTTGCTGATAACCAGAAATGGAGAGTCATAGCATGTCAAGAAAAGGTGTGCAGCCCTAAAGGTGGGGAGTGTCAGGGTATTGTGAAAGGGTGGGTGCACAGAGTTGTGCCCAGCTGAACAGCAGAGCTGGCAGCTGAAGAATAAAAACTGCCCACATGAGCCATGACAATAATTACAGCAAACATCCACAGATTTGTGTGGGGGAAGATTTCTGGTAGAGATGGGTAAGGTGCTATATTAGACACTGGTGTGATAGCCTGTGTCTGATCACCTGTATTCGAGGGAGGTAGGTTTTGAGTGGAACAGGTATAGGGAAGGTCTGTTAGGATGATCATGGGAAAGAACAACCTATTGTAAAAGGATCAAACAATGTCTATTTTTATGTTGACAGCTGTGTTTAACAAGGGTGCTTTGATCCAATCCCCAAGATCAGGGAACATGTTGTGGTATTCCTGAGCAAGGCAGTGTACCCTGCACAGAAGGTGGCTGAGGCGCTACCATGTCTGAGCCTGATACCTGAGCTCATGGGGTGTGCAGGAAACATCTGAGTTTGTTTAGTCTGCTAAAAAAGAAGGATGAGAGAAGAGATTATTTCACTCATAACTATCTGAAGGAGAAAAACTCTAGAGAGGGAAAAGAGCAATTTGAGTGAAAGGACGATATTGGTGTAAGGGCAAATGGTTATCAGCTGCTGATGAATGAATTTCCAGTCATCAGAACTAGAATTTTCCGGCATGCCTGACCAGCAGGAGTAATAGTGAGCAAATTAACTAGGCCTTGAAAGATGAAACTGAAGACAGTGGCTTCTATACCTCTGCGTTTCCTAAAGTTTTGCTGTGCCTTCTCTTCCTTTCTGCAAGCAGTGAACTAGTTAAATTGCTGAGTAACTCTAGAAACAGTGCAAACAAGCAGCAGCTGCACTATTGTTTCCAAATAAATGTATATTTGAATGACCTGGTGAAGGATGAGATTGAAGTGATAAAGCAGTTGGATGGTGAACATGTAAAATAGAAAGTGTTACTGTAGACTGTGCATTTTTTTCCATTCCAAAATGTTCTTAATGAGTATTAAAACTAATCAATGACACATGCCTAAAATTGATCTGATATAATTTATCCCCATGATGAGGACTTCAGGAATGTAGGCATGGGTTTTAACTAAGGCAGCTTGCCAGCACATGGATTGAAGGATCATGATCATTTCATGGAATGATAATTAGCTTTGTTCTGTTCTGTTTTTAGCTGCTTCTATTATTTTAAATGTATGTCCTCACCCTCGTGTTCACAGTGAAACCACTTCCTTGTCTCTGACCTCATTGCTACAGAAAGTGCTAAGAGAAAACCTTCACAGACAGTCTTTGATTTTTATGATGTAGTGGCCAGTAACTTGGATCTTCCAAGAAAGTGTCTTTCCCTTCTTTATCACTTTGAAGAGCAGAATGAAATCAATTAAATCTTTGTTTCTAAAGAAACAGTCCAGCACTTCTGTTGATAGATGGACATAAAGAAAAAGTATGCATGATGGCAGCAAGAAGTTTTATTTAGAAGGAAAAATAATGCATCAAACACAACCACAGTTGTAAACTGTGTAAGGGTTACAATGATTTCCAAACAGACAGAAGTTAATTTCTTTGAGTTATGGTGGCTGCATTGCATAGGCTTGCCCAGCATAAAAACCAGACTATCTTTTTTTCCTGACTCATGTTCCACGTTATTCAGACAGATTTATTCACACAATTACATGTTTTCCCCATATATTTTAGGTTGCTGTGCTTTTCATAGGTCTTTAAAATGAATTGGTTATTTTTTCTTAATTATAAAAATGTTATTGCACTAAATGCAATGTAATTAAAATAAGAATTTCTGCCAAAGCGTTTAAATAAATACAGTATTCTTTTACAAGTATGAAAGGAGTTACTATTTGCTGTTTCATTTCCTCACTAATATGCTGGCATGTTTGGTTTGAACCTGAGCTTGTGGAAGTTTATTCTTAACCAAAGCAGTTCCTTTTTCATGTAAGTAGGTTAAATGTGAGTTGTAGAGCCCTAGGGCTCTTTTTGTTCAGTTTTAAAGCCCCCTCAAGTGGGCCTCTTTAGAAACCTGGAATCATATGTTTGTAAGGTTGATCCAAATTACCATTAGAATAGCTCTTTTCAACTTTTTATTTATACAAAGAATCGTAAAAAATGCACCAAACTGACAAGGTATTAAATCAAACTGAATAAAGACAGTTAATTTTCTTTTTGCTCAACAACTTTTTTTTTTTTGTCTTTTAATAGAAACTCTCAAATTGAAAAAATTGTCTGTACAGTATGTTAAGGTGCCATGTAGTATAATAAATTGCTATTACTGTCAAAAAGGTACATGATAAAGTGCATTTGCACAAAAGGCACATATTAATGTCAATCATTTTTGTGTGATTTATGTACTAACTGCAGTGTTTTAAGAAGATCAATATTCTTTGTTTTGACAACATTTCAGAGCCTTGTACTTTCCTGACAGTATTAATCTTTCTACCAGAGTATGATAGAATAATTTAAGTAATTAGTGAGTGGTCAGTTTGCTGAAAAGATACACAGTAAAAGTACATTTGAGTATAACCAGGTAAAAAGCATAATGCATTTTTGAGTAAGATAAACATGGTAATAATTCTAATTTTTAGCGGAATATAATGTTACATAATTAGAAAAAGCCTTCTAAAGCAGTGATATTTTCCCATTCCCTAAAATACATCTTCTCTGTAGGTATAATAATTACTTCCATTGCAATACTATCAATGTCCCCTAAGACATAATAATAGACAGAATTACAGTACTTTGACATGCAATTTTCTGATCTGCTTCTCAGAAGGGATGAGAAATACTTTAATGTTTTTCTTTATTTTCTTTCTATTTCTCCTTTTCAACTTCTCTGTTTTTCTCTTTTTATTTGTTTAACTCTCTTGTTTGTTATCCATATGTTGTCCTTAAAGTTCCATTTTTTTTTTTTAAGTAGTAGAGTGGCTAAGCAAAAAATTATACTCTTTCTTATCTCCTCTTGTCAAGAATTTTTAGCTTTCCCCTCTGCTTGTAAAAACTCATTCTTACTTGTTTAAGAAGTTCCACAGCTCCTGGAGAGCTCAGCTCTCAGAATGTTGCCTCAACAAAAGAAGAAATCCTGAAGGTATTTTTAGAGATTTCTGAAGAGGTGCTGAAGAATTGTACTTTTCTACAATCTGCTTTTACCATTACTTGCCTGTAAGGGCCTGATTCAGCTGTCTTTCACATCACATGCTTCTAATTTATGCAGGATGCTCAGTATCTGTACCACTAAGGCACTAACTCCAAAAACTGATAACAGCAGTAATTTTCAGTACTTTTTATGACTTTTAGTCCTGTTCTATTTTAAAAATAACTTGAGACACCATTTGGTAAGCATCTCCAGTACTACAGTTATTTTCTTATCTAAATAACTGAAGTATAAGTGTAGCAGATAACTGGCTGTCCAGTGATTTGGTGTTCATGATAACAGCTGTAACAGCTTTGCAAAGGCCAGGTCTGTGTTCTGCATTGCATAACCTAACATTCACTCTTAACATTCTAGATATTTTGTAAATTTTTGGTAATAATACTAAAATTATTTCTAGTAATAAAACTAATTGTAAACTATAGCAAAGATTATGGAGTTAGTTGCAGGGAGCAATTATGCATTTCTCCATCACACATTTTCTCCTATTAAAAATAATTGCAAAGTAGATATACATAGCAAAATGTACATACACAGGCTTTCATTACAGCCTTGATGGCCAGGCTTATATTGCCTACCCTATGTGTCCTGATGCCTGAACGACAGGCTAACTCTTCTGCAGTTTGCAGTTGTATGGTAACACAATCACCAGGACACTGAGAGCTTCACTTCAGGTCTAACCTTCAGCAGGTGGGTTCCCCCTAGGGTGGGCCATAGTGGGTCTCAGTGCCTGTGCTGCAGCAACTGAGACACAGTGCAGAATAGAGGGAGAGGAACCACAGAGAGCAAGGGAGTCTGTGCATTTGGGGAAGAAATGGGCTTCTGTGTGCACAACATCAGTTCATGCTCAACAGCAATCTCTGCATTTAATAAGTTACTTGTGAAAGCAACTTCTGCCTGTGGTGGAAACTTTACAGGTGGAGAATTGATAGAGAAGAGTAACCACTCACAACATCTTATATGTGATCAAGGTTGTCTTTTCAGCCCTGTGAACATAGCACAGCTTTGATGAAGTGTGATGAATACTGTAGATCCCTACGATGAGCCATTGTGTTAGGATGGGGACAAGAAAGGCAGCAGAGTTTGCCTGGAGCATGATGCTGCATGGGAACACTCATGGGTGGTGCAATTTATACCTAGATTGTTTGTGGTTGTGCTTAAAAGCCTGATCTCCAAGGTTTTATTTCTCAGCTTGGAGTAAGAAAAGTTGTAGGGTAATCTGTTCATTTTTCATAGTGATTGTATATGTGATATGATGAACTGGTGATGGTAATTCAGACTTTTAAAATGATTGGGGAAAAAAAGAAGACATAAATACTTCCAATTGGCAACTAATGCCCTATATCAAGTAATTGACTTTTATGGTACAAAACTGGAAAAATATCATGAACAATTAAACAACTACATGCCTTTATAATTTTTCTTAAAAATCTCCTCATCACCTTTCATGTGCCTGTGCACAAATGAAAGTTGATGAGAGTATAGCACTAAGTATACTGGATAATATTCTTTTTAAGTATTTTATCTGATAAGCAAAAATTCACTAGATGGTAAAAATGAATCACTGTAAATATGTCTTGTTAAAATCTCTATCTTGCATTTAATTCATTTATTTAGCTAAAGAAGATTAAAGGTTAAGTTTCAGACATTTTTATGACTGCATTCATGGAAGTTTTTGTTCTTTCTGTTTGCATTCTGGCAAACAGAGCACTTCTTGAACAGCACTTTTCACAACCCTGCACCTGTTCATTTCTATGGTTAGGAAAAAGTGCTTAAATTAGCCCTGAACTCTTTGGAAGGGTGTTTTCTTTTAAATTTAAGATTGTTGTCCTATGTATAGCAGTCATATTACTTAGATTTTCATATCAGGTATAGCTGACAACTCATTTTTCAAGGTTATCTGCTATTGTCTAGTACTGCTTATACCAGCCTATTCAGTAATTCCAGAAAAGGCTTTGATTCTATTGGATTCTGTAAACAAAACCTTCCTGATGTCGTTAGGATTGCTTGGAGCTGGAGAAGATTCCTAACTTTCTAGTTAGGCTTGTATCTTCTGTGCTTCAGAAGTTCTCCTATTTAAGTCATTTGCTGGAAATGGGCTTTTCTTTTTTTTTGCCTACTAGAGGTATAACTACAGTATTATCAATCTCTCTCTCTCTCTCTCTCTCTCTCTCTCTCTCTCTCTCTCTCTCTNTAACACTCTCTCTCTCTCTCTCTCTCTCTCTCTCTCTCTCTCTCTCTCTCTCTCTCTTGCAAGTCTTGGGTCATTTCCTTTAATGTTGATCATGATTTTTTTCTACAGTAAAGCCAGTGCTGATGGGGAGAAAGTTCTTGGTTAGGTCGACTTGGCTGATAAGATCAACAGAATTGAAGACAAAGATCCCATGTTCTAGGTTCAGTACAGTCTAAAAGAGCATTTTAAGTTCAGGCTTCTTATGTGGGAAACAAAACAATTCCGGAAATTACCTCTTGGAATCAGTGCACTGCCACTGAACTGTACTCATATTTTCTGTGAAGCTGGTGTTGTATAATAATCTCACCTAAAGACACAAATGCAGTCATGTGCATTTAAAGCTAACAGTTTGCAGTACCAAAGCTGAAATTCTTCTGCGATAGTATGGACTGTTTGCTTTACTAAAATTATTCACATGAAGAAATCTGATTTAGCCCTTGGATTATGAGCTTTGTTAAGTCGTACTTTGATGGTATCAGTTTAGCAGTGATGTTTCAGTGGTTTTCTTTGTTGAGCAGAAAATCATATCACAATGTCCTGGTGAATTTAGAAAAATGTATTCTATATTTCTAAAATGAACAATATGTCTTCAAGTGCAGATGAAATTCTTTTTCATATTCATATAGATGAATTTCATATTCATATGAAAATTCATATGCATTCACATTATTCAAGCTTGACAAAACACATAGAAGTCCAAGGATCTGCTGCAAGACTTGAAAAGCAGCTTCCCCAGATAATATCGAGCCTCTTACTGCCTCATATCTGCAGTTTACTTCATTTGCAGAAACACTAGTTAGAACAATATTTGAAACCTGCTTGCAGAAGTGGTTGCAAGATTGAGGCCCCAAACAAATCACCTTCAGCTGTTAGAACTTGTCACCCACTCAAGCAGCAGAGCCTTTGTAATCCACTACCCTGCCACGAGAGCAACCATCAATAAAGGACAATGCCTTGAACACAAATGAAAACTGTCACTATTTGAATCATTATTTCATGGAGCTCTGGCATTTTCCAGATTTTGCAAATTACAAAGGCCTGATTAGTTTGTATGATTTGAAAGTTAATGTTGGAAAGAGTAAATGTACTTAGATTGGTTTCAAATTACTTGTTCACAGTAGACTTTTTTTTAGAGTAAACTTTATCAGAACCTGATTTAGCTGCCTGAGGAGATATGCAGGCACAGAAGAAATAAGTCATCAAAGAAAAATGCCAGTCTGAAGCTGACCAGACCCAAGTCTCCATTATCAGGTTTAAAAGAGGCGGCAGACAACTGGAGAAAAAGTCCTTTGAAATGGAGCCCAGGTTCAGCCCGTCCAGGACCACATTTAGATTTCCTGCGTTTTCTTAAGCGTTCTAATTTGACATACTCTTGGAGATGACATGAGGGTGTGATTATGTGTAATTCAGCTTCTGTTTTCTTCCTCTGCTTAAGTTTCTAAAAATTTCTCACGCTAATTTAATTCTATGTATCCTAAATAGATCCTCACATATTTAGGTAATTTGCAGTGAGTAGTTCTTAAGTTTAATTTAATTTAAGGTGTTCTGTTTACATTTGTTGTTTTTTGCCTACTCTTTTGTTCACATGATACTTCACTTTGGGATAGCTTATAGAGTGAAGAAGGATGTTTGTTCGCTTGGGAGCAAATTGGGTTTGCCTACAAGATGAAAGAAGTACAGTGTATTCCCTCCCCTTTCTTGGCATGAGTGTTTATCCATTGCACAAGGTTGTATGTGAAAGCCATTAAAGCTTGTGAAAGGAAGCTTCCAGGAGCCATTGTTTTTCCCCATCCTGTTGGAAGGAACTGGAGCTGCCCCACTGTGGGGAAGGAGAGCATAAAAAGTTCCAAGTCTGCCTCTCACTGTTTTCTGTCCCACTCTTATACTGAGGGAGAGGCAGAAAGGAGGTGCAATTCTTGAGTAAGCATTTCTTTCCTGGGCATTTCACAGCTACGCTACACTTCACATGCAGAAAGGGGCAGAGTTGATTTCTAGCTTTAATTTGAATTTAGTAATCATAAATTGCAGCAAATGCTAAATTCATACAACATGCTCAGTGAACTTGTAGAAAAAGGATGTCTTTGGTGTGTATTCATATTTTGTAATGAACAGGGTTATTGATGGCTGTAGGTCTATTAATTCCTCTTGCTACAATCATTATGGATATTTTTAAAGGACACTTTATTTTTCCATTAAATGCATGCTAATTCCTTAAGGTGCTAGATCTCTTATGTACAGAATCACTAATTCTGGAAGGTTGGAGAAGACAATTAGGTAGGTGAAGTATCATCAGTACTTTGAAGTCAATGTAGAGACTCCCACCAAGTTCAGAATCCTACGCTCGTATTTACAAGAACATCTCCCCCTCTTTCTGTGCAGGCAAGCTGCCTGCTGCCAGTGGTAATCAATGCATAGGGATGGGTTAGTTGTTTTTTTAGCTACCACAGCTGGAAACAGTAAAATTTTCATGCTCATACTTAATATATAATATTGTACATAATTCTTGTCATAGAAAGCAATGTCATGGATGTTATTGGTTTTCAAAATTTAAAGCCATTTATAGTGTTCAATACTAACAGACTGAAAACATGAATTCCATATGTTTTTTAGAATAAAATACAGTGTGAGTGAGAAGCTTTCATTATGCCTTTCATTTGCTGTGCACCATCCAACATTGCTGTTTTTCTTGTGCTACCATTTTTTTAAAAACTATTTTTTTTGCATTGTGGTCATGGTGTTTCTTCCACCTTTATCTTGCTTCTCATGCTCATTTTTTTTAACTTCTTAATTTCTTAGAAATTATTCTCTTCCTTCCCTCCCTCTCCTGAAAATATTACTGATGTCTTTTACTGAAACAATAGGTCTTGTGGTGTCCTCCACTTAGCATAAAGAAGTTAATTAACTTTAGTTTTAGGCAATAAAACTTTGTAATAAATGTGTTGATCTTACACTTGCCTGAGTTGCACTATGTAAACCAGAGAAGCTTTGAAGTCAACAGAAATATTATCTGAGACAGTGGTAGCTGGGCTTTTGGAGATAATTTGAGACTGAAAATAGCTCATAGTATATCAAAGCAGGAATTATATGAGCTATAACGATAAGATTGCTAGTTGGGCAGACTGAGTGAAATAGAAGGAATATCCTGATATCATTGTATTGCCTTTCATGAATTCTGGATGATATTGTGCATTTTGCTTTCAGCAGTTAAAAGTCTTGTTTGAGTGTATTTATAGACTAAAACTTGTAGTGGTTTTTATATGCTAATGAATTTCAATCTGTTATATGTTCACAAGAAATGTTTATAATTGAGTTAATTACATCTGAGATCATTTATTGCTATTATAATACAGCTATTCGATTAATTATTAAAATAACCTTTTTGAACAGTTTAAAATAATGCTGGCATATCTGTAGAAGTCTTTGTATTTTTGTCTACTTGTTTTTGCACTTTTTTCAATACTTGGATCAGTAATCAAGATATTACACAATATTCTAATAACCCAGTGACTGTGGAAGTAGACTTATCATTTTCATACTCCCATTTCAAAGAAGGATAAAGAAAGAATGTCTTAAATAGGCGATATAGGACTTAAAATGTTGGACTTGTCCTTTCAGGGTCCTCTGTGCAACACTCATTAGCTCTTGGAAAATGCTCAAAAGCAGTGATTGTCTTATAGCAGTTCTCATAGCTGAGCCCCAGAACATTTATTACTCCATCTTTGTGAACATCTAGAAGTTCAGACATGCAGAATGGCTTGTAGTGCTATATGTTTGGGACCTCCATCATGCTCTTAAGGCTTGAGTTAGAGAGGTCTCAGAGCAAACTTGATTAGGAGACGTTGTAATACAGATTTTATCCTTCATATAAGCCATCATGCCAAGATTTTCTTTCAGTTGGTGGTTGTAGAGTTCCATATCTGAAAACTCCAAAGGTTAATCCACAGCCACAAACAATCATGTTCCTTCTCTTATTACTACCTACAGATTGATCCACGGGCTTCATATCATACTGCAGAAATGCTTGTTCGAACACAGTAATTCATTCTGTAAAGCTGTTTGAGATACATGACACTTAAAGAAAAATGGTCAAAAAATGCCAGTACAAACCAAACTATGTTATAAAGGCTGCATTGCCAGATATAAGAAAACTGAGTTATTGGTCAGTATAAAAGGAATGAAAACAACAGCTAAAATTATGGTTTATATTTTTCTAGTCAGGACAGGCCAATATATTTTCTTAGACAAACCTGGTGGAACTCTCCAGGCAGTGCAGTAAGGCTGAGAGAATGGTTATTTTTGAGTGTGTGCAAGCCTATACCAAGTGCTTCATCATTTTTTGTCCTGTTTGTTAGCCTGATGAAGGGAATGTTCCGACAAAAGATGCCTTGTTATCTTTATTAATCAAACATTAAGAAGTGAGGAGGAACAGGCAATTGCCCCAGTTTATACAGAGAGTAGGTGACTGAGTATTATGGTGTCTATATTTCAGTAGAATTAAAGTTACTCAGTGTCAGAGTATTATGTGCTTTAATTTAAGCACTGGATAAATCCTCTTCAGTCTACAAAGCATTTTTCTTCAAAGCTTTTCTGGGTTATTGTTTCTTGGTTCTGTTTTTTTTTTTTCCCCCTAACATCAATAACAGCTATATGTATGCAGCAAGAGCAAAACTTGTATTATTAAAGTCCTGTTTGGTCTTTATGCAGAAAAATATTGATATTTATATGGAAAGACTAAATTTCTGCATACAAATAGTTTTAAACATGTTCCTTATACATACATTTGTGCAGAAATATCTTACATAATACTCAGAGGAGGAAGCACTAGTAAAATATTCAGTACAGTTAATTGAAAAAGAAAATGTTGGTTTTCGCAGTGTTGTGTTTTATATATATTTATGGGATATATAACACAGAGTTCAGATCATGTAGCAAAGATAGATAAAAAACATTTGAAGTCCTAGATTTTCTCTGAAACTTTTGCTAGAGGTATCCTTTTCTGTCTATTTCAAGTTTTCCAAGTAATCATGTAAAATGAAAATTTTATTTTCTGTGATGTTGAAATAAAATGCCAAACAATATAGAATATCAGTTGTTATGAGCTATATAGCATTTCATTTTGGATTTAAACAGCCGGTATGGATTTTACTTTGAAAGGCTGACATCATTCTTGGAACAGGTTATCGAATGTTCACCTCATACAAAAAACATATATATAAAATTCAGATTCACTGGGGACTCCCTTATACCTATATTTTTGTTATGACTGTATCCACTGGAACTTTGGAAAGTTTAAGTAAGTATCACTGCAAATATGGGAAATTCTGAATATCTGTTTGAATTTGTAAATATTTTGACAATTTACTAGTGAAAGAGGGGGAATTATTGCAAAGCAAACCAATTGTAAAATACTTTTAAATAAATATAAGGTTTAAAATTTATAATGTAAGTTTCTTGATTTAATGAGCTACATCTCATTTTATAGTCAGTTTAATGTAGTTTTATGTGTGTGGTCTTGTGTGTGCATGTACATATAAAATTGAGGCAGTACAACATGTAATGACATGTTCATGACTAGGCAGATCAGTTCCATGTATGATATGAAAATTTAAATGGGAATCATGTTAGAAATATTTTGAAGATTTTTTAAGACTGTTCAACAGTACAGAAGTGTGCATCAGAACTGCTTCAATGTGATCTCTACACTAATGTATAGTTTAAAGATGCTGATAAGAGGGTATGGTCCATTGCCTTCCTTTTTTTTTTTTTTGCACTTGGCACCAGAATTGCTTGAATACCAGTCTGCTTTGGTTACTTTACTCAGGTTTTATCTATGATAGGGTACAATATCTAATAGAGGTGTTCATTTTTAAGTCTAAACTGCATATATTGTCAATGTCATGAAGTCCTCTACTCCATGTCAGAAAGGGAAAAGAGCACATTTTTGAGCAGTACACTGAAGATAAAATAGTTTTCAGTGAAGAAAACTCAATTTCAATGAAGAGTTTTCTCTTGCTATGTTTAGCTTTCCAAATGGACTGGTATTTTGGAGCTTTGAACACATTGAAAAGGTGCTTACATTGATCAACTACTTAATTACCATTGATTCTCAGTGTGAGTACATAATCTTATGGCACAGCCTGTGTAACAATTGTTAACATTTGACTAATCAATTAATTATTTCTGTATTCATGAAGGCAACAGATAAGACTGATTCTCATTTGAAAGCTAGCACTGCAGGAGAAATGACAGCTTTCATAATTTAATTGTAAGCATTTAATTTTCTATAGCTGAAATACATGAGACATTTGGATTTTCTATGCTCTGTATACAACCATATTAAACAGTCCAATCCTCACAGGGAGACTGTGGTTCAGAGGAGATGTTAAACAGCAACATGTGCTTAGTGTGATCTTTCCACATGTAATATCTTCATTATTACACCCCGTGTTCAAGTATTGCAAATGTTCAGCATTTCTGGTGAGGTACATTTAGAGCCCTTAGAAAATACTAGATTGACCAAAATGGAAATTTAGTCTCCCTGCTTGGCTGCTAAATGCATGACCATTGGCAAAACCAGACAAGAACACATCCAGCACATTTCTCTCAGTGGTGCACGGCTTTGGAGGAACTCTGCAATGGGCCGTCAGTAATCTCCTTGGTCAGCTGCTCCTTGATATGCATTTACAGCAGATGACAGATGCTGCTCATGAGTGTTTCTGCCACTTTGGTATCTGTCTCTGCACAGAGCTTTTTCTGGACATCTCACACATCTGTTTCTGCCCTGTGGAATGGCCAAAAGGACCATGTTTGATGTCTACCTTGAGATGCTACCGTGATCCTGCTGGGTGGTCTGGTGCCACATTAATGGTGTAAGAACAGTTGCACAGTGCTGGCTTTGATATGGGAGCTCATGCTGGCCAACACTAATAGAGGCAAAAGCCTCTTACCCTGCTGTCAATTCACAGTACAATTTCCCTTTCATCTGTTAACCTTTCAGGACTGGTGACCTGAAGATGGGCATGCCTGCCATTTTTTACCAGGTTCTTTGTACATTTAGTTTTTCTTATTAACCAGTTCTGTAATCATGCATTGTGAAAATACTACAATAGCATTGCCTGTCTTGAGAGAGTTTCTGGGAAATAGGATTTCAGTGAATTACTGAAAAATATTTTTCTGTTTAACATAACAATACCCGCACTTTGTAGTAAAGTGGAGATGTGGGGGAATTATCAGTGCATACAATGTTATCAGTGCATACAGCTTGTTTTCCTGAGTATGTTTTAAGAAGCTTTGCATTTCTGAAGTTAAAATTTTAACAGTTGTTTAGATTGCCTTGTACCCCCCAGAGTTACCTTTCTTTTAAACAGTGAACTTTAAAAAAATCCAAACTAATACCCAACCAACAACACTTCTGTAGAGAATCAGAAGTCCTTTTTTTTTTCTTGAGCAGAATAAAATACATTTTGTTGTTTTTACTGGCTAACAGTTCATTAGTTTTCTTGAGAAATACCACACATAATGTGTTCATCTTCAATTTAATATTTCAGTGTGTTAAAGTTTATGATCACATAAACATTTTCTTGTCAAATAGTGCCTATGTGGCTGAGGTCACTAAAACAAGAGTCCAAAGCTCCTTCACAGTTTTGTAAATCAGGGGAATTTTGTTCAAGTCAGTGGAATTAAAGTTGCATGAGATCACAGTGAAGTCCAAGGATATTACTTGTGATCATTATGCAGAATATAGGCTGCAGAACTAGATCCATCTGTGCGCAAAAGAGCCATATGCTGAGACTAATATTTGGAAGTGATGGATGGATTCTTCAAACTTTAACATGTAATAACTAGTACATACTTAGATGTCAGTGGATGTAGCAGAATATGAGCTGGAGTGGCAGGCATAGCCAGCTGTTCCATATCCATGCTATATTTGGTTGAGTGGATTTATAATGCACTCTCATTCACTGGCATGTCTTCACTCACCTTCATCAAGTATGAGACACGTTTTTCCTGCCTTTACTCACTGGCTTCCTCTTCCTCCAAAAATGAAAAATTTCTGCAGGTGCTGAAACCCTTTTAGAGGTGATCTCATAGCAAAGAAATAGCTTGTGAGAGTTTCTATCCAAGCAAATCTAAGCAATTGCAGCAAATTTTGCCCATCAAAGTTTCTAATCCTAAACTAAATGATTTTAATACTATTGGAAGTTTTGAAATGTAACATCCACGATATATAGACTACGTTCCCCCTTAAACAAGGTTCTTTTCTCAGTTCTTAGGCAGTAATGTAGCATAAAATGAAGCTATTTTTCTATGATGAAAGCTATGGTAAAGAACCAGCAATGGAAAAGTGCCACCAACAAAAATACCAGCTATGGAAAAACACTACCAACAAAAATATAAGGTTCATTTTTTTCCCCAAGAACGGTAAATCTGATCTTGGATCACATTCTATTGTAATTCAAAGATCAGGTTCTCAGAGATGTTGGGAAAAATGTTCATTATTTTCTTTTTGTTCTCCCTGTAGTGAATTTATCAAGAAAGCATTTCTAACAAACTACTTTTAGGCCTCCATTTTACATTTTGTTTTCTGAAACTTTATAGCTGAAAATACTTCTTATGCATGATCTTGTAAATTTATTACTTTTTGACTGCTTAGCAGAAATTACTGGAATACTTATATCAGGCAACATTCCTGAAAATAGCTCAGACAAATTTCTACAGTAGAAATACAAGTTGCCAGAATACATGATTTTGAATTTGCTTTAGAGATTAACCTGTTGGCAGTTCCTGAACTGGGCAAGAAAAAGGTGTCATCTGTCAGATATTTGTGTTCTTCATTCAAAGTATTGCTGCAAGCACTTATATTTATTTTCTCCATGCTGTCAAGCTGTGATTTCTGTTAGCAATGACACTTTTATCTGTTTATTTTAGAATGCTCAGACTTGAAGTGACTAGTTCTTCAAAATTCTCAGTTTCATATTTTAAAATAATTTCTATATCAATGTAGCTGCAGATGCAAAGTGAATGTTTCTCTCATTCAGATTGTAAATCTGAGTCTCCAGCAATTCTTTCTAGACATAATTTTTGTTGTCCAGCAACACAGTAGGTGTGAATGTGAAGTAGAAAAAGGTTGTTATTTAGTGATTCACACACTGTAAATAGAAATTAGGGTATGATGAAAAAACATAGAGTGGTACCTTTCATTTCTTTTTGTGTAGTGCATTTTGATGAGGAGTGGCGCATGGATGCAAAATGCTACAATTGGCTCCAACCAGGAGCTGTTCAGATCTCCTTCCCAGGGATCTGATAATGGGTCTCTTGCTGGCAACTCTGCGCATCAGGCTGGCAAATCCAGAACTAGAGAGCATATCCCACGATCAAACAGGACTGTATCTTCACAATTGCTCTTCATTCCCAGTGGAAGCTAAGCCTTTGTAGAACTCATCCCCATCCCTCTGGTAATGGAGTATACATTATTTTCAGTCCACTTCTAGCACTCTGCTCCTGGAGACAAAATAATTTTCATTCTGATTTCTCTCGTCTGTAATTCAGAAAGGAAACTGCAGGCTCAAAATAATAGAATTTTCTATTTACCTCCACTTCATGTTGTTCTTTGAGCTTTTGCCTTGTATTTCAGAGATGGCACATGTTCCTTTCAAATGTTTTCAAACTGAGGCAATGTCTAAATGGAGACTTGGCAACCCTTTGCATGGATAGACTGATGAAGTATTGGTTAGTGCCCACTTACTGAAGAGAAGTAGTGAGCTTCTAAATATTTAGTTAAGGAAACTGTCTATGTTTTTCTTTCCCAAAAGGGAATGTTCTCATTTGTGGTCCAGATCCCCTCCAGTGTGGTGACAGCAGTATCAGTATAATTAAGGCAAGGAAGAGAGGTGGTATAAGGCACTGTCCTGGTTTTGGCTGAGATAATTTTCTTCCTAGTAGCTGGTACAGTGCTGTGTTTTGGATGTAGGGTGAGTATAATGTTAATAACATGCTGACGTTTCAGTTACTGCTCAGCAGTGCTTACCCCAACTCAAGGACTTTTCAGCATCTCCTATCAGTCCACCAGCAAGGAGGCCAAGGGGGCACGAGAAGCCAGAAGGAGATGCAGCCAGGATGGCTGACCCCAGCTGACCACAGGGCTATTCCATACATATAACATTATGCTCAGTAGATAAACTAAGGAGAAAGCTGGCAGGGGACAGATGATTAGGAACTGGCTAGTCATCTGTCAGTAAGTGAAGCCAATGGCATTGTGCATAATTTTTTTGAGATTCACAGTTTTAGTATTCTCTTATTAATTATTTTTTTTGACATCCATTTCTGTCATCCCAACCTATTTTTTTTTTCCCCCCAAATCTCTCCCCATCTTGCTGGGGCAGGGGAGTGAGTGAGCATCTATGTCATGTGTAGTTACCTTCCAATTAGTCCTACGAAACCTTTGACAGGAATGTACATTGTCCTGCTGCTTTTCTGGATGCCCTGACCTGCCATTCATCCATGACATCAGCAAAGTTCAAAGCTGCTTTTTCTGGCTGAAGCGGAACACTAAGTGAGGATGTAGTAGCCAGGTAACACAAGCAACTGCCAAATATGGGCTGCCACCTTTGCCAAATGCATATGATTGCCATAAGATACTTATATTTTCAAATCTGTTAATTATTGACACTTCTGGCAGTGTTGATGGTTGCATTCCATCTTTTTTTTTGTAAGCCCTATGTAAAAGGAATGGATGTTTGCTTTTTGTAGCTTAAGACAGTGCCATGGTATTTTTAATATGTTCAACTCGCATTTTTTTCATATAGGCCCTTTGAAATTTGCACCCAAATAGTTAAATCTGTTTTATTTTCCCAACTACTTATATGTACTACTTACATATCTCCTTATGGTATGAAAAATTGTTTGCTAGTGCTGTGATTGTACTAGGAGCAATTGAGTCACAGAACACAGAAAAAAATTTAAAAACTCTTCCCTCTTGTAAGAGGGAATTTACAAAATATTTACAAAATTTCTGTGGATTTGGGAAACAAAGGAGGAAGAAGAAATATAAAACACCCCCAAAACAAGTAGTGTTGTGTAAACTATGGCTTACTCCAACAGGCATCAGGTCCCAAGGAGGCAGACACTAAGGAATAAGGGCTGGAAATAACCCATAATATCACTGCTTTTGAAAAAGTCACACGATTCCCATCATGGGCATTTTGTTAAATGTGTATTTTGATAAAGTGAGTACTTTTTGAATTTTAAACCTGCTCTGATAATTAACTGAAATAAGTTATATTTATTCCTGCTTTAGATTTTGTTCTAGTGTTACAGTGGAGATTTTTGCTGTTATCTTTATATAATACATTTATTTTTTTCCATTTTAAATGTACGAGCACACATGTAAACAGCAGTTTATTCTTGAAAATGGAAATATGTTTAAAATTAAGTCAAAAATACTTCACTTAACTGGCCTCACTGATTTGTTATGGGTGTTTTATTGAATCTAAGATAAATGCAGACCTATTTCTGCACATCCAGTTTTATTATTCCTTGAAATGTCTCAGCTAAGAAGTGGAAGTAGAGTCAGATCATTTGTCGGAACTGGGTGGTAAAAACTTTGTCCTATTACTGGAACAAGTTCCAGATGGAGCTCATGGAGCAGCTATTAAATCTGGAACTGGAGGTGCTATAGCCACCATAATAAAAGATTTAAAAATTATCTGGATAATAAATCTGATAAATGGGAATATATACTCAAAGGATAGTAAGATTTCCTCTTGAGTTATCTCAGTCAGGTTTTCAGTCTTTCAGTTGAATACATTCACCTTAGCTATATCATTCAAGGTTGAAACTCATTGATCTGCTTTTATGATTTCTTTACAAAGTGAGAATTCTCCCATTATTCCTTCTGAAAAATAGATCTATGAGGATGAAGTTTCATGGACCCAGCAAAATTCCTGAGTGTCCAGTGCTAGCAATAAGTCTCACCCAAGCATAGACTCCCCCCATGGGCTATCTGATTAAACACTACAGTCTTCATTCTTCTCAGCAGTGGCTGCCTGTCACCTCCTTTTTCTGAATGCCTCTATAGACAGGGATGAGTTGTGCCAGATGAAGCATGAAGGCAGAAAACAGCCAACTGAATGACACAAGACACACTTGGATGTCAACTACCAGCAGCACAAGAAACTCTTATGAGTCTGTTACATCTTTGATGTAACCCAGAGATCCTTTACTCTTTACAAGAGAATCCACAGAATAGTCAGTGGCAATGTGTCTTAAAAAGATTTATGCAGGATAATTCCAAACCAGAGCACTGGAATCATCTTTGCTGTAGGCTGCATCCAGGATAATTTTTTTTGGTAAAATTTGACATTTTAGAACTCTTTTTTGACTAGTTCTGTTTAGGCAATGGGAAAGGCACTAGCTATACAAAGTGGGACCTTCTTCATGCTCGTGTGAAAGAGGTGATAGTCATTCTACCTACAGAGATCTCAGCTCTGAGAGAAATATATTATTTATTGGCTGTCTACCACATATGGTTGCTGTAGATAACAAATTTGCTTTTCTACATCCTTTCAGGCAGATCTAAAATCATAAGATTTTCACAACTACAAGTTATAATTCTACTGCCAAATATTTTCTGATTCTTTACCCTTTAAAAGTGAAGAAAACAAAATGCAATGGTCCAGCATAACCAGTAATGTCTAGATAATGTGACCTGAAAGAGTGTCTTACCCATTTGGATCAGATGTCCTTCTTAAGAAGCTATTATTGATATTATGAGGTCCAACATCAGAATTTGCTGTGTTTAAGGTACCTTAAAAAAGTAGAAACTTGTTTGAGAAGAAGCTTGCCAAAGTACATCAGATAAAAACAGTGGTGAATGAAAAGATAATTTTGAAGAATCTGAGTAATTCTTGATTACTGGGAAATTGGTCCCAAACTAGAAGAGCTTCCTTACATTGTCTATAAAGTTAAATGCCTTAAAGTACTCAGATCCACACACCTTAGTAA
Source organism: Lanius collurio (assembly GCA_020086605.1). NCBI lineage: Eukaryota > Metazoa > Chordata > Aves > Passeriformes > Laniidae > Lanius > Lanius collurio. The sequence goes on along the minus strand of JACBWW010000003.1, from coordinate 29,544,515 downwards.
AGCAAATAGTGATCTGAAGTACTCAAACGTTGCTAAAATTAACCCCAAAGAGAATGCAGAATGGAAGTAAATGTCTCTTGATTTTTGCAAATAAACATCCTTCATATGCTTGGACATAGTTTATTTAGGTTTAGTGAACCTTCACATTCAGGTCAAGGTTATATTGCACATACTTCCATATTTCTGCTTTTACTTGTCCATGAGCTACAGAATCTCTATCACTTCTATCAACATCAGACCTTAGATGGTCTTTAACACATTTGTGGCCTTAAAAAAAAAAAAAAAAAAAAAAAAAAAAGTAGAAAGAAACAAATATATCAGAGAAACATCTGTTCTGCAGTATAGTTTCCAGGTAGTGAAAGTTTGAGCACTGGCATATGAAAGTTGCTTAAAATACCTTAGTTTCTGCATCAGAGTTATCTGGCTTAAGCCCAGTCCCCAGGTATGGCCATGGTTCCATTTACATACAAGTTTGCTTTGGCTCAAAAGGGGCCTCTAGAGATGGCACTACTTAGACAAAGGTTGCTAGAAAGCTGACTATTCTTCCTTTGCTCCCTTTAGCTTGTATTCTTGTCTTCTCACATGTCCCCTCAAGCCTTGGGTGGGTAGAAAGCCATCAGCAAAAACAGTTTGCCCATGCTTCTTTTTGGGCAGTTTTTAGCAATGCTGCTATAATTTACGGAGGCCCAGTGAGCAGAGCTGAGATTTTGATCCATTTCTGAAGTCTGCATGGCTTTTAAGATCAGGTTTTCTTTCAGACTGATTAACAGTCTTTCCTAGCCAGACTTAGCCTATTTCAAGCATAAAAACATTTCAAAATTATTAACTTACTACTAAGTTTTGTGAAAGTACACACTGCTTTTGTGAAGAGGTTTGTTGGTAGACCTGCAGCTACTAAAAAATGTGCTGATGAGAGCACAAATATACTTTTAGATGCCTGATAATCCACATAGACCTGAGCTGCTAGAAATCGTGTTTAAGAAAATCAGAATTGCTGTGACTAAATTTTTTGGGTTTGTACCATGTTCTTTTATAGTAAATTGTTGACATTTACAGAGTGATGACATTTCCTTTTTCATAGTCACATATTCAAGAGAGTATATTTACACAGGAAGAGCAAAATGCCGAATCTTTAACAGGTCACATGTATTATTATTTTTGACTTTAGAAAGAACAAGTTTTATGGCTCAGTCCATACTTAATAATGAACTTTTAAAATTTACAGGGGAGTGAAAATGAAGCAAGGGGTCTGATCTTCTGTGTTTCACTGTTGTTTTTTCACACTAAGGACTTTTCTTTCATGATGAAGTCAGGATCTGATATCTCAGTCACATGGGTTTTGACTACAGGTTACCTAGGAACAGTAGAGCAATTCTAAACATAAGAAAGATGAACTTCGACCTTCTTTGTAGCAGATGGAACATTTTGTGAACAACTGGTCATGTGTAAATGTTAACTTGTTTGCCTTTCTTAGTAACCAACAAATGAACAACATATGCCTTTATTTTGCAAAGGTTACGGCATTTTTTTTGCCATTTTTTTTTATCTTTTTTTTTGGTGGGGGTGTGATTTTGTGTTTTGAGCACAAAATATTATGTTCATTAGAACAGAGTAAAATCTGACTCTTTTCTTCTGTATCAAATGCACAGTATGTTTGGAAAATTAACATTAACAAATATTACTTATATCTGAGGTTATCAACATTTAATTAAGAGGGCCTTTTACTTTTTAGGAAGATATTGTTGGCATATATGTTATAAAAAGTTCAAATTTAAATACTGTACAATTAGTTTCCATGAAAAAAAAATGACTTTTGCAGGCCCCTACAATGGACAGTTTAAAGAAATAACTATTCTGTGTTTAAATTGTGCTCCTTAGTATTTTAAACAGATGGCAATGGCTTTCCTCTTGATTATAACTTTGAGGCATGCTTTACTAAATGGAATCAGCGGGGTTCATTAAGGTCCCATTTGATGTATCAGTATTATAAAAATACCATGTTAATTATCCTCAAACGTTGCAAGTTACCTCCATTTTTCTGCAATCAGAAGATGAGAGAAACCCTGTGAAGCAAATTAGTCCTAATTGAAAGAGGACTGATTAATATTTAAATAAGGCATTGTGTGAGGGATTCTGCCATGAGAAAAATAGGCTGAACATCTGAATTAATTGCATAGCAGGTTAAATTAAATTTCATATAATGGGTTGGAAGATGAGTTGGCACAGTGCTTTAGCAGGGAGCACAATGGCTGAAATACCAGTCTTTTCTTTCACTCTTGGCTGGATTCCACTGAGGTCCTTGTAGCCCTTACCTCTTTGTTGTCTTTCTTTCAATACAAACAAAGGTACTAACAGAAAATTGCAACTACATTTTAAAAAATGTTAATCCTTTTTGGGAGACAGCACCTGTCTACATTTGCTCAATTTCTCTTCCACCTTGGCTGCAAAATTGGGAAACATTAGTATCTTTTTCCTTGCCAGATTTAATGAGAATTGATGTCATAAAATGCTAATGGCTGGAATATAGTTAGAACTGTGCTATTAGTGGGTTATCACTGTCTGACATTTTCACTGCACAGGAGCATACATGTGGAGCCTGTTTAAAGTGATTGGGTTACTTAAGGGTCCCTGTTAGGGATATTTAATCCAACATAAATTACTTATGCACTTTGTTAGTGTTCAAAGGAAGAGTGTCACGTTGTACATGTTGGCAGTTTTCCAGTCAAGAGCTGTTAATTACTGTACAGCTAGTGAATACATTTTGTGGCAATGGAAGCCAAAGGGGAAAAAAAACTATATCCATATTCCATCTAACTGAAAATGAATAGATGGGAGTGCAGGGGAAAAAGTAGACTGAAGTCATTTTCACCCTTAGGAGTTACAGTGCCATTTGTTTTCATTTTGAAAATAAAAACAAATGACAGTATGATTCCCTGAGGGGGAAGTACTTTAGCTATAAAGAATCCCTGCCAAAAACCAAGCTATTATCTATTTGTATGCTGATAAGAAAAAAGCATGTTCTCCAAAGCTCTAATTCATCTACATCTCTGCAGAGTTCAAGGTTCACTAAGATACTCTTTGCTTATCATATTGAATGCACGTGATAACTAGGAAAATGGCTGATAACTATAGTACTCATTTCTTTTTGACATGCAGTTTAGTATAGTCAAATTACTTTATATTCCCACTCTTATATTAAGAACTGCTGTTCTTGCCAAGGCTTGTGGGTTTTAGTGGTGGAGAGACAGTAAATAACAAGTATCTTTTGATATTATCATGTGGTTCACCTTTGGGAACTAGCCATAAGAAATAACTTTGAAGAGCTAAACACATTTTTTATATGGAAGCTCATGGATCATGTAACTGTGCTGGAGGAAAAATGAATAGTTCTGTGAGTAAAGTTACTGTACGGTCTACAAATAAAGAGGCTGTTATACCCTTGATCTCTACAAATGGAAATAAGGTTTGAATATGGCCTAAAGTGCTATCTTTATTTCATTTTATTATCTAACTGCAGTGCTAGTTATGAAGTTGTCCATATGAAGTTCATAACAACAATACTTCATTTTCTGTCTATATTATTGAAATTGCTAAAGGCACAATATATGCATGACTGTAGTTATGTAAACATTCCATTTTTCAAATACATCATTTATGAAGCTACAGGGGGAAAATGGAATATCTTGCTTTTGCATAATAATACATCCTAACAAACTTTTTTTTTTTTTAAAGCTAAATCCAAAAGTTTTATTTTCAAGTGTTCTTCTAACACTTTCATTACAGGCATTGTGCATTTGACTAAAATTCTCTTTCCTCCTTGGATATCATCAGATCTTGAGTTTGTGATCTCTGTGTATGTATTTAAATACTCCAATAACCTTGGCTCTCACTTTTTCCAGGTGAGGGCTGATACTCAGCATAGAGAAGTATATCTGGAGACTGAAGCATGTTTTGGGTTTGAGAAAATGTTCAAAGCTACTATTGTTTTTTATATGACTGCTCTAAATGGTTTGGGTTTGTTTGTGTTTGATGCAGATTATTATCACAATAGATCCAAGATAAGTACAAATAAGAACACATCATTATATATGCAGATAGTTTTTGTAATCAGTGATTGTCACTAATGCCCTTTGCTCTTCCTCAACTCTTTTGATATTTTGCAACACCAGTGCTTTGTAGTTGGACTTCATAGATGCTGCAGATCCTCAGGCCCAAGACTTTCTTCATTGTTTGCACCACACCTCAAGTAACTGATTTGGCTTACTGGTAGGGGTTACTAGAGTAAAAATGCTAATTATATATTTTATACAGTGGTTATCATGCAGAGACTTAAGTAACTACATTTTTCATTAAGAATCCCTGAATTGCCGCCCAGCCACTTTACATCTTTAGCATCTGAAAACGCTCACACAGAGAGATGCTCCATTCTTGTGCTATTTGTAGCCATAACAGCAATTATTGCTGTGAAAAACTCGAATTGTTCCTACTTAAGGTTGCTCATTGCTTGCAGCCTACACATATTTTACCCATTAATTCAATTTCAAGGATAATGAACCTATCCCTGGCTGAAGGGACAGAGTCCAAGACTCCTTCCTGGTTAACAGCTGTAACCATTAGGAAAGCAAACAGGAACAGTTGCATTCAAAATGATAATTTTGGGTGTCATATCCTATTTCCCATTTTACATCACAACTTCCATTTTGGAAAGCTCTGCTGTAGGGTGCGATACAAAAAGCTGCCATAACCACACCATTAGTGTAAATATACTCAGAAGAAATAATTTGGTGCCTGTCAAGAGGTGTGACTTTTAAACTGTAGACAGGACTTAAAAAAATAATATTTTTTAATTAGTCTGTAAAAATGTTGGTTTTTTATGGATTTCATTCTTTCATACCTGACTTTCATCATTTATGGGACTGAATAGGCTACTCAATTGAAACTTGAGGTTTCACTGTGGGACCACATCCTGGGTTTGGCTGGAATAGAGTTCATTTTATTCCTAGTAGATGCTACAGTGCTGTGCTTTGGATTTGGTGTGTGAATAATGTTGACAACACACTGATATTTCGTTGTTGCTAAGCAGTGCTTACTCTAATTCAAGGATTTTTCAGGTTCCCATGCTCAGCCCCTGAGCAGGTGCACAAGAAGGGAGGGAGAGCAGGCAGGACTGCTGACCCAAAGTGGCCAAAGAGATGTTCCATACTGTAGAATTTCATCCCCAGTATATAAACTGGGGGGAGTTGGTTGGAAGGGGCAGTAGCTTGGGTGTCAGTCAGCAGATGGTGAGCAAGTGTATTGGGAACCACTTGTTTTTCTTGAGTTTTGTCCACCTCTTTTTATAATGTCTTTTTTCATTAAAATTATTGTTATTAGTAGTAGTAATATATCTTATTTTGTTTCAATTATTAAGCTGTTCTTATCTCAACCCACAGGTTCTACCTTTTCTAACTCTCCTCCCCATTCCACTGGAGAGGAAGGGGGAGTGAACAAGTAGCTGGGTAGCACTTAGGTGCCAGCTGGAGTTAAACTACAACAGACCTGTATAACCACCTTTTTTCAATACTCAGTTATATTTCCCATATAAGCATAAATTTGAGAAGATTAAAGCTTAAAATAGATGCATTTAAAAATTAATTATTAGATTATTTTTATTAAAAGCAGGTTTTTTGTTATATAGTTCCAATTTCCTTATTAAATTCAATCTTTGTAAACAAAATAAAATGATCTAATTAAATAAACATGACAATGTTCAATATCTCTACTAATTAAAAAAATTTATATGAATATGAATCACTGTTCCAAATCATTGATACAGATTATTTTCCTGGCTGTGAAAATTGAATAATGTTTTATACTCATGCCATTAGTTAATTTGATTATCAAAATATTTTCCCAAACACAGAACTGGAACATTAGTCTTGCTTCTTTAAATACCAAATTAATAGTCACTGATATTATCTCAAAATCAAATACTTATTTTACATGATGTATTGATTTTTCTCAAATCAGTAGTTAAAATTTTTGTACTTTGGTTTTATAGTCCTTTCAAGTGATCTTTTACTTCAGGGGAAGATTTTTAGTATAGTGAAATGCATTAAGTGAATAGCAGTTTTTACTTAAAGCCTGTCTTGCTGACAAATACAGTCCTGTGCCTAGTGACTTTCAGTTTAAGGAATTGTGTTAAGATTCATATTTCAGTTTTGGTTTTTCAGGGCCTCTGTCTTATAATGTCTGTACATTTTCATAAGGCTTTCAGGGCTGTCTCTGGCAAGGAGGAAGCACTAGGCATGGCGGTAGCCAGGTTGCATCTGGACCTTGGATAAGCTGTTTGAAACTTTGGCAAGACCCAGATGAACCTGAATAGATGAAAGGTTCTGCAGATTTCTTTCCCTAGCCTGTTGTACATGCAACAGGTACATAGATAAGGCACAACCTGTGACATCCAGGAAAGTGTCTTCCTATTTAGGCTATTTCTGTTCTTTCAGATTGTCAGAGCACAAATGATCTCCTTGAGTTCAAATGCCAAGATAGGATGTTTGTAATTGTTGATTCTATGTAACTGACTAGTGTAGTAAGCTCAGATCTCTTGCCAAATAAAGATGACCATTAATGACTGTGTGCTACTAAACAAATAAGGAATGGCAGTTTAGTAGAGTTTTTCCTCATACAAAAATAGTGTTTGGCTCAGTCCAGGAAAAATAGTGAAGTGATGCAATATGTTAAGCAGAGGGATTTATTGATTGTTGACTTTTTAGAACTACACATGAATTATCAGATAAGTTGTTCTCTTTATGAAACTTAAGAACTTCTGGTTGTATTCAAAGATGAAGTACTACACAACTGGGTATAATCAGAAAATAAATAGATACCTAAACTCTCTCATTGTTAGACATGAACCGAGTAGACATTTTCTCAATTGGATCTCTGTTTTGAAACCTATGGAAGTATCATTTCAGACACTTGATTCATGACGTTCCAGCTCTCAGAGAAGATTTTCTCAGATTTTTTTAAGCCTCAAAATGAAGACCTAGTCATGGAAAATCTGAGAGGAAAGAGCATATGATATCAAAATGAGGGTGAGGGTCTACATGTGTTTCAGTATCTGGAAATTAATAAAACATCACATCTCAAAAGGAATCTTTGGAAAGAAGTGCAGCTTTTACTGGGAGCAGGTCGACTGGGTTTCTGTAGAATTAAGCAATGCTTTTTTAATTACTCCCAAATTTACAATGATATTTCAAGGTTTAAAAAAGCTAAAAGTCGAAGCAAACATTTTCTGCTGGACTTAAATGAACTGCATGATCCTTGACATGTTTTCCCTGCCAACAAAATAAACCCAAAGGGCATGTAGCAGAGTCCTTAACTATGATCAGGCTATTTATCCTCAAAATCTCATTTCTCACTATCTTTTTTTTTTCTTTTCACAGTTGACTATTACATCATTAAAATAGTATCTAAAGTTGATTTAAGGATAACATCAGTTAGACAATGCAATGTTATTATCTCATATTTCAAGAATAGATATAGGACTTTTTTAGCCAAGGATGCTTGGATCTCCTGATGGCATTCAATCTTTTTCATGGATGATAGCAGATCAGCTTATAAAAAGGTTTTATATCTGCATTTCTAATACTTAAAAACATGAAATCAGCTAAATATGTATGTTACATGAATCTTAGAAAGTATTTACATTGTTGTGATTAGTGCATTTTAGAAGTGTTACTATGCAGTTTAAAATAAATTAACAATCTGCTCAAAAACTTTTGGTATGTAGATCAGATGCTTCAATCTGTCATTCATATTGTATCTATACCTATATATATCCACATTTATTTACATACAGGATTACATACCTTCAGCAACTTTTTGCTTTCAGAATTTGGGCTATAATTTATCAAGCAGTTGTACTTTTTTTTTTGTTTTGTTTTAATTTCAGAGTATCTTTTTATAGTGGTTTAATACTAGCATTCTCTTTTCAAACTTCAGTTTTGAAGGCACTTCTGCCAAATGTGTGAATCTCTCTCTGCAGGTTGTCCATGTTTGTTTCTGAGAAGCTCCAAATTGGTAGGAATCAACTTGAAAGTGTGTAGTAGCTGTCAAATCCTCAGAACAGGCTGCACATGATCTTGTGACTGATTTAGAATGTACTGGGAGCCAAAGTAATACAAAATAATTGGTTGTTCCACTCATTCATGTTTGATGGCTAGGAACCTGATCCTCAAAGACGGTATCTCAGCTGGGAGAGTCTAAACACTTCCGACTCCCAGTGCTGCTTGTGTGCTGGAACTGGTCCTTGCTCCATCTCACTGCGAGTCTGGGGAGCTCACCCTTTTGTCTGGCATGCCCCAGTCACACAGGAAGGGGTGAGTGCACAGCCCAGCTGAGTGACTGGCCCAAAAAGTTTGGTAAGCAAGACAACAGTCTAGGCTGGGGTGAAAAGCCTGGGTTTCAGGTGGCGATTCTTGGCCGGACCTAGCTTGCCCTAAGTATGGATGAAGTGCATGAGCTCTCTTGGATTAAGATTCAGCTCTTGACTCTGCCACACAACCACTGTACTTTTCCCCACCCTGGTTCAGCAAGTGAGGGAGAGAAGGGGTAGTCTCAGGGATCACCAGGGTGCCCTGGAGAAGACCCCTGGCTGTGCAGGAGAGGCAGCTGCAGGCACGTCACTGCATACTGCCTTAGTGAAGAAAAGCTGAGCTGGCATGTCTCAATGAGCTCCAGCGAGGCTGTATGGCAAGTGGCAACCCTCCAGCCTAATTCTGGAGTAGCTCTGCTAAAACCAGTGGAGTTACAGGTGGAGGTTCAGGCTTCACCTACACTTTTCTTGATGAGTAGCTGTGTCCTGATTCTATTTGCTCTTGCAAATACAATGTTAAATGGTAATAGGAAACTAGACAGTTCATAGACAAATCAGGAAAACCTTACTAATTCTTGTCTGCTGTTGTGGTTTAACCCCAGCTATCAACCAAGCCCCAGACAGCCACTTGCTCACTTCCCCACCAGCAGGACAGGGGAGAGAATCAGAATGGTAAAAGCTAGAAAACTGTGGGTTGAGATGAAGACAGCTTAATAGGGAAAGCAAAGGCCATACATACAAGCAAAGCAAAACATGGAATTGGGTCACTGTTTCCCATGGGCTGGCGGGTGTTTGGCCATCTCTAGGACAGCAGGTCCCCATCCCACCTAACAGTTACTTGGGAAAAACACCATCAGTACAAACATCACCCTTCCTTCTTCTTTCTGCAGCTTTATATCCTGAATAAGATGCCTTATGGTGTGGAATAGCCCTTTGGTCAGCTTGGGCCACCTGTAGCTGCTGTGTCTCCTCCCAGCCTCCCATGCATCCCCAGCCTCCTCACTCGTGTGGCAGCACAAAAAGCAGAGAAGGCCTTGGCTGTGTGTAAGCCCTGCTCAGCCACAACAAAAACATCTCTGTATTATCATCACTGTGTTCAGCACAACCCCAAAACACAGCCCCACACCAGACACTGTGGAGAAAATTAACTCCATCCCAGCCAAAACCAGTTGTCTGTTGGTTTTGGGTGATGGCTTATAAGCTGTAATAGTTTTCTGAGGGGTCAGAAAATCAAACATTATCTGTAATGAGTCTCAGCCTCTGTTGGAACAAAGTAGTAATTTATAGCAATTTATTTTGGTTGCTGATTCTTCTGAGGCTCTCCTACCTAAAGAGGTGTGTAGTTTGGGTGTGCAGGAGATGGTCTAACTGAAACTTAGTAAACTGTGTATGGTTAACTGGGTGACAATGACTATGGGCCACACTGTTTGAGGCTTACATGCTGAAAAGTGCAGGAACAGGAAAGGGTAGAGAGGGCCAAGTGTGGGAACTCAGCACTTCTGTACAACAGATCATTATGATTATGCAGAAGCTTTAAAATACTCTAAAATATGCATCACCTCTTTGGGCATCATGCAGGAACTCACATATCTTCCAACTTTCACTTTATACCTACTTATCACCTCTTTTATGTATTTAGCTTACTTATATAGTCTACCAACTTACACACACTTATGCATAACCTATACAGTTCACTTACTTACACATAACTTACAACTTATATATCTTACTCACTGTCTTGTACTACTTATACATGTTACTCATACACTTTACTTTTACCTAACACAGTACATACACATTTTACTCACTTATGCTTACTTAAGACAGTACTTCTGCATTTTACTAACTTATCCATAATACAGCACATATTTTATAACTGCTGTACATGAGATTACACCTTGCTTGATTAGTCCCTCTACTTTATCCAAGAGCTCCACACACACTTTTCAGATAATAAGATTGGTTCCTAATCCAGTGCAGCACAGTCCTCTTTATCTATTCCTTGCTGTCTTGGTGTTTAGCCTTTCAGCTTCTCCTTTCCCAATTCTTTTTCAATTTAGCAGTTTATCTTTCAGTCCTTGATGCTCCAGATCCAGGCAAGCAGAGTCAAGATGATGGCAGCAACAAAACCCATCCACTGATCAGCAGCAAAGTTAGTCCAGGAAATCCAAACAAGACAGAAAAGGACAGGGAGCAGATACATGCCTATCCTACCTCTCTCTTCTTTTCTCTCTGAACCTTCTGACTGGGCTTAAAAACCCTCCAGGGGCTGATTGGCTGCAGCTGAAAGTGGACAGCCAGGTGAAGCTGGTGAGGGTAATTCTAGCCTGGGCTCACCCTGAGGGCTCCAGTAGGCATAACTACAGATGGTTTGGCTGGGGCACACTATCATGGTTCAAAACACCTTACAACAGCCATGGACCCAGCAGACTGTCTTTTGTGGGGTGTCCTCAGGTGGATGGTGCAGCCTGCAGTAAGCTGCTGTGTCTGAAGAAGGAGTGTGGTATGGGAGCCAGGTGTGGGTTCATTCCATGGTTCTGTGGAGCATTCACCACCACTTTAAATCCTTTTCCCTGGCAGATGGTTGTCCCCATCAGGTTTGAAGAGAGCCTCTCTGCCTAGAGTAAGCTAAGCCTTTATTAACATGTAAATATTTGCCTTGTTGTTAATGCATATCTGGAGACTGGACTGTCTTCCAAATAAAAACAATGAAGGAGTAGAGAAGAAATTCTGCTACCCTTGTGCACCACAGAGAAATGTCTAAAATATACAGCAAAGCATTTTCTTTGTTAAATCAAAGTGCACAATGTTGACCCTTTGTAAAAACACTGTTATGCATTTTTAATGGGAATATTGTGAGCAGTTGAGAAGCTGCATAATGAATTTCATGCATTTCACTATGTGTTTGTTCTAGTTTATGCCCTCACAGTCAAAAGAGGGGAATCACATACCTTGAAAATAATGTTCATAAGTAGTAAGAAGCTTCAGTATGCATACTGTATTCTAATTATACCTGGTATATTAGCATTTAATTTCTGCTGAAGGGCTCACTCAGAATGAACCATAGAATTTTATAGTGAAAACTTGTTCTGATCACTAACATAAATTTAAAAACATCTGCAGAGTACATTAAGATCTGCAATATCACAGTAAATAAAGAAAAGATAATTTTAAGTTGTCATGTAGCTAGGTTAAATATAATGTTCATTTCCCATCCAGAATTTTTGTACAATCTCCAGATAAGTAACTTAGGCTATAAATTTTTTTTTTTTTGGCATTTCACAATAAATAGCAAACCACTCTCCCTCCCTTTTCCCTGCAAAGATGTAGTGTGACTTGGTTACCTCAGGTATTTTCCTATTGGGAGGGGCAGTTTATACCGTGCAGAAGAAAAGTATGAACAGGCAAAGACTGTTGGATGCATACCTTCCTTGGAATGCTGCTGCACAGCCAGTGCAGGGTGAAGGAGCCACAGTACAAATGACAACTTAGTCAGCAAGTGCATGAGGACAAAAGAAATGGTTATGGCTCTGGTAGCTCACAAGAAGTATGGTAGCTCCTGAAACAGCAGGATATGAGCTGCTAGGGCACTAACCTTGCTCATAATGATCTTAAAACACACTTTTTTAGTACAAAGTATCAGATTTTAATCTCTAGAAAAAAGTGTTATCATTGAAACCTGCAATATATAGAGGGAGTTGGAATTGTTTTGAAAAGTACTTTCCATAATTAAAAAAAATGCACCAAAGTCTAAACGCTTAAAAATATTAAACCAAGCAGGCTGGACTTTGAAACTGGTGTTTGGCATAGACATAAACCCCCATAAGGAATTGAAGCTTTACTTACTGTGCAGAGAAACAATTAAAAAATATCTCTGGCATGTTAGTTATCTCAAACTGGTAGAATTAGGAGAGCCTAATGAAGCCATTCCATTTGCAAATTTATGTCACAATTAAAATTTCTTTATTCCAGCTATGACAATAATGTGACATACTTCCTTCTCTCCAGGAGAAGTAAAGGGAATGGCAGCTGTCCTGAAAATAATTCTTGGTCTCCTTTTATGTGTGAGATTGTTAGTACTTCCTCTCAACTGGAGGGAAAAGAAGGGAATGGATATCACTATGCATGAAATGTGTAAGATGTAAATGCAAGATTGCAGTATTTCTGAAGTGTTTCTACAATTGCTTTATGCTGTGAAGCATTCTATATAATTTAGCCCTTCCCTCACAACAGTATTTACTCTCCCTATCTGTTGGAAAGATATTTCTATTGTAATAACATCTAGGAGTCTGAGTTCTGTAAACTGGGAGTTAATTTCAATGGCATTCAGTAGCTGCCCACAATACGCAGTGTGGTTTGAAACATAATTTACCTTTATCTCATTCACTTTCATGAAAGACATTTTACAGATTTCCTTTTGAAGGTGAAGAAGGCTCACCATAGGTTTATGTCAAAACATTGTTGAGGTTGTTTGATTAAAAGAAAACCAAACTAACTTTAGCACATATAGGGGAAGACAGGAAAGGGTAAATAGCAAGTTTATTTTAGGGTTGCATGGTATCTTGTGTTTCCTGGAAGAAAGGAAGCATGAGGAAGGTGGCTTCCTGTTCAGTAGGCCAAAATCCCATTGTGTGTTTTGCAGCATGTGGCGTGTAATTTGTACAAAACCTCCACACCCCCTCTATGTTCAGGTTAAAAGGAGGGGCAAGAAGAAGCTAATATCTTGGCTCTCTTAGGGAGAAGCAGTTGTGTGTACCCACAACAGCTTCATCTATCTCAGCGCTACAGGAATCAGAGAATTGTTTGGGTTGGAAGGGACCTTTAAAAATCACCTCGTTTCGACTTCCCTGTCATGGGCAGGGAACCTTCGACTTGACCAGGTTGCTCAGAGCCCCATCCAACCTGGTCTTGATCACTGCCAGGGATGGGTCACCAGCAGCTTCTCTGGGCAACCTGTTCCAGTGCCTCACTGCCCCCATATTGAAGAATTTCTTCCTTATAACCAGTCCAAATCTACCCTTCCTCAGTGTAAAACTGTTGCCCTTTCTAGCACTAGATGCCATGGTAAAAACTCTCTCCTTCTTTCTTATAAGCCCCTTTATCACAGAATCACACAGAATCAATTAAGTTAGAAAAGACCTGAAGGCCAACCTATGACCCAACACTACCGAGTTCAACTAGACCATGGCACTAGGCATAGTGTTTCCTTAAACACCTCCAGGGATGGTGACTTCCCCACCTCCCTGGGTAACCCATTCCAATGTCTCATCACTGTTTCTGGGAAGCAATGCTTCCTAATGTGCAACCTAAATCTCCCCTTGCACAGATGAAGACTATGGTCTTGTCCTGTTGCCTGGGGGAAGAGGCTAAACCCAACCTGGCTGCAACTTCCTTTCAGGTTATTGTAGAGAGTGATAAGGTCTCCTCTGAGACTCCCTTTCTCCAGCTAAACAACCCCAGCTCCCTCAGCCACTCCTCAAAAGACTTGTGCTCTAAACCCTTCACCAGCTTCGTTGCCCTTTTCTGGACTTGATGCATCACCTCAAAGTCCTTCCTGAATTGATGTGCCCAGAACTGGCCACAGGACTAGAGGTGCAGCCTCAGCAGTGCCAAGTACAGGGGAGCAATTACTGCCCTGGTCCTGCTGGCCACATAATTTGTGATCCAAGCCAGGATGCCACTGGCCTTCTTGGCCACCTGGGCACACATTGGCTCATATCCATCTGGCTGTTAACCAGCACTCCCAGGTTCTTTCCCACTCAGCCCATTTCCAGCCACTCTGCCCCAGCCTGTAGTGCCACAGGGGTTATTGTTGCCAAAGTGTAGGGCTCAGCACTTGGTCTTGTCAAACCTCATATAACTGGCCTTGGCCCATCTATCCAGCCTGTCCAGATCCCTCTGCAGAGCCTTCCTACCCTCCAGCAGGTTGAAACTCCAACTCAATTTGGTGTCTTCTGTGAATTTGCTAATGGTAGCCTCAATCTCCTCATCTAGGTCATCAATCAAGATATGAAGCAGTTTTAATTAAACAATATATTTTTATATATTGAAAGGCTGCAAAATGTCTTCTCAGAGCCTACTTGTCTCCAACCTGAACAACCCCAAATTTCTCAGTCCATCCCAGGTGTAGAGGAGAGAAGGTGGAGAATTCACATTCTGCTTTCCAGTCTACCCCATGGAAGCACAGCAGCATTGTCCTCATTGCTTTGGCTTATGGCAAAGCTCCTCTGTGCCATTAAATTTTATAGTCTAAGCCAGAAAATGTTAAAGGAAATTGAAAAGATAAGTTTGCTACAAGTTTTACAACTTGGGCATATGATTCTGTATACTGTAGCTAGCCAGATATCTGATCTTTTGCTCTCAGTGTGATATTTGAATATATCTATGTGTTTTCATCTGATTAAATTTTGAAAACTTTATTAATGTGTATTTTAAATATCCACTGAATATGCTATGAGAAAGATACAGAATAGTTAAATGGCAAGATTATTTTGATTTTAAATAAGTACTTTTCAAATAAATTTATTATTGACTTTTCAATGTTACAGGTTTTTTTTTTAAAAAGTGCCAATTAGGCATACAAATAAATTTTAAAAATATTTACTTGTCAGGAATATGGATTTTCATTTTAATTTACTCCCACATATTCCTAAAATATAGTAATATAAAGAGGTTTTGACTGTTTTTTGGTCAGTAATCATTTTTGTGTTGTCTTCTACTTTTGACAGTTGTTTGTATGCACTAAGTAAAAGGTAGGATGAATGGCCTATTTCTGTCTGTTTTCATTACTGTACTCTTTCTGTGTGCTCCATCTTATTCTTTCTATATGCCTACTGGGACATTAAAGATTCTGTAATTATTTCAATAAGATCAGGCTTATAGATTTTTTTGTTCCACTCAGTTGTTTGCTAATAAACCTGCCTCTGTGCTGAAGGCTAACAAATTTCTTATTTAATACTGTACTTTTTTTTACATGATATATTAGAGAACATTTTAAAAGGTCAAGATTGTGCAATTTACTCTTTTCCCTTGCTGTTGTAACAGTCTCAAGGTAGCTCCTTAACTGAAAATTTCAAAGTCATCATCATCCTTTTGAAAACATAAATATTAAAGCTGCTTTGTTTCTTATTTCAGAATCTGAAGGAAATTGGAATAGTTTGAGATATCACAGTGCTTAAACCCTAGAATGGTTTTAGTAGGAAGTATGTTTGTGGTCTCACAAATAACGATGTGCTAAGGGATTAAGAGAAACTGGATAAATTGGAGCAGTGCAGTAATATATCCTTCAGATAAGTGCACAGGGGTTTCCCTAGCATCAAGTTCTTTGACATCTGTGGTGTAAACCAACATCTTTTACGCTTTTCACCGCACAGTTTTAGCCCAGAGTAGGATGGAGGTCTCTGCAGGATGAGTGCTTCATGTGCCGTCCCCTCTCACTGCAGACCCATGCCTGAAGCTGGGACCCAGCTTAACACTGCTGCCATTTTAAAAATTTTCAACGTGCTCTGGAAAATTAGTTCCCTAGTGCCTAAAATGATGGTTATTCTTACATTCAGAAGGGTTCATTTTTTTACTAGTGCAGAGTAAACCATCATCTTTCTCAGGCCTAAGTACTGTGAAATAGTTATTGGAAGAGAGCACCTTTCCTGATATCTCTGGTATTTTGAAGAGGGATCTCAGGTATCTAATCCAGGTCCAGATAGTTCCTAGGCATTGATTTTCATGGGTTTTTTTCTGTAGTTGTGCAGTGCTTACTTTAGGAGGCAATTGAAAGCTACTCAGTCTGTGCAAGTCTGATCTATTATTTATTTATTTATTGCTTGCACAAGGCAAGACAATTAACATTAGATCTGCCAGTTGTGCAGGGCTAAACCCTTTGTTTCTCAGGCTCTGTAACTGGACATTTTCTCTGACTTTTTCGCCTGCTCACAGTGACAGCATAGCAATTACCTTCTTAAAAGACTTTTATCCTGCGTACCTATGTAAAAAACCATTCCCAGTATTGGCCTTATAATTGTCCTGAGTGTATTTTTTACTTAAAGTTTGAATGAACAGAAGACCTTGTGAACTGGCCTTGTCAAACCTTTGGGAGATTTGTGGTGAGTTTAGCATGTATCATATGCTTTATAGTGTAAGCTGTTATTAGTTCTACTCAACAGCTGAAGCAATTTAGCCAACTGCTCTACAGATAAATTGCTTCTTTGCACTCTGGTCTTTTCTGAGACCAGATGGAATTCTGGGACTTGACCTCGAAAGGAATATTTTTGCCACTTCTTGAGACCAAACTTCATATACCGTCGATCTTCAAATTATTAAGTGTCCCGTGCCAAGAGGCTTCAGTAAATGTTAAATCTCTTTTGAGGATTCAAGAATCCACATTTCTATAATTCTTTAGGTATTTCGCATCAAAAACTATGCAAGTGTAGTTAGGACTCCATACATATCTGAAGTATAGGGAAGGATGAAGACAAATTTGACATAGTCCAGGAAAAATAAGCAACAAGAATGAAAGATCTAGACTATTAACTCATGAAGGTGAGAGTTAATAACCACTCTCAGCTTGTAAAAAGGATGAAGATAAAATGCTGGAATAGAAATATTGTGATACCTCTGTCATTATAGGGCATTTTCTTTTAGAATAAGTTTGATGGTAGTGGAGAACTGTGTGCTTAGCTCTGCTTCAATGAAAGAGGTTGGAGATCATTTGAGACATAGATGGCCATTGCTTCTGAGCAAACAGTTAAAGTACTGAGGCATTGTTAGTGGTCATATATTTATCTGCCCTATGATGACATAGGTGTTTAAATCAGACACTTAGTAGACTCACTGATTTCCACCCTACACATGTCACAGGGGAAAGGCAGATGTTAAGATGATCCATTGCTAAATAATAGCAGGGCTTTTATGTGCAGTCTCAAAGGATGCAAATTGCAACTTTTAACACTTGGCTTTCTAACCTTGGCTAAGGTTCTGTCTACCTGACAAAACTCTTGTCATCTTGAATTTGTTACGCTCAGCAGTACAGATGAGCTGCTACATATCACCCTGGACAATAGATCAGCTTTTGTTGGCAACTCTAATCTATGGCTTAGGCATAGACTTTTAGAATTGTAAGGTGATGTTCTCATAAGAAGACTGACCTCAAGCTCACACAGAGGCCAAGAAAACAACCACAATGGGAAACTTCTTCATCAGAACTTCTGCTTTGTACATATAGTCTTAATTTAAAGATTCTATTTATGTAAAATATTTCACATTTCTAGATACGTAGCTTCTGTGAGGTGTTAATCAAATGTGTGTTTTCTATTTGGCATGAATTACCTGTTCCAAACCTTCAAGTGTTTATCTTTCTCTGTTAATTGATAAGGAACTCATCAGTAGCACAGATTTCTTGAGTTGATATTTGCAGTTTGTGTCAAAAGCATCTCATAACCTTATTTTCAGTAAACTATTGAAAATGGGATTCATATAATCTAACACTGCATCATTCTTTTGGCTCCTAATTGTTTCTTAATGCTTTGGGATATTACTTGAAGTGTAGACATGTCAGAACATGTCAGGACATGGGATTCCAGTACTCATCTGCCTGGTTGCAGAGCTGCTAGAGTTCTTTGCTCCCTTTCTTACAGCAGACTATTTGCTTGCTCTTGACTGCTTGGTTCTTACCTAAATTACTCCAGCAGTTCATGTGCAGGTGACTTTACATGGCAATTGTTTTCCAGTCTGCCATTGTTCATTTATGATGCAACATGCACAAAGCTGTGTTCAAATGCAGTTCAAATGAGTGCACTTCTCAGATGCTTTTCTATAGCTCATCTTCCCCATTTGGTATCTGTGACTTCATCAGCTCTTTGCATTTCCTCCAGATTTTGCTGGGTGAGTAATAGAGATACTGCAGAGCATCAGGTTGAGAACTTCGTGCCTTGAAGCATTTCTCACAATGATATTTCCACAACTGCAGTTATTTTTAGTGGTCTGTCAGTTAGCAGGGTTTCGCTGTATGTTGTGGGTTATGTTGAGTTTGTACAGTATTTAAAAAAATATGGACTGAAATCTAAATGATACAAGAAATACAACTACATTATGTCAATTCAGTCCTTTCTAGTCAGGCTTGTGGTGTCATGGAAAAAGTAGAATTTTCTGGGAAGACCCTTTTTCTGTAAAATAAAATTCAATGTCATTGGTTCACTTGCCATTTTACTATTTATTGTTGTATCATTTAATAGGCTTTAATGATTTCAGATTCAGGCTAACATGAGTCTTGTCTTACCTTATGCTATTTATGCTTCTGAAATACTGATGTATTATGGCTTTTGTCCCCAGTCCACTGGAGCTTCTCCAGTGTTTCAAAATCTACTTAAAAAATAAGTCAAGAGAAGGTTCAATATCTCCTGAGCCTATCCTTTCTAAACCTTTGGGTGTAAGCTGCTGATCCAGTGTCATTACATATTTTACTTCACTTTACTGTAGTGTTTAGTATACTACATAACTAGAAAGGAAATCAAAACTCTTTGGTTTTCACTGCAAATGGTAAATATATCACATTCTGAAATATGTATTAGATCCACGTATCTTCTGTACCACAACGGTTAATCTCATTATAAACTTTTGGGACCAGAGCTGTGTAATTGCCCAGATTTCATTGGTTACTGACACTGTCTGTTTATATCAGAAATTATTTTTATTCTTCAGACTTCTGGCTTCCATTACCGAAGTTCTGTGTTTGTAAACTGCTGATTTTCATTTACTTCTGTAAGATTTCACATTTTCACTTTTGCCATATATGAAAGAAAAAAATTACTCTAATTACTTTTCCTCTCAGCTGAGATGTGTTTTCACCAAAAAAATTCCCAGTTTCATGATGCAGAATTGTGCAGGTTTTATAGTTTGATTTTCAGAACTTTTCTGCATTAAAATAACTACTTTGCTCAGTTTTGTTTCTAAGTTTCTTTAAAATTATTTGGGAACACTTAATTCTTACAGAGGAAGAAATCTGTGTGATACTTCTTGCATATTGTAATTGAAATTCATTTGTGAATGTTCTAACACAGGCAATCACCAGTTTTAGGCAATGATGAGGTTATTTTTATCTATCACACTGAGATCTAGCACAGAATGATTTTAAGTTGCTTTATTTGCTTTTTATGTTTGATATAGATGTGTAATTTTTACACATTTCAAAAATGCTTTATCAGTAGCATCAGAAGTCTACTAGCTTATGTCTTTAGAAACCTCTGTGATTTTCTGCATATTTACATAGAAGTACTTTTTAGAGGCTTGCTTCTTCTATTTTGTCATCTGTGTTGGCAGCTAGAAACAACGCGATATTTTTGTCAATCAGATACAACTATCCAGAATTAGCCTGTAGTTCTAAAGCACGCAAATAACACTTTTAATGTGGAGTCCCACATTCTCACTCCTCCTGGCTGTCTTTCCTATTAGATTTTACTGATAAGTTTCTGTCTTGTGAATTGTCGTACCAGGTTTCAGTCCTACCAAATCATGTCAAATTTTATTTTGCCAACATACAACTGTGAGTTTTAATTTCCCTTTGTTGATCACAGAACAATTTATAGGTCTCCTTAGTTTTATTTGTTTACAATGTTTTTCCTTTAGTTTTCCACCTTATGGCTATGTATTAAGGGGCCCTTTAGCATGTTTTTTAGATCGTAAGTTAAACTTCTCAGTCTCTTGTTCTCAGGTGGAAGCGGAATTGCTTAGAAAAGTTACAACTGTAGGAGCTCAATCATGAAAACAAAGAAGTGTTTTATGGTACTGGGGGTTTTTTTCTGTTTATTTAGCTTGTGGTTGTTATGTAATGAAGAATATATACAGACTCTCTTTTCTTTGCTTAAAACAGATCAAGGCAAACAGTTGAAGCAGAAGGAAACCAACTGTTTTTCCATTCACCTTATTATTGAGCTGTGGTTAAAAGAACTTCCTTTTTTGGTACTATCAAAAAGATCTCAACTAAAAGTTCAGTTGAACATGGAGAAGAAATAGATGCTTTCAGGGATGGGAAAATACATAGAGACACTTCCCTTTGTCTAATGAAGTCTGAAAACTATCATGTTAGTTGTGATTTGATAGATTTTCTAAATTACATTTTGTAGTAGGCCTGCCAGAAAAATAAATGTTTCTTTTTGTTCCTTAACTTGATTTAATGTTGAAACTTTGAGAGTACAAAATATTGTACATCATTGGTTATCACAGTTTGCAATTTTAGCAACAGTAGTTTAAAATAGAAATACTAAGGAACTGAAAACAGAGTATTTTAGAAACATGAAGTGTGAAGCCCTGCCCTGTTCTAGTTGAGAGCAAAACTTCTGCTCACTTTAATGGAGGCCAAAATTTTGCACAAACTTTACAACCAAATAAGAAAGCACAGCCAGCTGAGTATTTTTGGGGGGGCTGATACATGTTTCAGGAAGAATTACAAGGCACGAAGCTAAAGGAGGTATGAATTTAACCACCTGAGAAATGTAATAATCACCCAGGGGGAAGGAAGGCAAAGCTGAGTTCAGATAAAAACCTGATTTTTTTTAATCCTAAAACAAATATCCATTTACTGGCAAATGTGGAGAGAAAGAACATCACATAAATCCTAGATTTAGATTTATGCTGGTGTTTGGAGATCCTGGATTGTTCCATAGTGCAGGAGACACTGTATAAAGTAAATAAAGAGGTGGGAGACTGGGACCTGGGCCCTAGTGAGATGCAGAGTTAGCCTTTGGCAATCCATCTATGGCCTAATTAATCTTGGAGATTTTTTTTCTTTTTTTTTTCTTTTTTTTTCTTTTTTTTTTTTTTTTTTAATCATAGCTTAAGCAGTGAGGGAGGAAAGTCCCTTGTCCTTTTTTCCCTTTTCCTCCCTTCATCCCCAGGAGTAAGTAACAATTTCAGGCGTCAGCTGCAAATTATTTCATGCTATCAATCCTGGCATTTTTCACACATTTATTCAGAGCGTGAGATTAGGAGCTGAGGTGTCCTGATTCCCTTTTCCTTGGTGGAGAAAGACATACCATTTGTAGAAGAGCTGGGGAGGAGCCAGTGGTGCAAGGGAGGCCAGGTATCTAACGTTCGTTATGACAAAAATAGGCTTAAAACACCCACTTTCAATCTGACTGCAAAAGTTCACTTGTATAGAGAGCTGCCAGTATCAACAGGCTTTGGTGTGTGTGGAGAGCATGCAGTTAATCTGAGTTGGAGCGTCCAAATGTAGTCATGGTTGTGTAATTTTCTTGTCAGGTTCAAGTGTTACATTTGTAGAACATCTTCAGCAACCACTCACTTCATCATAAGGTTTTAAGAGCCATATTCTCCATTATACTTTAAAATGTGGATAATCCTTTCATTATTGAGAAAAAAATGCCACATTGGTTCAGAAATAGGGGAAAGCAGATGCTTAATTTTGAGATGTGCTTGATTTATCATTACTCAGGAAAGCCTTACGTAACATACATAATATGCAGTGTTTAATATCCTTAAATGCTTTCTTGAATAGAGGTGCTTACTTATTTCTTAACAATAAACACCTGCTTGCACCTCTAGAAGTTTTTCATACCTATATACATTTTTTTTTTTCTGTGAATATTCCTGGGGAGGACATAAAACTGTTTCACATGCATATGGGATTTCAGGTTTAGGGTTTAATTTGAAATATATAAATTTAAGTCTAAATTAAATTAAAGAACTGCAGTCACATCATCCTAAGTGGTATATCTTAACTACTAAGAATGCAACTGAAGCTGTAATTATTGTATTTTATACAAGCTTTTATCAACAAGAGTGCTAACTTGTTCATTTGCCACTTGGTGGCCTCTGGACAAAAAATGGTCAAAAAATATATGACTAAAGTAAAGTTCAATTAATGTTTTTAAGATATTCTCTACAAAAGAGGGTGTTCTTTATTAATATTATTTTATATTGGTTTAGGCTTTAGCATAGAAAGAAAACAGCTTAACTGTTTAGCAAAGAGCAGCCCAAGACCTGCATGTTTTATTGTTGTGGTTATACTATCTAAACTAAAACTATTCATAGAATTGCCTCAATATTTCCATACAGATTTCCATACAGATTTCTGCTTTCCCTGTCATAAATAGGCATCTTGAGAAATTATCACTAACAAATCCCAAAATACTTTTGTCTGGAATATTTGAGCACTGAGGCTGGTAAGTCCCAAGATGGAATGACACAAATTTGTCAACAGCTTCCACAAAACCCAGCATGGTTACTACTTTATGGATATGGATGTAATTAATTAGTGGGTCATCAAAATGAAATAGTTTAGAAAAGACTATTGTAATTTTTGAAAAAAGTTATCACCAAGCTGAGAAATTGCAATTCTCAGCTGTAATCAGCATTTTCAGTATTGTCCTTAGCAGTAGCACTGAGAGTGTGGGGGCTGGTTAGAAGTTAAATACTAAGCCCTTTAACCTCACCCTAGTTTTGGTCATGTTTCTGGTTTCTGGTAATTGCCTTAGATCGTGTATTTTCTGCTCAGGTTAGATTTTCAGATGATTTCACTTTAGGCATCTCCCCAGTTTTTACGTTTCTACATATTCTCTACAATGCATTTTTATAATGTCTGTTTTTATTTAAGAGTTAGTTGGCTGTTTGCTTCATTAGTAAAGGGCAAGTGAAAGCTGTAGGTATAAAGCTGCCTTTCTTATATCCATGCCTTTTGTTATCATTTTTTCTTTAGAGTAATACATTTACATTTCATAATCATAAACATGAAATTGAAGATGAAATCAGTTCTTGAAAGATTAATTCAGTCCTGCTCACAGCTGCGAAGACTGTGGAAATAAATATCATTTTGCAGTAACATATTCCTGACAAAGGGCATAACAAAAGACTGATTTCTATTCAGAGATAGTGGGTATATTTATTTTGCATGTTGGGGGGAGGGGCTGTGGTTGACTGCTTGCGACCCTGACCTACTTTTGTAGCTGCTTATTATTCAGCTATATGTTTGAGAAATCTCTGTAATTTAATTTGGCAACCTCTTCTGCATGTCTGCACGTAGCAGTAGGTGTTGTTAATATTAGTCGTGTCCCATGCTGAATCATATTTATTTAGAAAAAGGAAAATCCTAATGTACTCATAACTCAGAAAGAAACTGTTAATTGTTAGCAGAGAACCGCCTGATTACAGACTGGATGTCTCGTCCAGGGCCCTGCCATAATTAGTAACCACTGTTGACATTTAGATTTAAATTGAATTTTCTTCTAATTAAACCCAGAGGGGGTTGATCCTCTCAGATGTACAGGTTAATAAAATTAGTCAGAAACTGTTAAACAGTAAACTGAATTCTCCAAGAGAGCTTTCCCAGTGTATTGTTAGGAATTCTGTAATTAATATTCAAAGGATTCATTAGATTTGGAGTTGTCCTTTTTTGTTTTGGGTTGCATCTGGGTTTGTTGCAGTTATTTCTTTAATTAGGTCTGTTTGCTTTTGATATCTACAGTAATACTAATTTCCATCATGTTTGTGCATGTGTAATTTTTAGTGCTGAAGCACCGTTCATCCATACCATGCAACTGTTACGTGTAATAACAAGCTGGGTTTTTTCTGGGCTATTCAGTGAATAGTAATCCCAAAAACTAAAAGCAGTGTAAAATAAATTTTAGGAATGTAGCCTAGATTAACTGGTGTCTATTTTTCTCATCATCGAACAAATGTTGTAACTGCCACAGGGTCATTTACTTTTTTATTCACCATTGTTTTTTGCTGATCCTTCCCAAGCTTTCTGTTTAAATAGGATTACTTTTCTGATGAAATCACGATGTTTGTATTTTTCCTATTGCTTTTTCAAGTACCATCAGTTGGATTGAGATCTCAGCCTACTTGAAATTAATCTGTGGTTTTGCTTTCTTGTCCTGCTCAAAGATTAAGAAGAGTAAGAAAGCTATTATTATATGTGTGCCAGGAAATCTCAAGAGTACCAGTGATGTGATAAAAAGTAGAGTCAGAAATAACATAAGGAGATCTTTGAACATTAAACTTTGAGAATATCACAAATTTTGCAAAATTGTTCTGTGGGAGTAAAGTTTCTCTAACAAATATTTCATAGCTGAACTCACTTGGTTTTTTTTCATAGCTCATATACAGAAGAAATCCAGCAAAATATTGGTGGGCATTGAGAAAAATTTAGTACCAGTACTAAAAACTTCGCTATCAGTTTTAGACACAAAAGTGAAGAATGCATTTTACCATTTAATGAGCCTTGTGAAAGTTATGGAATTGGTTTAAATCAGTTTCTGTACCAGTGTAACTTAAAAAAAGAGGGTTAAGAGAAACAAAAAATGATAAATGCAAATGTGTAAGCAATGCTTTCCTGAAAGATACCTTGAAAGCATAGAACTTTGTTCAATACTATTGAATTGAATTTACTCCCAAAAGGAATATAATTTCTATTCCTTTCTCGTTTATCATGTAAGCCAAACAAACAAAAAAATCTAGATGACATTATTTTTTTGCTTAGTCTGACTAAATAAATTGGATTAGGTAAAGAATGCTTCTTGCTTGGAATTGGCTTCAGATGGTATAAAAACACTAAAAGTCCATAGAACAACTCACTGTGCTGATGCACAAGTAAATTCCTCTCTCCTGCAGATTTGTTTTGTAGAAATCACAAGACAGATCAAACCAGAAGTGGCTGAAACTGTCAGGTCCAGGGTAGGAAATTTTAACCCATTTAAAAGTGTTGTTGATTTAAATGAGTCTTTAATAGGAACAGTTTGTAGGGATAACAGCTTCCGGATTCCGGTACAGTTCTTAAAGAGACATCTGAAAAAATCTGAGCAAGACCAGTGAAACGGAAAACAAACTTCTTTAGCCCACAGTCCAGACCTTACACTGAAAAGAGACTTAATATTGCTATTGATTTTACACAAAAGGTGTCTACTACGGTGATGGGCAGCAGTTATGCTGAAATCAATAGGTAATTAAACCCCCAATGAGAAGACAGTCTTAAACTGAATTAAACTAAACTTTTGCAGTAGCCAAATCATGTTACTCTGAAAATATGCCCCAAAGTCTCAAAAATTATCTGTAATCACCTCCAAGAGCCATAAACTCAATCCTAAATTTGACAAACTACTAACCTTACTGCATGGAATCTGAGCTTTCACACACAGATGAGAATATGCTGAGCATGATCCTTTTATGAGACTGGGAGTGTCACTGAGAGCCCCTAGTAAGTGATCTTAGATTTTTCCTCAGAATCAAGTACAAGCCTAATCACTGGTGGCAATATACATATGAAACTTGAATTTGTTTGTATAGTTTTTAGACAATGAATTAGGAAGAGGAGGTTTTCGATGTCTTGGCAGCTAGGCCGAGCTCTTACAGCAAGCGAAAGCAGATGTGTTGCCACCAAGCTTTTATTAAACTACGTGCACCTCATTGGTGCCAGCAGGGCACCAATAGGCAAAGGGGAGCAGCAGTTGTCAAAGAAGTCAACACCATGCTCATCTAGTTTGCCATGAAATACTTCAGGTCAACCAACAGTAGTCAGGAAATGTAAAAATGTCCATGTTCCTTAGTTTACAAATGGACTGAGCAAAATGCAGACTTGGTAAAAAGCAGAAGGCTTGGACTGTGTTGAAGAATTCTGCCCCTGAGCAGGGAAGCTCCTTGCCCAGAAGCCTGGAACAGGTTGGCAGTTTGGGGCACCACGACCTGGCCTAGCTCAGTGTCTGACAGCCCTCTCAGAAACACCTCAGCTCCAGGGGGAAATTTAAGGGAAGTTTAACTGGGCTGGATGGTAAAATGCCTGGGTCTAGGCGCACACAGTCACAGAACATTGCATATTTCAAGGAGAGAAATATTCTGTTTGCATGGCCATATGTGATTTCACGAGGAAATGTGGTAAGACGATGCCAAGGCTTTTTGGAGTAAAATAGGCTAGAAATTGTTAAGGACAAATAGCTGAGATTGTTTCAGGAGTCTTTCACTTGAAACCATCCTCTCTTATTGCTGCCTGTAAGTGTAAATTTTTGAGCCTGTTGCAGGGATATAAAGAACAAAGAAACAGTTTTCTTACTGTTAGTTGTTCTTAGTGTCTAACAATATAACTTTTTACTTCTTTCATTTTTCTACGTGCTTTTGACAGTGGATTAAGTATTCAGTGCTCAAACTTGTAAGATGTAGGACAAGCTTTTCTTTTTTCTTTGAGATACCATTTGAGACACTTAAGTTCTGAAGGAAGAAGTATATTTCTGGAAACACACAACTACTGCCACATAAACATAAACTCCAAACCTTCTTCAGTTTATCTTTTTCAGTCAAAACTCCACATTCTAGGTCACCTTGCCAAGTATTTTTATTGTGAAAAAATAACCAGTATCAACAGTATTCTGTATTATCCAAAAAAGGATGAGAAAAAATGGTGAAAAAATACAGAAACTAATTTTTAAATTAAGAATAATCTATTGATAATGTTTCTTTGTGCACATAATGCCTATGTTAATGCTTGTATTGTGAATGGAGACAGTATAGTCATTATTTTGCATACCAGTTCTTGTATTTCAGTAGTGAGCTGTCTGTTCCCCAGGTGCTCCCAGTCAGCTAATATTCCTGTTAGGTAAAATACTTCCTCAGCTGCAGATTTTTGCTTGCAAACTGAGGAATTCATTCTGTACTTACTCTTTGTGTAGAGCTTTCCTTTGTGTCAGTGGGAGTTTAGTGTAGAGCATGAGGATTGTCTATTACTCTAAGTACTTGTAAGAAATATCTCCCTTTATACACTAATAGATTTGTCACTTGTAATTTTTTTCCAGTTATAAGCTAGTTCTAGCAATGCAGCAACAAAATGAAAATAATAAAGATAACCTGTAATGCTAGATAAATTACATTTGATATACCTTTTGCTTTTCATCCTCAATTTCCCATCACCTGTACGTGATGGCTCACTCTTCAGCCTGTATTTTGTTATTGTACAAATTACTTGTGCAAGCAAGCCCACAATGAGATTGCTTGCATAGGTTAGTTTTCATGGATAGGAGAGAGCTGCCCCATAGGCCTTTGGTCACAAGATGCCAGGTTCTCCTAATGAAGGTGGTAGGGAGATTTTCCTCAATAACTGGGCTCCAAGAGTTCATGCAGGAGAAATAGTAGTGATCCTGTTCATTCGGTATTTCTCTGACACAATTGTCCCCCTCCTGCAAGTAAGTTTTAGTTGAAAACTAGCCGCAAATAGAACAACGTATGGAAGAATTTCTCTTCTGCTTTACGGGCAGGAGGATTCGCCATGGAACTAAGTTTGCAAGGGATGAGGGACTTGATAATGCAAAGTGCTTTTGCCTTACTCTGTGAATACAGTAATTTTTAGAATAGAGATAATTTTTAGCATTGCATATTAGGAAGCAACTATGGAAGCCGGTGACGTTACAGGATTTATTTTTGTAGCCTAAGTAGGTGAATTCTTAGATGCTTTTGCATTTTCACAGATCCAGTGTTAGGTGGAGATTTCCAAAATCACTGGGACATCTCAAAGATTGGCATTTCTAAACTCATGCAGCCCCTATCAAAGATATTTATCATCCTGTTACAGCTTGAAGCAGCTAAATTTTGGGAAATGCTGGATATTTATGGAAATTGTTGGAGCAGACATATAAACTCTTTCAAAACTCATCCATCTAGGAAAACTATTTGCAATTACAACATTGAAAAAACATAGGTATTTTACTTTAAAATACCATTGAGACTGTCTCTCGCAAAAAAGAGTTATTAATATGCATTTGTGCCATCCAGTCAAATATAGAAACAAACATTCAGACATACGGTAATTTTTTCCAATGAAAGTAAAAGAAGTTTTATAATACTCCCACAAGGTCTCATAATGTGAAGGTAGTATATTAATGTTTTTAAATATCCAATTACAATATATAAGACATCTCTTTATTCTTAGCACAGAGGCAAGGTGTATATGGGGGTATAACTTATAGATTTGGAATGGATGACATGATTAGATTAGCTTTCAAAAAGCAGACTATTCAGGTTAATAAACATTTTCAGGTGCAGACCTATCCTGTTCTACAATCATGAATTATACAGTCCTTTCTCTTCCATGTGGTTATACGTGTGTCTGTGCCTCAGATATTTTGAAACTGTTGAGTGTTCCCCTAATTTTTATTGAGTTTCAGTGAGAACTGAGAACACTTTGCATGTCGTCGAGACGCATTCAGCAGAGGAACAGTTGGAAAGAGAAGAGACACTTCAGTGGATAGAGATAGGATCTGCTTATCTGCTTTTATGTGCATGCGTGTGCGCACACACGCGCCTTCATCTCCTTTATGGTTATGTACGTGTATGTGCGCATGCACATGACAAATCAAGATTTTATGTGGAAATGTGTGAAAAAATATTGCCTTTCTAATCTTGCTATGAGCTAGACCATATGACTGTGTTAGAGAGTTGGAAAGAACCTCTGGTGCAAATATCTGAAATGTGATTTAGCTTTCTAGGCTTCATGGCTGACAGCAGACTGTATTTTGGGAATGTGCAAGAAAGTATTTAGTAAGAACGAAATACTAAATGGGATAAGTTCTGGACACCATTGCAGCCAAATCTCTGAAATCTGATTTTGGGAGCTGGAATTTATAACACCGAAGAGCAAAGGCTGTAGAATTTACAGACAGTTTAGAGAGGCAAAGCCAACAAACTGTAAGTACATGATAGCACATGGAGGTGATTCTGTGCTATAGTGCATACGAGTTTGCTACCAGGTAGTGAACACTAATGCAACAGAATATGCCCTATGGCCACAGGTATATGGTGTGAAGGATAGTGCATTTAGCCAGAAAACACGAATATCCCTGGGGTTAATTACAGGTTGAGTGAACAAAAGGAGATGGCCCTGACAAAAGGTTGAGGTAGGCAGTGGTGCTCACACTGTAATGACTTTTGGGTGTATTTTGGCTGTGGTTCTTCTAGTTTGCAGATATGTGTATCTGACACTTAGACTGTTTTAAGAACTAGTTGTTCTAGCTGTCATTGGGAAACTGTTAACTTACTCACTAGTAAAGCTATTTTTTGAATTAGTGTTGTTCTTTGGGTGAAATTCTATGCGAGAAGGCTTCTTTAATACTTTGGGTGAATGCATACTTGTGGAAATCGATTCTGGGGTGGCTTCGGGGTAGTCTAAAGGTGAGATTCTGGGCATTGGTCTTCCGAGGGCAAGGCACATGTCCTTCCCAGAAAAGGAAGTGTGCCTAGAGAACTTCATCCAAGTCTCTCAGTAAAGTAAAATAAA
Organism: Lanius collurio; assembly: GCA_020086605.1. NCBI lineage: Eukaryota > Metazoa > Chordata > Aves > Passeriformes > Laniidae > Lanius > Lanius collurio. Next base: position 29,514,897 of record JACBWW010000003.1, on the reverse strand, counting down.
ACTGAAGGGAATGTGATTTTGTCTTTGTGTACATTAGGAAGATTTTACAACCTGGAAGTGGAAAAAAACTACTTCTGGCTCATCCTAGGCTTTGGCTCTTTAATGTGCTGCTCTGTTTTTACTTGCTGGCAGTTACCCATGTGTGGTGTATTGCAAGATCACTGTGTCACTTGTTGTGGCGATGGGTCTATTCCTTAAATTTTCATTAGCTATATAAATGTTTTATTTCTGCTGCAAATGCTAATAGTAAATACTAGTGGTTAAGATAATTCACCTCCTTGGGTTTTTTCTTGTTCAAAAAATATTTTAATCCTAATGCATGTTGTGATCTCTTAGGTGCTAATAATAACAAAATATGCCACTTTCAATAGTCATGTTCTCACTTCATAATTAAATGAAGTAAATCACTGAAGATTTGAAAAACTGTTTTAGTACTTTATGCAAATTGAATATTGGTTTGAATAATAATTAAGTTGACAAAGTAGCTATAGGAAGCAATTTAGCATTTCTTTCAAGGAAGGATCAAGATACTTGATACTGTTTTCTTTGGCGAGGAATGGTGCCTGTTAAAAATACCTTGTACAGTGATCCCTGATATCAGTGTTGAAAAATGCATACATACATTCTTCATTAGTGTGAACGCAGATGTGGTGTAATGCAAAAAGGATTTTACAAGTATTTAGAAACCATTAAATGTAAGTTATGCATTTTTCTTTTATTTTTACAGTTTAAAATGACAAATTTAAGTCCTCAGTCTCCACCAAACACTGCATGGAAAAGGGTGGGTTTGGGAGAGCACTTAAAGTCGGTGCAGTGAGAAGTAAAAAAGATAAAGCTGGAGAAAATTGCTGTTGACTGGAATCAAACTACACTAGTTGCTTACAATTGATTGTGCGTTGTTCACCCAGAAAGATAAATCAGAACATAGAATACTGCAGTAGAAAAGTGGTTTAGATGTCATAGAGACAGTATGACTATTTTTATCTCTCAGTTGTAAACCATAGCTTACAGTGGCTGAAATGACATTGAACTGTTTTTCTCTTTGATGATTTACAGCCTGTGTAGTGAGTTTGTAGGAGCAGATGTCACGTTTTATGTATTTGAAAGTGTCAACACTGATGACTTATGTCTGAAGATTCTGTGCATGAATCAATAGAATGTAGTGATTTCCATTTCTTAAAAGAGTTTTTTCCGACATAATAAAAAACACATAGTGAATTTTGGTCATTATAATGCTACTCTTGAACTCTCATTATTTTTCCCTGTATTTTACACTACCAGAAAATCATTATTTTGCAAAATCCACTTTCCTTCCCACCCCATAAGTACAAAAATCTATGAGTAAACTCTCTTTTTTACTTAACCTGAAAAGTGTACAATGCATTCATTTTCTTTTCAAAAATGAATGATAAAAAACTTGGATGAATTGATAAAAGAAAATGCACCGACATTATCTTACTAAGAATTATATCAAGCTAGAAAGATCTAGAAAGATCTCATACTCCCAACTTTCTCCCATATTTCAAAATGTTACTCATTGAAAAATTTTGGGAAAAGTACTTATTCCATTAAAACCAAAAGTCAAATTTGCATTTAAATAGAAAATCTATCAATATTTTAACATCAAAAAACCTGGAAGTTTTATTTTATTCTTAAAAAAAATCCACACAGATTTTAGCTTGCATATGTGAAATATGTGTATATGTGGAGGGCTTCCTTTATGTAGTCACGCAGTCACAAAACCATATAGGAAAGTATTAGCATCATTTAAAATTTTTAATTCTTCGTGTGGAACATCTATCTATATAGGTAAGAATTGGTGTGTAAACAAAGGACAGAAAATCCCTTTTAGAATTTTATTACTACTTCTGTATAAAAACGTCACAGATTTGATATATGCAAGTGCTGTCCAATCAAAGTTTTGATTGGAAAATAGCCTTTAAAAATGACATTTTTTTCCATCTTCCTAATTCCATGTGTTCCATCTAGAAAAGGCTAAGTTGAAGGGCAACAAAGCCTGAGATTTTAAAAGATCCTTGACTTTCTGTAGTAGGATTCTCATTTTGCACATCACATAATTCCATTAGAGCAATGTCTTCACACTGAGTGTAAGTTTTTTGCTTCATACATGTGAGAAGGGCTGTTATGGGCCTCAGCCTTTGGCTTTGACTGCATTTGCTCAGCCGGTCAACTCCACTGCCATGTACGGGCTTGCAGGCTGTGGAGAGCTTCTGGAAAAGGCAGTATATTTCTTCTCTTTGTATACACAGAACAAAAGTCTGAATATAAATGATGAATTTCATGCCTAGATCTCATCTGGTGAGTCCTACCTGTATTAGTCTACCAAAGAGAAGATTTGTCTTCCACAAGGGAGAAATGGGGCATGGAATTGTGATTTCAGTTTGAACTGAAGGTGGTTAAATTGCACAAGGAAAGATCTGTTGCTTTTAATTTTGGGAACAAATGTGTTTCCTTTTCAGTCATTATCATAATATTCATAGAAGCTAAGAGTTTTCCTGATGGATGATTACTGTATGATGTCACATGTTAATTGTGTGAACACATTTTTTTTCATTCTTGACAGCAGTGGGGCCATAGATTATTGGTGTCAAAAGTGCTGCCTAGCACTGCAGGAGATCAGGGAAACTGATCGAGCATTTCCTCACATTCCCCAAACCTCTGTACTGAATTCAGTATAACATTATTATATGACAGCCTTACAGAAATACGTTAAAGTACGGCTACTGAAGCAGCTATGCCACAGTGTATTTAATAGCAGTGGTAATTATTAGCACAGAGCTCCTGTGTTGTGCTAAGTGTTTAACAGGCTCCTGCCCTGAGGAACTTGCAGCCTTCATGGTGCTCATGACAGACGGGCAAAAATGTGATTCAGCTTTACACAGAAAAGTGTCAAACCCCCACAAGCAGAACATATAAATTGTTTCCTCTGCTATGCTAGGCATTCCCCAGTCTGCCTAAGGTGTCTGTCATTAGCTGGGGCTTGATCGTGACCAAGCTGAGCTTACACAGCAGCAAGCCCTGAAATAACACATAGATGAAAAATTGTTCTTCTGATTCTAGACTGATGTTTCCCAACTTTAGAACCTGACCTGGTTTCAGCTGGGATAGAGTTAATTTTCTTCCTAGCAGCTGTCACACTGCTTTGTTTTGGATTTAGTAAGAGAACAGTGTCGATAACGCACTAATGTTTTAGTTGTTTCCCAGTAGTGCTTACTGCAGGGCAGTGACTTTTTGGGTTCCCATGCACTGCCAGTGAGCAGGGGTGGGGTAACATAGATAGGACATGTGATCCAAACTAGGCAAAAGCATATTCCTTACCATAGAACATCGTGCCCAGTATATGAATTGGGGGGAGCTGGCCAGAAGGGGCCAATCACTGCTTGGGGATGGGGCTGGGCATCGGTCAGTAGGTGGTGAGCAACTGTACTGGGCATCACTTGTCTGTCTTGGGTTTTATTCTTCTCTTCTTTCCATTAGATCAAATCAACATCAACAACAACAATAATATCTATAGTTAGAATACTTTATATTGTTTCAATTGTTAAATGGTTCTTATCTCTAATCACAAGCTTTAGGTTTTTTTTTTTCAATTCTTCTCCACACCCAGGAGGATAGGGGATGAGTGAGCAGCTGTGTGGTACTTAGTTGCCAGATGGGATTAAACCATGACAGTGCCATAACACAGAAGCTCTTTCCTGATTTTGTTATTAGGCTTTATAAACATAACTAACAGTGTATTCACATAATTTTCTTCAGCACAAGCTTGTCCATCCTTATCAAAAATATCTGCAAAAGAACCAAATGCCTGGAAACCCGAATATGTTGCTCTAGGGATATTTGAAAGTTAAAATTAATGAACTTTGAATCCATCTTTTCATTTGTGCATTAATTTGGATTCTGGAGTCCAAAGTTATCATCATACACTTTTTTTTGTCATCAACCTTGGCTCATACTGGAAGATGTCTTTCAGCTAAGATTGTCAGTTTTGTAGTGGTGCTGTAAAACAGCATCTCTGGCAATCACTGTAGTGATTTTTCCAGTTAGCAATATTTTTTTTTATAGTAGTTCAAGTTTTCTGAAGGGAGAGGTCATAGGTTGATCTGCATGATGGCGGGCCTCTGGCAAAACATAGGGTACATAGGAATTAGCAATGCCTTTAAACTGGATTTGAAGGGTGAAAGGGATAATATCTGGCTCACTGGAAATAAATATGCAGGCAGCATGCCAATGTTTGAGGTACAGTGTGCTAGTGAGGTCTTTTGGTCTGCTGTCTGGAGGTAGGGGATGGAAATCCATGTGGCAGCAAAGACATCAGGATTACCTTATCACTCTCTAGAACTACCCGAAAGGAGGTTCTAGTTAAGTGAGGGTTGGTCTCTTCTCCCAAGAAACAAGAAACAGGACAAGAGGAAATTACCTCAAGTGGAACCAGGGGAGGTTTAGACTGGGTATTAGGATAAATTTCATCACTGACAGGGTAGTGTCAGTGAGGTAAGGATTGGAACAGGCTGCCCAGGGTAGTAGTGGATTCACCATCCCTGAGGTGAGTCAAAAGATGTGTAAATGAAGCACTTGCAGACATGGTTTAGTGATGGACTTGGCAGTGTTCAGTTAATGGCTGGGGTTGATGACCTTAAACACCTTTTCCAACCTAAACAAGCCTTTGATTCTATGATTGTATTATTATGAAAAAATAGGTGGTTTGGACGGTGATTCATTTTCCTGAATTATTTCTATGAAAAAATCTGCTATAGTTTCACACAATCCCCAGGAAAACTACTCCAATAAAAATATGCTTAAAATATTTGAAAATAATTGTTTAGTGAAGCTCAACAAGGAGTGTTTAAGACTGAGTGGGAAACAATTTACTCTGATCCTAAATATTCCTTTTTTACTAATCAGGCTCCATCCTCAGGAAGCTCTTCCATATGACACTTAAGATGAAAGGCTACCATTTAGTCACGGACTAGACTATGCCAGAACTAAAGGTTCACATTCAAACTTTGTATGCTCTCTTCCAAGGAGAAGGGAGACCTTCCAGTGATTCCTGCTAACAAAGTTGAACGATGTTTATTATTACCTTACCAAACAGAAAACTTATCTCAGCAGATGCTTGTATGAGTTAACTCAGTATTTGTGAAAACTGATTTTTAGTAGATCTACGACTGCAACTCATCCACTTAGGCACAGAATACTGACAAAACTTTCATTAGTGTGATCAAACTACATTTGAGATTCACCACTTCCCACAAATTCTTGTCTTCATACTTTGGCAGAGAGTCACATAAAGTATTAAAATGTATATTTCACTTCACTTTATATATTGATCAGCATGCATAATGAGAACTATTGCTTTTTACAAGTTAAAAGTTCACTTGACTCTACTATGTTTTTCAAATTTCTATTATGACGAGGAGAATGGTGATTCTAGATTCAGACAAGGCTTTTTTACCATTAGAGCTTAAAAGTTGCTATAAATCTTTTCCTCTTCTTTGCCTTAGAATTGTTCATTTATGTATCATAGCTAAGTAACTGGGTACTATTCTCTGCCTTGCACAACGATGAGCTGTTCAATGAACACAACAAAAATGCTGAAGTTCTTGAAAGGATGGTAGTTCTGTATCTTGTCTCAGGATCTGCTAGAATATGCCCAACATGTGTCCTAGCAAGACTACATCCTACAAAAGGGGATCATCATGGATACACTTTCCAATACCATTTGTTTCCTTCTCAGAGCTTGTCAATGACATTATTCTCATATAATTTAAACAGATATTGTGATACCAGCTTTTAAACCAGATGTAGCATGCTGATTAACATCACCAACAATTTTTTTTTTCTACTTTACAAAACTTTGGATAGCTTTCTTTGTTGTGTGTCTAAACCAATAAATGAATTCCTAGCAGTTGCAAAGGCTGTTTAGAAGCGAGGATCAGACATTTATATGGGTCACATTCAGAGCAGCTGTAGTAGCAAGCTTCGATGTTAAACTGGGGAATTGCATAGGTCTTTCTACCTGATTCTAACTAGAATGCAAATGTGTGGCACTGGCAAAAGTACAAAGATAGTGCTGTATATAAGCTGACAATAGAACAAACATGCTGAATTTAGCCAAACTGTAATTTAATCCTGACAGTCCATTTTGTTTAGCATACAATTTCTACTTGCAGTGAAAAAATTTCCTTGGAAAGAAAATGCTCTTTCCAACACTGTACTTGTATATTCTTGCCATTCCACACATTAATTATTAAAAAAACACCCAAACTCTTCCAGAAAAATAGAGCTGCAAACCCAAAATCTATATATTTTATAGTACATAATCAGTTAATTTCAATTTAAATTAAAATTGTATTTAAAGTTATGAAGGTAATTACATACTTTTCAATTTGAATAAATAGAGTTTTTCTGTTAAAAAAAGAAACTGAAAATGTTATAGTAGTTAATGCAAATTTAGAAATCCATGCAATTTGCTGAGAGCATGTCCATAAGATATTAGTTTTATGGAATTTCTATTTCACAGGAATAATTACCTGAAAAGTTTAAAACTTTTTTATTTGGGATTGAAGATATAGTGTCAAATCCAAGTGTTATTTTATATTATTGAGTCCTAACATCTCAAATTCATTAAATCTTTGGGTTGTGTAATGAGCTGATTTACAAGGTTCTGTATTTTATTAAATTTTATCTGTACTATTCTGTTTTTAGGAGTGACCAATTGTCATAATGCTATTTCTAAAACTTTACAGGAAAGCCTGTATTTTCATGATTCACACACACAAAAAAAGGACGTGATATTTTAAAATGAATTTCAATATTTTCATCCCTAGCAGTACTGTGTTACAGAACAATGAATGTGCCCATTTTCATTGCCTAAAATGCAGTTTTAGGAAGAGTACTAAGTGGAAAGCAGATTTAGGCTTTTTGACATCCAAAAACATACTTCAAAAACTTAATTTTAAACATTTATAATTGCACAGGATGCATTTTTCCTGGGCATAATCGTGAACAGTGAGATGGTTTAGGGGAAAATCCATATTTCTGTGATAGCCTATGACTTGACAGTCATCAGGAATGGCAAGATGATCTGAACTTTACTGCTCTTAGTTTAGAGCACTAGACTAAGATACTACAGCTTAAAAAAGCCACTGCAGCATCAGGTTAACAGGTCTGTGGAATGAAACAGATGGTGCTCAGGACCAGGCACGGGCTTGCTGCATTTTGCTGTTGCATTTGTTTTTGGATGTGTGTGACTTTGTATCAGCTCAAATTTGCCTGGTCGGAGGGACCTAACACTCGTTAACAGTTGTAGTATGCCTGGCAGTTTTGTTTCATCCAAAAGTAGTTTGTGTGCTTCTCAATACCTTCATGCCGAGAAATTGCTATGAAAATACACTTCTTCTCAGAGTTAAACACCAAAGTGAACAAATCCAGTGCCAGCCTGTGGAGAGGGCAATGAAGATGAAGTAGGAGCTAAGGGAAATGGCATAATTCTGTGCAGCTTCTTTCTTTGCACTGAAAAGGTTTGGGAGGCGTTCCTGAGGCTTTTGATGGAATTGCTGCAGACTGCCTTTGTAACCTTTTGCTTAACACCAGATCCTGGCTCTGTGCTCCCATGTACAACCATTGCATGGAGGATGTATTGATCAACGGTAAAACTTGAAGAGTTGCATTTGCAAGAGAGGTTTGTTGGAGAACAAGCTCCTGTTGAAGAGTAATTCTTCCTCCTGTCAGTTACTTCAATTGTTGCAGTTTGTTTGTGTTCAAGGGTTTGAGTTTTTAAAGAGAAAAATAGTAAAATAAGTTTTGATTCAGCAATTTTATGATAAGCCTCTTGGAACTATCTATGCTTTAGTCACTGACTTTCAAAATAATTATTTTATTGATTCTTAATGCTTCCTAGAATATCCCTAGCATTTGGTGGATAGTTTTAGGAGCTTATGTTGCCAATCTCAGGAGAGATGTTATGTGTGAAGTGTTGAGAAAACTTTAGCACACCTGAAAAATGATGACGAGTAACAGCAAGAAGAGCTTCTGTCATTGTTACAGCAATAAAAAACCCAAAACCAAGGAAAACGTGGGGTTGCTGCTGAATCCTGATTTAATGAAAATGGATGCAGATAAACCTGGGATCAATGCTACCTTTACCTCAATCTCCACTGACAAACCTCTTTGAGGCTAGAGGATTCAAGGAAGAGAAGATTTGCCAGCAGTAGCTGAGGATCAAGTCAAGGATCTCTTGAGAAATTCTGAACCATAGAAGTCCATAGGATTGGATAGGGAGCAGCCAAGACACAGAGAGCTGGCTGAAAGCATCATAAGGCCATTCCCCTCTGTTTAGAGCCTGGAAGAGATTCCCACTGACTGGAGACAGGAAATGTGGTACCCATCTTCAAAACTACAAGAAAAATCATCTAAGGGCTACAGGCTAATTAAAGCTGATTTGGTTCCTGAGAGAATGATTGAGTGTGCCTTGTCAGAAGCTGTTTTTGCACACATGAAAGGGAATAAGGTGCTTAGGAATTACAGAGTGGATCTCCTAAGGGCAAATCATGCCCAGTGACCTCTCTGCCATCTGTGGTGAAATGACTGAATCTGTGGGTGAAAGGAGAGTAGTTGATCTTTGATCTTGACTTCATGAAGGCTTTGACATGATCTCCTTCAGCATCCTTGAACTCGAGTTGGAACAATACAGTTCAGATAGGTGGACTGATGTGTGAGGAACCAGATGGCTCATCAGACTCCACATGTAGCTGTTAATGGTTCATATGCTGCCTTGAGGTTCATTAAAAAGAGGTCTTCATGGGTCTCTTCTGGGACCTGGTCTGTTCAGCAACTTATTCAGACATCTGGAGGAGTTCATAGTTGACACAATCTTGTCAACTATGAAAATGACACAGAATTGAAAAGGCCAGTGGATGTGTTTGGGGGCAACATCACTTCCCAGAGGCACCTACACAGGTTGGAACAATCATTCAAAAAGAACCTCAGGATTTCAACAAAAGCAGAATGCAAAGTCCTGCACCTGGGCTGAACCAATCCCTGCATTGATACAGGCTAGGGACTCACTGGCAAGGATCTGATTGACTGGGATGCTGTTGCAAATGGTCTGGGGGACCTAATGAGGACACTGGGCTGAACACTGGCCAGCAATGAGCTGGGGCAGTGCGAGAGACTAACAGGTTACTGGGCTGTACCAACAAATCTGTTGCCAGTAGATCAAAGGGTGTTGTTCCATTTTTCTTCATACTCATTAAAGAACAGAATAATTTAATAACTTGTCCAGCTTTGGGATCATCAGTATAGAAACACTTTGTAAACTGGAACAATCTCAATGAAAAGCCATCAAGGCTGTTAAGGAGAGATTTAAAGATCAAGATTTTTTTAACCTAAATAAGAAGTGGATTTGAGGTGCCTAAGAGCAGCCCCCTAGAATCCACGAGGGAGTTTCTGAGAAGACAGAGCTGTGTTCTTAGTGAGATGCACAGTGGATTGACAGGGTGTTTATGAATTTGAACATGGGATGTTCCTACTGGGTAGACAGAAAAGAAAATTCTCTCTGGGGATACTTAAGACCATGAAACCAGTTACCTGGAGATACTGTGGAATCTTGATCCCTGTCGGTTTTCAAGACTGAGCTGATCAAAGTTCTGAGCAACTTCATCTGAGTAGTGTTGACCCTACATTGGGAAGGAGGTTGGACAAGTGCCCTGCTGGGGTCCCTTCCAACCTGAATGTGTCTGTGATGTGAACCCAGACAAGTCTCTACAAGTTCTGGGAGCTTGCCACTAATCTTTTGTATTGCCAGCACTTCATCTGGCTTCTTATTCAATCTTGTGTTTTCTTCAATGGTTTGTAATTAAAAGAGTCACGAGAATTTCCAAGGGCCTGTATGGACATTTTTGGGACTAGTGACAACAAAATACAGTGGATTTAGGTGTCTTTACAGATATTTTGCTTCAGTCACATAGTTAAGCCACTAGATTTTCTAACTGAAGAGGTGTCAGCTAGAAATCCAGAGATTCCTTGCACACTTTTTAAAGCGATCACTACTGAAGGAAACTATTGAACTATTGCAGCCTTATTCAGATTATGACATGAGTAAATTGCTAACAAAATAATTCCTGTGGACATTCTTCAAATAAAACTTATGCCCAGATGAATAATTTATTTAGTAACTTAACACTGTATAAGTTAGTTTTTTAAGTATGGCTTTTTTATTTAAGAAATGTTTCCTTTTACTATTGTTTCTTCAAATAATTTCCTGTTCTTTATAACTGTTAGAGCTGATTTGTGTGAGTACTTTTGCTAAAGTATTGTATGAAATGGACATGTTTCAGGAATGGAGTTTGAGTCAAAAATGTTATGTAAAAGAGAAACTGACATATCTGTCTTGGAGGTGGAGAATGGCCTGTTCAGACAGCAAGCAAGGTCTCTGCTACTAATTAGTCGTTCAGATGCCTGCCATGGTTGCCACTGTTGTTGTGTGCCTTGTAGAAGAAGGTGGTGGGATGGGAAGCAAAGCTCCTCTTATTCCAGATGGAGTTGAAGAGAAACTGCAGTGAAGTTGATATGAACACTGTAGTCTATTTACACTTATGCAAAATAGTATTTAATACTACCCATTGTTCTTTCAGGCATAAGAAACCTTGGAAATGGCTTAGACTTTCAGCACTAGACTTCCTTGTTCCTTTTAGCTCTCATCTATTTTGAACATAGTTATTTCTCTTTTGAAAAAAAAATATAGAGAGAATCATTGTCATTAGCAGTGATGCAGGAAGACGAATGACAGTTTTCATTGACTCTGTTAACCCTACAGGCTTGAAATTGTAGCGATGATGTTTTGATTGGTAAATTGAGTAAATTTGACATGGGAGTGAGAACAGAAAACTGCATACTACTTTTACAGTGGCTATTTGCATGTGTGTGTATATATATATATACACAAACTACAAATAATGTATGCCCTTTGTGGACTATTCTCTTAGAAGCCAAGGGGTTTTTGATTTATAGCCAGTTGACTGATTAGCAGAATCTCTGTAAGATTTTGACTGAGTTAATTGCACTCAAATCTGTTGTTGAAGTGAATGGTAGTAAAATGCGTGATCCTGTCTGATTTTGAAAATGTTGAAATCTGTAATTTGAAGCCAAATATTACAAGCAGAACTCACTGGAAGAGTAAATTTATTTTGATTTCTTAGTTTTTTGAGTTAGCAGTTAGCACAAAAAATTTCCATTTTTTCTATCCTTTTAATTGTAATTTTCCAGTGAACTTAACTTCCCCTGCTCTTCACTGCTTAGCTATAAATTCTCACTGTTTAGTTTCTTATGCCATCCTTTTCATCTGAACAAATTGTTGGTAAAGTCCATTCTTCATGAGTATTAGTTTAATTTTGTTTCCCTGCAAATCTGGTTAACCTCTTTAACATTCAAGACTTTATGTTAAGTCCATAGAAGTAAATGTGGGAGTCTTTCCAATCATTTAGCATATGCACAAGATGCAGAGATATTTTCTTCTCACTGCTGCAGCATTGAACAGATTCATGATCTAAGAGTACCCTGGTAGCATTTGGCAGCAGATTTAAACACTTCTTGCTAAAAAAAGGTTAAAATATTTTTGTAGATTGGGTGATCCAGATCGAAGGGGCCTTATCTGCAGTCATGCCAACAAAGTTATGCTTGACAAAGTTGGAGAGGACTTTTCCTCCGTATCATCTAATGTCACATCTTCAAATGCAAGATGTAAAGGAGCACTTCTACCTATAACCTGTAGAATAAATTATTGGTAAGTGAAGACAAACAGAAAGGCTCAGGGGCCATTTTGGAATCAGTCAAAGGGCATGATGCCAACTACTTTGCAGGAGCCATTTTTATTCCTTTTTTCAGAAAACAATCCTTAACTTTGTTAAGTCTCTCCAACCTTTGTTCTGATCTTAATGTTTCCTTTTTTGGAGCCTACAGTCTATCTGGCTGTGTTTAATTTTGGGAACATCATTCTTACAACCCCAAAGTGATGCTGGCTTTAATCTCAGTGCTGTATGAGCGCAAATGAGGAATGATGGAGGCCTCTTCTTTTTCTGTTTTGAAAAATTCTTATGGTATTTTATATGAAATAACCAACTCCTGTCACAGCCCCTGGTTGTGCTCCAGTCATGACTGGTTGTTCCTTGAGTGACTCCATCACTTGTTTGCCTGCTCTGTACTATAGAGGGAAGACATCAGTTTGAGAAAAGGCCTGAGTTTCACCTTTGGAGTCATTTCCGTATGAGGGTGATACTGCTTTGTCTTTTAGAATATGTGTTTGTCTCTCAATAAATGTTGTCTTTGCCACTTAAAAATGAGTTTGTCCAGCTTTAATCAACCAAGCTGGATCCTCAAACATTAGCTCCAGTGCATTCATGAGTAATATTTTACAGATGTTTCAAAATACTAGCAGAATAGATAAATACACCCACTTTAGACAGTACTAACGCCAAAAGAAAAGTGGTAATAGGGTATTTTTTGGCATTTATTTGGCTTCTTTTTCTGACGGCTTGGCACCAGAGATCAAAAAGCTTTCAAAAGACATTTAAAAATAAGTCTTCCACAAAGCACTCAAAATAGGGATTGATGTTGCATTTTTATATTATTTTGCTGACATTGGCATAAAGAAATATTTAACCTAAGTTCACACTGTGAAATCAAAACCAGGACCAAGAATGGCATTTCCAAATTTTTTACTGGCTGTCCAGTGGCAATATTTATCTCTTTAGGAAGGAGCTAAGGTGCCTTTTAAAGCAACCAGAACCAGGTGTACAGCAGTGTAACTCAACAGATCAACAGTGTTTCCACTGAAATATTTAGATTTCTGATATATGCTATCATTTTTCTGTAAAATATTTGACAGCTTGTAATTTATTCTTGAATTTAAAGTGCACTTACTTTTATTGCAGAATATCTAAACTGCATTAGAGGTAGTTTATGGCAGGGGTCCAAACCAAAATTGACCATATCAAACTATGGCTTTTTTATAATCTCAGTGAACAACAAGAAAAAAAGATTATTTCCTCATGATTTTATTCTGAAAGAGGCTTTCTATAGGTCTTGTTTCATATCAGAACTTTGCTTCTTTTGATGTACTTTTCAAATTCACACACCCAGTAGATCAGAAAATACTCATTCACTTTTGCTGTATTGTGAGCAATAAGAGTTTATTAAGCAGTAATAAATAGACATTATATGTGCATTGTGCAAATGCAGGTTGTAAGGTCCATTTTACATCTTGTTATCTATTGTAGGTATGCTTATAGATCATGAGTCTCATACTGGGGTACTTTTTGGCTGTTTTTCTTCAAAAAGTGTTTTAAAGGAAATGCAAAGCTAATGATCTGTTAATGTGGGGAACTCTCCTACTACATTGGAAATCTGCTCTTACAAAATCAAGCATATGGTAACATTGCACCATATGTTGGCTTTTATATTTAGTAAATGCATAAATATGATATAACCTTTATAAATTTCATTTTATTTTATTTTGACTGATGGGGCTTCATTTTCAAATAGAACTGAATGCATTCCTTCCCAAATGGGTCATATTGTTGTATTTGCTGAAAAAATCAATGGGAGTTATTAGTACAATGTGAAAAATATTTCCTATCATTTGTGTGTGTGTACACACACACCCTAAGCTTCCACAGTGATGAATAGAGGGAGAAATGCAGCAGATCCAACAGCCACTGAAATGTGTACCCCTAGAATGTGTCGTTTTCAAACTGTAGAATCTTAATGACTGTATGGCAGAGATTTGCATGAGATGTGTGATATGTGAAAGATCAATTTCAATGTCTGGTCTCCTTTTTTCTGTATTTTTCTTAGTGAATTTCTGAACCCATTAAATTATATAATAAAAATTATTTGCCTTACTGTTAGCCTTATTATTAATCTTCCCCCCTACCCATAAGATTTATTTGGGTTTTTTTCTCATGCCTCTATAAAACTTATTGAGATACTTTGTCCATGCTTATTAGTCCATTTTCAGTGCTATGTTAAAACTTGAACAGCTAAATGTAACTTAATGTATATTCATTTTTAACCCTTTTTCTGAGTGTGTTCTTGTGGAAATTAGTTTCCCCAGAAAATGCAAAGAGTTACATGCTTTCCACTGAGAAATAAACAATCAAGACAAGGAATAATTGATTAAAAACAATGGCTTAGATATGTCAAACAAAATAACCCTCAGTTCCCACCATAAAACCACGCAATGATTCCTTACTCATTTACTCTGTTTAGGGTGTGTGATGGTTCAGACAAGGATGAATGCTGTAGCAGATACCACAATTCCTATTGTACAAATTCCAAACATAAGTACTCCCTGTGGCTTTCTTCAGAAAATGTTAATCAGATTAGAAGATGAAGAATTTCACCTCCTCTCTAACAAGCCCTTACCCCATCATTCAGAATGTTTTGCTTAAAATGGTAAGATGTATACTATCTTTTTTAGTTAGTATCTTTTAGCATTTCTAAGTTGTCTCCTACTCTGGACTTTCTCATACCTAAAGTGATTGCACAGATTGATTTTCTTACATAAGTAATTCTGCATGTTGTGGAACAATGGAAAATAAGTTCTCCGGCCTCATGTGACTTTCCAAAGATATACCTTTTCTGTTTGTATGGTTTTCCATGTGCTTTATGGACTCAATATGTCAGCTGGCATGGGCAGGTAGAAGTATGAATGATGCACTAGCTCCAAGTAAGCCAGTCAGGCTGTGAATGTACATCTGCTTTACTTATATTGCAGTTTGGGCAAGCAGGGGCTTGTGATTGCAGAAGGTTATCCAGAAAACATAAACTGCATTGACAAGTTTCATTTTTTTTCCTAGCAGAGATGGAAAATGAGTGAGTTCTGTGAAATGAAATGTTTTTAAATGCCACTTTCAAATCAGGAAACTTGGTCAGTCATTAGATAGACTGTGCTTATGGTAGTAGTCCTCATCTATAGGTACTGAGTGACAGGAGGCAGGAACTCATCAATTGACTGTAATTTCTATTTAATTGTAAAGATCTAAGAGACTGAATTTTTTATTCTTGGACGTGGGTAGCATAATTCTGGTGTAACCCATACTTGTGAAATTCTGGTTTAATTTCATTTTTCTTCTGAGAAAAACTATTTCTATGTGTCTTCAGTAAGCTATATCCACTAGTTTGAGCATCAGACATGGATAGCCTGAGGTTGTCCTGCAAGTTTTCATTTTATCATTGCACAGGCACAGCATGGTATGCCAGGTACAACCAGTGTAAGGGGGATTCCAGCACCTCCAATCATACAGTAAGTTCCTGTTAGCAAAAGATCTTCTGCAATGATACACTGCTTAAATTTGACAAAGAATATAGATTGTGTAAATCACACTGTTTTCATTGATTTGAGTGGGAGAGTGCATTAACCTTCCTTAAGGCTCCAGAAGTCACTTTCATAAATGTGAATAGTACAAGAAAATGTTTAGTGAAGCTTTTCTTGGATTACCTCTTTGTTAGAGGATAAAGTATCTTTACACGTACAGATATGAAAGCGATAGTTATACATGGAAATTTTTTTTTGCCTCCACTGAGCATTTTTTTTTGCTATAACCCTGTTAAGGTTAATTTTCATTTACATTTTGCAGGAATATAGGGACAAGAAACTTTCAAAGACATCTTGTGTTATGCCAACTATTAATTAAAGCAATACTCTGACTCGGGTGAAATTTCTGTGTAGAAAACAGAGGTTCAAGTTTAGAATTTAAAAGTGATTCCCACAATTATTTTAGGCTTATCACTGTAAGAGCTCTAAAGAAATATGTTTACAATTTAGGGGATTTTGGAACTGGTTCTGTTCACTTTTAATGTGTATCTTCTGATTAGTTGTTGGACTTCTGTGTTTTAACATTATTGTGAAAGTTTTTTCCCCCTGAAAAATGAGACTGCCTTTCTGCTTGAGGAAATATGTGATTTACTTCGGTCTTGAGCTTCAGGGCCAGTGCCTAATTTTCTTTTTATCACATTCTTAGTTCCAGAGTAAGCAATTTCCTTTGGCTTCACTGAACTGAAATTCTTTGGATATCGTAATTATAAACTATACATTATGACTTCCTACATTTATTTTTAAAGAGAGAGATTATAGCATGTAGTTTTAGACTGCTTTTATTTTATTGTCTGTGAGTTTATTAATGTTTGTCTATGTAGAGTCTTCTGCTGATAGACTATCAACTGAAAAAGAGCCAAACTTTATATATACTGGAATTCAAAGGCACAGCATAAAGTTGCCAAAATAAAATTGCTAGCACACCTTAATCACATTTTTATTACCTCATACTTCACTCTAAGAAACATATTTTCAACCAAGTTTTATATGAAACAGATCAAAGCATCTCATAGCTCTGCAAAAACTCATAAATTGGGTGCAAATTATCCTATAGCAATTCAGAAGTCCATTTTGCTTCTAAACATTGTGCTAAATTGTTTCTTCTTTCACTGACAGTCTGAACTAATAAATAAAGGGTTGTGTTTGTGGGCAGGGGTGCAATATTTCCATGCTCTAGTGCCATCAGCCTGTCCATACATTGACTGCAACTATGAAGATTCTTCACTGGGAAGACCTTTCATGACTGCTTTTTCAAGTTTGAGTCTGCAGGTAGTGCTGCATAAAATGCCTGCATCCATATCCCACAATCTGACCCACTCTTTATTATTTCCTACTCTTGGGGAAAGTGGCACATGCACAAAACTGTTACCCTCAGACAAGGAATCCTTTAAAACAGCAGACAAAACCATCCCATGGATTCTTCATAATCCCCAGCCCTGACCTCCAAAAGAAGCAAAGAACTGGGATTCTGATGCAGTTTCACAATCCCTCAGTTATGCCACTTCAGCTCCTCAGGGATGGAGGGCACAGAGGACACCTGGTCCCAGAGAGAGTAAGCACACATTTTGCACCATCCCATTCACTTTGTGGTGTGCAGTGTTTGGGGCTTGGCTCACAACTTTTACACGTCTAAAGTTTGAAATGTCTGTCCTAGAGTCCTTTTACAGTCTGCAGAAGAAAAATATGCAAGTCATATAGACACTTCAGCTGGTCTGTCATGAAAAAATTGCTTCTAGAGATGAAAAATTGTCTCCTAGATCAGTCTTCCTTCTCTTTCCATCTTTTGTTTCACTCCCCAGGCAAGATGTGGTCTTTCCTAACCAGGTTTACACCCTCCTTTAGCCCAGCTTGTATGCCAGTCTTTCTGCAGGTGCTGTGCTTGCATTGGCTGTCATCTGCCTACTTTGGGGAAGCCCAGCATGAACTCAGGAGGGGGTTCAGGAGCCCACAGGGATGATGTTCTAGGTCCGAGAGCTAGTTTACCCTGTAAGTGGCAGGGGAACATTATTCTTCAGGCTCTGCCTGTCTTGGGACAAGACATAAAAGTGTATTTTCAAAGGTACTCAGATGCAAAATGGAAGGATTGTTCATTCAAATGAGTCTAGAGTAAAATGACAGTGAGTATTATTAAAATTGGCCATGTTGTTTAACTGAGGCACAATGACCATGGAGTGAAGTCACCGCAGACTTCTTCAGTTCATCCACATTACTTTTACATCTGGAAAGGATATTTATAAATTCCTGAATTTATACTGCTCAGGAGGGTATTCTGAGTAATGTCCCCTTTTAGCTACAAAAGTGGCTGTGTTTCATTGATAATTTACATTTCCATTAGCAAAGCGTGTTAGGCTTTAACTCTTCCATATACCCCTCCAAATGGCTACTGGAGTCAAGGAGTGCTGAACACAGAAAAAAAGGCAGAATTTAGTCAATATTTGCAAAGCACTTTGGAGTACTTGAGCATGAAAAACATCATATTGGGTAAATATTAGTTTCATTCTGAGTTAAATCCTGAAATCTGTACTCAAATGTTCATAATTTCTGAGCTGAGGCAGATATGTGCATATGAAAAGATTTTATTTGGACTAAGTTTGCTTGCTTACTAGTTGTCCTAAATGAAATGAAGACTTTTTTTTGTTGTTTTTCTTGGCTGAGGGGAAAAAAAAGCAACAGCAGCCTCTGGTTTTCTTGTCTGAAAAGTGCAGGCCAGCACAGAAAAGAAAATCAAATTTGAGTTTTTTGCTAGTAAAGAAGGATCAGTGTCCCGTATTTTGATATTTAATAACATAGAACTGCCTTTTAAGACCTGTTGTTTATGTTGTTGTGTAAGCCCTCTGTAAGCCTGACTGCTTTCATTTACCCTTTTCTAGGAAGTGGTGCACAACAGTAGCTGGACTGTATCATAGCAATGCCCAGTGGTGACATTACAAGCTGGGGATTACTGTATTTATATAATTTTTAATATGTAAAACTTGCAGATTAAGTAGAAGTTGAGGCTGTTGTAGCCATCACTGGAAAAGAGATTTATATTTTTCATTAGACCTCTGATCAAAGAGCAAAAGGATATGTTTGCTATCAGGAAAAACCCCAGGTGATTCCTCGCAGTGAAGTGCTGCTGAACCACCTTTGTCTAGACATCATAGCTCTCATTTCAAAATGGAGAGTTGGAGAGAATTATCAAGTCCACAAACACACTGAGGAGTACAGTACCTTCTTCTCCCTTTTCAGGTCTTTCCTATCTTTACATATCTCCCCTTTTTTACACTGTCTGCAGTGAGTTTATCATTTATCGGTTAATAAGTTGTCTGACAAGATAGCCACTTTGTACCTAATTGTTCAGTTTATTTATGTATTATTGATGAGCCTAGACTTGAACTCTGCTTTCCTTAGAGACTGCTTGATAAATCTGTTGGCTAATCCTATCTAAGAAACTGAATTACCTGCTGTAGCATAATACATGACATTGCTTTTGCTGTATATTCTTAAAAAGGAGCTGGTTATACTTTTCCAATGAGCTGTGTTTAACAGTAAGAAATAAAATCAGATACACAATTCACATTGCTGTCTGAGTTAACAAAAGATCTTCAGTGATGCACTGTAATGCATAAAATACTTCCTCAGCTTTTAAATCAATGTTCTGATTATTTTCACTTGTAAGGTTCTGGCTCATGTAGCTAGAAGAATTTCTGAACTGCAAAATCTTGATTATGAGTAAAACTATTAGGCATGTCAAAACACTTGTGTATTGCTAATATGATCTGAAAATATTGGAAATTAATCACCTTATACTTTTCAAGGCAGTAGTTACTCTTTCAAAAATATGAATAAAACACCAAATTAATTTTCTATCGAAACATGAATCTAATGACGGCACATATCCGTACTCTGTTATTATTTCTGAACTTTTGACTTGTAGGCAGTGACATAAGGGAAATTGGGGAGTACTACATGAACTGTAAAGCACAGGAAGAAGCAGTGATACTGTATCACTAGCAATTTATGAATACAGCTATTAAGAGTCAGGAGCCTCTGCAAAACCCTGGAGTCTCTTCATACTTCTCCTAGAAGAATTTCACAAAACAGATTGTTGCTGACACCAAAAGAGGCTGTGTGCTGAATGCATGGGCCCATGTAATGGCTTTCCTAAAAATGAGGAAAAAAAAAACCAAAAACAAACTGCACCTTAAGAAGAGTTAAATTTCCTGATCCTGATCAATTTTAGTCTTTAAATCAATTGAATTATACTGGTATAGATCCAGACCAGTGTCTTGGTCAATCTGTAAAAAGGTGTTTAATTCTGAATTTCATTCAAATCAAGGACATTTTGCTCCATCAGCAACTATATGATTATTTCAACTGCTGCAGTATTTGCCTTTTAATGTGGGAGGGAAGGAGCCAAATACGGGTTTGGAAATATTTATGCAGCTGTTGTGTTTCTGCTGGAGCTGTATATCTGCAAATCTGAGCACAATTTGCCAATTTGATTTTCTTTTTCCCTCTTACTGGTTTGATTTGGGGGATTTTTTTTTACCTAATAAACACAGAATTAAGTTATTCTAGATTGGTAAAGTTTCATTTGGAAATGAGTTTGACTGTGTGAAGAAAGCTTATTCTGTGTATGTAGAGCAGAGAGATAATCTTAGGTATGACCACTGAAGCTGTAATTTTCAGTGGGTTGCTTCATAGCTTTAAAACTTTCAACATGCATTTCAGTCTTCCAAAAAAAAGAACACTTTTAAACAAAAATTATTCAAGCCATTTATTTCAAGTTTAATGTGTGCTAATTTAATGGTCTTTAGGTATAAAACATTATGATAATTTTCATCACAAGTTTTATCAAATCCTGAGGACAGTGTATTAATATTTCAGTAGCTTTTACAGAGCGATGAGAGAATATAATATGGAGCACTAAAATGATGAGGCATATTTTCCATGGCATTACTGCTATAGAGTATTTTCATTGATTAATCAAATGGCTAGAGTCTGACTAGGCTATGAGATTGCTGAAGTTAAACAACAATTATTGTACAATTGGGTAAAACAGAAGCAGATATTGTGACGCTGTGGGGAAAATGAAACATCAAAAGCTAATAAGAAACCATTTTTACATCATAAAAGCATAAGAATAGCTCCATCAAGCTTTAATCACATTGTTATAATACACACTTTTTAAAAAATTATGTTAGCTCATTAGCAGGGGTTATAACATAGATTGTTATAATTAGAGTAGGATTAACAAATACTGAGTTCTGCTTCTATTTCAGTGCACTGAAGCACATGTTGTGCTGTGTGAATCACAGGATTATCTGTATTTCAAGAGGTTTGTTTTTACATTGGTGTCATGGTCCAGTTCAACTGCTGACACCACTTTGCAAGGGCTAGTAGTTTAATTCCTGCCAAAATGAGGGAAGCCTGTGTCCACCTTGTCCACAACTCCTCTGCTAGCCATGGGGTTCAGAGTACCTGTGTACCCCTGGGCAGCTGCAGGTGGAGAATCACTTCCAGTGAATCAGAGCCCTGGCTGGCCAGCCTGGAGCATGGAGCTCCTTTCATGGTGAGTGGTGAAAATGAAGCACTTCCCTCATGTCTCTTCATGGCCAGTGTAACAGAATTCAGCTTGTTTCACTGCATTCAGGGACTTCTGAAGTACACCACTCTGGGAATTTTGAAGTGACAGAGTCTTGCCAGTACTCATTTGACAAGACAATAATTGCAATTTTTTTTCCTGTTCTTAAAAGGAAGTTCTCAGGGCCTGAAATTATTTCTGCTCAAGGCTAGAAAGACTGATACCAGTAAATAATGTCCTGTGAGTAAGAGCACTCCACTAGTGCTTATCAACTCAGCTCACAAGTTTCCAACAACAGATATTTTTAGGAAGTTGACAGCCACAGAAGTGATACAGGCAGACCCAGCCTGTTGCCTTGGTGTGCAACTGATGTGAGAGGGAGTGGAAGAGTAGGACTGAGCCAAGGTTTCCCACAGTGCTACTGTATGCTTGAACTGCCACATTCTTCAGGTGAAAGTGTCTTTTTAATTTCTTATGTAAATGTTTAAAAGTCAGTTTCATCATAAGATTCATCTTGAAAATGCTTTCTTTGAAAAAGACATAGAGCTCTGACTTGGGCCAAAATCCATGGAGCTTAGGTCTTCACCATTTGTCATAGATCATGCTATATACCCTAATTATCTGGCAACTTTCCATACTACTGTATAAATCAGCATAAGCTTTCAAAGATTTCATTTATTAAGGGCTAGCAAAAAGCAAAACATTTTCTGAATAAATTGTACAGGGAGAAAGATGTTGAGGCATACCCATGGTCTGGATGAACCCTGGGAACAGAAAACCTCTTCAGGATTATCCATTACCAACTGGAGCACTATATTTATTTTGGACAGCACATGAGATGGGGAAATAGACATCAGTAAAGGGAAGCACTTAAGTGATTACAAATGAAGAAATTCTTGGAAAAAAGCATGTTGCCAGAGAAGGTTAAAGGAATTTTAAATTGGCTTTCTGAAGAAGAGGACAGAGTATCTTTGTGTTCACAAGGGTTAGTAAAAGGTAGAAGTCATTAGTCTCAGCAGACTGGAGGGATAGAAAAAAGTCTTAAGATAAAACAGCAAAATGGCTGAAGAGTTTGAACAAAAAGGGTGAAATGCATGAAAATACCATAGCTTGTTGTAAGGCAGGATTAGGCAATAAGCTTTTGTGGCTGATCTGTGAAACCTGTTCTGCTGTTACATGGGGGATGGATTTGGCTGCTCATGGAGCTTCCTCCCAGCACTAACTTACTGCCTCATGCTGACATGCATGGCCTCTTAGAAAGACAACAGCCATGGTGCTGATAACACCAGGTTTGAGTAACTGTCGCTATCTGAGGATAACTGTGAGGAATGTACAACAGTAATAGATTCATGGTGTATCCATGGGAAAAGCAGCAGCCAGTGCTGAAGGTGGCACCTGTTCTTCAAGCAGGAGGGAGGAGGAGGTGGAACATTTTTTGTCTTTAGAGGGTTTTGATAAGACAGTGGCAGGTACAACTGTAGCTTTATATTTTAGCTCTTTATCTTCAAAACTTAGAAAAATTGGAAATATATTTGCATGGACTTGTCTTTTTTTTCTGTTAAAAGAAAATATATCAAGTGTATAAAGGAAACTGCTGCAGACTTTAAAAAATCTGTTATGAGTGCAGCTTGACAAAATAGAAAGAAAAGATGAAAACATTCATGGAATAATTTAGTCATAAAGTGAACTTGAAGGTCAAATTTTATATTAAAAGGTGTAGAGAGAACACTTAGAATTTTTGAGAACAGATAAGTGATCTCACATCAAGGACATGTTCACTGAAGTTGGTAAGAAAATAAAAGTAAAACAACTTTTCCTCTTCTGCTTTTGAGTAATATTTTGAACATTTCTAACCACATCTACTCCCGAGTGACCTATTTTAGGATAGAATACTGCAAAGTTCTCTACATTGCTCTGCCAGTGTATCTCAGCTCAATCTGTAGGCAATCTTAGCAAAGGAGTAAGTCAAGCTACAAGCCTTGTCAAGGTTCTGAATCTGCTGCAACTGTAAATGTGAAAGTTCCTGCTGGTTCAGATTCTTCTTATGAACATTCACAGGGCTCCATATTCTTATTTGACATGGACAGGGAAATAAACCTGTGTGTCATTCTTAATGAAAATAATCCTGTTGACATTAATGAAGATGCTCATATACCAGAGTAACTGTGGATGGAAGGAGTGTCCACTTGGCTGCCACAACAGCTATTTTGGTAAACTATGATTGTATATCAGCCCCACAACACCCTCGTCATTTAACAGATATCCATTCTTTCCTAAGTCCTTGCAATTAGTCATTTCTGTTATCACTCTCTCCAGGTCTGAATTAGTTCTGACAAATGAGATTCCATCAGACTGTGCTAAATAATTTGTTTTATCAGAAATTTAACTGATTTTTTCCATCTGAGTTTGGTACATACCTAAATATTTTATTTCTGTTCCTGTAAATGTCTGAGCTCTTTTATTCTATTTTATCACATATGTAAATGTGTGCTTGGTTTTAAATATTTTCACACTGTCATTCCTTTCAACAGGATAATTTTAATATGCATGCACATAATTCAAATGACCTGCTGCATTGGTCATGAGTGCTTAAGTTTTTTGGTTTTACTATTTAAAATTGGATTTCTAGATATGGCATAGGTAAAAAAATATTTCTACATATGCCATGTGTTTTTTCCCACTTACTCTTTCAAACATAAGTCATTCAGACAAGGTTATTTATCTAAGGCAGTTGTTACCTTTATTTGCTTCTAAAGATCCTCTTTCACAGGATTTTCAGAATAGTAGTGAAATTTTGCTTATGCTTTTTTGGTTAATGTTGTTCTGGCCCTTTTTATTTCTAAGAGTCTGCTGTGCAGAAGGAGATGCACTTGCCCATAGGAACTATATGTATCCCATTCACTATAAATAACACAGTAGATAGAACTCTGTCCATGGATCCCTGTGATATTCCAGCTGCAGTCATGCAAGGCTATGGTTCTGTCCTATTTGTGCACAAGTCATTGACTATGGTCCATGGAACCTCTCTTCTGCAGTACTCCAGCACAGGGGGTACTCCATGTGGATGTATAAAAAATGCTTTTCAGTCATCTCTCTGCTCTTTGTAGATCCTTTTTATTAAGTTTTTCTGTGTTTTATTACATAATCTACCACTTTTAATGATGAAGCAGAGATGAACATTGACAAAAATTACTCAGAACCTCAAAGAAGATCCCTATTCCCTTACCAGTTTGCTGGCTCCTTATCCAGTTTCTGTCCAACTGGCAATAGCACAATTCCCTTCACCTTCCATGATGCAGGATCAGATCTTCTCATGAAACTGGACAGATCTGTTGGTGTTGGAAAATGTTACAAGCCTACTAGGTTAAACAAATTTCCTCATCTACTGTGGGCACAAAAAGAAGGGTCTTAGTTGTTTAAACCTTTCCACCTTATCACTCAATTTTCCCAGTGGGTGTCTACATCTATAATTTAGTGTGCATTGAGTAAAATAATAACAAAAGCACTTGCTATTTTGATCTTGGTATGTTTATTTAATGAGTGTTCAATATGCAAAAAAATAGTTGAGCATAGAAGTCCTGACTACAGTGTGCTGGTTTGAGTTTATTTTATTTTACTTATTTTTAGTTGTTTTTTTTTTTTTTTTTTTAATATTTTATTTTATTTACAGAGCCAAGGTTAAAAGGAGCAGGAGCCCAGCTGAGAGAGTTCAGAGTTCATCTCTGCATGTTCACTGTCTTCCATTTAAATGTACACAAAGGACTAATACAGTACCCGCTCTCCCCTGGGCTGTCTTTGATACACTCTGCTGTGCCTGGACTCTGCCACTCCTCCTATCAGTCTGATCCTACTTCTTTTAGCCCGCTGTGCTCAGCACTGTAACCTCATTCAGCTAGTGCTCTGCATGCAGGCTAACAACTTCAAGGCTCTGTCAGGCATTGACACATGCAGGCTCCAAGCGGGAAGCTAAACACTCCCCTTCACCTTTCCTGCAGTTTCACATTAACCTCTATTAAGTGCAGGAAAAACAGAAATGCTGTAGTGCCATTATTCAGGTTTTAACTACCAGAGTATATTTAGATATTCAGCCAGCTCTCCACCTATGAGAACATAATCAGCAAATGCTCTGTCTTCTCCCTTTCTCCCAGTGCAAGAGGTAAATAGTGAGTTAGCTTGAGGAAAGCAGTGGTGGTAGGTCTGGGTTGGGCATTTATGGCACAGGCATGAAAATCTGAGAGAAAACTTTGACAGCACTGCCTGTACTTTTTTCAGGCAATAGCAGGTGCTATAAATGGAAAATGAGGCAAAAATGGTCTCATTTGAGGAGAATAAAGCAGCATATTTACAAAACATTTCATCTTTGAAAGCCAGGTAGATGGTAGAAAAGGCACAGTGCAGTGCTAGTCTGCAAGTTCTATCACACTTGGATCCCAGGGCTGCATGGATCCCAGTCTGCTGGGTGCTGGGGGTAGAGAGAGTTTTATGGCTGTTTCTGACTTTTTCTAAGATAGGGAGTGTCTGACAGTGTTTCCTTGCGAAGCAGCACCCTCGCTTCCAGTTCTGGGGCTGCTGCCAGTGCTCACACACCTTTTGGCTGCCCTTAAGACCAGGGCAGATTCCTTCCCAACTCCAATCTGCCTAGTCCACACACCACTATACTTGGATCAATTAAAGACAACATACCCCATATCCCTGCTTCAGACTCTTTGGCAACATGGAAGAGAATGAAACGACCAGAGACATAAAGGGTTTTCCTAGTACTTTGCTCCTGGAAACACGTAACAGAATTAATAATAATAATAATCTTGAGACATGCCATCTCCCCTCTATTGCTTGGTTCATCAAATTTTCTGTGTCCTGGAGTGCTCCTAGTGTTCCAGATGGGACAAGACTCCTCCAACTCCTGCCAGTCTGCACTAATCAATCATCTTCCTTTGGCCATAGAGGGATATCCAGCTCTGCAAAGAATTTGGCTTCTTTTTGCCATGGTGCTGCATTCAGGCATTTTCACCCAATCTCATGTTCTTCAGTATGCTCCTCTGCTGATAAACAAGGTGTATGGAAGGAGGGAGAGAAGACAGCAGAACAATCAAAGTTGATAGTACTAGATTGTTTTTTGACAATTTTCCTGTGATAGTCCTTCATTGAGGTGTCAAGCCTCTTTCCTGGGAAGGATGCCTGTCTGGAATGCATTACTGTAACCTGTCTTGGGCAAATTTAAACATGTTCAAGTACAGCATATAAAATGGAGTTCAGGAAACAAAATGGAGTTTCAATTTAATACAAACATACCACTTTGCCAAACTGTGTCAAGAAAGGGATTTTCCATCATGTATAATGTTTACAGAGCATTTCTGTTTTTATCTTTAATGGTTGCCATAACAAGATCAACTGTTTCTTTAGCATAGCAATTTGATGATTTATGTTGTATCCCATTATTATTTTAGTCTCATTTCAGCAGCTCTGAGTAAAATAAAATATCACTCTTTGTCATCAAGCAACCTGAGACAATATCCACTCTTGGCATTTGGTTTAAAATAAACAAAATTACCTAGTTTTAAAGGTTTTTCAGGATTAATGGCTTTTAGATAATGTAAGTTACAAATGATATATATAAGCTGTAAGCAGTAAAATCACTAAATCACTAGAAATAAATAATCGTTTTACACAATGCTATTGCAACATCTTCTTAAAATGAAGTGCAACAAATTGTGCTGGGGCACCACCAGAGTAAGGTAAACTATGGTTTAATGATATAACTAAAGTTTATATTTAAACCTAAATCTGTCTTCCAGTTCCAATCTAAAATGGGAGAAATTTGTATTTAGACTGTGTGATTAATAACATAGGCTTTGAAGATCTGTAATGTCTTTTGAGGAAATCAGGGTGTCAAGTCCAAGTGGCTTTACCCAAAAGCTGAACTTATTAAACACAGCATCTTTCACCAATATCATCATCTCTCCCCTAGTTTCTTCTTCTTTAATCTTTAAATTTTAGGTGATCACTCTTGGGATATATTTGGGCACAGAACATTGTCCAGAGTTGCTCCTCCTGCACACCCCTGTCCCAATCTTCTTTTGGCATCAAAAGCCATGTGGGCTCATATTCCTCGTGCTTCCCTGCCCACACTGCAGCTGGACGAGATGTAGTACTGTCATGTTGTGCTGCTCTTCAGTATGAAGGGGAAAAAACTCAAACATTCATGTGCTTGATTTTTTGTCTTTTACATAGCTCATATAACTGTGCCTGAAGAATTTAGGGCACATAGATATATATATATATATGTATATGCATACAAAGAGAAAGCAACTATGCAATACCCTCAGAATTCAAAAACTGGATGAAAAAGGAGTAAAAAAAATAAACTCTCATTTCACAACAATAGCAAAGAAGTGTTATGTAGAAAGAAGACAGAGGTAGAGGGGAGAAATATCATTCTCCCTGTAATCCAGATAGCAGAGGTGATCCTAGCAATGAAAACAGAGTGACTTGGTATAGAAGAAGGTAGCTTAAGTGGAGGGGAGAACAGGAAGTTAGGCTGAAAGCTTGTTTAACCTGTGTCTGTGTGGTAGCTGTCATCTGAACAAGCTGCATGAAGCTAATGCAAATATTCATCTGCATTTATAATCACTGTATGTGCACATACAGTTACCAGTATATAAATATATAAAGCAGTATTTAAATATAGTTTATTTCCAGTTATCCTCTTTGTTTCTCAAGACCTTCTAGCTTTTGCTGCGATCTTGCACCTTCCTTTTTGTATTCCAAAGTTTTCTGTGTATGTAGGCAATCAAATAAACATTCTCTCAGTTAGTGTCACCATAAGAATTTTGCTGTCTGATCAACCTGTTTATACTATCTTTTGACATAACTCAAGTTTTTAACTTACAGCACACTAAGAATGAATAAAAAAATACTGTTCTTGCAAGCTTTGCTGTTTCATAATCACTCTTATAAATGATGATAAAGTTTGTCACAATTTAAATGGGAAGATGAAAACAGGCTTCCTGGCCATGCATTGTGTGACTGGTATGTTAATGGAAGACAGAAACCAGCCTTGGACTCCTTACAGCACTCTGGGCATTTGCTGAACTCTGTCGTACCTCTTGCATCAGCTAGAGTCATCCAATGTTTATGTAATTACATCCCTAACTTCTACAAGTAAATTGTATTTAATAACAGCAGTTGGGTATTTTGTGCATATTGGTTGCTGAACATTACAACTTGTCTTACAAAGGGTCATTCTGAGGGGGCCTCTAACTCGCCATGCCATAGTGTTGCCTGTATATTTTATTTATAATAATCATTTAAATAAAGAGTATTATGCAATCCTGAATTTATGTTAGAACTAGCTCCCAGTTATATTTCTTTTCATACTACAATGCAGTCATATTCTTTGTTTGCTCTCACCCAAACTTCTCACACAGTTACACTTTAATGTGAAAAGAAATGTTGTCAAGAATAGTTATTATCACACACCAGAATATTATATTAGCATTCACTTTTAGTAGATTAAAATGAAAGATTTTGAAATCTGCTCTTAATGATACTGAAGGATCTTGGAGAGACATTGGGAAAGCTTTATATGAAATGTCATATGATATATATACATCATACACAGGTTCATAAAAGACAGTTCATTTAACTGCCTGCCTTTGTATTTCATCTGTTCTGTTGGGATGAATCATCCACAGGTTAAGTGATGCTTGTGCAGTTTCTTTGCTTGAAATCAAGCACAGTGAGTGGCAGGAAAGTTTAGGGAATACAAGATTCTTGCCGACCTGAGAATGATGAGTACAATAAGACAATTTTGGAGGCATACAGTATATCCTGGAAGAAAATTCTGGTAGTTGAAGACATCTTTGAGTCACATCTGCTCATCTTTTGACTCACTCTGATCCAGATATGTTGCTTGACCTGCTGTTGCATATATAACCTCACTTGTAAAGCTGAATTCCAGATGTATATAGCATGAATTAAGGTGTCCAGGTGGAGAGTTGTTGAGAGGTGCCATGCTGCAGAGCCTGTATGTTACAAAGGAGTCTGTTAAAGGTGAAATTATTCAATATTCATTTCTAGGGTTTAGAGTCATGTTTTGGAAGCTTCTAAACTGGTGGGAAAAAAACCCCATGAATAGAACTTTCCAGTTGATCAAATTGCTGGCATTTTTTCCTCAGTTTATTGTTTTGATGTGGGATTGTCACATTTGGGCAAGGTGAGCATTGTATCTGTGGTGCCTCAGTTTTTCTGACCCTCTATTATTGAAGTCTTGTGTACCCATTTTTTGGCTGGAGGGGGATGTACAGGTCATCTCAATTCCACCCTGCTTTGGTAGTTGGGAAGGGGGATGGTGAATAAACAATTCAGTATTGCAGTAAATATTTTGTTTTATTCTGGTATACAAAGATCATAATTTCACTCTTTTATAAACATTTCAGTAAACATGGAGAACATGATCTCCTGGCAATACCTGCTGTATGAAGTGCATGTGTATATGTTTCATGCTTTGAGTTTATGGGTGTTTTTCAGGCTCATATCCAAAGTCTTAGGAACTTCCAAGAAGCCATGCACCACACTGCACTGGACTCAGGGCAGATAATAATTTAAACAGTGGTAAATGTAATAGAAATACTAACATGGCAAGAGTGTTAGTGTCAGCTGATGCATTACAGTCCACAATCTGCATATATAAATACTACAAAAAATACACATCCCATCAAACCTTGCTGACCTATATAACCTATTGCACAACATCTTACACAGAGTTCTGACAAGCAGATGCTAAATACTGCAGTGACTAAAGTCCATGCTTGAATATTGAAGAAATTAAGTAATAAATCAGACAGCAGCTGGGTATTTTAGATGTTAACAGGTCACTCAGATTTTACAAACATTATGCATTGATTTTTTTTTCTGAAAATTTACCCTAACAAATTAATCCAAAATGTTGCAGAAGGTAATTTCTCATGTAAGCATCAATCCCCTTACATTTTTCATGTAAGGTCAAAAGGCCAGGAAGTTTAAATTTAGTTATACTTTTTCTGTTTTGGTTTCTCTGAAATATGCTCACATAAAGCCCACAGACCATGGCAGAGTGAAAACATTTCAGATCTAAATAGACGGCCACAAGCAACAAACAGGAGAGGCTGAGATCCAATATCCTATCATGCCAAGGGGACCACTAATAGCAAGGCACTGATTAGGTAGGCAGATAATCCAAGTACAACACACAGAATGATAAAAATTTCAGTATTCATGGAAAAGTACCTTAGGGAAAGTATTCAAAGAATGCAGATTTGATGATTGTAAGCTTGGGAGCAAGGACAGATGACCAAACATTCAAAAGTAGGAATTATATAGAAGACTAGTATACTTCATAAAGATTCTTAAATCATAGTGTCATGCATTATGGAAGGCAAAATAAATTGAAATAACCCTTGACTGTATCTAGCCAGCATGCAGAAAAGAAAAGAAATTTCTTCATATTCATTGCAACTAAACACATGCAACACAGTGTTTGAATATATTTCAAGCCGAGCTTGAAATATATCACAACAAATGCATGAAGATAATGAGGGAAGTTCAAAAGATGAGACTCAAGGAATGATGGTTTCCAGGGCAGATAGGACTCCCATAACCAGCAAGTGTAACTATCCTGTCCATAGGATTTCTTATAAATGTGATAGGAATTGCATCTGTTCCGAAAAAGATATCAAACTTCATTCTAAAACGTCTGAGAAATGATGAGTTTTCTGTTGACATAATGCTTAATTACCTCCTAAAGTAGGAACTTGTATCTTATTTCAAGACTGAATTTCTGTAACTCCCATTTCTCAACACTACATCTCATTATACCACTGTCAGGAAGGCTGACATCTTGCTATCAGACATCTTTCCAGGGTGTAAGTACCAATCACAGTGATCAAGGCACCTTTCAGCCTTTTGTCTGACAAGCTGAGTAAGTTGAGCTCCTGTAGGCCTTGTACTGGAGTGCTTGCTTTCCAACTACTGGTTGTGAAATCTCTCTAGAATTTCACCTGTCCATCTGAGTAGAAGAAACAATGCATTTTTTTCCAATGCAAGCAATCCAGATACTAAATTTTTTTCTCCAAAACTCTACTTTGAATGCCTATAAATAAGAGCATTATTGAATGAGAAAGCTGAAAGAAGTGGTACATGTCAACAAGAAACTAAAAAGGAACAAGCTTCTATCTCTATTTTATGATCTAATCTATCTCTTTTGTATAAAATTTGGAAATACTCTATTCCTTATGACAGATCTGTGTCTGCAGCATAATCCTTTCCCTCCCATGAAACTAGGACTTCTGACAGATAATCTGTGACTATTGAATACCTCTGGCCAGCAAGGGCACACCATCAACTGCTGTGCCAGGAGCTGGCATTTGTTCATATTACTGCTGCTATTACAAGCCTTGTAGCCTCTGGCAGAGAAAGAGGATGAACAGCTGGAAGCCAAAACCATTTCAGCCACCTCAGCAAAAATTGGTAGAGCTATCTGCCAAAGACACAATTTAACTTTGCCACCTTGGGCTAGTTGAATAAACTGCACCTTGCAGGTAGAATATCCCCAGAAGCTCAGCACTGATCAAGAAACGTCCATGGGATATTTCATGGGGACCTTCTGCAGGAGCAGAGCAATCTCAGTAGTAGGGACTTCTTAAAAATGCTGCTGCATCGTGCAAAACAATGGCTCATGTCCAAAATATGTCACTCTGAGCATTCACACAAGGGGTCAGGAGCAAGTTATTTCAAACAGACCTCCCAACAGCTGGAAATCTGTTGTTGATGTCTGGAGACAGGAATTCCTGCTGTTGTTCATTTCTGCTTTAAAGATTTGAAAAGATTTTCCCTAGTTCCTGAGCAGACAGTGGGACTATCGTCGCCCTGTTGGCACTGCCACTTGAGGGGGTGTGACGAGAGTTCTGCAGGGACATTTTCCAGACTATGTAAGAAATCAGTAGTTTTACACTTCTTTGTGCTGGTACAGGATGAGGCTTCAGATCTGACAGTTTTTCTCCATCTAGGCCTTCAGATTTAATCAACTCCTTTCTGTGACACTTCCGTTACTTCTTAACTGCAGTTGAGAGAAGAAGAAAAAAAATAGAAAGAAAAAAGAAAGGAAAAAAGTTTTTATATATCGTACATATTTCCAGGAATGGCATTTATCATTTACAGAAGGTTATTTTTGCAGTTCTGATTATGAATGTTTACTTTATTCACACATCAAGCAAACTATCCTCTTACACCATACGGATGGGAGGTATACTGTTTCATACATTCAGATGTCTGAAAGCCGTCTGGAAATGTATTTCCCACTTTCTGATATGGGAACATTTCAATAGGAGGAGGTTTAATATGTTTTGAAATTTCAACTTTTGTTCTGCTCAGAAGCTAAAGCTGGAATCCATTAAGATGCATTTTAGTGCAGATTCCATTCTCATCTTCCTTTTCTCAGTAAGTGTGCAATTCACTTAGTACTTCATTGCAACCAACAGCAATATGTATACATGGTGCACAAAATGAGCCATTTTGTTTTAAAACAGATTGCAGATGAAAGGAAACCATTCATTTCTTCCTTGCTAGCTGTAATTACTAGAGCGCTAATTACTCCAAATCACTGACATCCAGGGTCAATAAGGATGACAACAGGAACATCAAAGACAAGATGCACACATGCAATTACAAGTCTCTAAAACCAGGCTGTAATATTATTTTATAGCTACTGTTTTTTTTCAGTCAATACTAAAAAATCAAGTTTGCTGAATGTTTACTATTATTTCCTTTGCAGTTTGACGGTGAGAACATGTATATGAGTATGACAGAACCAAGCCAGGACTATGTGCCAGCCAGCCAGGTGGGTTAATTAATCTTCTCTGCCTTGTTTCAAATTGTAATTAAAAAAATTCAAAGAGTTGCATTGCAAATGAGTGGCACTATCAGTAACTGCTGCAATCAGGAATAA
The DNA here is from genome assembly GCA_020086605.1 of Lanius collurio. Classification (NCBI taxonomy): domain Eukaryota; kingdom Metazoa; phylum Chordata; class Aves; order Passeriformes; family Laniidae; genus Lanius; species Lanius collurio. Next base: position 29,481,954 of record JACBWW010000003.1, on the reverse strand, counting down.
TCATAATTTATAAACAAAGCATTTAAGCCTTGTTTCCAGTTAATGAGATAGAGCTGATAAAACATCAGAGTTGGCGTTGGTTGAAAGATACCACCTTGTTCCCTCTCCAGAATGCAAGCAGCTGTTTTGCCAGCATGATCTTTCCTAAACAGTTGTTTTACCTTCAGGAAATAAAGTCTTTACAGGTGCAGGTTATTTGTTTATCTGACTGCAGACAAGTTAATCATTATAAGCTATACATGTCACAAATAGCTTTAATTATCACTCATAGGACAGTTGAAGAATTGAATTTTTAACATTAATCCTGTATCTGAGGAATGTTGCTATTATTACACAATTAGCAGTGGGGTTGAGACAATGACTTAACCTTCTGTAGCTTTCAGGCCAAAAAGCTTACTGAGATGTGAATTCTTTAAAGGTATTTTTGAGCCCTTTTCCTTTTGGGCAACCATAAACACTAAATTTTGAAACCGGATGTATATTAAAAAATCTTCCACTTTTCCACTTGAACCCAAAGATCCTATAGATTTCTAAGAATTACAAATTTTAGTTATTCCTTAAAAAGCAAAAATAGTTTTGAAAGTTTTGCTACATCTATATGTAAGGGAGATTTTTTTATTTACTTCACGTGTTTCAGTTTAACTTCACACTAGTCAGTGGTGGGGATAGTGTGGCAAGTCAGTTAGATTGGGTCAGAAATTGCCATGAATGACCAGAATTGTGGTCTATGTCATGCAATATTTCAGGCCAGCAGTGCCTGGCCTGACAGGACCAGGAGGCTTATGTGTAGAACTCTCATTAGGTGGGAAATAAATTTGCATGAAGAGTGATTATGTTTAGATAAGCTGGATGTAACTTAGGAATCAATGACTTTGTCCATTCAAAACTAAATGTCTTCATGAAGTAGCATTCTTCAGGTACACAGGTGCATTGTGGGGCAGGGAAGAAGGAGGTTGTGTGAGATGAGTCAAAAAGACTGTCTTTAAAGTATTCCACCACATTGGTTCCCAGCTTTCTGTTGAAGTCACTCTGAAATACCTTTAGAGACCAATAGTACTTTGAATTTAGGAATTGTGCATGATTGAACTTGTTCAGCTAAGAACCCCACAAGATCCAGAGGTAGTTTAGAATAGAACTGTTTGATTAAAAAATGAAAAATTATATTATTAATTTTTCTCTAACCATTAATCCAAAAACTGTACTGACAAGTTTTATTATTACTATTAGATTAAAGCAGCCTAGTATCATCTCATTTTTGCCTTAAGGGTTTTGAAGTGCAAGGGCTAATTGAATTTGTTTGAAACAGTAGAAATACAAACTCTGTGAATGATTGCTGTTATCAGGCAGCTGCTACCTTTCAGAGAATCATTATGTCTGTCTTAAATAGTTTGAATAAAGAATTGCAAAGCCACATTATACATCAGAATTATTTTTCTTCTGTTGATATTTTTGTACTGTATATTCATGTAGTTTAAATAATTTAAATGGCATATTGAAAAATTAAGGGTATAAGTTTTAATCTTTTATGCAGTTTCTACATGTGCTAACAAGGCCCAGATTCTCTGAGATATTTATGCATCTAACACTCACTGGTTGCAGTGAAAGTTGATTAAAGTACCTTTAAAGAGCCAGGCCTGGGTATTTTAAATGCAAATAACTTTGTCTTCAAGAAAAAAAAAAAATCTATCAAATGTGACATTTCCAAATTCAAATATGGAAACCCTGAATGCTTACTAAGGGCTGGAACCAAGAAAGGGCTTACAGACTTAAAATTTGACCATAGCAATGCTGAGCTCTTGGGTGTCTAGCTCCCACGTAGAGTTCAAAACCCAAAGGCAACCTCTCTGTCCTTTGCTGGGGGATCCATGTGGCGAGCAGCAGCTCAATCCATGTGGCAAGAAGCCAGGCACAGTGTTTCAAGTTGTTACCAAGTGTATGCTAGTCAACCAGCCTTCTGTGCCTGTTTGAGAGTAGCTGTCAGCCTTGGGCCATCACAACCTCCTTTCCCTTACTGGGATTTTCTCCCGGTGCTTACACGGTTGCAATGGTTTTAGGTGAGTATAGAGAACCCTAGAATGGATTGGGTTGGAATGGACCTTAAAGATTACCTAGTTTCAACCCCCATGTCATGGGCAGGGAACCTTCCACTAGCCCTGGTTACTCAGAGCCTCATCCAACCTGGCCTTGAACTCTTCCAGGGATGGGGAGTCCATAACCTCTCTGGGGAACCTCTGCCAGTGCCTCACCACCCTCATAGCAAAGAACTTCTTCCTAATCTCCAATCTAAACCTCTCCTACTTCAGCTTAAGGCCATTCCTCCTTGACCTATCACTACAGGCCCTTGTAAAAAGTCTCTCTCCAGCTTTCCTGTTGGCTCCCTTTAGGTACTGGAAGGCTGTTCTAAGATCTCCCTGGAGCCTTCTCCTTTCCAAGCTGAACAAGCCTAGCACTTTTAGCCTGCCTTCACAGAAGAGGTGTTCCAGCTCTGTGTGGGCTGGAGCATATGTGAAAGCCTGTAATAATAACCGTGTTTGAAAAAAAAGAAAAGAAAAAAAAAAAAACGAGGCAAAACAACTTCACTGGGAGCAGGAATCTGGGGTGTGTTGGAAACCTGCCTCTCATGTTTCATCGAGAACCTGCGACTGTGAGAGGAGCCTTCCAAACCTGTTCCTGACATAGACAGCTGCTAGTCGTTCCTCAAAGGAACTAAACAACTCTGCACTGACAGTATCTGTGAGGCCTTCACTGACTGCACTGTTCCTTTCTTGGGCATAAGGATTTGGTGGTCAGCCAAAACTGGTGAACTGACTACCATTTTAAAATCCAGCCTGGTGGTTAAAACTGGAAAAAAATGCAATATTTCCTGCTCTGTAAACAAAGCATGAAAGATGGCGTAGCTTACAGGGATAGGGAGAGGAAAAGTTAAGGGTGCAATTGCATTTTCTGAACCTAGTTTTTAGGACTGTTTTTTCATTTTCCTGTCACTGTTACTGGATGTAAAACACATAATGCCATAAAAAGAGAGGAGGAGGACAGATGACAGCATAGATGCTCCATTCATAGTTTTGTCCTTTTTACACCTGTGCTCATGATTCTTACCATTCATGACAGTGAGAGGAATGGAGGCTCCTTCCCACTCTTAATAACTTGCTTTTCCCTCACAGGATCAGAGATGAGGGTTGAATCCTGTCAGAATAAGGAGTGAATTAATTACTCTGCTCTTCTTGATGGATTCACGTCTGTTAACTAAAATATGAATTCCACATGTAAGGAGATACATGGTCCTATCAGAAACCTCTGTTCAAGCTCTGGTCATGCTGATTGAGTCAGACATGAGCATCATTTTCTATTTTCAGAATATGACAGCTTATTTGGGAAGTGGGTTGGCAGACTGAGTCATGGTATGTAACACCAAGGACCAAGGGGTTTCCACATGGCTGTCTTCAGGATTATGTGACCATAGAAGCAGGATTGCTGGGGTCCTGATACATGCTGACAAGCACCTCAGTTCTGTCAGTTTACTGCAAAGTGTTCATATCCAGAAAAACATCACCTTGTATTATTTTATGGGTTTTAATCAATTTATCCCCTTTAGGCTACCATAAATAAAAGCTCAGCCATTGGACAGGAAAAATATAGTTTTGTTCCTTTTGCTATATAACATCAAACATCTGCATAGTTTGGTAATCCAAGACAATTTGCCTCACAGCATCCCTCAACAATAATTATCATTTCTGTTCAATTTTCAAATCAGTACATGCTTTGGGACTTACAGACCAAGTTGCTAAGTAGCAACATATGGCTCACTACTGTTCCTGTGATGTTGCTGCAAGCAAATAGCATAATTCTATACTTGAAATGATTTTTACAGAAAGCCAGTGCTGGAACTGAGCCAGAAGTGTAAGTATACAGTAAAAATTAATGATATTCTTTTAAACTGTCCCAAAAGGCTGTTTGGCAATGTTGTCTCTGTGTACATTTTATATATATGTGTGTAAGTACTGCATTTTTGGTTATGATACATGTAGTACAGGACTCTACACTGAAAGCATCTTCTAAATAAGTTATGCCAGCCATACTAACAAACACACATGTTAAAACTATGTCATTTTCTCTACTAATTGCACTTTGATCTGAAAGTACTTGTCATTTTAAAATAAAACTATGCCAACTTATCTGCATTTGAGATTCCCACCAATTATTGTTTTCTCCCCACACCTATAATTGGAATCTTGGACATAAATTATTCTTTA